>CM053625.1:323854748-323874505 GCA_028646595.1 Phalanger gymnotis | reverse complement strand
TTGTTCTCAGTAATTTTGTCATTTTATCAGGGGGAATTCTTGGCATGGAAACACCCTCCACAGACACAGGTCAACATCTTCCCTGTAACGTAGACTCTTGGAATGTTGTCTTGGGACACTGAAGAGTTTGATTCAGTGATTCGCCCAGGACCACACAGCCAGGGTGTGTCTGAGGTCTACCTTGATCCATCCTGATCTATTCTGCTCTGTCCTGGCTCCCAAGTCTACTCTCTACCTACTATCCCTGGCTATGTTCCAGGCACTGGGCATACAAAGAGAAAAAAGAAATAGTCCCTGCCCCCAAGGAGCTTGTGTTCTACCACTGTTGCTACCATCTCCAGGTTGGTCAAAGAGTGATGGATTTTTCAGAGCCAGTACGTGCCAAGGGTCATCTATGAAGGAATAGAAGATCGAAGCAGAGGAGAGGATGCCCATGTTAATGGTCCTGGACATCCTGAATTTAATGGATGGCTTTGTGATAGTCCCTTCTTTCCCATCTTACCCTTCTACTCCACGCCTGTCCCTGCTTGGGCCAAGGAAGCTAGTCACAGTAAGGAAGGAAAATAATTCCATCTTGCAAACCTGGAAGAGCCCACAATGGAAAAGCCTTCACCAGGGAATCAAGCAATTCCCCCAAATCAATTATTTTGGGTCCATTGAGAATTTTAAAGCTATTTCTCTAATGATGTGAAAACATCACAGGACTGAAAGTGATTCTGCTGCCAGCAAACACCATGGAAGTCTTGCTTGAGAGCCTCCAGAAAGTTATGCAGGCCCCTGAGTACTGTCCTCAAGGTCCACTTCTGCTGAAATTGAATAGATACATTCTCCCCATTCTCTTAGATTTTCCTGAATGAAGAAAAGATGTGAACTTCAATTTCTAAGCTGTAAATCTTGTAGGAAGGGAGATTTTGAAGCAAAAGAATCCTCCTCTAAAGGAAATCCTTCTCTTTCCTATGGTTCATTTCCAACATTTGCATGGATGACTCACACGTAAGATCCTTCCTGTCACATTTCACGAAGCCAGGGATGATCTACTGCTTTAAAATAGCCTTTGGTTGAAAAAATGTCTTCAACACATTCAGAGTGTGATCTGAACAGAGAAAATTATCTGTTATTATACAGTCACTGACATTTCTCTTACCTTGTGGCCATAACCAGTGAGTCAGGGCTGTTCAGCTGTCCTCTTGAGGAGGCAGCCGCTGCTGTCAGTAGCCCCTCAGAGGGCACCTCTCTCGTCTTCTCAGGCTACCTTTAGGCAGAGTATAAAACTAGGGAGTATCCAGCCCTCTGAGATGTTTAGGTGTTTACTTAACTAAAATTATGTGTTATGAGATACAGAAGAGAGATGGGGAGAGAGAGGGGAAGAGGAGAGAGAGAGACAGACAGACAGAGACAGAGACAGAGGCAGAGACAGAAACATAGACAGACAGACAGAGAGAGTCAGGTGAAATCTAGAGTGAAGCAGGGTGATTCTGAGAGTCTTGTGTTCCTCAGGCTCCATGGCTAACTTCAGTTCATGGCTAACTTCATCCATGTTATACTTGTCCCTAAGGAAATGTTATGCATTGGGCCAGGCTGCATTCTGTCAGAGGTATTAACCATGAGGACATGGAAGACTCACACAAGAGTAAAAAATATATACCGTAAGTCAAAAAATCATTGAGTACTGTATCCTTGGAAACACCTTCACAAATGACTGGGTCAGAGGTTGTGTCACCCTAACAAGCATCCAAGAGGTCCCAGAAATCCCTACAGATGTGATCCCTCTGCGTAAGTGGAGCTGATGGCTTTAAGTGCTGAAATTTCATTCATTTTGATGTCATTTGTGTGGAAATCTTTCTAGAGGGTCTTGTGCACTTTTATAACAGAAGATACTGAAATAAAGTCCTGTCCTGATGCCTAATTGTGAGCTTGCCTTGGGCTTTTCGAAGCACAGATAAGCAGAAAGAAGGCCCTGACAAGTATGGCCAAGCTGGAAAGTCTTCAAATAAGGGCCTTAGGACAGACTTTATGCCTGCCATCTGAGCAAAAAGTGTGGGAGAGAAGAGGTATAGACTGCCTACCAAACTGAAGGTCTACGGAGTCATTGAGCTGACCTCGTTGTTGTATGCCCGTGAAACCTGAACAGTCTACCAGTGCCATGCCAGGAAACTGAATGGCTTCCATTTGCATTGTCTTGAGAAGATTCTGAAGATCACCTGGCAGGAGAAGGTACTGGACTCCAAGATACTTTCTCAAGATTAATTGCCAAGTGTTCAAACTCTACAGCAGAGAGCACAACTCTGGTGGGCTAGCTACATTGTTCAAATTCCAAATATATGTTTGCCTAAAACACTATTTTACAGAGAATCCACACATGGCAAGCACTTACACAGACATCAGAAGAAGCAATACAAAGACACTCTCAAGGTCTCTCAGAAGAATTTTGGGATCAGTTGCACGACATGGGAGGTGATGGCACAGGGTTGTTGAGCACAGCATTCCCACATCAAAGAAGGTGCTGTGCTCTATGAGTGAAGCAGAATTGCAGTAGCTCAAAAGAAATATGAGATGTGCAAATTTAGAGACAGCTGCACTCCAAATGTTCATATGAACTATGTCTACCCAACCTGAGGCCTTCCAAGCTTATATTATTCTGATCAGCCACAGTCAGACACATTGTACCTCGACTCCAATGTAGTGATCTCATTTTGGTCCTCTTTGGGCATGAGGGATAACAACTTAAAGCTTAAAATGTCACTAAGACTTTTGGACACCCTTACTATTTCGCTGTTGACTACATAGCCATTTGCCCCTTCACTGAATGGCCCCAGCCTGCTACCCTCTGTAATATAATATCTCTGCTTTATGTGTTTATTTTTTCTGTCTCTTGCTTCACTGTAACTTCTGTGTGCTGTCTATTTCTGTCTCCAGTAACACCTCCTTTCAGCTTTTCTCTATTCAATTTGGTTTAGTCCAGAAAAAAGATGATTGTTAAATTTGCATATAAAATACAATTCAGAAGGCTCTAAGTGAGAACCTGAGGATCTCAAAAAAAAGGCAGGAGATTTAAGGCTTGGACTTTGTGATTCATTTTATTTACTCATTCATTCATTCACTCGTTCATTTATTTACTTTTCATTTTTTGACTGCTCCAAGACATTCATGCCTCTTTCTTGGGATGTGACTGAATTTCAACTATCCAAGATTGGTGAATAATATTGATGATGACAATAAAAATAGCTCACCTTCTTCCAATACTTCACCGTTTACAAAGCACAAGTTCCTATATTCCCATGCCTCTTCTATTGTCAGGTTACCAATACTAGAAGGGAGGGTACTGTTCAGCTTCCCCTTCCTGCGTGTGCTCGGTGGATCCTTCGGTGTTTTGTTTTATTTGGTCTCCTCCTGACTCATGCACTATCTTGTCACAGTGATGGTTTCCTTGGATCAACTCTATTCCCTTCAGTGAGAGATGGTTGGGCCAGTGGGTCTTGTATATTCTCCTCTTTAAGGGTCCAGGGAAAATGAACAAAGGCCCTGGGCTCTGGCTACTTTTCTTTGTTCCACAGCAAAGCCTGGATTTCCTCACTTTGATGATCCTCAAATAAAAGGGTAATTTACTTATTACTATTACACCAGAATCTCAGAATCAAAAAAGCCTCCAAGCCAAGCAGTCCAACCCAGCTCTTCAACAGGAATATTCAGTTAGAACATGTCCAGTACGTGGTCAGTCAGCCTTTGCTTGAGGCCTCTCAGTAAGAGGGAGCCTCTCTTACTCTGAGACAACTTTCATTATTGAGAAGTTCTTCTTGATATCCAAGGTGAAGAGGAGGCAAGCAGAACAAGGCTAATCCTTCCTTCCATAATAACCTTGAAAGTACTTGAAGACAACTGTCGTCTCTCTCCTGAGCCTTCTCCAGGTTAAACATCTCAGGTTTCTTTAAACAGTCCTCATGTGATGTGGACTCATGGCCCTCGCCCATCCTGGCTGCCTCCTCTGGACATTGTCCAGCTTACCAGTGCCTTTTTAAACCATGCTAAGTCTGATCCTTCTTCCATATGACAACTCAGCAAATGCTCGAATACAGGCATCTTGTCTCCACTGTATGACCTTAGTAAAGATGCCCAGTCCCCTCATCTGATCTTCGTATGGCCTGAATATGATGTTTTTCTTCAGGCTGCCCTTCTCTGGAATCTCCCTAGATTATTAGTGTCCTCCCTAAACTGTGTTTCCCAGACCTGAACCCAATCGTCCAGAGTAGGACTGACCAGGGCAGAAGACAGTGGAACCCACCACCTTGGTCCTGGTTACCTTTGTAAATGAAACCTTAGACCACTGAAGGAACCCAGAAAACCTCTTGGAGCACTTGAGGCAAGCTGAAGGTGCCTTAGACCTGCCCCCTTCAGCTGCCTTCTCTTCAAATTTTCACACCCCAATCTGGAAACTTGCATGTCCCATACTGGTAGAATCAAGGCTCTATGGGCCAATCCCTAGTTCTCTTTATGTGATGTCTGAGATGGGAAATTAACTAATGAGGTATTAAATGAAAATCAGACCCTTCTCCATAAAGTTGATGATGCTCAGCTGGACCATCAAGCTGCCTGATGTGGAGGTGATGTACCCAGGCACGGCAGCCATTGTCTAGAAGCAGTGAGAAAATTAGGGATGGGAGCAAGAGTGTACCAAGTCCAAGGGCAGCCACCTACAGGATCATTGATGGCCCCTTCTTTCTCCTTCTGTTATGTCCTGAGGACTATCACACTCTAGCCCCAGTGCCTGAAATAAGCTTGAATTCTTCCTTCTTGCGATGACTCTTCATCTCCCTTCCCATGACCCCCACCCTAGGCATTTTGAGTTAGGTTTGGGGCTGTCCTTGGACCAGGTTAGATATTCCATTATAAAGGCCACTGTTGACTTGTTTGGTTCTGTTGTGAAAACCTCCCTGGAATAAGGAGTAGAACCAATCACGATCACTGCTTTGATGGCCATGTGCCCCTCCTGGCTCATTTTGAGCTTGTATTCCACTAGGAACCCCTGCACTTCTTCTGTAAACTGCTTTCTGTCCACACTTCCCCCATCCTACTCTTGAGCCATTGATTAGTTATCAGCCTCAACACAGAATTTTACTTTTCACCCATATTAAATTTCATCCTATATGCTTCAGTCAAGATCCTGTCATCTGCATGTTAGTTTCATTCCATTGACCATCTGATAAGCCCAGTATCTATATCTCCATCAGAGTCATTGATAAACGTGGAGCAGAACCAGGGCCAAGGACAGCTCCCAAGGGCACTGCTCTGGAGGCCTCCCTCCAGGTCCGCATCAGCCTCATTAATCAGCATATTTCAGGACAGGTCAGTTCCACATTTTAATGCAGCAGCCTGTGCTGTCATCTGCTTCCCACCCTCCCCATTCCACGATCACAATGCATCCTTCATCCTGACAGTTATTACTATCTACAAGCCTATGATCAGAGTCTGGCAAAGGCCTTCCTGAAATCCAAGTATATTATGTCTGAACAGCATTTCCTGATCCCCAAATTCAACTGCCCTCTCTAAAAAAAAGTGAGGAAGAACTACCTCATGCTGACTTCTCATAATCACCTCCTCCTTTGGTATGTCAACAAGCATTTTATAGTGCCTTCTATGTGCCAACACTGTGGTAAGCACTGGGGATACAAAGAAAGGCAAAAGACAGTCCCTGCCCTCAAAGAGCTCCTAGTCCAATGGGTGTTTGAAGGCTCAGAAGTTAAGCCCTACAAAACTCTGACCTAGAATTATTCATATCATCAAAGATCTACAGTCATTAAAGAGCTTAGAGGCCATCTATTCCAATTCAATACTGGGAAACTGAGGCTGATAGAGGTTAAGAGGCTTCCCCGGTCACAAAGTTGGTCAGTGTCAAATATGGGATCTGAACCCAGGTCCTCTAGAATCTTAGAAATCACATAATCTTTTTTTTCTAGATTATGAAAATGAGTTCCAATGCCTGACTCAATATCATACCCAGAAGGACCTATGTTGGAGTAGTATCTAGACCACTGACTGCTGAAAAAGGGAAAGAGGGACACAAATAGTCCTTTAAGAGGCTTAGCACATCCAAGCTCTGCCCTATCCTCTTTACTCATCATGTAGCCACGTCTTCAGGGCTCTTCAGAGAGCGTGACTTGCTGGGTGACCACCACAGGACTTTCTCCACCTGCTACAGAAGCCTCTTCCCCCTGGATCCTCACTCTATCCCTGGATCCTCACTCTATCCTTCCAAGGAGGAAGCTTGGGTCAGCTGTGTCTTCATTCCTCCCTGGGTCATACTGCTCACTCACCAGATTTTCTTTATTATGCCGCTCCCACATCGGTTACCTTCACACCCACCCCTTTCAACTCCTGCTTAGGTGTTGCTTTCTCCATTGGAATGTAAGCTCCTTGGGGGAAGGAAATGTCTTTCCTTATGCTGATATCTGTATTCCCAATGCTTAACATGGTGTTTGGCACACAGCAAATGCTTAATAAGAGCAGGTAGGTGACACTATGGATACAGTGCCAGGCCTGGAGTCAGAAAGACTCATCTTTCTGAGTTCAAATCTATCCTCAGACACTTCCTAGTTGTGTAACCCTGGGCAAGTCACTTAAACCTGTTTGCCTCAGTTTCCTCATCTGTAAAATGGGCTGGAGAAGAGGATGGCAAACCACTTCAGTATCTTTGCCAAGAAAACTCCAAATGGGGTCATGAAAAGTTGGACACAATTGAACAACAAAAACACTTAACAAATTCTCGCTGACTTATTCATTTCACTAAACACTCATAGGATCATGGGACCCAAGATCTAAAGCTTAAAAGGGATGTAGAGGCTATTTGTCCAACTCCCTCATTTTGTAGATGAGGGTACTGGGCTCTAAAGATGAACAGACTTGCCCAAGGTCACAGAGACAGCGAGGGGCAGAGCAGGGATCTGAAGCAGGTTCTCTTATTTCAAATCCAGCCCACTCTCCCTCGTTCTACTGGATGGCCCCATTGGGCACAACCAGTTCAGCCTTGAGGTCCCCCCAGCTCTCAATTCTCTTTGACTGTAGACCCAACCCCAGCCAAATCAAAGCTTCTTGAGGGCAGGGACAGTTTGGTCTTTGCCTTTGGGCCTCTAGTCCCTGGCACAGATGCCTACCACACAGTAGGCCTATGCTATATGTTAGGGGAATTGATGAATGAGTCAGCCTCAAGGCCATCACTGCAGAAAGCTATCCCTTGCTGGTCCCAGGTCAGGTGCCTCTCCCAGAAAGGCATTGGAAGCTTCCCACCCTCTGCCACTGGGGTCTATTTGGGGATTAAGCTAGTTTGTACTTTCAATTAACCCACGAGGCAGATCTTTGACTCAGTAGCCTCCTCCTTTTCTTCTCCCTCTTTACTTCTTTTTAACTTAAGTTCTCTGAGGAAAAAAAATCAAACCTAACTTTCATGAGCCAGGAGCTGATACACTCTGGGGCAGTGCCAGGGGGCTGCTCACCCCTGGCACTGGGCAACTCTGCCATTCTCAGCACACAATAGACCTAGAGCAAGAGGCAGGCAAGTCCTCCAGGCAGAATTTCCCTGCTTAATCCTCTCTTGGGGGCTGGCACTGCCTCAGCCAAAGAAAGAGGCCAAAGGAGCCGGCCTGCTTGGCAGCCGGAGCTGCTGTCAGTGGGCCAAAAGTTAATTCCCTCTGAGCCCTGTTTACCACCGGCTCCTCCAGGCCTCTTTGCCTGGCCAGCTTTTCTCAGTAAATCTGTCAGCTGCCCTGATGCACAGCATGAAGAGGGGAAAAGAAAGGATCTCAAAGAGTGTGGTCCTTTTCTGGACTCCCATCAGCCCCCTGCCCTGGCACCAGAAGGCCCCTCTTCCCTTTGAAATGGGACCAGGGTGTTCCGTAGCCATGCAAGGGGAATTAAGGCTACGCCTTCATAGATATGCCGCCTCCTCCTCCACCTCTGAAAAGGGACCTGTAAGAAAAGAGTCCAGGATTGACTCCCCTCCGTGTACTTGATGATCCATTAACACTGGTCTTTTGCTGACTCTCACACATGACACTCTCCCTCTGGACTTGGTCACCTGGTCCTTTATGTCTGTCCCCTACACTGGGGATATTCCCCTACCTCCCCTTAGCATCTCAGCTTTCCCAGCTTCCTTCAAGACCAGGTGAAAGTCTGACTTTCTATAGCAGGCCTTTCCCCGTCCAGGCCTACGGCTAGTGCCTGCCCTCTGAGAGGACCTCCAGTCTACTCTGTATCCATTTTACTTGTGTCTGCTTATTTACACATCATCTTCCCTATTAAAGTGGGAGCTTCTTGAGGGCAGGGGATGCATTTTTGCCTCATGCCAATGCTTAGCACAGTACCTGATACATAATAAAGCTTGTGGATTGATTGATTGATTGGGGGGTTTGAAGAGAACTTGGAGATCAGTGGACTGCATCACAAGACCATATCTTGGGTCTTAAAGGCCTTTTAGAGCCCATCTACAATGGTAGCCCAACCCCTTCACTTTGCAGATAAGGAATCTGAAGCCCAGATAGCCTATCACAAAGGACAGAGTCAGGATTTGAACTCAGGCCTTAGGATTCCAGCATTATTTTCAATGAATCAACCCTCTAAGATGTCTTTCAGGTTTATATCAATAATCCTGTGATCTTGAGACCTGGTCACAGAATCCCAGAGAACATCAGAGCTGAGAGAAGATTTTCTCTACCATATCCCCATAGAGAGCCATCTGGGCTCTTCTTCAGGTCCCTGGCAGACAAGTGATCAGTGGTTATGAAAAAACATTTCTCAAAAGGACAAGTATGAATTGACAATTGAATGAAAAAAATGGCCAGCTAGGTGATGCTGCGGTGGATAGAGCCCCGGTGTGGAGTCAGGAAGACTCATCTTCCTGAGTTCCAGTCTGGCTTCAGATATGTCCTAGTTGTGTGACCCTGGGCAAGTCATTAACCCATTTGCCTCAGTTTCCTCATCTGTAAAATGAGCTGAAGGAAATGGCAAACCATTCCAGTGTCTTTGCCAAGAAAATCCCGAATGGTATGACGAAGAGTCAGACATGACTGAAAATGACTCAACAACAAAGCAAATGAAAGAATGGCCCTCAACACTAATAATAAGAGAAATGCATTAACCCAACCCTGAGGTTTCTCCTCATATCTCACAAATTGGCAAAGGCTAAAGAAGATGGGAATAGTCCATGTAGGAGGGGTTGTGGAAAGACAGGCACACTAAGACATCACTGGCTGGAGCTGTGAATTGATACAACCACTGTGGAAAGCATTATAGACCCATGTGAATAAAGCGACTTAAATACTCACACTCTGACTCAGAGATTCCACCGCTAGGCATGAACTCCAAGAAGGTGAATGACAAAAATGAAGAATTCATACACACTGAAACACTTATAATATTGCTTTCATTGTAGTAAAGAGCTAGAACGAAAGTTGGTACCCATAAATTGGTGAATAGCTAAACGCATTTATGAAATGCGAACATAATGAAATATTATTGCATTGTGAAAGATTGCAAATATGCTGAATATGGAGGAGAACAGAAAGGTACAAATTGGATTAAACAAAGCCGGTGAACAATTTCACAAGGAATCCAATGATGTAAGTGGAAAGCACAGGAACCACAAAAGAATCAAGACTGAATTTTGTGAGATGACAATGACCAAACTTGGTCCCAAAGAATGGATGTATGAAGATACCTCCCCCTGATCCTTTGCAATGGCGGTCCACTTAGATGAACCATGGCATTTATATTTATATGTATACATGCATATGTATATGTGTGTATATGTATGTTTATGTATATTGTATGTGTATGTATATGTGTCTATATATACATATATGCATATATACACAGTATAGATGTATATATACATGCACACATATGTGTGTTGTGTATGTATTGTATATTGTATGTATGTGTATGTATATGCATGTGTGTATGTATATGCATTTATGTGTGCATGTGTATTATTATGTATACATGCATACATATGCATATGTTTATATTGTATTGTGTATTTCACATATAGTGATTGATTTTGCCTGATTTTTTCTCTCCTTTTTACAAAAATGTTATTTTTAAAGTAGAGCTCTCTGGAGAATATAAGGGGAAATGCAGGTGATTTTCAAAAAAGAATCAAAATGTGTTTTAAAACAAAGTAGTTTTTAAAGTTTTATTGAATTAGCAGGTAAGTGCATTCTGTATCTCTCCTTTTATCTTCTCTGCTCACAAAGATGGAATACTTAGCTTATTGGGATATCAATGTTCCCTGATTGTCCATTGTCTGGTCTAAAGACACTATCCACAACAAATATTTTCTAATGAAATTAAATTTGAGATTTAGTCAATGCTGATGCAAGCTTTTCAAATAGTATGTTTAACCTTTTAAAAAAACATTCCACAATTTCCCATTGCCTTTATCCAAAAGAAGCATTCTCTTAGGATGCTTGCAAAGCCCCTGCCCCCACCTAAGCACCCTCCTCCTGAGCCCACACTAATTCCCACCCAACTGCTGCCTTCCTGTAATCTCCACGCTCTCCCTCAATGTCAGTGGATTTGGGAGAGAACTCACAAGTCTGAGATGACTCAGTGCATTCTCCAAGATTGTCCTTGACATCCATTATCTCCAAGAGAGTCTGCTTTCCTTCCTGCGTAGAAAAGAGCCCCACACATTGAGTGGGTGGATTTAATACAAATGGGGTCTTCAAGGCTGCCTTCTTAGTCCCTTTTGACAGATGCTCTAATCAGAAGGGAGATGTTCTGCGTGAGAGTGAGCATTCTTGAGCTTTGATAATCTGGATAATTGTTCCAATAAACATACCTCCACAGTCCAAGAATAATTGTCATTCACAGAGACAGGATGGCTCAGTGGGAAAGGCAGAGTAACTGGGGTCACAGGACCTGGGTGTTGACCCTGGTACTAACTGCTGTGTACCTTTGAGCAAGCTGTTTTCCCCCTTAGGGTCTCAGCTAAATTCAGTTAATTCAATGTTTATCAAATGCCTGTTCGCCTGTTCGATGCCCAGTCACTCTTCTAGCTGCCTTCTAGGTGCCTGAGATACAAAAGCAACAATGAAGCAGTCCCTGCCCTCAAGGACCTTCCATTCTACTGGGGCAGGGGAAGGGCAAGAGAGTGGCATGTACGTGGGTAAGTATATACAAATGTATTTCATTTCTTAATCAATGAAATGGAAAACGCTTGAACATCCCTCCTCGGGATGTTATTTTGAGAAAAGTGCTTCGGAAATTCTTTAACTTCTATAAAAATATGAGTCCCCTATCATCATCATCATCAGATTGAAAGGCAATGTGGTAGATTAGAAAGAGCACTGGCTTGGACTCCCTGATGCCGCAGGCCAGCTCCAATGCTTACTGAGTAGCTCACTTGTTCTAAGTCTGTCTTTGCTCATTTGTAAAATGGTCCTAATAAAATTTGACTAGCCTTCATAAGAAGGTCACTATGAGAAGGGGAAGCAATGATTGACTTGGATCCTTGGTTATAAATGTTATCTGTGACTCTCTATATAATCCTCGTTGGTTTGTTAGCGTAGCTGGCCTGTTTGAGCCTCTGTCTGTTTCGTTGTCCTGGTCCTAGCAATGGCAGAAATCAGAAATTTGACAGGCTCTGGAGCCAGGATCTGTCCTAATGCCTGAGCTGTCCAGTATTTCTTCACCAAATGGGGATTGGGTGGGGAAGGGGGACAGGCAGAGAAAGGGGAGGGCTGAGCAAGAGCTTAAGGAAATGAGTTTCTGGTTAGCCCTTAAGCCATCTTAAAGACAACAGACAAACACTGTCTCCCAAGATAATGACAGCTCCCATATCCCTAGTTTTTCAAACTTGGTTTATTAATGCCACATACACACCCCAAAGCCTTGGAGGTAGGTACTAGAAGCATATCCTACCCATTTTACTGATGAAAAAACTAAGTAACAAAGCAGCTAAGTGACATTTCCACGGTACCAGGCAGTTAACGTCAATATTTTCTTTTCCTCCTTTTGTGACATCTGCATTGGTATATTTTGCTTCTGTTCCATGGCTATGAATCACGGACCACCATAATTTTGGGAAGAATCAAAACTGCCTTGGAACCCAAAGGGCCATGGAGAGGTGCATGGTGGGAATTCAGGTGGTGCATGAAGCCAGTGGCCATCAGATTAAACCACAAGATGAGAGCAGCACAGATTTTGCAGAAGAGTCCCAGCCAATGAATAAGTGAACAGAATGGTGACTGGAGAGGAAGGGTGGGAAGCCTGTTTCAGATGTGGGGGCAAGGAGGAAGGTAAGACCCATCCTCATATTTAATGTCAAGAATTGGTTTTCCAGGAACTTGCTGGGTGATCTTGGGCAAATCACCCTCTGGACCTCAGTTTTCCTCATGGGGTTTCTCTAAGGTTCCAACAATTTATATTCTGTGTAGTAAGGTCCTTCCTTGTTCTAACATTCTAAGTCAGTGTTGTTTATTCAGTCACTTTCTGTCACATCCAACTTTTCATGACCCCATTTGGGGTTTTCTTGGCAGAGATACTAGAGTAGTTTGCCATTTCCTTCTCCAGTTCATTTTACAGATGAGGAAACTGAGGCAAACAGGATGAAATGACTTGCTCAGGGTCATGTGGCTACTAAGTGTCTGAGGCTGGATTTTAACTCAGGTCTTCCTGACTCCAGGCCCAAAGCTCTATCCTCTATGCCATGTAGCTGCCCCTGTTTATGTCAATAGATACTGTCTATTCTAGCTCCTACATAGCCCTGCCATTCTATGGTCCAAATTCCCTCCCAGTTCAGACATTCCTTAGTCTAAGGTTCTCTCCCTCTGCCCAGCTCTGGAATTCTCTGTTCTGTATTCTCAAATCCTTCTCAGCTCTGAAATTCCCTGCTTCAGGCTCTTTCCAAATTTGTCATTCTCTGTTCTAAGGTTTCTCCCAGCCACAGGAGTGTAGGTTCTAAGTCCTGAAGTCATAGTAGTTCTAACAGCCTAGGAGAGGCAGATTTTATGTAAAGGAGAATCCAAGGCCAAGGTTAGGCTTAATTTTCCCAGACATTTTTCCAAGTTTACAGTAAGCTTGGCCTATGAGAGATGGTGGAAGGAGCCTTCCTGGGGAGCAGACCTCCAACTTCAGGACATCTTGGCAGAAGCAGGATGTCTTCAGCACCTTCCCCCTGGACTTCTGGGCTTCTGCTTTCTTCTTCCCCTCCCTAGCAGCCAAGTAAGGCACATTCCTGGATATGCCAGCCAGCTATAAAAGGTGAGTAAATATGCGATGCTGTGAGTGGGCCAAAGAGAAAACAAATCATTTCTTCCCATCAGCTCAGGGAGAGATGGAAACTCTGCTGCTATCTGAGGCCAAACGTACCTTCCTAAACTGTGGGGTTCCAATGATCTTTTTTACCTACAGTGGGAGGGGGAGACATTAGCAGATAACCCAGAACAATAAGAAGGAAATGAATGAGACAGCATTTAGTAAACACTGTTTTGTGTGTAATTGTGAATTAACGGGAAATGTTTTCTCATATTATACGAGAGTCACCTCTCTCAGAAAGTCTGCCCTGCTCCTATCCCCAGAGCTGTGCTCTCCTTTCTTGGGCCCTGCTTTGTGTGTTCCCATCTTATGTACTTACGTTGTAATCTCTGAGATCATAAATCCAGCAGAGAAACTCTTTATTGTGAGAGCACAGACATGTTTCCCCCATTCTAATCCAAGGACTGAGGAGGGGGAGGGGTCTGAGAGAGGCTTCTCATCTAAACTCTCCATTTTATGGTTGGGAAAACTGAGGGCTGGGGGGTATAGCCTTGCCCAAGGATCACAGGAAGTAAGGACCAGGTCTTCTGATATCAAACCCATGACTCTTTCCAGTCCACTCTCTTGTTTCTCCTATCTGAGCTCCTTGAGGGCTTGGACCATGCCTCGTTTATCTCTGTAGCACTACAAAGGATGATAGTATAGTCAGTACTTAATAAGTCCTCGAAGGCAACTTTGTCAAATAGAATAAAAGGTAGCTGAGAGTAGGTATTGTTTCAAACTTTGTATTTGTATCCACAGTGTCCTGCATACAGTAGGTACTTAATAAATGTTTATTGATTGACGAAGATGATGATGATGAAGTGAAAACTTAGGATTGTAAAGTTCTTGGCACTCCTCGATGGGAGGATCAGCAGATTTGGATCTGCCTCTAGCCATGGCGCCTTATGACCTTGAGTGAGTCCCCTCCTATTCTCTGGCCTTCAGTTTCTACATCTGCAGAATATGGACTTTGTTCTGGATGGTGCTTCAGCTCCTTTTCTTCTCTGCCCTGGTAGGATCCTCTGGGTGGCTCAGAGGAATAGATAGTTCCATTCTTTTGTTCCCGAGTTGGAAGCCTCCTTCAGAGTCAGCATACAGCCCCCTTGGCGCCCCAGCCACTCTCTTAGGCCCGACTGGTTTTCAATATGGAATTGTAGCGTGTGGGCTAAAGCCTGCAAGCTCCTTAGCCTGCCAGAGATGGGAAGCTCACAAAAGCAGGCCTGCTGCTGCCAGTCACTCATCGGGGGCTGCTGGCTTCCTGAAGGGAGCCCATTGACCCTGGCACAATGGATGAAAGCGTTATCTCCCCGGGTGCACCCCCCGACCCCTGGCCTCCATTTTTCTCGCACTGGCTCCTCTCTAACCACAGTGAAGGAGGAGGCTTCCCACTCCCATAGTCTGGGTCTACTGACCTTCTATTGCTTCACATGAGTCTGGCACCTGTTGAGGGCCACATAAGAAGATTAACAGATAATGCGGCCTGGCTGATGGTGAGGGTACCTCCTTCTGCCTCTCTCCAAAAATTTATTTTTTTAAAAAATCAGGATACAAATAATTTGAGTCACTTTCTTTCTCCCTCCAAATTCTGTTTGTGTGTTGATTGTTCATGGGATGTGGTTTCTTACAGAATTCTCCTCCTGACAGGAATCTGGGCAAGCCACACAGCTTTGCCCAATGGAGGCAACATGGGACTGGGGTCCGAGAACCTGAGCTTTGTCCCACCACTGCCATCTACTTCACAGTGACAGTGGGGACAGGCTTCCCTCATTTCTCAGAATCCTCCTCCATAAAATGAAGGTTAGGTTAGATCTGTAGTTCTTAACATGAGGCCCATGAACTCGTATTTAGATAGATGGGTAGATGAAGATAGATAGAGAGAGAGAGAGAGAGAGAGAGAGAGATAGATACATAGATAGATACATAGATACATAGATACAGATACATAGATACATAGATAGATGAATGCATAGATAGATGATGGAAGAGTAGATAGATAAATAGATAGCAAACAGACATGAATGGATGGATAGGTCAATGGATGAATGGATAGAAATAGGCAGATTATGTATATATATATATATGTATGTATGTATGTATATGGAGAGAGGGAGAGAGAGAGAGAGAAAGAGAATTAACTATTTCAATATAATGTTTCCTTTGTAATCTTTATATACTTTATGTATTTAAAAACATGATTCTGACAAGAGATGCTTAGGTTTCAGGAGACTGACTCCCAAGGGGTCCAGCACACAAGAAAAGGTTGAAGAATGCCTGAATCAGTGATCTCAAAGGACTCTTCCAGCTCTAATCTGTGATTCTGAAATCCTATGACTTGACCACAGTCTCCAAGGTAATCAGAAGCCAAGTCAGATTAGAATTCATGTCTCCTGAATCCCAGCATCACAGCTCATCCCACTATCTGCACCTCCCACCTTGACTCCAGAATGCAAAGGAACATTAGAATGGTTTTGTTACTTTGGGTTGTTATTGTTGCTAATAACTAGTCTAGTCATGTGAAAGTTTGGCCTCACCAGGAATGGATACCAAACAGCTTATTCAATATCCTCTCTCTAGGATTAGACTAAAGCTACAGTGAATGAGCCAGAGTAATAAGAAGGAGCTAATTGGTTGAGGAAGGGGAAGAGATTTTTATGGGGAGCAATGAATCAATAAACAAGCATTTGTTGACACCTATAGGAACCAGACCCCCGGTTAAATGCTAGAGGCAGAGAAACCAAAGTTAATTGGCTGTGCCTTCAAGGAACTTCTAATCTAGCCAAGAGAAAAAAAATAGGCATAGATATAGATATGTATGTATTCATGAATATCAATATGCCTATATGAACATATGCGTATACATGTATGCATGATGTATACATGTATGGAAGTATATGTGTGTATTTGGGGCAACTAGGTGGCACAGTGGGTAGAGCACTGGGCTTGGAATCAGGAACACTCATCTTCCCGAGTTCAAATCCAGCCTCAGACACTTGTTAGCTGGGTGACCCTGGGCAAGTCATTTAAGTCTGCCTCAGCTTCCTCATCTGTAAAATGAACTGGAGATGGAAATGGCAAACGACTTCAGTATCTTTGCCAAGAAAATCTCAAATGGGATCACAAAGAGTTGGATACGATTGAAAATAACTGAATGACCTCAACAATATATGTGTATATATGGACAAAATAGAGAAAAAGCTATTTTAGATCAGGAAAGGCCTTCTACAGAAGTTGCTGCTTGAACTAAGTCTTGAAGGAAAGCAGGGATTCTGTGAGATAGAGTTGGGGAAGTAGAGTGTCCCAGGTATGGGGGGAAAGGGTACCAAAGGGGTTTGGCAGAATGCTCAAACACCTGAGCCAAGCTGTGTATAACACAGGAGAGCTGGAAGGGACCTGGGAGAGCTTCCAGGTCTTTACAGGTCTGAATGCTAATTCACAGTTCAGATGTTCGATTATCTCAGTGCTAAAGTCCTGCCAACTCTAGCATTCAGGGTTCTGTGGGCTAAGATATCTCTCTGCCCACGCTGTGGCAAAGAAATCCATTTATATCTCTAATGGTCTCACTATCCCACTAACTACAGCTACTTTTCCAGAGCTTTTCATCCCTCCTCAAAGTTCTGACAGCTCCTTTACCTCCCCTTCTTTTCCACTGAGGCCTCATGCTTCACTGAAAATCTCGAGGCCATCCCCAAGAGCTCCCTCTTTTCCCTTCTTCCTTATTTCACAAGATGAAGATGCCTTCTGCCCCGGGCTCCTCTTTCTCCTGTAGCTTGGAGAGGTGGCTCTTCTCCTTATCTAGGCAAACCCCTTTACCTGCACGAGTGACCCCTTTCCATCCCATCTGCTCCAGCAGATTGCCTGGTCTATCATCCCCAAAGGTGACCTCAGCCCATCCCATCTACTTCAGCACATTGCCTGGTCTATCATTCCCACTCTCTCATTGATCTTAAGTCTCTTCCCATTAACTAGCTGCTTCCCAATTGCCTACAAAGCTATCTCCCCCACCTTTAAAGACCCTCATTCATCCCTGCTCACCACCATCCTATATCTCTCTTCCTTTTTGTAGTTAAACTTTTTGAGAAAGTTATGGCAATTGGTTCCTCCCCTTCCTTTCCTCTCACTCTCTTTATAACCATCCAGTCTGGCTTCTGACCTCATCATTCAACTGAAACTACTCTTTCCAAAGTTACCAGTGATCTCTTAGTTGCCAAATAGAATTCCCTTTTCCTGATCCTCATTCTCCTTGACCTCTCTGCTGACTTTGACACTGACAATCACCTTCATCTCTTCAATACTCTCTTCTTTCTGGGTTTTTTGGGGAGATACTCTTTTTTCCTAGTTTTCTTCCTGCCTATGAGCTTCAGAGTGAACTGGGTTTTAAGGTTAATGAGCGTTACTACACTCTAAGTGAGTACATGAAAAGTCCTTAGCCTAAAAGGGCCAGGGTCTCCCATTGCATCCTGGGTCACCTCCAGTCATCCTGATGAATATCTGGTCACTGTATCCAGATGGCTCTGGAGAAGAAAGTGAGGCTGGTGACCTTTCACAGCCCTCCCTCACTCAAATCCAAGTCAACTGCGAGTCGTGTCATCATTTCCCTGATGTCATGGTCCTCTTCAAGAACGAAGAACAAACATAACAATGACAACCTCCTACCTATGTAACCACTTTTTCTCAGTCTTCTTTGCTGGATCTTCATCCAGATTATGCCCACTAACCATGGGTGCCCCCCAGGACTCTGTCCTTAGCCCTCTTCTCCTCTCCCTCTACATTGCTTCACTTGCAGATCTCATCAGCTTTCGTGGCTTCAGTGATCATCTCTCTGCATTTGATTCACAAATCTATGTGGCCCCAACCTGTCTCCTGACCTTTAGGCCTGAATCTTTAACTGGTCTTAGAAGTGTTCCTCCACTTGGGGTGGGCTCTTGGTCTTGCCATTGTCTTGCTGTGTGAGCAAGGCAGCACATTGTATAGTTCTGACGATTAGAAAGTGCTTCGTGACATTAAACCTCGATTTATTTCTCTGAAACTCTTCCCCATGGCTTTTGCTTCTGCCCTCTGGGGCCATACAGATCAAGTAAACCTGATCCTTCCAATACCTGAAGATCTCGATCACAGTTCTTCCTGTAGTCTCTTCTGCAGGGCAAACATCCTCATAGGCCTCTGCCCTTCTCTGTAAGGAATGGTCTCTGGATATCTTGCCATCGTGGAAGATCTCCTTGTCAAGGTCCTTGACTGTGGCACCCAGAATAAAACAGTAACCCCCAAATGGGAGATGGCCAGAGCAGAAGACATAGGGAAGGTTACATTCTTCATTCTCCATGTTCCGCTTCTTTCCTAGAACCCCCACCATCCTGGTTGGTGACTATCCCACTTAACCCACTGAGTGTAAGACAAGCTCCATCCATGTTTACTTCATTCTTTATTCCTAACTAATCCTCCTACCAGTTATTTTGCCATGCCATCCCTAACTCCAATTCTGGAACTGATTGATTCATTTTGTCATTGCTCAAGGAAGGAGTGTGTCAACCATTGACCTTGTAACTCTCCAGACCAAAGTTTCCATCCTTGGCCACCACTCTGCTGCTAGAAGGTAAGCTTCCTAAGAGCAGAAATCATCATTTTTTCCATTTGTATTTCTAGTACTTAGCATAAAGCCTAGCAATATTAAGCGCTTAATAATTGCTTTCACATTCATTCAGTATGACCCAGTGTAACGTGAAGTTTTTTTAGTATAAGATAGGTAAATGTCTATATAGATTGCATCTCATTTTTCTTCCTTTCTTCCTTTTTTTTAGTAGGGGTAGGAAACATTGTAGTGAAAAGATTGCTCAGCCTCTAGGATAAGAGATTGAATCCTGCCTCTGACACTCACTAGCAGGGTAACCATGGGTAATTGACTTAACCTTGCTAAACCTCAGTTTTTCATTGATCAAATTGGGATATGACAACTACATTATTGTTGTGTTCTGATGTTCATATGAGATAATATATGGTAAATATTTTGCAAATTTTAAAAAAATGTGTGTGAAGAGAGAGAACCAAGATAGTGGAATAAGGAAGGAACTCATGTGAACCCTCCCAAATTCACCTCCAAAGGACTATAAAATAATGCCTGAAAATAAATTCTGGAGCAGCAGAATCAACAAAAAAAGGAAAAACAATTTCCCATCTATACAACTTAGAAGGTAGACAAGAAAGGCCTGTCTTTCTCAGACAAAAAGGGAGTGTAGTCCAGGGCAGGTGTTATCGAGGCAAGCCAGTGAGAGGCCCCTAACCCAAGCACATGTCAGTGATTGAGGCCCCATGGGCTGTAGTGCAACAGGCCAGTGCATAGCAAGCCAGCTGTGAGGCCCCCAGACTGTGTCCCCTGTACTTAAGGAGCAGGGCTCAATTTTAAAATCATGAAATAGGCTAGAAAAAATGAAAGAAAATGAAATAAAAAAAGATCCCAACCACAGAAAGTTAAGATG
>CM053625.1:323836420-323854248 GCA_028646595.1 Phalanger gymnotis | reverse complement strand
TCTAGCACGGATTCTATGTTTTACATTTAAGGTCCTTTCCATGTCTAAATTTTATATCCTGTGTTCTAACTTCTCCAGCTCTGATTTTCTATGTTCTAAGGTCATTCCTAGTTCTGAAATTCTCTATTTTGTCAGTCAATAAACATTTATTAAAGACCAGGCACTGTGCTAAGTGGTAGGAAGACAAAAAGAGATAAATAACAATTTCTGCCCTCAAAGAGCTCACCATCTAACGGGGAAGACAACACTCAAACCACTGGGTACAAACAAACTATTGGCACATAGACAATTCATAGGAAAAATTGGAAATGAGCAACAGAAGGAAAGCACTAGAGTTAAGAGGAATTAGCAAAGGTTTCCTATAGAAAGCGGGATTCTAGCTGGTTCTTGAATGAAACCAGAAAAGACAGGAGACAGAAATGAGGAAGGAGAGAATTACAGGCATGGGGATAGTGAATGAAAATATTTGAAGTTGAGATAGAATATCCTATTCACGGGACTGGACGTTAGCCAGTGTCACTGGATTGAAGAGTATGTGGTGGGGTGCAAAGTGAAAGAAGATTGGAAAACTAGAGAGGGGAAGTTATGAAGGATCTTGAACATCAAACAGAGGATTTTCCTTTTGATCCTGGAGGTGATAGGATGCCACTAGAATTTGTTGAATGTGTGTAGGGGTGACATGGTCTAACCTTTTCTCTTCTAATGATTTTCCTTGCCAGCTCTGACATTCCATATTCAAAGATTCCTTTGGGGTGTCTTACGAACAGAGTGCTTTGTGATTTCCAAAGAGCCCAGTCTCACAGAGTATGACAGCTGGAATGTACCCTGGAAGTCATCCAATCCAACCCAATGCTGACTAAGAGTCCCTTGTAGAACATGGCCAGAAAGTGGTAAGCCAGGTTTCCACTGAAGACCTCATGCATGTGGAAGTCCAGCGCCACCCTTAAGGTAACTCATTCCTCCTTTTGAGAGATGTAATTATTAGGAAAGTTTTCTTGACATCAAAAGCCCAAACCTGACTCTCTTCAGCCTCTCCACATTGCTCCTGGTCCTAGAGTATGGGTCTAAGAATATATTCATTCCCTCTGACATCTCCTTAAATACTTGAAGCCAAATAACTAGGGGAAATTTTGAACTCAGTTTTTCATAGGCATCCCAAAAGCAGGCTCATAATATTTCCTGCCCCCCCCAAACACTCCTGTTCTCATAACTTCTCTATTTTTGTCAAGGGCATCACTATCTTTCCAGCTATTCAGGTCGACAACCTTGGAGTCATCCTTGATAGTTCATTCTCCATCATTCCAAACTTCTAGTTAATCACCAAATCTTGTCATTTCTACCTCCATAACATTTTCCCTATTCATCCTTTCTTCTCCATTCACATAGCCACTGCCCAAGTCCAGGTCCATATCACCTGTCACTTGGACAATTCCAATAGCCTCCTGGTTGATCTCGCTGCCTCCAGTCTCTCCCCACTCCAATTCATCCTCCACAAAGATGTCCAGGTTATTTTCTTAAAGCACCAGCGTGACCACATCACTCTCCTATGCCTTCCTACTTCCTATAGGATAAAATGCAAACTCTTCTGTCACTTCAAGCTTTTACTGCCTGGCTCTAACTTACTTTTCCAGCTTCATTATATGTATGTAGCACTTCCCTTCCCACCATAGTGCCTTCCCAACTCTAACTAGGACTGACAGATGTTGGCTGGCCACTTCTTTCCTTAGCATACTACGGGTAATCTTGAGAATTTGGGATTACGTTCTAATACTATTGCTTACAAGCCCATCAGAGTGTGCTCCAGTGGAACATTTATTGTTTAGTGGATATCTATTAGCTACACAGAGTTAATTAAAGGTATATGTGAAGGTGGTAAAGTAAAAGCAATTTGTATAAGCTATATCCCCCAAAGTTTAGAGGAATATGTTCTTTTTTTTTGAATGAAATTTTATTTTTTAATGAAGAAAAACTAGAAAACTAGTTTTCTCTCTTTTCTGCTCTCCACCCTCCATCAACCCTGGGCAAAAGGAAAACCAAAACCACTGGCAAAAATTGACAAATATGCACAGTCAAGCAAAAGAAATTTCTGCATTGCCCACGTCTAGCAGACGTGTCTCTTTCTGGCCACTAAGGACATCATCTCTCTGTCAGAGGGTGGGAGATGCTTCATCAGCAGAAATCATGGCTGATCTTTGTGTCGATCAGAGTTCTGAAGTCTTTCAAAGATTTTTTAAAACAGTGTTGTGGCTATTGCACAAATTGCTCTCCTTGTTCTGCTTACCACACCCTTCTTAAGTTCAAAAAATCTTTCCAGATTTCACTGGAACAGTCTCTTTTATCATTCCATCATTTCTTAGGACACAATAGTATTCCATTACATTCATATACCATAATTTGCCCAGTCATTCCTCCATTGATAAGTACGCCCTTAGTTTAGTCGTGAATTCTACCCCTCTTCATAGATCTGAAAGATAATTTCTTTCTACTCTAATTTGTTTAGAATGCCACGTTTAATGTCTAAGTCTCCATTTGGAGCTTCTCTTGCTATATAGTATGAGAGGCTGGTCTATACCTAATTTCTGCCAGACTGCTGTCTAGTTTTCCCAGAAGTTTTGGTCCAATAGTGAGGTCTTACCCATGTAGCTAGGATCTTTGGGTTTATCAAACTTTTAGCTACTATTTTTGCTGGCTTTAGTATGTTGGGTACCTAAACTATTTAATTGATAGACCTTTCTTTTAACCAAACAAATAATTTCAAATGATTTTGATGATTACTGCTTTGTAGTTTAGCTTGAAATCTGGTACAGCCAGGCTTCCTCCGTTCTGACATTTTCCATTGTTTCTTTGAGATTCTTGATCATTTGCCCCTCCAAATGAATTACATTATCATTTTTCTAACTATATAAAGTAATCTTTTGATAGGTTGATTGATACGGCATCGAACAAGTAAAATAATTTTGGCAGTTGTCATTTTTATTGCCTTGGCCTACACAAAGCAATTTATATTTAATTAATTAGGTCCCTGTTTCTATAAAAGTGTTTTTTAGTTATATAAGGCAAATTCTTCCATAAGGACAGAAACAGTCCAGGAGGAAGCTGCCTTAAACTAAATATCTATGGCAAAGGGGTAAATCACAGCTTCTGGCTGGCAGGTAGTCTTTTTCTCCCTTCTTGGAGTCCACATCCATTTGGTTGGAGGAAGATCCTAGGCCTTTGCTTGGTGCCCTTTGCCAGGAGATCATCACTTCCATGCTTTTTTCATTGCCCAGAAGTTGATTTCTCTGCATATCTGCAGATATGCAGATTTTGGGGTATGGGGAATGGAGTCTGGAAGACCTGAGTTCAAATTCAGACATTTAGTAATGGTGTGACGCTGGGCAAATCATCTGCCTGAGTTTCCTCAACTGTGTGTTGGGGATGATTCTGACAGCCCCATTTCCCAAAGTTATTGTGAGGATCAAATGAGGTAACTTTTGTCAAGTGAGTACCACAGTGCCTGGCTCGTAATAAATACTTGTTCCTCCGCCTGCCCCCAGTTTTTTACTTTCATTTTTCAAAGACATTTACATCTATGATCACCATCTTCTATAGAAGTTGAACCAAGAAAAAGCAGTCAGCACAATGAGGAAGCTAAAAATCTTCCAAAACAATAATGATATAAATAAAATTTAGAGTTCACTTCAAAGTTTGCAAAGTACTTTACATATGAAATTAGCATGATCACTAACTCCCAGGGATTCCACGGCCACTTATGACTCAGTGGTAAAGGATATGCACTTTGACGTGAAAAAGGCAATCTCTTTACTGGCAACGGAGCAGGAAAAGCTGGTGCTGCAGATCTTTAAAAAGGAACAATATGCCCTTTGCCATTCTCTTCTCTTTTTGGCTGCTCCAACTATGAGCATATGGCAGTCAAAACATGTGTCCTGCCTGGCTGAGCTTTTTGAATTTGGCATTTCTTTTATTTGTAGGAAATAAATATCTGTCCCATATCTGATTTCTATTGTCCATTATGAGACAGCCCTTGGTTCATATTGTTAGAAATAAAATAAATGTAATGCACTTTGCAAACCTTCAAGGGATATGAAAATATCAGTTATGTGTGGCTTATTGATGAGAAATAATCAGTATGGCAAACTGCCACTTGAAAGTCTTTCCTCCTGCAGGGCAGTCACTTCCCCTGAGCTCGTTAAGCATATCAGTAATTCCTTGGCAGAAAACACAGTTAGTGACCTTCTGATTACTGATAGCAATTGAGGCCTCAAAGAGAGGGAAATAGGCTCCCCCAAAGTGTTTGCTACTGTCATGGAGAATGTCTTGCATTTGTAGGAGAGTCCTCTCTCTAGTTTCTCCTTTCTCCACCCTCTTATTCACGCAGCTGCAAAATAATATGTCTAAGGCACAGTTCTACTCAAAAACCTTACATGTCTCCATGCCATGGCTCTTGGCTCCAAGCTCTGTCTCCAGTCCAGCATCCTTGCTCCTCCTTCAGGGCTTTGGGCTTCTAACTCATCAACATTCTCAATATCTAGCCTAGATCCACAGCCACCACCACTCTGATGCCATCTTCATGTCATATCCTGCCACTTTGAACACCCCTTTCTGTAAGCATGGGTTCCTATCTCTCCACATCAGAACTAACATTTCTGGAAAGGGAGAGCTAATGAATTGTCCTCTGGCTTCACCCAACATCTCTGTGACTACCATGACTATCCCTACCCTACCTGGCTCCACTCTCTTGTATATTTTGACTTCTCTTATTAGACTTTGAATTCCTTAAGAGCAGAATATTTCCTTCCTTCCTTCCTTCCTTCCTTCTTTCCTTCCTTCCTTCCTTCCTTCCTTCCTTCCTTCCTTCCTTCCTTCCTTCCTTCCTTCCTTCCTTCCTTCCTTCCTTCCTTCCTTCCTTCCTTTCTTCCTTCCTTCGTCTCTCTCTTCTCTCTCCCTTCCTGTTTTCTTTTTTTCTTTCTTCCCATTGCGTAGTATAGTGCCTGTAATGTAGTAAGCACTTAATAAATGTTTGTTCATTCCTTGTTTATAGGACAGCTAAGAAGCACAGCGGATTGAACAAGCATTGGATTTGGAGTGGTCTTCCTAGACCAGAGTCTGAATCCTGCCTTAGACCCTTTCTGCTTCTATGAACCTGGCAATTCACTTGATTTCTCACTTTTCTCATTTATTAAAAGGGGATAAGAATAGTATATACCTCACAAGGTTGTTGTGAAGATAAAACGAGGTAACATAGATGAACGCAAGCACAATTAAAGCATAGCATCTATGCTGCCATCATCATTATTACACAAATCCTCAGTGTAGTACAGCATGCCAGATCCTTCATGGTCTGGTTCCAACCTAGCTTGCCAGATTTGTTTCATATATTCCACATACAATCACTCACCTACAGTTAAACTGAACGATTAAACGTGCTTTGAAAGGAAATTCTCTACCCATGGTAAAGAAAGAAACTGGAGCTCTGAGAGTGGACATATCCCAGTGAGTCAAGGATAAGAATCCAAGTTTCCTGATTCCCAATCCAATGCTCAGTCCAATGCATTAATTAACCTCTCCAACCATTAATCCATCCCTCCAGCATTTGGCAAGCATTTATTAAGTGCTTACTCTCTGCCTGACATTGGCGATGAAAAGACAAAAGTGAACAGACCATTCCTTCATTTAAGGAGCTTATATTCTAATGGAGGAGACAACTTGTGCCTATAGAATACAGAATATAGATATAGAATAGTTGCATAGTAGGCACAAGGTGACCTTGGAGAGGTAGGAACTAGTAACTGCTGGGACTGAGCAAAGTCTCCTTCTTACAGGAAGTTGGGACTGGTCCTTGAAAGAGACCAGGGTTTCAGAGGTGGAGGTGAGGAGGCAGAGCATTCCATGTGTGGGGGAACAACCAATGGGAAAGTATAGATATGGGAAATGAGTGTGTGGAACAGCAAACAGGCCAATGTGTTTGGACTTTGGAGCATACGGTGGAGAGTTATGGGTGAAAAGAGTGGAAGGATAGGGAAAGCTTTGCATTCCAGACACTGGAGTTTATGTGGAATCCTAGAGATACTAGAGAGCCACTTGATCTTTTTGAGCAGGGGCTGACATGGTCAGAACTGAGCTTTAACTACCAAACAAGTGGAAGGGTTAGTTCACATCACAGTATCTCCTTTGAGAGGGAAGGAAGGATGATGTTATGATTATAATCTATGTCCCTTACAGTAGGATTCTAAGCACAGTAAAGCCTTCTGATGTACCAGTATTTGTAGCTCTTTGTCTGCCTCACAACATCCCAGCTTCATGAATTTGAAGGGGCCCTTAGAGGCAATTTAGTCCAATCCATCCTGAACAAGAACCCATCCTCTCTATAACATGCCTAGCAAGTAATCATCCAGCCTTTGCCATTCCTAAATTAGAATTTTAAAAAAATTGGCATCTGTAATTGTTAGGATATTTTCCCTTCCTAATATTAGACCTAAACAACTTTCTCTGCAATGTCTCTCCCCCTTCCCCCGGCCCATCCATCTTGCTCTGCTCTCTGGGGCCAAGATGCCCAAGGCTTATCCTTCTTTATGTGACAACCTTCCCTCCCCTCTCCCAAACCATTTTCTTCTGAAGGCTAAATGTTCCCGTTCCTTTAATGTATTCTCATGTGAAGTGTTCTTCAGTCCCCTAACCAACCTGACCAGCTTCTTCAGGTCCCAATCCAACTTGTCTATGACTTTCTTCTACAGTGCCCAGAAGTGAACACAATGCTTCAGATAGAGCATAACCAAGAAAAAAGTATAATGATAAGCTCACCTCCTTCTTTTTATGGTTGCTAATGTAGGATTACATGAGCATTCTTTGAGTTTCTGAGTTACATTTTTGACTCATATAGAGCTCATGATTCACTAATATCCTCGGATCATTTGCATAAAATTCATGTCTAACCATAATTCCTTTATATTGCACTTATAAAGTTGCTTAAAATACAACTGTAGGACTTTACATTTATTTCTATTAAGTTGTAACTTACTAGCTTCTATTCATTGTTTGAACCCATAGAGAATAGTTTGAATCGTGATATTGAATCCATTATGTCAGCTGTTCTTTCCTTGATGGTTTATGTCATCTTTAAATTTGGTGAACCTTCCATTTTGGTTTTCTTTAAAGTCATTGATAAAAATATTGAACAAGATAGGGTTAAGGGCAGATCCCTGAGACTTTCTACTAGAGACTTCTATTTGAACTGACATGGGGTCATTAGTTCAGAGTCATTGGTGATTGATTATCAAACAATGCTGTTGAAGACTACTCTTTGAGTCTCTGGTCGGTTCTCGTTCCTGCGTCTTTTCTTTCCTCTGTGCTATTAGGATCATAGGGTTTAGAGCTAGAAGAAACCTTCATGGTCTTAGTATGCCCCCTTAATAGATGAAGAAAAAGAGTCCCCCAAGAGTGATGTGACATGACCAAGGTCCCTTGGACAGGTAGTAACTCAAATCTCAGGTTTTTGCCACCATATACTATTTTCCTCTTCTTTCTCTTTTCCTTCCTTCTCCAGAAATCTTCACACTTGTTGATGTTCAAGCCTGTTTGTGTGGCTCTCTGTGGATCCTAGGTTATGACGAAGTTCTTCTGCAAGTTAGGCTTTGGGGCTTAGTTTTGAAGGATATACACTCTTAAACCTCAGAGTAAAACTAGATCCTAATGAACGGAAATGAATGCATGATTAAAGATTCTGTCAAATCCAGTCATCCCTTGATCTTTATTTCAATCAATGGAATTGCTTAATCTATAAGCAACTACCTTGTGTCCCACCCAGGACAGGGTGATGTCAACAGTGGGGAGGTCACTGGCCACAGTATGAACAGTACCGAGAAATAGACTATGTCACTGGCCTTAGTGCTGAAACAACCTCTGACTCTAGAAATTGGTTCACTGACCTTGGTACTCTACTGACCTTCTATCCATGGATCTGATCCAAGGCTTGGTTTCTAAATTGGCCGAGTCCCTAAGGCAATTTGAAGTCTGCCTGTAAAGGGAAACAAACCACTCGACCTAAACTTGTCCAAGACATTTTTTTTTCTGAATGGAAAGGATGCAAATAATTCGTAGATGAGAAAACAGATTCAGAGAGGTCAAATAATTTATCCTAGGCCACACAGCTGGTGAATTGCAAAGCCAGAACTACAGTACACTCATTCTTGCTTTGAGGAAGACAAGATTTCTACACAAGACAGGGTGGTGGTGGGGAACACTACCAGACAGTACAGAATTTATCACTTACCTACGCGTGTAGATGAGAATTGATTCAGGCAAGCTAGCTGACTCAATCTGGGACCTGTTGTTTTGGCTGCTAAGGTATGGATGAATCCTGTGCTCATCGTGTAAGCACATTAAATATTATTTTTATTATTAATATTAAAGAGGGCTTACAAAAAAGACCTTTTATTTTTGAGTTGGACTAGATGGCTTCAAAGGGATCCTCAGAGGTCATTTAGCCCAATCTAAGAATAACTTCTTTTTGGACATAGTTTTTTTCCTTATGGAGTTCTTTTCATGCATTAATTCCCTTAATTACTTGTGAGGTCAGAAGTCCTGAAATTATCACCCTCTTCTGACCAAAGGAGAAACAACTCCAAAGAGATACAGAGACTCTCCCATCACCACTCAGCTAATAAGCAGAAAAGCCAGTGTCTTGGAACCCTAATCCAGTGTTCTTCTATTCCACACTGTCTGATTAATTGCAAGTGATTTCTTCCTGTTGAGTTGATGTGTTTGGGTTACACTGATATGTCTCAAACTTTTACATTGATTCCATTACTGCTTTTTAAATATAGAAAGTTGATCTTTCTCAAAGAAAAAACAAAACAAAACAAGACCTTCTCCTAGCTTATAATTAGCTTCTTTGCTTCTAAGGCCTGGGCTCTGCTTAGGATCTGGAAGGCAAATTGCACTTGGAGGCCTATGCTGAAACTTATCAAATTTTCATAATAACACATCATGTCTCCATCTGCATTAATTAATGTAGTCTTCTCTGAAACAAGTGACATTAATAGAGCATAATTGACTTTTCCATTACATGAGATTAATTAATAGAAATCAATATGGTCGGGAAGTTAACATGGTGCCAAGCAATTAAAACCCTCCACATTTAGCTCTGCTCTCCTGAAGTGCCATTATCAGACCCTGTTCTAAGAGACAGCAATGTGAGAATGTACTAAATCCCAGGCGTTAGACCCCAACCCACAAGAATGGGAGCCCTTTGAGAGCAGGCCCTTTCTTTTGTCCCTTTTTGTGTCTCCAGAATTCGGCAGAGTGCCTGGTAAATAGTAGGCTCTTGATAAATGTCAGTTGACTGACCCATGTCCATGATTTCCATAATGTCAGCATAAGTATTCTCTTAGAGATGCATTATGCAATCCCTTCAGCTCCATTCCCTTCTCAGTGACTCCACTACCTTTAGGCCTTAGAATATAGGCCATAATAATAACAGTAGTGGATAATAGTGATAATAGCTTACATTTATGGAGTGTTTTAAAGTTTGAAAAGTCCTTTACAGCCATTACTTCATTTGCAGCAGAATGCTAGATAAACAACAACTGCAGAACAGAAAATGCCAGAGCTGGGAGAACCTTACAACATAGAACAGAGAATGTTAGAGCTTGGAGGGGCCTTAGAATGTAGAACATAAAATGTCAGAGATGGAAGAAGATACACCATAGAAAAGAGAATTCAAAGCAAAGAGGAACCTTAGAACATAGACCATAGAACGTCAGAGCGGGGAAGGCCCTTAGAACATAGAATGTCGCAGCTGGGAAGGGCCTTAAAACATAGACTAGACTACCAGAGCCACAGAGGCAAGCCAGTCCAACCCCTCATTTTATAGATGAGGAAACTGAGGCCCAGAATGGTTGAATGCCTTACTCAGGGTCACGAAGGTAGAGGGGGGACATGCCTCAGACATATTAGCCATACAACTCTGTGCAAGTCAATTAACTTCTCACAACCTCAGTTTCATAATCTGTAAGATGGGAGCAGTAACACCCCCTTCCCAAGGTTGTGGTGAATATCCAATCAGGTGATGTTGATAAAGTGCTTGGCAATCCTTAAGCACTTTGTAAGTGCTGGCTACTAGCATTATTATCCCATGACTTGGGTCAAATCACTTCCCACAACCCTATATCCTATCTCTGGGCCAGGCGCTTTGGACACATAGACAAAAGAAAAACCAGTGCTTGCCTTCAAGGAGCTTCTGTTCTCTGGGTTTGAGGGGAGAAAAGCATATAATATGCACACCAAATAATCCAGAATAAAGAGAAAGGAAGCACAGTGTAATTCCTAGAGTGAGAGGGCACTGCCAAGAGGATGGGAGCAAGGAGCAGGGGTGGGGGGCGGGAAGGCCTCCAGTAGGAGGTAGCATTTGAGATGAACCTAGAAGGAGGGCAGGGACCTACTAGCCCTAGATGAAGAGGGAGAACATTCCAGACATCGAGGAAAGGCTCAGCCAAATGATCAGCCAATCAGCATTTCTTAAACACCTAATCTGTGCTAGGGACCCACAGCCCCACTAGGCCCAGGCCTTACTATACTATTATTCTTGGGGATGGGGTCTAAATAGCCTGTCAAGAGGACAGAATTTGGGTGGGCATCCCCTCTCTGAAGGACCTTGGATTTTTTGATCCCTCTTTGGATAAACTACATAATTTCCATTACCAAAATTATGACCATGTGTACACATGGATTCCTACTGACATTGACGCTTGCAGAGTAGTTTCGGTTGTGCCAATCCGTGTTTTCTGTGTTAGTGATGCTCCGGCCTGCCCGGCTCAGGTCTAGACCTTGATCCAAAGTTTTCACTGAAGTTACAGAGTCTGAGTGGGTAAAGGCTTGAGGCCTCAGGTACTTCCCTGTACCTCTCCCAGATCTCTACAATATAGCCCGAGGAGAGGTCATCCAGTTTCCCCTTAGGCTAGAGATCTGCAGTGAGGGGGAAGCCCCTGCCTCCCCAGGCTGCTCATTTTATTTAGGGGACACTCTTACTGAGGAAGGGAGGGAAAGGAACGAGTGTTTGTTATATCACTTGTTGTGTGCCAGATACCGTGCTAAACCCTTTCTAAATATTATCTCATTTTATCCTCACAGAAATATTGGGAAGTAGATGCTAGAATCAACCCCATTTTACCGATGAGGACACTGAAGGAGACAAAAGTTAAGTGACTTACACAACTAGGGAGTGTCAGAGGCAGAATTAGGACAGAGATCTATCCTGATCCCAGGCCCAGTGCTCCAACCACTGTCACCCTGCTGCTTCTGAACCTTCACCAAAGTGAAGACCGTTACCTTTAAATTAAATTTCATCATATCAGTTTCCTATCCTGTTAATACATTTCTCCCACCCCCTTTTTGTTTTTGTTGTTATTTAAAAACAAAAACATCCCCAGCATTTCTCATGCTGACTTGACAGGGACACCTGCATGGAAGACATGGTTATAGAGAGCCACAGGAACCATCCATCCTGGTTCTTCCTTGGGCTGTGGAGACGCTTCTTTTAGGACATTGAGACCAGCAGGTGGGCAGATGGAGAATTCTTCCTTCTTCCCTGTTCCCTCCTTGCTCCTCCAGAAATGAAAACCTGGGCCTTCCTGTGGTTGTTTGGTCAATGGGCTTAATCAGCTCCTTTCTTGGGACTTTTCCCAGTAGATCTAGGGGATGAATATAGGAGACCCAAGGCTAGAGACAGGAAGCAGGGGTGGCTGTGTATAGAATTGGGGATGTCCCTCTGGTTTCATGGGATGTGCCTGTATGCTGGGCAGACAAGCTGGCTGAGTGTGCAGCTCCTCTCTGGGGCCTCCTTGGGGTTGCCTAGAAACCAGGCAACAATGCCAAGCTCCCAGCCATGGATCCCTTCTGAAGAGGCAGCCCCTCCAATTATGGCATTTCAATTATATTTCATTAATTAAATCAGGAAAATAAAGGGACCTAATGTATGGTCCAAGCATGCTAGCCAATGAAGGGTTAACCTACAGGCTCCCAGCCTTGGCTGGGCTCAGAGGGTGACCAGAGAAGGAGCCTTTCAAGGAAACCAATTCAAATGGGGATGATTTCTTGGTTGATTAAGCCAGAGCTGTAATAATCACTGCTGGGCTGCTCTGAGCATTAGCCTTCATTTCTGTCAACCTCCTCTGACCAGTGGGGTCCCTAGATGGACAAAACCAAAGCCAGCCCAGGTAGCTTTGATGCTGATGACAAGGTGGCCCTCTTCGATGTCTTTTATGGCCTTACACATGGAATATAGAAAAGGATTTCACCCCTTCCCCCAAATGATGGCATCTCACAAGGACCATTTGGGGACAAAGAAAACAGGCTGCTTTGAGATAACGAGCATGGGAGTGTGGACAGAGGACTGCACTGGAAACTCCCTATTGCCTAGGTGACCTTGAAGGAGCAATGCCCCTCGGGATCTTGAATTCTTCCCATATAGAATGAAAAGGTACCCAGAGGCGGTGGAGGACTGTACTGTCTCTAGAATCAGGGGACCTCTGCCTTTGTGACCTTAGATATTCAACCAGCCAGTGCCTCAGTTTCCTCATCCGTAAAGTGACGAGTTGAGGTGGGCAGTCTTTGTAGCTCAAAAGCTATGATTCTATGACTTGATGACCTCTAAGTCCTTTCAACTTCTGACTCTTTGATCTCTTCTATCAATTCAAAACAATTAAAAATGGTGGTGTTTGAATAATGGCACCTTTGACTGCTAAAATGTGGTGCAGCAGAATGGAAATGAAATTTAAATTTGGTCCTCAGAGATTCAGGTTCTAGTCCTGGTTTAGTTCTTTGTGTAAGGTTGGGCAAATCTTATTCTCTCTCTGTGCCTCAGTTTCCTTACCTGAAAAGTATGGGGGTTGTACTAGAAGATCTTTTAGATTCTGCCTAGTTCTAAAATTCTACGATTCTTGGTCATATCATACAGCTACTCAGGAGCTCCCCTCCAATAGTTTTGACAGGTGTTTCTCCAGACTATGCTTGAATACTTGCCAGGATGGGGAGCTCACCTCCTCAGGAGATAATCATTTGGACAGGACTGTAATCTGCCTCTGTAAAACTTGCACCAGTTGTTTCCAGTTCTGCCTTCTTGGTGAGACACAATGACCAGGATAACTCAATATCTGGGAACCATCAACCAATGGAACTGTGGAGAGTTGGGTATGGGGAGAAACAGAGAAAAACAGGAGCTTTTATCTCATTGACTTTCAGCATATATACAAAGCTTCACTCTCCAAGCAAATAACTGATTCTTATGACTCAATCCACAGGTATTCAGTAAGGGCCCGGTATGTTCTAGGCACCAGAGGCAGCTGGAAGGATGTCTTTTACACAGATCTATTTATGTTACTCTTCAGCTCAGTTGCCTTCAGTGGCTCCCCATTCTCTGATAAATCAAGTCCTGTGTTGGACTTTCCAGACACCTTCCCTTTCCAGCCTCCCTTTGGAAAGGAAAGAGCCTTGTGAGTCATGAGGCAAGAGACCTCTGGGTGCAGTCCAACTGTGTCCCTCAAAGGTTGTGTGATCTTGGGCAAGTCTTTTGACCACTTTGGGTCTCAGTTTTCCCATCTGTAAAATGAAGTTGGTCCATTCCAGCTCTAATATGCCATGAAATTATAGTCATGAAACAGCTTGTCCAGTCTGTCCATCATACTGTTCATTATTCACTACGCTCTAGGGACAGGCCTCAGTGTTCTCTAGGCTCTGGACTGTGACCGTGCCTGCAATGTCCTCCCCTGCCGCTCCTCTACCTGTTGATCTCCTGTCCAGCATTTAAAGTTGAACCCAACACTCTCTTTGGGAGCAACAAACCAGATGCAGAGTGGGTGCCCAAGAGCAGTGAACTGACCAAACAAACCCTGTGTCGTCCTACTGTGCCATCGCTTCTCACCAGCTGCTCTGCAAACATCTCTCCCCCCTCCCCCGCCTCAGCACAAGTTTATCACCAGAAATCTCATCATCGTGAAGATTGCTTCAGCTTAGTGGCAAGGAGGATAGAGCACCAGGCCTAGAGTCAGGAAGATTTGAGTTCAAATCCAGCCTCAGACTCTAGCTGCGTGACCCTGGGCAAGTCATGTAAGCCTCTTTGCCTCAGTTTCCTCATCTGTAAAATGAGCTGGAGAAGGAAATGGCAAGCCGCTCCAGTGTCTCTGCCAAGAAAACCCCAGATAGAGTCATGAAGACTCAGACACACTGAACAACAACAACACTGACCTCCTTAAGCACCCTTAGGTGTCTCTTCTGTCTGATTGGAGGGCTGGAAGGTGGAGCAAAAACTCCTCCCAAAGCCTCCTTTTAGAGTCTTTTCCAGCCAGCTCTTCATTCCTCACCAGTTGCTCTGCTTAGGTTTGACTCTGTGAACACCCACCCCTTGCAGGTGCTGGGTACCCTCTGGCATCTCCCCTCTCTTTTCAGCTTCCTTTTGTGTAAAGCCTTCCTTCATTTGATTTAAGCTCCTTGAAAATGGGGACTATCTTTTTCTTTCTTATTTATATCCCTGACACTTAACATAGAGCCTGGCACATACTTAATAAATGTTTGTTGACTATTTTTGATGAAAATGAGAAAACCAGAAGAAGACTTTGAAGACTTATATAGAGTGAAGAAAGCAGAATTAGGAAAGTGAGAATAACACTGACTATGACAAGGTCAATGGAAGCATCCAAATGTGGATTCTGCACAATGTCTAATTGAGGTTTTGGACAAGTCCTGATAGAGTCCTCTTCCCTCCACTCAGTAGAGAGGTGGTGACCTATGGGAGGTGATTGCCTTATATGCTATTGCTGTGTCTATGTCCTGATGGATTGTAAGCCCTTTGAAGGCAAGGGCTCTTTTCATATTTGTCTTTGTGTCCCCGATGCTTGCCACAGTGCCTTGCACATAGTGAGTGCTCCATAAGTGCTTGCTGGGGGGTTGATTGTTTCACTGAACTGTTCTTTACTATAAGAAAACTTCTGTGATGGGATGAGGGGTTTATTGGAAAGTGACAGGTGGTACAAATCACAATCATCAATAAAAACAACATCTCTGAAGTTCAACTGGGCTTTCCTCTTGTCCACGAAGTCTTCCCCAACTCCATTCATTTAAAAGTAGGAATGGTTCCATTGCTTATGTTTGTATCCCTAGGGCCTAGGACAGTGGCCAGCACATAGTAGGAGCTTCATAAGTGCTTGCCAATTGATTAATATCTTTAGTCAGTAGCACCCATGACTCCTGCTTTACCTCTTTCTAATACACTTACGTTAATTTAATCTAATAATTTCATTTTCTTTGTATATATTTTGAGTTCTCTTAGAGGTGCATGCACGTTTCTCTATCCAAAATTACCTCCATCTACTCTGTGTGTGTATTATATACACCTAGTTATTTGCATGTTGTTTACTCCATTAGAGTGTAAGCTCCTTAAGGGCAGAGATGATTTCATCTTTGTGGTTTTATCCTCAGAGCCTGATACATAGTAGGAACTTTGCAAATACTGGCTGAATGAATGACTAGCTGGCTAGACTTGAGAAAGATTGAGAGTGAAGAGGTGTAAGTGAAACACCTTCTGAGGTCTGAGGAGGGAAGGGCCATTTACATGTTTGGAATCAAGGAGGGCTCGATACGGCATTCACTAGATTTGTGGTTTGTAGTGACATCCACCACCATTTTGAACCTCAAAACTGAGTCTGTGGGCAGACTCCACTGTCCTTGCAATCAGACTTAGCACCAAGATGAAGTAAAAATGAGCTTTTAATTGGGATGCATGTTTCCCCAGTGGTGGAGGACGCTGGCCCTAGCCATCTGGGCAGGAGGGAACTGGGGCTGTCTCCAGCTTGATTTATCTGCCGGACTCTTTTAGCTTCAAAGGCCACTGGAAACCAGGGCCGCTGCTCCAATGGGTGATGAAATCAATGATTTATCATCCCATGGGGAGCCAGAAAGCATCCATCCTGTCACGGGGCTGGGCAGGGCAGGCCATCCTAGTTTACTGAGTGTTGTTGGATGCAGTGACTTGGAGACAGATCGTTAATTGTCCAAACCTTCATTCCCCTCACTGACAAGCCAAGGATTTCTAAAAGTGTCTCCTAGCCCTGCCTTGTGATAGGGGGCAGAGATGTACCTGCTGTGGGTCAGCCTACCTTACCTTCAGAGGTCTGAGAACAGAAAGAGGCCTTGGAGATCATAGGCTCCATTTTACCAAGGAAGAAATGATTTCCTGGTGATTTGCTCTCAGACACAGCTAGCAGAGGAGCAGAGAAGCCCCAGCCCAGTCTCACGATTCTCTGCTTAGGCTTTCTCCATTTGGTCTCCCCACCTCGCTCGAATGTGGCAGCACTTGGCTAAAGGACATAGGTTTGGCAATGTGGACTATTGGAGGAGCAGGTTCAAGACCTTGGACAGCAGTGTCCCCCCATGCCCACTTTACAGATGAGATAACTGAGACCCAGATCCTATCTAAAGAACAAGAATTCACCTGACAACATCCCCCATGAGCAAGCACCTGATCTTTGCTTCAAGACATCAGAGAAGATCCTGCCACAACCTCTGAAGGCAGCCCTTCTACTCTGGAATTGCTTTCAGTGTCAGGTGGGCTTTCTTTCCATGATGTTGAAATTGCCTCTCTGCCCTTTCTCCCCCTGCTTTAATTTGTGGCCCTCTGTGCTGAAGCACACAAAGTTGAATCTCTCTTTAAATGACAGCTCTTCAAATCCTTGAAGATAGCTCTCATGTTCCCCCTAAGTCTCTTCTCCAGGATAAATGTTCCCAGTTCTTCCAATGGATTCACATAGGACATGATACTGGGACTCTGCCCTGACTGCCCTGCTCCAAGCAATGTCTCCAGCTCCTCAATGTCCTTCTCAAAACGGGCACTGGGAAATGAAAATACTACTCTGGCCAAAGTCTGGCCGGGCAGGGCTCAGCAGGACCACGACCTCCCCAGTCCAGATCGCGGCCTCACTTAATGCAGCTCTGGACATATTGGCCATCTCAGCTGCATTATGATTAATAATGTTAGTGAGAATAGTAAGAGCTATTATCTGCATTGTGCTTTAAGGTTTGCAAAGAACTTTACAGATTTTACCTCATTTTACCCTCCTGACAATACTGAGAGGTTGGTGCTATTGTTTTCCCTTTTACAGATGAAAAAACAGAGGCAGAGTAAAATGAAGTGACTTGCCCAGGGTCACACAACTAGTAAGCTTCTGAGGGAAGATTTGAACGTAGGGCTTCTGAGCTCTAGGCGCAGTGCTCCATCTACTGTGCCACCTCACTACCATTGCTGTCACTTTGCTGACCCATGCTGAGTCTGTGGTCTACTAAAACCCCCAGATCTCTTTCAGAGAAATGGCTACATAGCCATATCTCCCCCATATTGTGCTCATAAAGATGGTTTTTGGGGAAAAGTGCTCAGGAAGACAAAGGAATGAATAATTCGTTCAAAGCAAGTGTGAGGGTGGGGCTGGGTTAAACAAGTCAATCAAACCACCCCATCCATGTAAAATAAGTGACATCTTAATGTGGCGAGGACATGTCTCAGTCAATCAATCAATCATTCAGAGACTTTAGAGTAAGCGTAAAAAGTCCTTGAATGAACTGGAGTGTTGCTGCCAGGAAGCATCATCAGATTGGGTGAAGAAATATGGTAGTACCACCATGATGTTCTCTGTGTACAAAGATAACCAGCTCAGAAGCCAAGTTATCTAAGCATCTAGTAGACAAGAATTTGGAGTGACAGCCAGAAGAGAGAGTTTCAGACCCTCTCCCTCCCCTCCACCCAAGGAAGAGCCCCTGGGAAGGAGAGGAGAGTTCCTTAGCTTTAG
>CM053625.1:323802436-323835920 GCA_028646595.1 Phalanger gymnotis | reverse complement strand
AAAAAAAAAGAGAAAATAGTCTACTTCAATCTACATTCAGACGCCATAGTTCTTTCTCTGGGTATGAACAGCGTTTTCCATCAGGAGTCATTTGGAATTGTCTTGGGTCATTGTATTGCTGAGAAGACCTAAGTCTGTCAGGGTCAGGGTGTTGACCAGCATTTGGAGATGGAGTCTCCGTATCCAGCAATTCCTCATATCACTGAAATTATAGGTCTCAGCTCTATCTTTCTTGAACACAGATGGGAACTTGCTTAGTGCCTGCTCTGCTCTGAGCTCTGTACTCAGAGTGCAGAAGATTCAGACACCACAAAAGGAAATGATCCCTCCTCTCAAGAAGTTTCCATCATTTGGGAGAGAGAACACAAACATGTGGAATTAACATAAATAAATACAGGAGAGATCAGGAAAGGCTTCATGCAGAAGGTGATGTCAGAGCCAAGTTTTGAAGAAAAAGAGAGTATACTCTATCCATCTATTCATCCATCCATCCATCTATTTATCCATTCATTCGCCAATCCATCCATCTATTTATCCAGCCAGCCAGCCAGCCAACCAACCACTTATCCATCCATCCATCCATCTATCTACCCATCCATCCATCCATCCATTCTTTCTTCTACTATCTATCCAGACAGCCATCTATCTATCTATCTGTCTGTCTATCTGTCATTTTATCAAGACTATGATTTCATTGATATAGGGAACTTCCAGTGAGGAAACTACCTTTACCAACACAGGTTGGCATCTGCCCTGCAACTTATGGGCTTAAAGAGTGGCCTAGATCCCTAAGAGTTACAGTGACTTGCCCAGGGTCATACAGCCATTACATGTCAGAGAAGGGATTCAAAGCCAGGTCTTCCTGGTTCTGAAACCAGCTCTTTCCATGCTACACATTATCTTTCATGTACATCATGTGTATATACCACTTTGTTTATTCAAAAAATGTTTTCTATTCAACAACCTGAGGAGGTAAGTATTGCAATCCCCATCCATCCCTGCTCTACAGAGGGGCAAACTTAAGGGATAGCACTCACTCAAGGCCACCTCAGTGCTTTGCAGAAATCAGAGGTCCTCAGAAGCTGGGAGGAAGCAGCAGCACATTTCAGGCATGAGGAACCCACTGTCGTTGACATGGAGGCAGATGAACTACCACGTATGGTGATCCACAAGCAGGATAGCTTGACTAGAACGCTGGAGTACATGATTAGACGTGTCAAGAAAGGCATGTGAGAACCAGTATTTCAATGTCAGGTAGAGAATTTTATATTTTAGCCAAGAGGCAACAGCTGGCTACTGAAGAGATTTGAGTAGGAGAATGATATTGTTTGGTTTCTGTTTGAGGAATTAATGAGTCAATTAACATTTATTAAGTGCCTACTGTATGTCAGCACTATGCTAAGTGCTAGAGATATGGAAAGAGGAAAAAGATATCCTTGCCCTTGGGAGCTACATGGACAAAGGACGGGAAAAAAGAATGACTGAAGGTGAGGAGACCAAGTCTTAGATGGGAGGAACAAATTAGAATGGGTACCAATGCCAGTGGCCTAGTATGAAAGACTGAGATCTTCCTGTCTGATCCACCAAACTTCTTTCCAATTTACTGTAGGGTGAGGAACCTATGACCTCGAGGCCACATGTGGCCTTCTAGGTCCCAAAGTGTAGCCTTTTGAATCCAAAGCAATTGGAATTCAGTCAAAGGGCCATGCTCGAGGACCCAGAGGGCCACATGTGACCTCGAGGCCACAGGTTCCCCACTGCTGCTAAACCCTCTGCTGCCCAGCGGACTTAGTGGACAAGCAGCCACATGGACAATCCTTCTCATTCTTAGCACTTCTCAAAGTTGACTTGACTGGGTTAGGCTTCCTGGGAGACTTAATTCAGCTAGAGATAGATCCTTCTCTTGGGATTTTCTTTTTTGTATTTCATAGCTTTCACAGAACTTGGAGCTGAAAAAGACCATCTAGTTCAATCTCTCCATTTTATAGGTAAAGAAACTGAAGGCCAGGTCATTCAGCTTATAAAGAGAACTAGTTTCTGCCTTCAAACTAAAGGTTGTTTTCACTAACCCAGGGACCATTCCCACCAGGCTGTGCAGACTGATTTTGTGACCACCAGGGTGGAAAAAATTGATTCTGGGATCTTTATCTGGATCAGAATTTTGCTCATTGTCCACTGTTATAGCTTAGGGAATCATGACCAGAGTACAGGTTATTTTGAGTGGTTTATTGAGGGAGTCATGGGACAGGAAGAGCTGTCCACAGGGCATCAGGCCCATATGTTTCCTGCCATGTATGACTGTGGGTTATTTAATAAGCCCCAAGAGAAGAACTAGGGATAAGATCTCCATCTCTAATGGGCTAAGGATGATGTAAGTACTGGCTATCCTCAGGCTCTCTAAGGCTCTACCAAGGGAGCATGGACCCCAAGAGGCACAAGGAGGCTGGGAAGGCTACAGATCTGGGCTTGGAGTCAGGCCTCATGCCTCCACTCTGCAGAGAAAGAAACTCAGTAATGTCAAAGAGCACTGACTGGGTACTCATAAGAGCCTAGGAGCAGACCCAAGAGATGGAGAAGTGTGCAAAGGACGGCTTGTCCAGCCCTGCCCCCTCCATTTACAGAGAGAAGTGACTTGGCCACGGCCACATAGGTAGTAAGTGACAGGGTCTGCCCCATGTAAGTAAAGCCAAATGCAAAGTAAAATCAAATTTCCAGAAAGAGATTAATAATGGGCCCTGAGGCAAGGCTCCCTGTAGGTAACCAGGAAAAAGCCGCTCACTGTTACCGAGCCCAGAACAAGCATCACTAATCTTTGTTACTGTCTCTTCTCCTGGGCCAGTGGGACTTTTAAAAATAGTTACTAGGAATTGAGAGAGGCTTCTGTTTGAGGTCAGCTTGTAGGCATCTCCAGACGCCTCCATTTTTATTTACTCTTTCAAGAATCCTTATAACAAAGACAGAAGTCCCCCCCCCACGCCTGGGAATCACCCCTAGTTTTTTGATAGCTCTGGAACTGGAAGCATACACTCTCTCAGGCCTTTGTCTGATCTGTTTAGGCAATCAGAAAAATTTAGTGAGGTGGGCAGAGCTCCAGATGTTAAGGACTGAAAGAAGACCATACAATCATGGCACCTACCGCTGGGAAGAGGCCATGGAGATTGTATCCAACTTCACTAGCAAGAGTGACCTCCATAGACCCCCCCCCAACAAGTGAGCCATTCAGCTCTGGCTTGGAGACCTCCATTCATGGGGACCTTCCTACCTCACAAGACAGCCCAGTTTATTTGAACTGATAAGTTAAAGATTTTTTACCTTAATTTGAGTGGAAATCTGCTTCTTTGTAAAAAGGACACCAACTTTGTATTCAGAGAAATTGGGCTCAACCCTGCCTCTGCATTGTGAGACCAAGTCACCTCAAGCCTCAAAGTCCTCATCTGTAAAAATGGGGCCTTTGGAAACCCAAGCTCTTTGTGCCTCTAGGAGAGCTGGCTAGCTCTCTCTCTTCTACTTTGGTGCCACTCTGGATCACACTGCCCAACTCATTAGCTTAGGAATGGGATCTATACAGATTTATCCAATTGGCCTTTTGTCTCAGCCCCTAACCAATGGGAGACCAGCCTTCTTCCTTTCCCTACTGCACTTCAGTGGACTTTAATCACATGAATATTGCCAAACAGGGTCAGCCACATAAGCACAGTTTGACTTTCTTCATGACCAACCAAGCAAAGAGAAAGAGAAAGAGATAGACAGTGAAACAATGACAAAAAAAGGGAGCAGAGACAGAAATAAAGAAGCAGAGACAAAAAAGGGGCAGAGACAGAAACAGAAAGACAGAGACAAGAACAAAGTAGATTATGTAGTGGCTAGAGCCAGGAGGACCTGGGTTCAGGTCTCACCTCTGATACAGTCTATCTATTTGACCCTAGCCAAGTAATTGTTTTATAAAGTTTAGTTTTCCCCCAATTATACATCAAAACAATTTTTCAACATTTGGGTCTTCTTTTTAGTTTTGAGTTCCAAATTCTATCCTTCCCTCCCCAAGATGGTGAGTAATCAGAAATAATAGGTTACACATGTGCAACAGTGCAAAACATTTCCATACTAGTCATTTTGTACAAGAAGACTCAAATAAAAGAAAAAGAAGGAAAGAAAGTGAAAACTCGCCTTCTTCGGTCTGTGTTCAGACAATATCGGTTCTTTCTCTGGAGCAGACAGTCTGCTTCATCATTAATCCTTTGGGATTGCCTTGGATCATTGCACTACTAAGAAGAGCTATGTCATTCACAGTTCTTCATCATACAATGCTGGTGTCACCATGTATAGAGTTCTTTTGGTTCTGCTCACTTCACTCTGCATTAATTAATGGAAGTATTTCCAGGTTGTTCTGAAATCACCCTGCTTGTCATTTCTCTTAGCACAATAGTATTCCATTACAATCGTATGCCATAATTTGTTTAGTCATTCCCCAATGATAGGCATCCCTTCAATTCTCAATTCTCAGCCACCACAAAAAGAGCTACTATAGATAATTTTTTTTACTGATAGGTCCTTTTCCCTTTTTTGAATGTCTTTGGAATGCAGACCTAGCAATGGTATTGCTGGATCAAAGGGTATAAACAGTTTTACAGCCCTTTGGGCATAGCTTCAAATTTTTTTCCAAAATGGTTGGATCAGTTCACAACTCCAGCAACAATGCATTTGTGTCCTGGGAAAGTAACTTAACTTCTCCATGGCCCCAGACAACTCTCAAAGACTCTAGGTCATGAAGAAGGTGCTGACCCACATTTGTAAAGGGAGTTTCCTCATTGGAGATTTTTCTAGACAAGTGAAATCATAGGCTCAGTCCCTGTCCCTCTCTCTACAAGGAAATATGTTCCATTGCTTCCCAAGAGGGTTAAATGCCTGTCACTTCTCCAAGCACTGTCTCAAGCAGCTCTCAACCATCCTAAAGGCATGTTCAAACTCAGGAGCACCAGATACAGTATTCTGCTTGCTCCACATGGACCATGGAAGCCGGGCTATCCCATTCACAGCAAGGACACTATGAAGCTCCAGGAGCAGAGACAAGTTTCTCAAGATGTCACAGCTAGTCAGTACCCAAGTTGGGATTTCTTTTATGGGAAGACGATTCCATTCACCATCGGTATGTGGAACCTATGCATGCTCATGTTCAAGAAATTCAGGAGACCTGAATGACAATAGCTCTTGTTGTGGGAGAACTCAGCAGGTATCACATGCAGCAGCCCCAAGTGAAAGAAGGCTGGCCAATGGAAGCCAGCTCACCCAAGGCAGAACTGGATACAGATTTTTCTGGAGTGGTCGCAATGATTATGGGGAAAGCCATGAGTCTGGCTCAGGTTTCACAATCAAAATTAATCCAGTCAACAGGCTTTAAATTGTGCCTCTTCCTGCTCCCATGGAGTGGTTTCAACACTTGGAGAGTGTGGGAATTGTCATCATCCTCACTGCAGCCACGCACCAAATAGAATGTGGGTAATTCCCTAAGAAAGGTACAAGGTGGTGACTGGGTGGGAAAGGGATAGAGCATGCAGCCTAAAGTGAGGAAAACTCCTGAGTTCACAGCCAGCTTCAAACACTTAGCTGGGTGATCCTATGCAAGTCACTTAATTTCTGTCTGAATCAATTTCCTCATCCATAAAATGGGGATAATAATAACACGTATCTCCCAGGGTTGTTGTGAGGTTCAAATAACATAATATTTGTAGGTGCTTCACAAACCAAAAAGTGCTATATAAATGCTAAACATTATCATTATTAGAAGCGGATCACTGTATGTTGGGAAAGGGGTATCAGGGAGGCAGATAACTCAAGGGGTTAAGGAGCCAGAGTGGGCTTTATGGAGGAGGCACCATCTGACCTGAATTTTGAATGGGAGGGAACAACTAGGCAGGATTCTCCCTCTTCAGTAAAAAACACTCCCTCATCAGCTAAATGTTTCCCTCATGCCCTGGGTTATTAACCGCCTTATCTTCCTTGGGCAGGCTGTTATTTCTTTAGAATGAGCACTATGTTTTGCTTCTCTTCCTGCCTCCAAGGCAGAACCTTCTTGGGCTCTTCTTCAAATCCGTCCTCCATGTCCCATCCCTTGTTCATGGGTGTGCCCCAAGGTTCTCTCCTGGACCCTCTTGTCTTCTTAATCTATGCTCATCTTTGTGGTGACCTCAGCAACTCCCATGGGCCCCATTATTGTCTCCATCATGTGACTCCCTTATCTCCATATCTGGCCCCAATCCCTCTCCTGTGTTTCAGGCTTCCTTCTCCAACAGACTGCCTGAAATCTCTAACTGGATTTTTTCACAGGCTTCTCAAACCCAATATATCCAAAATAAAACTCAGCTTTCCCCCTAAATCCGCTCTTTTTCCAAACTATTTTCATTCTTTCAATCTTTCACGACCTTAGAGTCATCCTCAGTCCTTCCCTGTCCCATGCCACACACACATCCTATACTGATCATCTGACAAGGCTTGTTGATTCTATTTTCACAATATTCCTGGCATTCAGCCCCTTCTCTCCAGCCATAATACAACTCCTCTGGCTCATGCCTCTTGCCTAGACTACTGCATTGCCTCCTAATTGGAGTCCCTGCATCTAATCTCTCCACATTCCAATCCATCCTCCTTACAGACAGCAAATTGACATTCCTACAGTTGGCTGGGGGAAAATCTTTGCAGCAAGTTTCTCTGATAAAGGTCTCATTCCCCAGACGCATAAGGAACTAATTCTAAATTATAAGAACAAGCAAGATTCCCCAAACAATAAATGTTCAAAGGTTGAAAGTAGTCATTTTTCAAAGGGAGAAATCCAAGTTACCAACAACCATACAAAAATGTTACAAATAACTAATAATTAAAGAAATGCAAACTAATGCAAGTCTGAGATTCTACCTCATATCTATAAGATTGGCACAGCTAACAAAAAAGAGAAATGACAAATGTTGGAAGGGCTATGGAAAACATGGACATTCACTGTATTGGTAGAACTGTGGATTAGTCTAAACATTTGGGAAACCAGTTTGGAACTATGTCCACTAAACTTTGAAAACTCTTTGGCCCAGCTATACTACTGGGAGGCTTATGCCCTGAAGATATCAAAAGAAGAAGAAAGGCATCTATATGTTCAAAAATATTTATAGCAGCCTTTTTATAGGAGCAAAGGACTAATAAGGGGTATGTTTATCAAGCAGGGAATAGCTGAACAAATTATAGTAAAGAAATATAATGGACAATTATTGGGCCATAAGAAATTATGAAAAAAGATATTTCAGAGAAAATAGGAAAGACTTGTATGAACTGATTCAGAATGACATGAATAGAACCAGGAGAACAATACATAGGATAACAAAATTATAGGGAAAACAACTTTGAAAACTGAGAGATTCTGAGAAATGCAATGACCAACCCTAATTCCAGAAGAACAATGATGAAGCGTGCTTCCCATTTATTGATATAAATGTGAGGGACACAAGATACAAAATGAGATTTATTTAAATGGCACATGCCAAATGCAGGAATTTGTTTTTGCTTTATCATGCATATGTGTTAACAAAGGGGTTGGTTTATTTTTTTCTTCCATTAAAGGTAAAAGGGAATGGGGAGGAAAGGGTGGTTAGAGATAATGTCTCCCCCTAAATAGAAGAGTACAGAAGGAAGGTCAAAAGGAATCACAGCCAAGCAGGACACCTCTCCATGAGAGGGATTTGTATTTTCGTGGACAGTCCTCTCCTATTCTACAATGTATGTGGAAATGATAATTTTGGAGAGTGTTTGTTAATTTCAGAATAAAAGAATGAAATGAAATAGAAACATCCTAAATCACAGATAGGAACGTGGCACTTCTCTGCTCAAAAAGCTTGAGTGTCTCCGTATGGGATAAAGTACAAAATCCTCTTTCTAGTATTTCAAGCCCTTCCCAATCTTGCCAGGTTGGTTACATATTATTCTTACACACACACACATTCAAGTACACACACTTACGCGCACACATACACACACAATGTTCTAGTTAAACTGAATCACTTGCTGTTCCCCACATACAACCTTCCATTGCCCTCCCTCTCCCTTGGCACAGTCTATTCCAGAGTCTCTCTCTTCATCTCTGCCTCTTAGAATCCCTAACTCTTTTCAGGCTGAAGTGCCAGCTCCTTTAAAAAACCATTTTTCCCTGGTTGTTTATGCCACCCTCTAAATCTCTCTGCATTCATTTCGTATATACTTAAATTTCTTCATCTGGAGATAAATTATACACTGCAGTACAGCGCCAGCCCCTTAAAGACAGACTGCCTTACTTGATGTTTGTATCACTAGTACCTAGGACAGTACCTGGCTCAGAGACGGAGCTTTTAAAAATGTTTAGTGAGTCAGTGAGTCGGTGAGTGAATAAGTGAGTGGGTGAGTGATTGATTCCAAGATACACTGCATAGATTAAGTCCAACATGCAAAGCCTGTACTTTGCTTACCAAATCTACATATTTTCTTCACCTCCAAATGTCCTGAGAAGTAGGAACGCCCTTCTCCTGACCAAAGTGAATGTCACATTAAGAGGTGAGTGGAGCATGGATCAGAGTGGGGAAAGACTTATGGCAGAAAGATCAATTAGAATGATAATCCAGGCAAAAAATGATAAAATTCCAAAATGTAGTGGAGTCAGCGGGAGTAGAAAGACGGTAGAATGCACGAGTGACGTTGGAGAGCAAATGATCTGAAGAATAAGTGAGAGCCAAGGATCACCGATGTTTTAAAGTGGGCTGACTGGGCAGATGGTATTGTCTCTATGATAATAAAGAAGTTGGGGAGAGATGAGGTTTGGGGAGGGGAAAGATGCGAAGGTCTATTTTGTATCTGTTGAGTTGGAAATTCCAATGGAACATCAAGTTGGAAATGTACAAGAGGAAATGGCGGGTGTAGGACTGGGCTCAGAAGAGAGGACAGGTTTGGATAAGTAGATTTGGGAGTCATCTGAAAAGAAATGATCACTGATCCTAGGGGAACTAATAAGATCCCCAAGTGAGGCAATACAGAGAGAGAAGAGCCAGGTGGGTTATTGGCCTATTATTAATGTCTCAAAAGGCAACCAAGGTCACATCCCAATTCTACACCATGCACCTCCTTTCTTATCTCTATAAAATCTTTATGATAATGATCTAGTCAGAGTGTCAGAATCAGTAAACATTTATTAAGTGCCTACTAAGTTCCAGGCACTGTGCTAAGCCCCAGGGACAAAAAGAAAGGCCCAAGACAGTCTCTGTTCCTGAGGAGCTCATGATTTAATAGGATAAGACAACACCCAAAGAGAAGTCAAAAGGAGGGAGAAGAGCAGACTCTAGGGCAATATGAAGACCTGCATCAAAGGTAAGGAGTGAGGCAAGGAGGTCCGAGTGCCAGAGTAGAACGGTGACTTAATGTTGCAAAATGATGAACTGTTGGAGATCATGAACCCCAGCAGAACAACCAGGTGAGGAATGAGCAGGTGAATGCCCTGGGTGCCCCCCTTAAATGGTGGAGGATCTGAAAGGAGTTCTGTGTGTATAATGGGGAGATCCTTGAGGAAAATTGGGAAAAGGAAGAGTCAGGCTTTTTCAAACACATTTCTAGAGCCAGTAACATCTTCAAGGTCACACAGCTGAGTGAAAGGCACAAAGAACACAAAGTCCACTGGGCTGATTGTTGGCTATTTTTGAAAACACTCACTAGAACAAAAAGGCCTTCACAAAATTAGAGAATTTGAAGCTTCCATAGTGAATAAGTGGGTGGTCTTCCAGATTCTGCTTGAAGCCCTCCAAGGACAAGGAGCTCACCACCTCCCCAGACCGCCCAAGAACAGGGAGCTCACAACCTCCCAGGCAGCCCAAGGACAGGGCACTCACCACCTCCCCAGGCAGCCCATTCCATTCTGAGACAGCAGCTATTCCTGATATCAAGCCTAAATTTACCTCCTGAAACTTCCCCTCATTGCCCTTGGATTGGGCTTTCTGGGCCCAGGCAGAACAAGACCAGTCCCTCCTCCACAACACAACCCTTCAAATTTTTCCAGGCAGCTATTGCGACCCGTTCTGCCCCTTCTTACCCCAAGTCTTTTCTTCTGCAGGCCAAACCATTAGTTAATCCACAGATGACCTGAATGCAAAACTCTTCACCCTGGCTGGCCTCCCCTGAATAACCACTAGACTTAGAGTTAGGAAGCCATAGGCTTGAGCTCAAATCCTGCCTCAGGAGCTTACTAGCTGGGACCCTAGGGAAGTTACTTAACCTCTTTGACTCACTTTCCTCATTTGTGTAATGGGGATAATAAGAGTACCTCCTTCCTAGGGTTGTTGTGAGGATCAAGTGAGATACTTGAAAAGCATCGCACAAGCCTTAAAGCACTATATAAATGCTAGCTCTTTTTTTCAGTCTTAAACTGTGGTGCTCCAAAATAAATACAGTACTCCAGATGAGAATGGGACAATGGGGCTAAGACCTCACTATTCCTGGAATTTCTGGCCCTTTTAAGGCAGCCCAAGATCTCATTAGCTCTTTTGGTTGCCATGTCACACACTGCTGACTCATTGTGAGCTTGTGGTCCACTAAAAGCCCCAGATCCTTTTCAAGACACCTGTCATGTAACCATAGCTCTCCCATCTTGTACCTGTGACTTCCACTCATCTCTCTAAGCTCACTCCTCAGGGGCCAAGCAGAACAAGGCTTCTTCCTCCCCATGCCAACCCTGAAGTGACTTGAAGATAGCTTTGATGCTCGCTGGAGCCTTCTCTTCTCCAGGTTGAGCAAACTTAGTTCCCTCCACCTTACAAGCTCTCCTACTGGAAGATATCTCCTACGCATATGTTAAAGGTAACATGAGATTCTATGATCAATACAACTACATGGGAGACTCCTTTTTCAGCAATTCTCTGATTATTGGGCCAAGTGAGGTATACAGGACTGTGGTCAGAGAGGATGCCCACCTGAGGGTGTAGATGGAAGGGCACCCCACTGGTGGGGACCAGCAGCCCAATGCTCCTGTTTGGGAAGGATACTGTGCAGACCACAGCAGAGTTCTCCCAGTGATGCCAGATATCGAAGAATGGCCTCCAAAAAGATTTAATTGTGGTTGACTTCCTGTATTTGGCTTTTTTTAAACTGAAAGTACCCTTCTTCTGGAAAAAAATAAACCTGTATTACACATTTTTACATCTACTTGTATGTAGACTTGTTGTCTCCCCATCCCCACTCCAATAATAGTGTACTCCTGAAGGAAAAGACTGTTTCCATCTTTGTCAGTTCAGGACCTAGTTTAGTGACTGGTACATATTAGGTGCTTTTTAATGCTGGCTGATTTTTCGGTAAACATTTTAATGTGTACATGTTGCCTCATTCCTTGCCCCCTCTCACCCCCACGTAAAATGTAAACTCCTAGAGAACACAAACTCTTTCACTTGACTTTGCATGCCCAGCACTTGGCACATAGTAGATGCTTAATCCATGCTTGCTGATGGGGTCATGATGCTGCAGTATGTGACTGACAACTTTCGTGTGAGGAGCAGCAAACCAAGAAAAAAAATAGGTGGGTCAGTCATGAAACAAGAGTGAGAAGAGACAGATGGACAGCCAGAGGGTTGCATTAGTATGCATGGAGGGCCTTGAGGAGGTCTTCATTCCATTAGGTAGCTTCTCCATGGAGGATTTTCGATAGCATGGACAAGAAAAGATGTTTTGAGCTCTTGTGGCCGCAGTGGGAGCGTGCCCACATCAGTGAGATCTTGGATGCATCCGCGTACAAAAATAATACGAAGAACAGCTTACCTTTGTACCCAGCTTGCAATGCCAATCCATTTGCATTTCTTAATTGAATTAAGAACCAGCATTTTTAGGTGCTTATTATGTGCCAAGTACTGTGCTGGGCACTGGGGTGGCAAAAAGAAAAATGAAACAGGCCCTGCCCTCAAGGAACTTCCCTGTGTTGGAGGGAAATGATATATGTACAAAAGGACATACAAAGTCATGTAAAGTCATTTCAAGAGGGAAATGTGTCTTTTGTGGCAGAATCAAGGAAAGATTCCTGAAGAAAAGGATACCTGAGCACAGTCTAGAAGGAAACCAAAGATTCTACATGGTACGGATGAGCAGTCGTGGAGATAGGAGATGGGATGACTTATTTAAGGAACAGCAAACAGGTAAGTTCGACGGTAACAGAGTGTGTGTAAGGGGATACAAAATGAGTTTAGTGGAAGGGATTGGAGTCACACTGCCACACTGTGAAGGACTTCAATGCCAGCCAGGGGAGTTTTCATTTTATCCCAGAGGTAGCAGAGCCACCGAGGCTTTGGGAAGGAAGAGTGGAGGGCCGTGGCCAGATTGTGCTTTGGGGACAAGGATTTGGCAGCCATGTTGACAATGGATTGGAGAGAGAAGCAAATGGGATGAGGCACCAACAAAGAGGTTAGCACAAAGTCTAGATGAGAAGTAATGGGAGCATTGGTGAGTGGAGAAAAGGGGCCAATGTGGAGGCAGAATTGACAAGAGTGGGCCAGCAACTGAACTTGTGGAGAGTGAGACAAAGACGCTAACCAAGGAGGACTGAGAGGCTGCTAACCTGGGTGACTGAAATCATTTTGATAGAAACAGAGAGCTCAAACAGTAGTTAATCAAGCAGCATTTAAGTGGTACAATTGAAAGATTGTTAGAAACTGGAATCAAAAGACATATATTTGAATCTCTTACTGTCTAGGTAACCTTGGGCAAATAATTTCCATTTCCTCATCTGCAAAATGGGACTAGCTGGCCACTGAGTTCTTCTCTGATACTTAATCTATGATCCTATAATTCTAATGGAAACTGGAGCCATTTGAAATCATTTGAAATAATGATAAGCACTTTGGACTGACCAGCTCGTCATGTGATCCCTATGAAGCACAGAGCACAAGTATTATTGTTCCCAGTTTCTGAGGAGGAAACTGAGGAGTTGAGCAAGATGGAGCACCTCTTCTGGTCTCACCCAGGTAGAGAAGGCCTGAGCTCCTGACTCTAAGAGCATTAAGACCGTGCCCAGCCCCATCTCACTCCACTCTCCAACACTAAAACTGAAGTGTCCGTGTGGCCTTAGTGCTTGCCAGCCAGCCACTCTACTGATGAAATATTTAAGGGGAGGTGAGGCTGTGATTAAATATTGATGCCCTTGCCAGTGAGCAATGAAATATTTAAGCCCTGGTGAGTCCGCAGCGCTGTAGTCCTAGCTCAGTGATGCTGAGATCAGCCCAGATTGTAGGAGGGAACGTGGGGATGAAGGTGAACAGGGAGAGAGATGTTCAAGGGCCTAGCAATTAATGGCAAGACCCTGGAGGGTCCAGGAGACCCTAAGGGAAGAGCCAGGTGAGGTCGGGGAATGTTCTTCATCTCAGATCTCATTCAGACAAGAACTGAGAGGCCATTGAGGCTCAACCACAGCTGAATCAGAGAGCTCTCCACAATAAATCTGACGAGGAGCTGTCCAGCCTCAGCTTGGATGCCAACAAGGAGGGGGAGCCTTCTCCTCTACCCACAGTAGCAATGAGTTGTCCACTCTCAACAGGAGGAACCATTTCCCAACATGCAGCCTTTGAAGCTGTAGTGCAGCTGGGCTCCCATCGCAGGCTCCTGATTCTGCCCCAGGAGTTCTGTAAATCTAAGTTCGCTGCCTTGTGTCAGCCCTTCTAAGCCAGCACTGTGAACCATTAAGGCTTCTCTCCTCTGGGCTAGCCCTCCCTAGATCACAAGTCTGCAGAATATCCATTTAGATACAGAAAGGACCTTGGACATCATCATTCTGGTGCCTCCCTCCCCCATTTTCTAGATAAAAAGCTGAAGATGAGAGAGGTAAAGTGATTTGGCCATGGTCACATAGATAGCAAATGACTGCAAGAAGAGATTTGAACCCAAATTGTCCAGCTGTGGATGTGACCCTCTCTGAGGTTCCCATCCTTCAAGGTCCAGCTTGAAGAAAGTTTTCCCTGATCCATTCCCTAGCATAGGACTTAGCAATAGAAAAGCGAAGACTCAATCTCGCCTGGACCATAGCAATAGCCTTCTGGGGGATTTCTCCAAGTCTTTCCCTACTGCTGGTCATACTCCATTCCATGCCAACTCAATTATTCTACAGCACAAGCCTGATCATATAATTCTTCTGTTCAGGGAGCTCCTGTGGCCCCCTGTACCTCCAGGATCAATTGGAAATTATTTGGTTAGCCTGCTTACATTCACTCCCCTCCATACTCTCCATTATACAGCATTATACAGCCTCTTTGCCATTCTTCACAATGCTCCATTATCAGCCTCTGGAGGTCTCCCATGTCTTCCTGGCTCTCATGCCTAGAATGCTCTCCCTCCTCATCTCTGCTTCCTGGATTCTTTCAAGATTGAGTTTCAATCTCAGCTTCTGCAGGAGGTCATTCTTGTAGCTGAGTAGCACTGGGCTAGGAGTCGGGAACACAGACCTAAGTTCAAATCTAACCTCAGACACTTATGAGCTATGTGACCTTGAGCAAATCACTTAACTGCTCAAAACTTCAGCCTGCAAAATGTTGGGAGTTAGGGGGAGTAAATGAGATGGTTTCTTAGGTTCCTTCCTCTAAATCCTGCAATGTGGAGATTCTATTATCTGCCAACACAGAGGTACAGAAAGGGGGCTCTGGGGATTCAGAAAAGGGGAAGATTCTGGGGAACAGCAAGGAACCCATTTGTCAAGGAGGTGAGTTGTTATTCCCTGAAGGGCTTGGCAATGCTGGGGATGTGTGCAGGGCTCTTTGTTCAGCTGACACTAAAAACTAGAAGATGAATCATTTGGGTTCAAAGGCAAACATTTATTCTTGATGGAGAATCACACACAGGCAACATGATATGGTCCTAAGGCTCATCAAGGGAGAATTTCACAAATCACAGTCACCTTGGAATGGAGAAAGTGAATCCTTGAAAGTGTCTTCTCTATTCTCACTCTAGCACAGGCCCTCCTTGGAACTTTGTGGGCTGCTGACTCATAGCGTTAAACAGAAAGGAATCTCGGAGGTGATCTACAACAAAGCTCTCATTTTACAAATGAGGAAACTGAGACCCAGAGAGAGAAAAGGAGTTGCGCAAGTTCCCTCAAGTGACAAAACCTGAATGGATTCATACTCTGATTCCATCTAGAGGGCTCAGTCTAGTACAACCTTCTGAGGTTCCATGGCCCTTAATAGCTTCCTCATAGGTCATTCTGCCTTCATTCTTTGCATATCCCATCAATCCTTGGCCTGTAGTCAAACTCACCTTCCTTTTTTTTTAAAGGGGGAAGGCAAGGCAATTGGGGTTAAGTGACTTTCCCGAGGTCACACAGCTAGTAAGTGTGCCAAGTGTCAGGCCAGATTTGAACTCAGATCCTCCTGACTCCAGGGCCAGTGCTCTACTCACTGTCAAACTCCTCTTCCTAAAGAATAACACTGTTCATATCTTTCCTCTATTCAAAAGTCGCCAGGAGCCTCCCTGTTGCTTATGGGTCAAAGCTCCCCTTCTCTGTCTGGCACAATCAGCTATCACTTTGTGCTCCCAGCATTATCTCACACTGAGCTCCTGGACAGAGTGCCGGACACAAGGTTGGACGACCTTAGTTAGAATCCCACTTCAGATATTCCCTAGCTGGGCAAGCCTGTAAGCTCTATAAGCCTCAGTATCCTCACCTGAAAAATAAGGATGATGATAATCATAAAAATAATAATAGCTAATATTTATATTAGGGCAGCTAGATGGTGCAGTGTATACAGCACCGTGCCTGAAGTCAAGAAGACCTGAGTTCAAATCTAGCCTCAGACACTTCCTAGCCGTGTGACCCTGGGCAAGTCATTTCACTCTGCCTCAGTTTCCTCATCTGCAAAATGAGCTGGAGAAGGAAATGGCAAAGCATTGCAGCATCTCTGCCAAGAAAACCCCAACTGGAGTCACAAAGACTAGGACACACCTGAAGTGACGACAGCAACAAAAATGAGCTAGTGAAGGAAATGGTAAACCACTCCAGTATCTTTGCCCCCAAAAAATGGGGTCACAAAGGGTCAAATAAAGCTGCAAAATGAGTGACAATATGTATATGGTACTTTATGATTTGTGAAGCACAGTGTGTGAGCGTGCATGTGTGTGTGTGTATGTTTGTGTGTGTGTGTGTAATCTTATTTGATCTTTACAACAGTCTTGGGAGGTAAGTGATTATTATCCTCAGTTTATAGTTAAGGAAACTAAGATTGAGGGAAATTAACTCCCTCTCCAAGGTTCCATAGCTGGCAAATGTCAAAAGCAGGATCTGAACTGAGGTCTTCCTGCCTCTGAGTCCTAGTGATCTTTTCCCCATGTCACACTGTCTCCTTATAATAAAATAGGACCTGTAGTACCAGCCTCCAAGGTTGTTGGAGCTTAAGATAAGACAATACGTGAAAAGGCATAGAATGTATATGACTGTTGTTATTATTTTATTATGATTGTATTATTCTTGTCATATTATTTAGTAGTGTTCATGTGGAAATTCTCCTGGGACAAAACACTGTCTTGCTGTTATCCTTTTAGGGCCACCATTCTGTATACTTTAGCACAGAAGGAGCAAATCCCTGCTTTTTGTAGCTGAAATAAGGGTCGGGATGTTAGCTCATGCTCAGGGGTCACAGAGAGCATCCTCCATGCCACTCCAGTTATAGGCAGGACAATAGGGATATGTACCTCATCCTGTTCCCACAGGATTTTGACCTCTCCACCAGGTCTCTATAATTCGAAAGCATTTAAATCCATACTACCTGGATATTGTGAATATTCAAGATAGGTATATCTATTGAAATGGATTTTTAAGCTTTTTTATCATTATCATCAATTTTATGTTTGCATAGTGCTAGGCAACAATCCACTATGTGACAATGGTCCAGTTCAAGTGGTTTATTAGATGAGTTGCCCAATATATTTTAAAGTTAGTACCACAGGGAATTGTCATCTGTCAATCCATGAAACATAGCCAGCCTTGGACATCCATTCCTAGCCACCAGATCATGTCATGCTAGGTTTTTGACAGGTACTAAACATTTACATCTTTCGGGGGCATATTGCACTGTCTCTACCATTCCTTTGCAATAATCTGCATTGACTACTAAGTCTGGGTTAATCCTTCTGTGACTACTGGTGGTGATGACTTGGTTTTGAGTTTGTCATCAAAAACTTCCATTTCCATGAACAAGTCTACATGTCTGAGCTATTTGTTTAATGCATGTTTGTTGACATGTTGTCAGTTCAGTTCATGTGAATGTGGCCAGTGGAAGGCCTTTTGATTCTACTCCTGGAACCTTGGCATGTCATAGGTTCCATCTGAAGGCAAATGATGTTCAGCTGCTTCTAACTACTCCAATGGTATGTATTAGTTGTCATACCCAACTTTTTCTCAGTGAAGTCCAATTTTTCCAAACAGTATTTTTGTAGGTACTTTTATTGTTTATGTGTTGCTGTTGCTATTAGCGTACATTCCATCCCAACTCTACTATTCTCTGCTCTGGGAATGTGGCCTATGCTTTCCCCTAATGGTGACTTCTTGGATCCCTATGCCTAGAGCCTGCCCTCTGATCTTTCTCCTATTGAATCCCTACCAATCCTCTAAAGCCAATTCAAATGTTCTCCTCCAAGAAACCTTCTCTTCTCCTTTGACTACACACATTGATTTATTAGCCTCTTAATTATGTAATTATGCATTATTATTCTTGTAATTCTAATATCTTGTTTTATAATTATTGATAATCATAGCTTACTTCCTGAGAGCAGGGAATATGACATTGATCTTTGTTTCTCAGCATTCAGTCAAGTGCCTCACACATTGTAGACACCTAGTAAATGTCATTACAATGAAACAGATCTCAGAGCTCATCTAGTCTAATCTTTTCATTTTATAGAAGAAGAAACTGAAGTCGCAAAGAGGGAAAGTGTCTTGCTATAGGTCATATAGCTAGTTTGTGGTGGAGTCTGAATTTGAATCCAGGTCTCATGATCCCCAGTCCCATACTTTTTCCACTGACTCATGCTTAGCAACACACATAATCTAAAAAGTAGTAATGATGGACATACCTTCCAACATCAACTTGGTTTTTATTGTGAGCAGCACCACGGACAGATGCACTGGACATATTTTGGGCACATTCTCATTAACATTCAAACTCAGCTTTTCTACAAGCTGAAAACCGTCTTTTAACTCTTTCAGTGTGTAGAGAAAGCTTGTTTAAAAGATACCAAGGAAAATTTCATCAGTCAGGAGACCACAAACTTCTGAGCTCTCCAGTAATGCTGAGAGCGAATGACCACTTGTCGGGGATATTTTATTCAAAAGAAGCTTCTTGGTCAGGCACAATTTGGACTAGGTAACTCCTCAGGTTCCTTCAAGCTCTGACATTCTATTCTTCATTAGGACAAGCCTTGCATCAGCATTCAGGATTCCTGGGATCTGGGGACTTCCAGTTCTGCCATTCTAGGTTCTAAGGTCCTTCCCGGCTCTGACGTTCTATGGTCTAAGGCCCTCCCAACTTTTAACATCCTCTATTCTATGTCCTAAAGGCCCTCACAGGTCTGACATCCTACATTCTGCATTCTAAGGTTATTCTCATCTCTGATATTTTACATTCTAAGTTCCTTCTCAGTTCTGGCATTATGTTTCCTGAGTTCTAGGTTCTGAAATTCTGTGTTACAAGGAGTCTCCCAGCAATTGCATTCTATTTCCTACATTCTAAGACGTTTCCAGTTTTGATGACTCATATTTCAGTAATCTTATGTTTTTGTTCATCTTTGTCTTCAATCCTAGCTTCTTACCTCAACTCCAGTCTTCTATCACCAACTAACTCTCTTCCAGCAAATCTCTCCCTGGACAGGCCACCATCACTCATACTTACTCACCTTCCCCCAAGCTAGTTTCTTCATTGTTTTTCCATCAAGACTTCTGTCACTGTCAATGATATCTCTATCCTGGGAAACATGGAATTAATATATTCATAGCCTTTCCATCATCCCTCTCCTCTATCCCCTTAATACAATAAGCTACCAGAGCATAGGGTGTGTTCAGGGAAGACTAGTAGCTCTGGTGTGATTCCGGTGTGAGCGAAGGATGCCAAGCCCTTCCCAGGGCTGTTCATTCACCTTTGGGGTGCACCTGAGTAAGCAACTCTTAACTGTGGCTCCAAGAAACTGTAGTATGCACAGCAGCCAGACCTCAGTAAATCATTTCAGCAGACAGGCTAAACTAGGTTGAGGATAACCAAGGGGTCTTACGTCTTTCAGTGAATTAGGGGGGTGTCTACCCCAAGCATGTGAAAACTTTCTCCAGCAGAATGGAAGGATGAGAACAATTTGTTCCAACAGCCATGAAGGTAGCTGAAGCAGGTGCTGTGGAGTGCTTAGAGCTTGGTCAGACATCAAAGATGCCAAGGTCATCCACTGCATCCCAAGCCATCAGCAGTAGTCTTAACTCTGTCCTGCCACTGGACTGTGATGAAGAGAGAGTGAGGCCGATGACTTCACACAACTTTGCCTCACTTAAATCCAATTTATGCACAAATCGAAAGACATGACTCATACCATTTTACCATTTTTGCCTACCTCAGAGTCCTGTGGTGACAGGCAAGTGACAAAGCAGCAGGCACAGATAGTAGTCACAACCCTGCACAAAGGTGGCCTAGGCCATAGGGTCATCTTCTCACTGGTCTGAAGCAGAAGTGGGACTCAGCAGCCTCCTGGGTATCTGAGCAGCCTTTTTGAGGTTCTGCACTGCTCACATCCTGGCATGAGGAAAAGGCTAGAAAAGGTGTCCTAAAAATTGTCTGTTTCACTGAACCCTGGCCTGCTTACTATGGCAGGCAAGGATCCGACCCTGCAGTTGAAACAAAAAAAAAGATGAACTGAAACTTTTGCAAAGATGATTCCATTTACCACCAGTACATGAAATGCACACATGTGTATAGACAACATGAAATCCAGTAGACCTGAAAGATGAACAGCTCTTGTTGTGAGAGAATTCAGCAGGTATTGCATCCAAATAGCAGCCCTGAGTGAAACAAGGCCAGCAAACGAAGGCCAGCTTGCTGAAGTCAGTGCTAGATACTCGTTTTTCTGGAGTGGCCGCAGTGAAAGGGAGTGCCATGGAGCTGGCATGGATTTTGCAATCAAAACTAATCTATTCAACATGTCCGTATAACTACCAAAAGGAGTCAATGACAGGCTCATGACAATGAGATTGCCACTTGCACCATGCCACCATTGTCACTGCCTGTGCTCCCACCATGATGGAACCTGATGAGGTTGAAGAAAAATTTTATGAAGACCTAGAGATCCTTATCATCAATGTGCCAAAAGAAGACAAGCTTATAATTCTGGGTGACTTTAATGCAAGCAGAGGTACAGAATACCAGACATGGCAGGGAGTCCTTGGGAGGAATGGTGTCAGAAACAGCAGTGGCAATGGTGACCTACTACTGAAGACTTATGGTCTCATGACCTCATCACCAACACTGTTTCCTTTACCTAAATGCAATAAAACTTTGTGGATTCACCCTCTCAGCAAATATTGGCATTTAATAGATTATGTAAAATTATTGTAAAAAGAAGAGACAAACAGGATGCAAATGATGAAGGCAATGTGTGGTTCAGACTGCTGTACTGATCATAGACTTATTCTCTCTAAGCTAAACATTTGTATTCAACAAAAGCAGCAGCCCCAAGGAAAGACAACTAACAAGACTTCATCTGAATAGATTAGAACATTTCTCTGAGTGGGAACAGTTTGTTGCTAACTTGGAGGAAAAGTTGGGCCAACATACATTTGGCAACATTGGAACAGAAAGGGAGTGGGCAGCTTTCAGAGATTTGGCATATAGCACTGCATTTGCTCATCTGGGTCAGAGTACTTGCAAACATCAAGAATGGTTTGATGAAAATGATGGGGAAATTCCGAAGCTGCTAAATGAAAAACAAGAACTCCACAGGCTTTGCCAGCAGGATAGTTCATCCATCTCTAAGAAGGCAGAATTTAATTCCATCAAAAGCAAAGTACAAGTGAAGCTTAGAGAGATGCAGGATTCTTGGCTCAGTAAGAAGGCAGATGAAATTCAGTTTTATGCTGATAGTAACAATCCAAGGTGCTTTTATGATGTTCTGACAGCTATTTGTGGGCCAACGACCTATGCCATATCTCAGCTTATGGATCTTATGGATCCTCATTGATTAGTGATAAGAGTACGATCCTGGAGAGAAGGGCTTCCATAGTGTTCTTAACAGACCATCATCAATCAAAGCTGAAGCCACTGACCTTATATCTCAGGTTGAAGTCACTCCCTGTCTAGCTGAAATTCCAACTGAAGAAGAGGTTTTGAATGTCATTGGGCTCCTCTCGTGTGGCAAAGCATCTGATGCTGATTCTATTCCAGCTGAGGTTTAAAAGGCAGGGAGTCCACTGCTCATACAAAAGCTGACTGAGATCTTTCAGGTTATATGTCAAGAGGAGATTATCTCTCCTTAGGGAGGGATAGATAGGGTTAGGGTTATGGAGGATGCCTCCACTGTCCAGCTCTATTAAGGAAAAGGAAATAGGCTGTCATGTGACAATTATGAGGGTCGGGGTGGAGGTCTCCCTCTTAGTCATTTCTGGCAAGATTCTTACCAGAGTCCTCCTTAATAGGCTGATCCTTCACCTGGAAGATAGTCATTTACATGAGAGCCAGCGTGGCTTCAGAAAGGGCTGAGGAACAGGCAATATGGTGTTTGCTGCCCAACAACTCCAGGAGAAATGCCAGGAGCAGAACAGAGGTCTGTGCACAACATTCATCAATCTGACCAAAGCTTTTGACACTGTCAGTCATGAGGGCTGGTGGAAAATTATGGCAAAATGTCGTTGCCCAGAAAAGTTTCTCAGAATTGTATGCCAGTTTCATGGTGGCCTGCTTGCATGGGTTCTGGATAATGGAAGATGCTCTTGAGCTTTGCCACTCACCCATGTAGTGAAACAAGGCTGTGTGCTTGTTCCCATGCTTTTTATCGTGATGTTTCAGCAATATTATCAGATGCCTGCAAAGAGGAGAAAATGGCATCAAGGTCAGCTACCACACTGACAGTAAGTTATATAACTTGGAAAAGCTACAAGCCAAGACTAAAGTGAAGAGAGAGTTGTCATGGTTTTTTGTTCAGAGATGATCGTGCACTCAATACAGCCTCTGAAGTCGAGATGCAATAAAGTATGGATCTACTCTCTGCTGCACGTGCTAATTTTGGCCTAATAATTAACACTAATAAAACAGAGGTTCTCCACCAGCCAGCACCACAACATCTATATATGAAGCCATCAATAACAGCAAATGGAGAAATTTTGAATGCTGTGGATAAGTTCACTTACCTTGGCAGTATACTTTCCAGGGATGTGCACACAGATGATGAGGTTGATGCACACATTGCCAGAGCTAGCTCAGTGTTTGGGAGGCTTCAAAGGAAAGTGTAGGAGAGAAGAGGTATTAGACTGAGTACCAAGCTACAGAGCTATTGTGCTGACCTCATTGTTGTATACCTGCAGGCCAGGAAACTGAATGACTTCCATTTCAGTTGTCTTGGTGAGATTCTGAAGGCCAGCTGGAAGGTTAAGGTACTAGACACTAAGGACCTTTCTCAAGCTGAACTACCAAACATTTAAACTCTACTGCAGAGAGCACAACTCCAATGGGCTGGCCACATGGTTCAAATGCAAAAAGTATGTTTGCCTAAAAGACTATTTTACAGAGAACAAGGCGAGTATTCACATGGCAATCGATCAGAAGGAGCAATACAAGGACATTCTCAAGGTCTTTCTGAAGAACTTTGTATTTGATTGCATATCATGGGAGACAATGGCAAAGGACCATCGAGCATGGCATGCCCACATCAAAGCAGAATTGCAGTAGCTCAAAAGAAACATGAGATGCACAGATTTAGAGCCATCTACGCTCCAAATGTTCACGCGGACTATTGGTGCCCAGCCTGTGGTAGAGCATTCTAAACTCATACTGGTCTGATCAGCCAGTCAGACACACTGGACCTTTACTCCAACATGGCAGTGTCATTTTTGTCCTCTTTGAGAATGAAGAACAATCAACCAACCAACAATATGCTACCAGACCTGTTGATCATGTCTCCAAAATAATTCCTATATCTGTCCCCTCTTGTCCTCACCAAGGGCCCAATATCCTGATCAAGGCTCTTTGCTGCCACTCACACCCTGATGACTGCATGGGACTTCTGGCCAATCTCCCTGACCTTTACCCTTTCAGAATTGCAGAATTGGAGAATTGGAAGGGACTCAGCAGCCATCCAGTCCAAGTCATACACTAAAAGGATCTCCATTAAAACAGGCTCTTTTTGAAGACCTCCAAGGAGGTGGAACCCAGCACATCTCAATGCCGTAACCATAATACAGGGTCCACTTTATCCACAAGCCACCACAAATACACATGAACACACATATGTGTGCGCACGCACACACACACACACACACACACACACACACACACACACTATCAGATCAATCTTCCAGAAACAGTGGATCCTTTTCACCATTTTGGCTCAAAACCTTGCAATACTTCTCTATTACTTTGCCTTCCCTTCTCAACTTCTCTCCCACCACTTCTCCCATGTACAAACTACAGAAGAAAAATCCCTGGAGCACAAGACCATGGATCCCAAGATGTAGAACTGGAAGGAATCTTAGAAATCAGGACCACTGCATCATCTTCCATTTGAGGGATGCTGCTGAGTCTCCCAGTACCAGCACTGGAATCGAGACCCTGGGGCTCAGACTCCAAATTCATTGGTCTCTTCAGGAACTCTGGATTGTGGATGAAGTTTGGCCACCACTATTCTGGGTCTCAGGATCTTCTTGGTCACCCAGATGGACAGACTCTAAAATGGATTCCACACCCATTTCCTCTGAGGCAGAGACCAGGCTGATGCCTCCCAGGAACGATCTAAGCCACGATCTAAGGCTCATTCTATTCTCTAAGCGACTGTGATGCTTTTGAAAAATCCTAAATATATGGGTAAGAATTAACACCAGGGATCAGTGTCCTAGGATGGCCTCATATCTTACCCTAAGTGAAGGAAGACAATGCAGTGCAGAGACAACAGTCAAAGTCTATGGCCTCAATTCTGCTGCTGACAAGCTGTGTGACTTTGGGAAAGTGACAGCATCTCTGAGCCTCAGTTTCCTCCTCTCTAAAATAAGCACAGCTATCCCTGACCTGTCTCCCTCACAAGGTTGTTGTGAGGACTCAACAAAATAATCAATGTTTGCAGAATATGAAGTGTTCTGAAGTGTTACCTAAATCCAGTTGATGGGATTCTGCTTTTCAACTGTGTTTTCCCAGACCATTTTTAAGGTTGGGAGGGGAGAGATATATTTTCTTTTTTTTTAAATCCCACTCACCTGAAGCCTACAGGAATCTTAGGGGCTTGTGAATGGCCCCCCTCCCCCTCCTGTGATTCTACAAAGACATGTTGCGGGGTCAGGTCAGGATGCTCCGAGCTCCTCAGGGTGGTATGAGGTCTGGGTGTGTGGCGGGGGAACCACAGAAGCTGAGACAGCATTTCTGGAGGAGATGGCCTGATTTCAGCACTTCCATAAATAGAAACCTCCCCCTCTGAAAGCCTGAAATAGGCCAGTGGGAAGTTATTAATCTTGTTCTAAAGTTGGGCCCATGTGGGCTTTGGCTTCGGCAACGTTCCCCACCCAGGCCCAGCCACCCACCCCCTCCCAAGGATCGCTGGAGCTGGTGCTGGCTAATGAGCCCAGGAGTCCAAGTCCAAAGCCGAGGGAGCGCTGAGACTGGCCTCTGAAATTCTGTCTGGCTCCAGATCCAGCAATTCTAAGGAAAGGCAAAGCGAGCGGAATAAGAACTATTCCTTTCCCGGGGCTCACTGCTTGTGTGAGAGGGACTTCTATAGCCGGGAAAGTCTGTAGAATTCAGGTTCATGCCTGGCACCACTATTTCCAGGCCAATTTTGATGTCAAATTCTCCCCGCTTATTGAAAAGGAGTCCTGTAAAACTAGCTTTTCCATCCTGTTTTTATCTATAGCTTCTATTGCTTTCTGATTATGTTCCTCCTTCTCCTCCTCCCCAGACCCACAGAAGTGAGACCCCATGATGCCAAGGGACCTGTGCAGGGTCACAGGATTCAAAGAACTCTGGCTGAAAGAGACCTCGGAGGCCACCTAGTCCAACAATGAGGCCCAAGGATACACTGGTAGTCAACTTCAGAGACAGGATTTCAGGCTGGGCCTTCAGATGGTCAGTGGCCAAATCTGGGCTGCCCATGATTCTTTAGGGCTTGCAAAGCACCCCACGACACCCCTGTGAAGTAAGGAATTCATTCAGGTGTTAACGGCTCCATTTCACAGAGGGGAAAACTGAGGCTCGTGAGCAGACCACAGGGTGAGTCATTATCAGAGCAGGAATTGAAGCTCATATCTCACACAGAATCTCAGGACCGGAATGGATCACAATGACCAAAGACCCCAGTCTAGGAGAAGTCCTTTACAAAATGTCCACAAGTGGCCAGCCAGCCTTCACTTGAAAACCCTAGTGAGGGGTGAAGGAAGCCCATTCTGCATCCCCCAATATCAGGCCCTGGCCCATCCAGATACTCTCCACAGCCTCTCCCACTTTCAGATCGATGCAGCAACCAGAGCCTTCTCAACCACCCAAATGCATTGGCGTCTCCCAAGCTTCTTCATACAGCCTTCAAGAGTTCAGACAAACAGCTGGTGGTGGGGCCATTGCTCCGCCCAGGTCCATCTTTAGAAAGAAAGAAGCGGAAAAGATCAGGAAGCCTCCTATGGGAGGCTAGATTGAAGCAGTGGTCTGGCCACGAGCCCTCATAGGGGGTCCTTCCTTTCAGGGTTTACAGGGCAGTTTTTCTGTTGCTTCTATTGTCCTCCTCTGAGATGAGGGGAAGAGTGGCCGACAATTGCCCCCATAAACCCAGAGTAGCCCTTGTGTCCTTGATGGGGACTCCAGAGAAGAGTCTTTCTGTTTGGCTGAACAAGAAAAAAGAGCCCAGGAAGAAGATGGGCTTTGTCCCCCAGTCTATGGTCCAACTGACACGAGTCATTTCAGAGGCTGAGTAGGAAGCTGAGAGCCCAGTGCCCTGATGCTTTCATTCCTCAGGTAAAGGCAGTGTCACTCCCAGCACCAGCAAAGGACAAATTCTAAGCAGGCCTTGCCCTCCTGGAGGAGAACAGGGGCTCCCTGGCACTGCCAAGAGCTGGGGGAGCTGGGGGGCATGCATTCCACATTTGGAGGAGAGTGCTAGCAATGCTCACTGGAGGGTGGAAGGTGAGGGGTGTGACTTGACTATTAGAACTTCACAAAATGTCACCAGGGACTGAATTGCATGCCCAATAGAACATCTGTAAGGATCCCCACAACTTAAATCATGTTGTCCCAGTCATCCCCTCTCAAAGGAATCAGCTTCATGAGCAGCATCTCCAAGATTTTCCACAGACCTGGACTCAGGGTGCTTAATGACAATCTTCAAGGACCAAAGCCATTCGAAGGACTTTGAGTGTCAAGCCCTGATTTCTCTCTCACCCAGGTGTCTGAACCTCATTCTGAGCTCCCTTTTGAGAATAAAAGTTTCTGTTCAGGAGGCAAGGGTTCCAGGTACCAGGAAACAGGTCTGTTTGGTTGGAGGGCACAACACAGAAGTGGTCACTATCCAACTATTTATATACCTTACCATCGCTATGACTGAGAAGATGAGAAAGCATAGAGATGATCCCTCATCACTAGAAGCCCATTTTCTCATAATCTTAGAGCTGGAAGGAACCTCAGAAGTCATCTAGTCAAGGCTATATTTGAATGAGAATCCCCCAATAGCATCCCCAAAAAATGGTGTGCCAGTAAGGCAAAATGGGCTTAGTTTAACGGGTGCCCTTAAGGAATTTGGCTTTTGTTCACCTTGAAAGTACTTTCACCAGTTAAATGCTAAGCCCCAGGCCTAAAGCCCTATCAGGTGTGAAACCTGTGTGGGCGTAGATTAAGGACTTAAGAGGGGCCAATTCGAGAACCAATGGTCTCTGGACTCTGGTCTCTAGTCATTGAGGCGGGGCTTGAGAACGCCAGAGGCGAGAAACTACTGCTGAAAAATAAATCCGAAGCAGAGCCGACCCCTGTGTAGACCCACGAGTTCGAGCGAGGTCTGGAGGCCAGTGAATATGATTTATGCCATCTTATTTTTCTGTGGCCTCCTGGCTACTCTTGTGAGGCGGGCCTACTGGGCCTGGAGGCTTGTGTTCACAATACTGGAGTGGGGAGGTTGGTTTGCTAATTTGTTGCTCTGGGCCCTGAATAAATTTTTTGATGCCTTCTGCTTGGAGAATTCTGTATACCCAACGATTTCGAACCATTCAGATATATACATGATCCTTTTTGAGATCATAAATTCGGCCTTCCTACTACAAATGGTCATCCAGTCTCTGCTTGAAGACTTTCAGTGATGAAGAACTCACTACCTCTTATATTTCCAAAATGAAACTCCTTCTGTTCCCCACACCACATACAATCCACTCCTCTTCCTGATATGAGTGTTCCTCTTTCAGATTTTGGCCAGTTTTCAGGATATTAGGGGCCATAGACATCCCAAAGATCTTTGAAAGTAGAGATTATTTCATTCCTTATCTTTGTACACCAGCACCCAGCACAATGTCTGACACTTAACCAGTATTTGGTGATTGGTTCTACTTTGAGACAAACTTTAATAGTCAAGAATGACCAATGTGAAATCTATCCCCTTGAAATTTCCTTCCGCTGCTCCTAATCTCCTCTGGGGCCAAGTAGAAAAATGCTAAGCTTTCTCCTACATGATAACTCTTCAAATACTTGAATAAAGCTAGCTCGTCAATTAATCAATCTCTTCTCCAGGCTATATTCCCTCCCATCCTATGGCATGATCTCAAGGCCCTTCCCCAGCCCCACTGCTTTTTGACTGCCATGGTCTCCAGTCCCACCGCCATCCTGGTTACACCCAGGACTAAGACAAATAGACCTGGTACCCAGCACCAAGGAGGTGCTCAGTCCATGAATTGTAACTGATGCTGGTGAACAAAAATTGCATGCAGGAAGCTGAAGGGGAATTAGGAAAAGCCCCTCCTCATCTCCACCTGGTAGGCTGAGCGCCACTGCCACCTAATACACCAAGCCTTTCCTGACTGCCCCCACACCTGGCTTGAAGTGGCTGTATCTCTTTAACTCCCTTTGTATTTATTTACTTACATGCATCTAAGCATAGATCTCGAACTGGAAGGTGCCTCAAAAGTCACCTAGGCTGAACCAAATTAAAATGTAATGGAGCAATGTATAACAAAATAAAAATGCAATACAACATAGATCATGCTGGGTTGTGATCTTCTAGGTCAACATGAGGCCATCAGGAATCTATGTGAACTTGACCCCACTGACGGAGGCCATGCTCTTCATTTGTACAATGAGGAAACTGAGGCCCAGGGGGGTTAAGTGATTTGCCTAGGATCATTGAACTGTAGATCTAGGACTGTCAGGGAGCTCAAAGGCCATCTAGTTCAACCTCCTTTTCATTATACAGATGAGGAAACCAAGTCCTAGGGAGATTAGAGATTAGTGACTTGTATAAGGTCATAGATTTAGGGCTATAAGAGACCTCAGATGCTATCTAGGCCTTCATTTTACAGATAGGGAAACTGAGGCCCATGGAGGGGAAGTGACTTGCCCAAAGTCATACAGGTCATAAGCATCAGAGGCTGGATTTGGAACCCAGTGCTCTGATTCCAAAACTAGTCACTTTCTGCTACCCCATGTGTGTTGTCTTCTCTGTCTCTCTGTCTCTCTCTGTCTCTGTCTCTCTGTTTCTCTCTCTCTCTCCCTCACTCCCTCCTCCCTTCTCTCCTTCTCTGCTCCCTCCCTCCCCCCCATCTCTCCATTTCTCTCTCTCTCTCTCTCTCTCTCTCTCTCTCTCTCTCTCTCTCTCTCACAGCTCCCCCCACATGCTGGTAGAGAGGGCGCTGGCGTCTGTCTCACGGCAGCTATTTTTACCTTCACCGTGGAGGGGCTCCAGGTTTCAAACTGTGCAGAATTCACAAGTAGAAGTAAAAATAAAACCATGGAAAAAACACTTAGGTTCAGCATCTCCAGTGAATGGGAATCTGCCTGGAAACGGGCTAATTAGTACCTCTCTCTCCAAGGTCTTTGATGATTATTATCATTATTTTTATCTTTTACCCCATCCTCCCCTTCTCTGCTGCAGTCACTCCCCAGCCCTGAGTCCCCATGGCCCTCAATACCTGTATCCAGCAGTGGCGCCATTGATGAAAGCAAGTCCAAACTCCCAGAATCCCAAGAGTTTAAAGGTGCCTCAGGGGCATCACATCCAAGTCCTCCAACAAGGAATCATCATAATGAGCATTTCTATGGGGCTATCAAGTGGGCAGAGGTCTCTGGCCTGTTGCATTATCTATTTGAATCTCACAAAGAACCCTGTGAGCTGGCTTTTTGGCTTCCATTTTGCAGATAAGGAAAGAACCTCAGAGAGGGAAGTCAGCAGGGGGTGTTCACATAGATGTTAAGTATCCAAAGTGGGATTTGACTCAAAGTGCAACATCTGAGTCGCTATACCAGTGTAGACATGCCAGCCATCAGTGAGATTGTAACCTTTGCTTCAAGACACTGAGAGAGGACTCCTGTCTTGAGACAACCCGTTCACTTTGAGACAATCCAAATGATTGGGAAGTGTTTGCTTGCCAATTCCTTGCCTCTTCTCCCTGATCAAATATGATAATATTTGTAAAGCATTTAGCGCAGTGCCCAGCACACAGTAGGAGCTTAATAAATATTCATTTCCTTCTTCACTTCCCTCCAGAGCCCAGCTGAACGGGCGGCCACCCTTCAGATATCTGAAGATGGCAATCATGTCCCTTCCCACCAGGTCTTTCCACCCACTCCTTCCACGTCAGGAATCTAAGGCCCTTCTTCCCTGCTAGCTGCCCCCTCTGGACACTCTCCGGCTTAATCCATGGTACCCAGAACTGTGCCCTGTGCTCCAGATGGGGTCTGACCAAGGGCTGAGACAGCAGGACCAGCATTTCCCTAATCCCGGGTTCTGTGTCACTCTCAGTGAGGGCAAATTTTGCATGAGTTTTCTTTGTCTTGTTTTCCACACTGCTGACTCATACTGAGCCTGCAATCAGCTTAAATTCCCATCATTTTTTCAGGTGAACTGCTGTCTAGCCATACCACCCCCATCTTGGGCTGTACAAGGGGAGCTGGTTTTTTTTTTCCCTGAATGCAAATGCTTTTACATCAAGCTGTACTAGAATCAAATCTCTGGAGCTGGAAGGGACCTTAGAAGCAGGGATCTAGTCCTGAACCCTCCAGGCCTTCTTGCACAGGGTTAGGCTGCTTGCCCAAGGTGAGTAGGAATCAGAAGTAGAATTCGAATTCAGGTCCTCACTCCAGACTCCTTCCACAGTCCTTCCATAGTCAGTCAGTCTGTAAGAGTTTTTAAGAGTTTACTACATGGCCAGACACCGTGTCAAGCACTGAGGATACAAAGAAAGGGAAAAAACACAGTCCCTATCCCCCAAAAGCTCACATTCTAATGGAAGAGACAACATGCAAACAACTATGTATATACCAGATAGAGCCAGTAAGTTGGTCAATCAGTACACATTCATTAAGCACTTACCAAGTGCCAGGCATGATACTAAGCTCCGAGGATACAAAAAGAGACAAAAAACAGTCCCTGCCCTCAAGGAGGTCACAGTCTACTGGGGGAGACAACAAACAAATTGGCTGGTCAGTTGTCGGTGGTTGTTGTCCTTCATTCTTGAAGAGGACCAAAATGACATCACTCTGCTGGAGTCAAGTTTCAATGTGTCCCACTGTGTCCCATCAGTGCTCTACCATAGGTCTGGCACAAATAGTGAACAACAAACAAATACATACAAACGGGATATATTCACAGTGCCGCCCTGCCCCTTTCAACTCCAGGGACCAAGATGCCCCTCCCAGATTGATCTCATCATCTCTAATCTCACCACCATACTGCTAATTCAAGCCTTATTGTATCACCTCCCTCTGTCCCCTCTTGCCTCTGATTGGAGGGCTAGAGGGAAGAGTACCAAACTCCCCTCAATGCCTTGCTTTATAGAGGGCAGAGACTGGACTCAGCTCACTCCACATTGCATCTGCCACCCTGCCTGATTTCTACTCCATGGAACAAGATGCCCGGTACCCCCTGGTGCCCCTTTCCTGCTTCTTTTTATGTATTGTCTTCCTCATCAGACTGTAAGCTCCTCAAAGGCAGAAACTGTCTTCCTTTTTGTTAATTGATGGAAACCAGAGAGGTCAGTAAGTTGGAGCACAGGAGGGAAAGTGTTCCAGGATGGGAACAGCCAGAGAAAATGCTGGGAGCTGAGACACGGATGGTCTTGTTTATGGAACAGCCCGGAGGCCAGTGTCATTGGATCGAAACGTACATAGTGGGAAATGAGGTATAAAAAACCCAAAAGGTGAGATGGAACTAGGTTGTAAAGGGCTTTGAATGCCAAACAGAGCATTTCATATTTGTAAATGGATGGTAATCATGGAGGGAAGATTCTAGCAGTATGAGGGTGAGGGGGGTGAGAGAAGGCATTGATATCTTTCCTCTTGCTAAACTTCTCCATAAATATCCCTTTGTCATTTGAGTCCTCAGTAAATAAACCCTTTGATCAAATGAGATAATGTTTGTAAGAGAGTACTTGGCTCCATGTCTGGCACACAGTAGTTGCTTAATAAATGCTCATTTCCTTCCTCATTCCCTTCCTTCCTGCCTTTGTAAAAGCTAAAAATAAATCATGCCAAACTAACTTCATTTTCTTATTTCCGAGGTTAAGAAGCCCACTAGATGAAGGGAATTCTAGAGATGGATTTTACCTAGATTTCAGCAAAGCCTTTGAGGCACACTCTTGTTATTATGGAGACAGGTAGATCAGATGATGGTTCAGTTAGGTAGATTCAGAACTGGATGAACAGAGATATCATTAATGAGTTGAGGTCTCCAGTGGAGGACCACAGAGATCTGTGCCTCACTCTCTGATATTTAACATATTATTAATAATCTTGATAAGGGAAGAGATTCTATCTCCATCAAATGTAATATAAAGAAAAATGAGAGGGATCACTAACGCAATAGGTAAGACATTAGGAGTAAGAAAAGCTCTCTGCAGGTAAAGAGATAAGATGAATGAATCTAATAACATAAAATTAGATAGAAATAAATGTCAAGTCTTGCACCTGGGTTCAAAAAGTCAATTTGACAAGGAGAAGATGGGGACAAAGATGTGGCCACTGATTGGGGCCATTTGAAAAAGATGGTGGAGCTGCTGCAGGCTGTAAGTCCAATATGAGAGTGACTCCAAGCAGCCAGAACATTGGGTGTGATGGGAGACTTTAGGAAGAGAAGTGCGGCTTCCAGGAATAAGGAGGGGATGGCTCCACTGTTGTCTGCTCTGGGCAGCCACTCCCACCATCCCAGGAGTAGTTATTGTGTTCAGTTGTAGGCACCACATTTGGGGAAGAACACAGATAAACAGGAGAGTGGCCAGGGGTGGGTAACCAGGATGACTGATGATGGAGTATTTTGTTTATTTCTGCAGAACAACTATACACCATAAAATGTGGTGACTTACAATTTAAAAGTCCTAGAATCAAGCCCTGGATATGCCCCATAGTACCCTGGTGACTTCAATTAAAATCTTTCCCCTCTTACCCTTACTTTCTTCATCTGAAAGATGGGGATAGTCATGCTTGCCTTGCTCCTACACTGGACTTTTCTAATGATCAAATAAGATTCTGGATATTGATAAGCAATATAGGGATGTGACCTTTCATTATTCTTACAGTAGTTCTTTCTTTGAGAGTCAAGTGCCTCCTGTCACCCCCATCCTTAGGACTTCCTGCTTGACTTCTGGCCAGTTCTCTCTGGCTTCATGTCCTTGCCACCCCCTCGACAGAGGGCTTGGAGCCTGCCTACTAGGTTCAGCAGCAGATGCCTAGAGGAGCCTAGCATTCCTTCCACCAGAAGACCCAAAACTCCTTTGGTGTCCCTACCCTGCCTTTGAACTCAATAATATCCCTCAAAATCACCCTTCTGTGGGAAGCGTTTTCCTTCGCTAGGGCCATGGGCCTTTTGGTACTGCCAAAGGGACCTGAGCTAGGGAAGAGTATTTCCTGGGGGCCAGGATAGAAAGAACATTATTTTTAAAAAAAAGTTCCAGACTCAACTCCATCCCTGTGTGACTTTAAGAAAGGCACTCCCCTGCTTCTGGCCTCAGTTTCCTGCAGTGTAAAGTGAGAGTTGGAGCATGTGGTCTTTAAGGTTTCTTCTTCCAAACTGCCATATTTTTATCAATCCTCCCTAGAACCCACGTTTGAAACCTTTGAACAATCTTGGA
>CM053625.1:323783653-323801936 GCA_028646595.1 Phalanger gymnotis | reverse complement strand
GTGGCTGCAAGTTCCTCACAGGGTGCCACACATGGCCTCAAGGAAGCAGGTTCTCCATCCCTGTGCTATCTCATAGAATCTTACAACAGCTTAATAAGGTAGATGATGCCAAGGTTGCTATATCCAAAGGCAAACAGCTGCTGATTTTCCCAATATAGAAGAGGCAATATTGAAGCCCACCTCTTGACCCTGCCCCTCCTACACTTGCTGCCTCCTGTGTTCCCCATTGAATGCATCACTCATTTAAAAGCCAACCACTCCGGGCAACTAGGTGGCACAGTGAATAGAGCACTGGCCCTGGAGTCAGGAGGACCTAAGTTCAAATCCGACCTCAGATACTTGACACACTTACTCGCTAGGTGACCTTGGGCATGTCACTTAACCCCAGTTGCCCTGCCTTCCCCCCCCCAAAAAAAAAGCCAGTCACTTGGTCAACATGGATGAGGTACCTAGTGCATGTTTGGCAGTAAGGAAGATCCAGTCTTAGGCTTCGAGGAGTTGCCATTCTAATGGGTCCAGGTGGGGAGAGAGGGGAGAATGAGACAGCCTTAGAGTTGGGAGAGATATGGGTTAGAATTCCACTGCTGACACTAAGCAGCAGGAAGGAGTAGGAAGCTCCCTCACGTTCTCTGAGCATCCTCTTCACCATGGGTACTCCATATACCAATCATCAGTCAATAAATATTTATTAACATCCTACTACGTGCCAGGCACTGTGCTAAGTGCCAGAGATACAAAGAAAGGCAAAAGATAGTTCCTGTCCTCAAGATGCTCACCATCTAATAGAAGAGACAACATGCAAATAAATATATACGAAGTAAGCTAAATACAAAATAATAAGGAAATAGTTAACAGAGGGAAGGCATTGGAACTAAGAGGGACTGGGGAAGGCTTCCTGTAGAAAGTGGGATTGTAGTTGGGACATAAAGGAAACCAGAAAGGTCCATAGTCAGAGCAAAGGAGAAAGGCGTGGAGAAAGGCCAGAAAAAAAATGCCCAGAGTCCAGAGATGGAAGGTCTTGTTCACGGAAGAACCAGGAGGCCAGGATCCCTGGTTCAAAGGGTAAGGAGTAAGGAGTAAGGAGAAAGAAGATAGGAAGGGGAAGAAGGGGCAGGTTATGACAGGCTGAATGGAGGGTAGATTGGAGTGGGAAGACCCTTGAGGCACACATACGTATGCATGCACACAAGCATGCAGACTCGAGCACACACACACACACACACACACACACACACACACACACACACAGCAGCAGCAGCAGCAGCAGCAGCAACAGCAGCTATTGCGATAGTTCAGGTGCAATGTGATGAGGACCTGCACCAGGGTATGGGCAGTGTCGGAGAAGAGAAGGAGGATATCAGAGATGCTGGAGAGATGAAATCAACAAGAGATGCTGCAAAGGTGAAATGGACAAGAAATGATGCAAAGGTGAAATTGACAGGCCTTGGCACCGGCTTGGATTGGGGGGAGCAAGAGAGAGTGAAGAGCCCAGGATGACCCTGTGGGACCAGGAGGAGGGTGGGTGCCTTCTACAGTCATACAGACAATAGGAGGTAGGAAAAGTTTAGGGGAAAAGATGATAAGTTCTGTCTTGGACATGTTGAGTTTAAGATGTTTACTGGACATCTTTGAGATATCTGAAAGGCAGTTGGAGATGAGAGACTAGATGTAAGTAGAGAGATCGGGGCAAAATAAGTAAATTTGATAATCATATGCCTAGAGATGGTAACAGGGAAGGTAGGAGGTAGGAAAGATTGGGGAGAGCTGAGAAGGTTCGGAAGAGCCATTGTGGAGAGCAGGAGAATGAATTGATGAGAGGATATAGCAGGACTGCCTAACAGCAGCAAGGGCCAGTTGAGGTTATATAACACGAATGTATGATGAACCCCCTCAGAATGATTGCATGATTTTCTCTACCTTCATTCATCAGGACATATATAGGTACGGAGTCAATGAATGGTGGGAATAATCCAAGACTGAGGTTTCGCTGGGCATAATCAGTGATGTGATGAGAGGGCTAGAGATTCAAGAGAGGAAGACTGTAGAATTGAACTGGTTCACTAAGGAGTCAATTTGGGGAGCAAAGGAGAGTGGCTAGTCCAGGGGAGGTGGCCTGGCAGGGAGAGAGGTGAAAAGACACTAGATGATAGTCAGATGAGGGGACTTTAGAATTCTTGGACATGGAGGTGGTACATCTATGGGTGATGGCAAGATCTAAGATGTGACCCTCTTTGTGGGTGGCTGAGGTGAGGGGGAGGAGTAGCTCACGGGAGGTCAATAGATAGAGGAACTGAGTGGTTAGGGTGTTAGAGGAAGAATCAACGTGTATTTTTAAGTGGCCTAGTATGAGGGTAGGAGTTGAGGAAGACAGAAAAATTATGAGCCAAGTGCCAAACTCATTGAAGAAGGAAGGGTGGTGACCCGGGGGTCTGTAGACAACAGCTACCAGAATTTTGATTGGGCGTAGATGTGAATAGTATGAACCTCAAAGGAAGAAAAGTTACAGAGCTACAGAGGAAGGGAATGGAAGTGGCAAGGGGGAGCAGAGAGTATTCCAACTTCCCAGCCTTAACCAGTGAGCTGAGGAGAGTGAGTGAAGGGGCAGCCAGTCCTGGAGAGGATGGCCAGAGAAGTCATGGTTTTCATGAGGGGAAAACCAGGTTTCAGTAAGAGCTAGTAAATGGAAGGAGTGGGAGAAAAGAAGATTTGGGATGAAGGAGAATTTGTTGCTGTTGGAACAGGCATTCTAAAGGGCACTGGGGTGCCTAGGTGGAATTAGGACAAAACTTTGGAGTTGGAGGGTTGAGGGGGATGGGAATGGTCATCACAAATTTATCATCCTAAAGTTCATATCTGACCATCTTACTCTTCTATTCAGTCAACTACTATAACTCCCTATTACTTCCAGGATCGAAAATAAAAGCCTCTGTTTCACTTTTAAAAGCCTTCACAGCCTGGCTCCTTCCTACATTTCCAGTCCTCATACACCTTTCTCATCTCCCACTCTCACTCCAGATCCCATCTGGGGTGACTTGGACCTTCCTGCTGCTCCTTGAACAAGACACCTCATTTTCCTCTCCATCCTTTTTCTCCTGGCTCTCCCCTGCCTGAAACTGCCTCCCTCCTGGCTTCTTTAGTCTCAACTCAGCTCTCACCTTTCCCAGCCCACCTTAATCGTCCCACCTTCCCTCTGACATACCCTCAGTTTAATCCCCTGGATCTCATGAGTACACAGATGTTTGCCTGTTGGCTCCTCTGTCAGCCTCCTTGAAGGCAGGGGCTGACTGTCCCTTTCTTTGGATCTTCAGTGACTGGCAAAGTGCCTGGCACACAGTGGGTGCTTAATAAACGCTGGTTGGTTTTATTTACCTTGTGAACGTGAAGCATCCTCTAGATGCCAGTAATTGTTCCCATTCTTGGGTCGGTACTTGAGGCCTCCACCCACTGCTAGGTGGCAGATCCCACAATGAAGCATCCAGAAAGGCTTTCCCTGGCTGCCTATGAGTGCCTGCCTCTGTGACCTGGCACAGGGCTTGGGGAGGAGTCAGGAGAGAAGGGCATTGAGGCACACTCAAATCCAGTTTTTTATACAAACAACCTTGGAGTCAGAAGCCCAGGATTCATTTAAATCCTACTGGCAATCTGAACCTGTGTATGACCCCTGGCATGGCACTTTCTCTCTGAGCTCTGGTGACTTCCACTATAAAATGGTGGGGGAGAGGAGGGAATTAATCCTGACATTGCCTCCCTTCTGCCAAGGCTGCTGTGAGAAAGGTGCTCTCTGAAGCCTGGGCAGTCCCAACGTCCCAGGGCAGCTACCACCAGGGATAGGAACGAGGCCAACTACTGCTTCAGCAGTTCAAGGGGAGTGCCTCCAGATCTGGGCATAGCAAGACCACTGAGGAGAGAGGAGGCAAACTGGGAAGGAATCTGAGAAGGCTTTCTGGAGGAGGTGTCATTCAAGCGAGATCCTGAAGAGAGGGCAGGATTCCAAGACTGCCTGAGCATGTCTTGTTCTGAAGTAGGGGGAGCCCCTGGCTCTGCCTCCACAACATCCCCTCCCCCCTTCTCTTCTCTGGCTGCCCCCCAAGGGGCCAGGTCACCATTAGTGCCCACTGGGGTTGAGCCTGGTATAAAAGGGTCACTAATGGGAAAGCATGCTGCTGCCTGGCAGGGCCTTAAAAGCTCATAGATTATTAATTACCACTAAGTAGCTCAGCTTCCTTCCCAGAGAGACCCATGGGATGGGCCAGGACCCCAGAGCAGGCACCATTGGAAGTCTCCCCCAGACAGAAATCCAGCTGTGTGTGTGTGTGCATGTGTGTGTGTGTGTGCGTGTCCGTGCATACCCAGGGGCCTGGGGGCGGGGGCCTCTGTCATGGGGACATGACCACCCGGGTGTGCTCCTGAGCTCTCCCTGCAGATGATCAATGAATAATTAAGCACAGCAAAGCTGCAGAACCATTAGAGTCTCCACCAGGATGGGCAGCAGCCACTGAGGAGGGCAGGGGGAGGGCTTGGGGAGAATGGGGAAGGGTGGTCACCCCACCCACCCAGAAAAGAGGTATCTCCCTGAGAACCATCCAAGAGACCCCCCCAGTTAAGGAGCATGTACATCACACACACACACACACACACACACACACACACACACAAAATAATGCACACACACATACACATACTCACACATATACACACTTGCACACATTCACACACACATAACCACACTCTCACACATGCACCAGGTTCACCAGGACTTCCAGAGGTGCACAGTTTGTGAATTAGCTGCTAAGGAGCCAGGTACCCCCTCCTCTTCCAATGTACCCACAGATTAAATTGAGGATCTACAGCAAATTCAGAGCTCAAGGGGAGGGAGCCTTAGCATCCCCGAGTCCAAGCCTCTCCCTTAGAACTGGAGTCCCGAAGGAAGATCAGGATTCAAATCCCACCATGATGGATGGCCACAGGCAAGGAGTGTTGCTTTGGGCATCTCTAAGATGGGATTCAACAACCCTGCAGTACATGCCTCCCTGGGTTGGGGGGAGGGGCCAGCTAGATGACGCCTGTAAAGTGCTTGCTTTGCAAACTGTAAAGGGCCATTCCAAGGTCAGCTGCAGTAATTAGGCTGCAAGTCTCTGCTCTGAGCACAGGCCTGGGAGCCTACAAGGAGCCCTGGGTCTAGCTACTCATCTTCTTAATTAGTGTCACATCTCAGGCTGAGCCGCTAAATTCGAAAGGGTATTTGGAGAATTTATCAATTAGGAAAAAAATGCCAAAGACACTCCCCATCCTTCTGGCAATGTTTTCTATCCACCTCGATTCACGTGAGTGGGACATCTGGAATGTCACGGGAACAGGACAGGTCTCAAGATTCACTGCTGCTCTCTTGGGCAAACAATAACCCTGAAATCACCTCCACCCGGCCCATCCCACCCCAGCACCTGGGTCCCTGGGCCTGACGTCATCGGGTGCCAACCGCCTGGTCTATTCATTCAGACCAGAGGTGAAGGGCAGTAGGAAATGGGCCAATCTGTCTGATGGAAACACATGTCCAAGCTGGGGAGGGTCCTTAGACAGAGAACATGGAACTTCAGAGCTGGGAAGGACCTCAGGACATAAAACACACAATGTCTGCGGTGGCCCCAGAACTGAGAAGGCGCCTTGGAACATACCTTACAGAAGGTCACAGCTCATGGAGGACATTGGAACAAAGCCCACAGAATGTCAGGGCTGGAAGTCATTTTAAAACATCCCCACGGTTACTATCCATTCACTCCTTAGCCCTTGGGAATCTGCCTTCAGATCTCACTATTCTATAGGCACTGCTTTCAGCAGGGTACACTGGGCACACCAATACACACACACACACACACACACACACAGAGTCTCTCTGCAGATGACTCCCAAGCCCACGCATCCAGCAATGATCTAGCCCCAAGCATCAATCCCACATCTCCAAATGCTTTCGGCTCCTCAAACTCAACCTGTCCTAAATTAGCCTCATCTGCTACTCTCCCCTCCTCCCAACTTCTCTCTCTGCCGAGAACACCCAGAAGCTTGAGTTCAAGACCTCAGGAGCATGGCAGCTGCTCCCTCCCTCACACACACACTCCCATCCCATCAGTTGCCTGATCCAGTTGATTCTCCCTCCAAGCCAATGAGCATCTGTTAAGTGTTTACGACTACAAGGTGGGATCTTATGCTAGATGCTGCCCTGCCCCCTCCCCTCCTGCTGCCACCCTCACCACATCTCATTAGGACAATTTAAATACCCTCCTCAATGGTCACCCCATTCCAGTGGCCTGCCTTCTCCAGATACCTTACAAAGCTGCCAAGAAGACCTCAACATGCAGGTCTGAACAGGGCACTCCTCAGCTCCACAATTTTCAATGACTCCCTATTACCCAGAAAACACCTTCTTGCCTCCCAGCTGGGCAGTAAAGGCCTTCCGCCATCTGGCTCCAAAGCCCAGGTCCAGCTTTCCTGCTTTCTTTCAGGGTTTTCCCTCTCATTCACTCGATACACAATCCAGCCAAGGTGGACTCTTCTCCCTCTCCCTCTCCCTTTGGCGTCTGTGCATTCCCACAGACCACCTTTCTTGTCTGCTCTCCATCTCTGCCTGCCTTCCTTCAGGGTCCCATTCTCACGCCATCTCCTCCCCAAAGCCTTCCTGGATTTCCCAGCTAGAAGTGAGCTCCCCCTTCCCATTTTCTTAAGTCACTGGGCCTGTCTCTCTTGGCTTGTGCCACGTGTGTATCCTCAGCCCCTAGCACAGTGCCTGGCATGCAGTTAGCAGCTACTACATGCTTGTTGACTGACTGGGCTGACCGGATGGGTCTGTCCCATGGGCTGATCTTTTTTTTAACCAGGGCTGTGATTTCTTGAATGGAAGGAAATTACAGTGAGGAAATTCCCTCCACTAATGCAGTCCAACCCTTGATCTTTAATTTATGGTCTTGAGTTTTTGGAGGCACCAAGAGGTTGAGGCTTGTCCAGGGTCACATAGCCAGAGAATGCCGGAGGAGAGACTTGTGCCCAAGTCTTCCTAACTCCCAGCCCAGCTCGCTAGCTACCAAACCACACTGGGTCTCATCTTTATCATATTGTTTCATGATTGTTTATATTTGTCTAAACTCCTTGAAGATTGAAAATGAAAACCTTCCATCTTTAGAGGCAGCTAGTGGTTCAGTGGACATAATGCTGGGCCTGGAGTCAGGAAGAACTGAGATCAAATCCAGCCTCAGATACATACTAGCTGTGTGACTCTGGCCAAGTCCCTTAAGCTCTCAGTGCCCCAAGCAATTCTCCAGGACCATAAGTTACAGAGAAGGTGCCAACCTACTTTGGTCAGCTTCCTCAATGGGGAATTCCCAATACTAATGAAATCAATGCTTTTTTATTCATTCAAGGATGTGCTGCAATCTTGGAGAGGCATTGTGTCCAGGACGAAGGAGAGGGTGGCCACCTACTACCCCCTGGTTTCTCAGACTATTTGGATCATTGTGGCTCCTTGTGGCTGCTCCATTTTAGGTCATGCAGGCAGTCAGTGACAGCTCTCCAACAGATCTCTTGACTCACAGATCTTTAATTTCCCCCCAGTATTATGAATGCATTGCAATACTGTAATTAATGTCCAATTCAGTGCCTTGCATTTAAGAGGTGCTCAACAAACCCAACAGAACAAAGGGGAGAAAGCAATAGGTTTGGAGGCAAGACACCTGCCTCCAAATCCTGGCTGCAACACTTACTAGCTCTACAACCATGGTTATGACTCATCTTGTCTCCTTGTGCCTCAGTTTCCACATCTGTCAGCTAGGAAAAAGAATCATGGCCCTACCTGCCTCCCAGGATACACTGCAGCCAAGCCTGACTGAGAGGTCTTTGCTCTGCCATCTCCCATCTTCATTTGTTGACATGGTCCAATACCACCACCACCCCCATCCTTGCCTGGAATACCCCCCTCCATCTCTAATTGTTGGAATCATCTTCTTTCAAGTCTCAGCCAAAGCAACTCATGCTCCATGAAAACTTTCTGGCTTCCTACCACTGAAAAGGTTTACCTCCTCCTCAAATTTTCCTGGTGTTTTGTGTCTCCCTTTGGCCTTCTCAGAGGATACCAGAGGAGCAAATGGGATCATATTTATGAAGCACACAGCACAGCCCTGGCACTTAATAAGCACTTGTTTCCTTCCTTCTTTCTTGCTTTTCTTCATCCCTTCTTTCCTAGACTTGAAGCTAGAAGGGACCTCATAAGCCTTCTGATCCCATATCCTGAGGTTATTAAATGCAGAAATAGGGACAGAAAGAGGTAAAGTACCTTGCCCGATATCATGCTGGTGGGATTAGAACTTGCATCTTTTGAGTCAAATCAGTGTGTTTTCCATTGTACCACAATTCCTTGTGCTCTGCTTACTGATTTATGTGTACATCCACATACACATTGCACCCACCAGTGCAGCTTCTTTAAGGGTGGTACCATTTTTCATAGTTGTATCACTAGCACCAAGGACAGTGACATACATAGGCTGACCACCAACATCATTGCAGTTATCACTAGTGTTTGTCTAGAATTAAGTTTTATATAACACTTAGCATACATTATACTCTTCGATTCTCATGGTATCTCTTGGTGGTAGACACCACAATATTGCCTCCTCCACTTTCTAGATCAAGAAACTGAGGCTCAGAAGAGTTTCTCACATAGTCATGTGCATCATAGTAAGCATTCAAGGTGAGATTTGAACCCAAGTGCCCCCTGACTCTAGATCTAGTATTCTGTTGGGTGAATTTAATTGAATTTTCAAAACCTTAGAAGGCTAAGTATTTATTCTTATTTGCTGGACTTAACCATCCTGGTGGACTAAGTAGAGCAGAGTTGAGTGGAACCATCACCTCCCTTCTTCAAAGAGACCAGATTGTGGTCTCCTTGAAGATGGCATGCACATACAACCCCCACAGCAGTACCTAGCCCAGAGTTTTGCACAGAGTTGTCACTCGGTGTCACTGATTCCTTACAGCCTATACATTCTGATCACTCCCAGAAATCACCTCCTGAAAAGCAAGTGGATTCACTGGAGTCTTCACTCCGTGACTGGATGACCACTTGGGGATGCCTCAGGGAGGATTCTGGTTCAGGACTGAATGTACTTAATGTGCTGTGGTGGGGGGGGCCTTCATATGTCACGCGACATGTGTCATTCTAAATGTAAGGAGAGTTGGGAGAGGAGGTATTCCTATATGATATATGAGGGATATATTCCTATACAATAGATGAGGAAATTGAGTTTCGAGGAGGTAAATTAACTTGCTCATGGTCATAGAAATAGTAAATGAGCTCCAAGGGAAGAGCTATCTTGTGAGCAAAGTAAAGGAAAGGGTCTTGGCTTCCAGTCTTTCACCATGTCTAAAGTCATCAGGAAATGTCTCAGCTAGATGCAGTGTAGATTGCCATTGTTATCTGCCTACTTGTATTTGTGCAACTTCTCCCAAATCAGCTGGCAAAACTGAAGACTTTCTCTCAGGTGAGAAAATCTCCCATGAGCCCTTACAGGAAGTCATTAATTTCATAGCAATAACTTGTCACTTCATATTAACGTTTGCCAGCAAAGTCAACCTTGACCAATCCAGACATTGTTCTTTTGGCCAAATCAACATTATTTGGGATCCTTTTTTTTTCTTTTCTATTTATATTGGCATCTTATCATGATAAATATAATCAGTGAGGTCAGCAGAAAGCATGCCTCACTTAAATCCAGGAGTGCTGGGTTCAAGTTCTGACTTTGACATTTGCTAACTCTTCACCATCAGTAAAGTCACTTTATCTTTTCTTGGCCTCAGTGTCTCCATCTATGAATTAGGTATAATGTGGACCTCAAATATAAAATAAAACCTTGGCAAAAAACCCAGCAATCCAAAGTTGTCCCAAGGACTTTTAGGAATGAGACTGGAAGGAAACCAAAAAAATAGACAAAGTGGAAAAGATCTGGCTTCTTATAACAAACTTTTTTCATCATCGAGGAGAGAGGAATTACAACATTTTGACTCTCAACAACACAGTCCCAATTTTGCTGCATGAAGTAGAAAGAATGTTAAAGGAAACAGAGCTGGGGAGAACAGCTGGACTAGACCAAATATAGACAAAGAAGGTCAACACTCAAGGCAACACAGTTTAGAATTCGTTGAATGCTTGAATCAAGCTATCTGAGAGAAAAGGCTAAGGAAGCCGAAGCCTTAGGAAAATCTTGAAGTGTGTTGTCACCAAAAAAAAAAAACAAGAGAATCTCAGTGACAACCAAGCTATGTGTCTACTTCTCTTTCACTAAAGAGTCTTTATGACAATACTTAACACTCACATCAAGGTCATCTTTGATGGAGGAATAGAAGGGAACAGGCAGTTTTTTTACAAATGATAATTTAGGGCAGACCACACATTTTCATAGTCAGGCACAATGACTGAAAGGTGCAGAGAAAACAAAATTCCACTGGGACTATTGTTTGTTAGTATAGATAAAGATTGAGATTTATGTGTATATGTGTGGGAGAGAAAGGGACGGAGAGGGAGGGGGAGAGAGGGGAGACAGAGGGAGAAGGGGAGGGAAGGAAAGGGAGAGAGAGAGAGGAGGAGGAGGAGGAGGAGGAAGAGGAGGAAAAGGAAGAGGAGGAGGAGGGAGATAAGGAGAGAGAGAAAGAGGGAAAGAGAGGGAGGAAGAAGACATAGATAAATATAGACCATGCTAGGCCCTAGTGATTCAAAGACACCACCAGCACCCACCCCCAAAAAACAGGCAGTTCTTGTCCTCAAGGACCTATATTCTACCAGAAAATAATATATCATAGCATCATAAATTTAAAGCTGAGAGGAAATTTAGAAGGTGATAGGACTAAAAGTCTGGAGCTGGAAGGACATCACAAGTCATCTAGACCAAGCCCCTCATTTTGCTGGTAGAGAAATTGGGGCCAGGAGAGGGAAGGAATTTGCCAAGGTCATAGAAGTGATATGCATTGCAGCTAGGATTTGATCCTCTGTCTTCTGATTCCAAAGCCAACACAATCGCCCTCACACCATCTCTCCAGTGCCCACAGAGCAGTAGATAAAAGGTAATTTGAAAACAAACAAAACAATCCTGACAAGTGGGAAATGGCTTCCAGCAGGAGCTTGTACTTGGGCTGAGCCACGAAGGTCAGTCTTGATGCTTAGGATTCCAAGACGCCAAAGAGAGGAGAGAATGAATTCTAGTTATGGAGACGAGAGATCATGATGAGTTGGCCAGTTCAGGGAACAGGAAGCAGACCAGGAAGTTGGCTAGAAAGGAGATGGCCCAAAAGGGAGACTCCTGAAATGGGAACCGAGTCAAGGTAATCTTTATCCATAAACTGCTTATCCAGTCCTCCCTCTAGCCTCTGTGACTGTCTTCTTTTCCTAAGAGGGAAGCTAAGGCAGCCTTTGAGGCTGGCAGCACCAGTATTAGTGCCTTCATCATCCCTACTACACAGGCGTAGAGCCCACGGCTCAGGGTCACACAAGCAGTAACTCTCAGAGTCAGGATCTGAGTCGAGGTCTCCCAACACCAAGCCCACAACTGCACATTGCCTCTCTGATACAGACAGTCAGAGATGGGAGACTTCCTAGAGCTCATTTAACCCAAGTCTCTCATTTTAAAGATAAGACATCTGAGGTCTGAAGAGTTTAAGTGATCTGTCCAAGATCTCACAGCCAAGCAACAGCTAAGCCACGGTTTGGATTCCAGGCTCCTGGTTCTTTCCTCCACATCGCCTGGCCATCTTGTACCCAACAATCTCTCACTAAGCACCCACAAGGTAGAAGGTACTTGGCAAGGAGCTGGAGATTCAATGACAAAATGAAAACACTTCTCGCCCTCAATGAGCTTACATTCTCCTACAGAGCACAATCTATCTGTGCTTATATGTGTGGGGAGAGAGAGAGAGAGAGAGAGAGAGAGAGAGAGAGAGAGAGAGAGAGAGAAAAGTACATGAAGTATCTGTATCTTAATGGAGGAGGAGGGGAGGGCACTGAAAACTGATGGGATCCAAGAAAGTACAGGGGACCAAAGCTGAATCTTGAAGGAAGCTCAACATTCTGCTACGAAGAGTGGAGAAGGGTGAAAATTTCTAGCATTGGGAATGTCCTGTCCAAATAGTCAGAAATGGGAGGGACGTTCTCATCCGGACTTCATTGAGTCGTAGATCTAGGGTGGAAAGGACCTTAGAGGTCCTTTCACAGCTAGGAAACTGAGGCCCAGAATGTTTATGTGCCTTGTCAAAGATCACACAGAGAGTCAGTGGTGGAACTAGGATTCGAACTCAGGTTCTCTGACTTCAAGGTCAGCACTGTCTCCCACCGCACTGCAATTTGGCCTTCCTAGGCTAGAGCTGGCTCAGCTCTCACCAGTCTCCACCTCCCTTTTGACACTGCTTCCCCTTTGCCTAACTAGAAAACAGTCCCAGAGACTCGGATTCAGACTCCATCGGATCCTCCCTCCAAAACGCCACTGCTGCCACTGCCACCGCCACAGACTGATTTCCCGTCCGTCTGTAAGGTGCCACAGGAGTAACATTTGCTAATTTCTATTTGCATTTGAAATTGAAACTCAAATTGGCACAAGAACTATTACAGGCCTGGCTAATTAATGTTCTAAAAATGAATTATGCAAATCACCCTCCTCAAGGCCTCCTGAGCACATTCCTTTCAAGTGAGCCTTATGATTTTTAATGAGACTGTTGGTGAAGACCCTCTGTTTATCTGCAGAATCAGAAGGTGGAAGGGATTTTTGAAGGACATTCAGGGCCTTGCCCTCTCATCAGGAAGGGAGAAGGCAAAAGAACCCAAGATGGGCTGCAGAAGGACAGAGCCATGGAGAAAAGTTGTGGGAAAGCAGATTCAGGCTTGAGACCAGGACAAACTCCCCACTACTCCCTCAGTGGACTGGGTTGCTTGGGGAGGGCGTCCCCCTCACCGGAGGATTCTTGTCAAGTTGGCATAGTTGGAGTGTAGGTAGAGGTTGGACTAGACTCCCATTCTGAGATGCTTCCAGTTTCACAAAGGAGCCCAGTGACCTTGGGCAAGTCACATCTCTTCTTGGTGCCTCCATCTGCTTATCTCCAAAAAGAAGCAATTAAAATGAAGTAGGAGATAATGTGCCTTCCAGGGTGAAAATGCCCACGAGTCTACGATTCCCCTCTGGGAGTCTGAGCTCCCTTGGGCCCCTCAGCTCTCCCAGATCAGCCTCATCTCATGGGATCTAGGTATCCAGGCCATATTTCATCCCTCCTCCCTCCTCAAGTCTTCTTTATGTATTTAAAAACCCCTTTAGAATATAATCTCATTGAGGGTACAGGCTGTCCTGCTCATTCCCAGCACTTAGCCCCATGCTGGCACTCAGCAAGTTCTTTTCTTCTCATTCCTCCTTCTCCTCTTATTCTTCCTCCTCCCCCTCTTCCTCCTCCTCCTCTTCTTCCTCCTCCTCTTCCTCCCCCTCTCTCCTCCTCCTCCTCTTCTTCTTCCTCCTCCTCCTCTTTCTTCTTCTTCTCTCTCTCTGTCTCTCTTTCCCTCTCTCCCTCTCTCCCCTCCACCCCATCTCTCTCTCTCATCTGTCTGCCTCCACTCCCCCTTTTCCGCTCTCCCTCCATTATATTTCTCATATCTGTTCCTTTCTCTCCTCTGACACAGCCTCACACACACACACACACACACACACATATACATACACGTGCACACACACACTAACACATACATACACACACTCACTCATACACACACTCACACACACATTCACATTCACACTCACACACACTCACATTCACACACACACACACACACACACACACACACACACACACATAGAGCGTCTTCAGGCATCATCAGCCCTCTCTCCTGTACTGTTGCCAATCCCTCCTAAGGAGCGGCCTTTTCTCCCAGTCCATCCCGTACTCAGCTACCCACAGGTTGGACCACGTCACTCCCTCACTCAATAAACTCCAGTGGCTCCTTAGAAAGTCTAAAGCCCTCTGTAAATATTGATGATGATGGTGATGGGGATGAGGATGAGGATGCTGGTGAGGATGATGATGGTGAGGAGGAGGAGGAGGAAGATGGTCCTAATGAATTACTCGCTCCTTGGACATTTAAAGCCCCGCCTCACCCTAGCTTTCCCCACCTCACTGGGCTTTGCTTCCATCTACCTCAGTCCAGACAAACTGACCTTCTCTTGTACGTCCCATCACCACGCCTTTGCCCTGCCTATCCCCCATACCTAGTTTGCCCCCTCCTCATCCCCCCAGACACCTTTCTACTCATGCCTTTCCTTCCTAACCATCTTGTACTTATTTTGCATATAGACTCTGTATATTCTTAGACATATGCTTGATGCCTTCCCCCCACCCCAGCAGAGCAGCCTCTTTGAGGCCAAGGATTATCAGTTCTTTTTTGAAGCAAATATTTTTACACACCTGGTCCACAGCGGGTGTTTAATAAGTGTTTGGTGACAAGCTGGCTGACTTGCATGTACTCTCTGATCCTTTGATACCTTCCCTGGTCACTTGTCCATCCAGACCCCCTCGTCATGGGCAGGCCGTGCCCACGTGTCCTTGTGAGCCCTACCTAGAGGAGCCCACCTAGCATGCCTTGAGGCTTCCTCTACATCTCTCTCCATTCCTTGGAGCACACCACTAGTCATCTTTCAAGCCTCATCCTCAGTGCCTGCCAGATCACTCACCACCTTTTCTGGCCAGGGATTTCTTTTGCCACATCCTTTCCATGGACCCCACCTCCATCACCAGTTCTTTTTGGAGAGTAGATTCCATCTCCACAGACCTCTTCACTGCTCTCTGATCTAGTCACACCTTTTCACTGTAGGAACAGAGTCACAGAATTAATGTTAGGAGGGACCTCAGGCCAAATCCCACATTTTACAGAAGAGGAAACAGGAACAGATTTTTCACCTCTTTCACCAAAAGGTCACATACGTAAAAGAACCAGAATTTGAATCCAGCTCCTCTGACCCCCAAATCCTGCAGTCTCTCCTTTGCATCTAAAATTGTGGCACTCTGAGACTCAAAATCATTCAACATCAGTCAATCAATGACTATTTATTAATCATTTCTGACATGCCAGGCTCTGTGCTAGACACTGAGGACACAAAGAGAAAGCAAAAAAGAAATCTCTCTCCTTCAAAAGCTTACTTTCTAACAGGGAAGAAAATGGGTCAATAAATCGGTATATAGTCTATACATGCAGGGTAGATGGAAGGTGACTTTATGGGAAAAGATCCTAGTACAGGGAGCTGAAGACACAAGGAAAACCTCCTGTAGAAGGCAGGGTTTGAGCAGAGTCTTGCAGGAAACCAGTGATCCTGAGGCCAATCTGAGCAATGAAAGAATGCCCAAAATGGGACCCAGTCAATTCAAAGGCACAAAGATGAAAGATGGCACCTTGAGGTTGTGGGTGTTAAAAAAAGTGGGCCAATGTTTCAGAGTTAAGGTCACTGAAGTCGCGGGCCATCCCCCACCCCCACCTTGGCTGCAACTTCCTCCTGTCTTCCAGGTTCATTTTTAACAAGTATGTCAAGGTCACAATCAATATAGTTCAGTCTTGCCAGCAGTATGTCAACTTGTTGATCATTGGACAGAGGTCTCACATTTGGTGTAACAGCAGCAAAGTTAAAGCTTATGGATAGTCAACAAATGATGTGATTCTTAGGACCTTCTGGCCCCCTTTTCTGCCCCTGGGCTTCTATCGCTGAAGCTGGGGACTGTATTTGTTGCTATTTCACAAAGAAGCAATCACCAAGTTTCTGGTATATTGGACGTTGAAAAATAGCCCTACGCTGTGACCAGACTATTCTTCAAAGCTTCTTCAGGTTGGAAGAAAGTACTCAAGCTTGTACTCCCCTGGAACCACCTTCAGGAGTCAAGAATCACCTACCTCTGCACTACCATGAGACATCAGAGGAGAACTTTGGGAAGGTCCCTTACAACAGGCTCCTAGGAAATGGCTGTTTGATTTGTTATGTTTCCCCCTTCTAGCTCCTCCTCACCCACACAGCTACCATCCTAATTTAGAACTTCATCACCTCTCTCATGGATTATCCTAACTGTTATCCACTCCTCAGGACTTTCCTTCCTCAATTCCATGGAACGTATATGGCCCAAATCATAGTCAATCATTCTTTCGTGGTGGGTCAGCCCTGATCAGAAATCACCAAGGTTAAAAACCAGCTACAGGATAAAGCACTGACTCCTTTGCCTAGTGTTAGGATGGAAGTCCACTCCAGCACAAATAGACATAGATGTTCTAGACCCCTGAAATCAATCAGTCCAAGGTATAAATTGGATATGAATGAGTCGTAGGCATCTCTATTGAGTAAATCAATTGAATAAATTAATTTGGGTCTAAACAAGTGCTTAATTTGGGAGGAGTGATGTACTTTGTTAGTTAGATAAAATCAGATGATGCCACACAGAAAACATACTGCTATTGGTCAAAAGAATTAGGTACAGCTCTGTGCCTATGTATGTCATAGTAAGCCACTCAGAATGGAGCATTTCAGCAAGGATAATCTAGCCACAAGCCAGTCTGGTGGTGTTCAATGGAATTGCCTCTGCTAGAGGAAGATTATGTTCCCTCCCTGCCTCCACTGACTAACGGACAACCTTGGCACTTTGCAAAGGTAGGAAAATCAGGACTTCCCATAGGTTGGTAATGGTCTCCCTATATTGATAGTAGCTGATGTCAGCGTCTGCATCAGAAGGTAAGACATTCCCAAAACAAGACATTGAGGAAAAGTAATGTGAGGGCTTGGATCCCATCAGAGAGCTACACCTAAGGGGAACCCCATGAGCTCCTCACAAAGGCAGACAGTGGCTTGCAGGAATCTGGAATTGTGAGTTTACCCTGCAACTCCATGTGCCCTCTATGTCTAAGCACCCTCCCTAGGAACCTTAGGTGTGCACAGGATGGTGTGCCCCCATTTGGGGGGGAATATTTTATACCAACTCTTCTGACTACATCATATTCATCATTGAGGACAAATACAAAGGAACTCAGCATCTGAGCCTGGAGAGCCTAGAAGCTCTCAGGAGCCACCTGGTTCTCTCTCTTCTCATTTTGTAAGGAGGTGTCTGAAGATGAGGTGAGGCTGGGCTTCCTGGGAATGCCCTGACTGGAACTTCTCTCCTAACCCCAATTCACTGGTTTCAGAGGAGGAATAGGAATCCTTCCCATTGTCACTTCCAGACTCCTCCTCCACCACCATCACTCATCAACCTTGCCTCCTCTGGCAGTTCACTCTCTCCACATTTACGGCTCCTTCTAGATCCTGGAAGCTGTGAGCTACCAGTCCCCGAGGGATGTTGTGCTGAAGACCGTTCTCCTTCCTTTCTTGGCACTTTAAGCAAGGTTCATTCCAAATGTGAGATTCTGTGATTGCCCAGCTAAATTTTTAATTCTGTCAGTCAAGAACAGGGGCTGGTTCAGTTCTGACTCATTCACTCCAGGCTCAGGGCAAGGGTGATACACACCACTGGTTGGTGGATGGAGCTTAGAGACTTTCATAGAGTCTTTCATAACAGTTGGCTTCCTCATTGGGAGGTGGGGATGTGAGGGAGGAGAGGGTCCCACCACAGAGTTGAGGCACAGAGTTCCCCAAAGCCCCTGTATGAAGGAGGAGGCAGGGGTTGACAGATCAAAGCAGGATGGCTGGAGGAGAAAAAAAACATTGGAATGGACCTGAAAGGACAGTGCCCATTTGTGGAGAACGAGGAGCTACCATGTGTTGGTTCAATTGAATTCTCTGATCTAAGGTCTCCCTGGTTCTACTAGTCTGTGTTCTAGGGTGGTACGTATTCCTGGGCACTTTTTGGTTCTGACTATCTTGGGTTCTCTGTTGGGTTCCAGCTCTACGTTCTAGGCTTCAGGATCTTGAGACTCTAGGAGAGCTTGCAGACACCAGCTTACAAAGACAAAAATGGCTCCAGAGCAGTTGCTGATAAAATTAGCCTAAGATCGTTTCTACGGCAACAAGAAATGTTTCTTAAGAGAATGAGAAAGAGAATCTCCAGAAACAATCCTCTCCTAAGCAAAGTAATCTGACAAGCCCCGGACATCTTTCCCTGCTATCCCCTCCTTTGCTTCAGTCTCTGATAAAAAGGTAGCCCTTTCTCCTCACCAAGGTCAGTCCCTCCAGCCTTGTCCAATGGATTGCCCCCACCATCATCCTCTCCCTCCTCCCCCTCCTCCTCCTCTTCCTCCTCCTCCTCGTCCTTCTTC
>CM053625.1:323755008-323783553 GCA_028646595.1 Phalanger gymnotis | reverse complement strand
TCTCTCTCTCTCTCTCTCTCTCTCTCTCTCGCTCTCTCTCCCTCTCTCTCTCTCTCCCTCTCATTTTCAATCTGGGTCCCTCTCTGCTCCCTACAGTCATGGCCCAAGTCTCTCTTTCCTCAAAGAATTCTCAGCAGATCCTACCATATCTATTATCCTATATCCCTCTTCCTTTTTTTTTAACCAAAATCCTAGAAAATGACTTCTAGGCTAGGAGCCTCTTCTCCATCTCTTCTCATGCACTTCTTCCCCTTCTGCAGGCTAGCTCCCAACCTCATCAGAAGAAGCTGCCCTCTCCAGAGGTATCAATGATCCCCCCAATTATCAAATCAAATGGCCTTTCTTCAACTCTAGCCTCCTTGACCTCTGCTGACACTGACCTGCTGACCACCCTCTCCTCATAGGCTCTCCTTCTCTCTGGGTGTTTGGGATGCTGCTCTCTCCCAAGATGCACTCCTTCTCAGCGTGCTTTGCTGGGTCTTCACCCATGGCACTCTCACTAGCCCAGGTCCCCCAAGCCTCTGCCCTGGGCTCTTCTCTCTTTTCTTTCCTCAGCAGTTCCCATAATGTCAGTCACCATCTCCTGGAAGCTGGATGACACCCAGAGCTAAATATTCAGCCCTAGGCTCTTCCCCGAGCCACCGATTATATGTTGGACGTATTACATGGAATGTTCCATTGGCATCCCAAATTCAGCATGTCCCAAACCAAACTCATCCTCTGTTTCCCCACTCCACCCCTGCCCCCCAACTTCCTTTTGTGTTCCAGGAATGCCACCACTTTCCCAGTGACTCCGACTCCAAATCTTGGTGTCGTTCTGTGCTCCAGCCACCACCCCAGCTCAACAGCTCATCACCTCTCAGCAGGCCTGTGTGATCTTCTTGTCCAGCTCCCTCCCTCAAGGCTCTCCCATCTCCAGTCTATGCTCTGCCCAAAGGGATTTTCCTAAAGTGCGGGTCTAACAATACCACCCCCTACTCGACAAATGTCAGTGGCTTCCTGGCACCTCCAGGATCCTCCATGATCTTCCAGGATCAAATATAAACTCAGGCTGGGAAAGCATGTCATACTCAGTCCTCTCTTTACCTTTCCATCTTCTCATACTTTCTTTCCTCCTCACCCCTGCATTCCAGCCATACTAGTCAAGTTGCTGTTCCTCACACTTGGCGCTTCACCTTCCATCTCTGTGTTGCCCCTCAGCTGGGAATGTTCCAAGTCCTCCTCACTTCTGCCCTTGAAAATCCCCGGCTTCTCTCAAGGGTTTGCTCCAGCACCACCTTCTGCCAACAGCCTTCCCACAACCTTGCATACAACCCCAAACCAACCCCTAGTGCCTTCCTTCTGAGATCATCTCCCATGTCCTCTGCATGAATCCTGGATAGACCTACTTACATAGTGGTTGTCTCTCCCATTAGAGTGTGAGCTTCCTGAGGGCAGGCATTCTTTTTGCCTTTCTTTATATTTCCAGGGCTTAGCATAATTCCTGACTCAGAGTAACCTCTTAAGCAATTATTTATTGATTATGTGCCTATGCCCAAACTCAGTCTCCCAGGGTCTTCTTGAGGCCATGAAGAGCCCTTCACTGGAAGAAAGTGGTAGACGGTCTGTGATTCTGTATAATGGGAACTATGATTATAAGGTCCCACCTAGTGCTGGTATTCCACATTCTATGGTCTCCCCAACCCAGCTTACCTAATTCTGATATTGTACAGTCTATGGTCTCCCTAACTCAGCTCTCGTGTTCTCTCTTCTCTGTTCTGAGGTCCATCCCAGCTCTGACATTCCATGTTCTATGTTCTAAGGGCCCTCTGTTCCAAGGTCCCAGCTCTGATGCTGTGTTCTACATTCTAAGATACCTTCCAGTTCTGATGTTCTGGGTTCTGTATTCTGCATTCATTTTCAGCTCTGACATTCCATGTTCTCTGTTCTAAGCTCCCACCCAGCTCTGACCTTCTAGGATCTAAGCGAGGCCCTAGGTGTACTTTTCTCCATTCTAGGGTTGATGGATCCTGGACTGAGTGGCACTGTGGTCCTGCTATGGAGTTAGGGATAAGAAGCCATAGGCACCAAGCAGGGCATTGGGCTGGCACCACAGCACACTTGTCACTAGACTTGGGGGATAGAATCCAACCTCTAGAAGCTCCTGACTCACATGCGTCCGAGGTCACAGCAGATCAGTCAGACAACATACATAGCGGGTGAGGGAAGGAATGAGGAGGCTCGGACTCCAGTCCCTTCCCCACCATCAACTGATCGTGTATGAACCTTCCCTGCTTCATGGGCAGTCTTCTGGGACCTTCTGGAACTGCCTTACGCTCTGAGCACTTAAGAGAAACATGGGCAGCAGTGGATTTAAACATCCTGGCGACCAGAGAAATGCCTCCAGATGATTCATCCCCCCAGTGGCCAAGCCTTGAGCCGGGAACCTCCTCCAGTACACAGACAACAGGCCCAGAAGGATGAATCCCCTCCTAATTTTACAAAAATGTCTAGAACCTCAGCTCTGCAGCATATAAAAGCTGGCATTTCTCTAGACCTTTAAGGTCTGTGAAGCACTATGTAGATATTGGTTCATTTTGTCCTCACAACAACCTTGAGAGGTAGATGCTATTATCCTCCCCATTCTATAGGCAAGGAAACTGAGGCAGACAGAAGTTAAGTGAATGACCCAAGGTCATGCAGGTAGTAAAGTCTGAGGCTGGATTTGAACTAAGATCTTCCTGACTCCACATTGGTCATTCATGGTCCCTTTCACGCTTCAGAGAAGTTTCAGATGAGGATTTCAGTGGAAAAACAAGGAGCTACCATAGTATGTGTCCTTAGAACAGCTGGGCTTGCTCAGGTCCAAGCAGCATGTCAGAACAGGGGATGGGAGGTTTGGAAGGAGCCTTAGAACAGGGAATGGCAGAGCTGGGAGGAGCCTGAGAACAGAAGATGGCAGAGCTGGTGGGGGGGGGTATTTAATATCTAATACCTTTTTTTACATTAGTGAAGCACCTTCCCCAAAACACGGTGCTGACCTTGGTAGCATGACTTAGTCATCCCATTTTTCAGACTAAGCAGACAAAGTCCCTAGGGGGTGATGTGGCTGGGCAGAGGTCTCACAGCTGGTTAACTGGCTGAGTAACCAGGGCCTTCAGGCCTCGAGTCCATAGCCTTTGACTGCTCCAGGCTGACTGGACTCTGTCCACCACTTGGCTGGGGATGATTTGGCTTCTCTAGATCAGGCTCGATGGACCCAGTGCCTTCAAGGCCTCATCCGTTTCAGACACAGCCCCATGGAGAGATTAGAGATGCTGATAATGACCTTTGGTCTACATTTTTGAAGAAAACATATTTTCTAGAGGTAATTTGTCCTCAGCATGGAGAAAATTCCAGAATAAACAGAATCCCAGGAATAATTGTACCTAAATATTTCATGCCCAGTTCATGTTTAATTTACTTAGTCCTCTTCCTAGGCTCATTCTGAAAATGATCAGCCAGCCCTGCAGTCCTGGCCCAGGCTGATAAGCCAATCAATTTTTAATGTCTCCCACACTGGCCGCTAATGTCCTGTTGGGTGAGATCTATAAAGTCAGGCTTCAGCTACATGCAGAACACTTAATGAGGGAGCATGTATCAGGGACAAGGCTCCAGAGTCTCCATCCCAAGGAGGGTGTCATGTTCTTATCTCCCTACAAGGTGGGGCAGCTTGAGGGGGTGGGAAGAATGCTCCTGGGCTGGGTCTTGGGAAACCAAGTGTCCCACCTGGCTGGGGGGCCTGAACTGAGTGCCTCTGTATTCTCCTCCAGAAAGAAAGCCAAGGGCATTGGAGGAGCTGATCTCTAGGGGTCATTCTCGCTGACATTCTATGAATCTGGAATGACCAGAGAGCTAGTCCAAGGGGCTGAGAGGGTGCTTCAGCCACCTTCTCCATGCCCCACAGGGAAACTGAGTGATGCAGAGGTCAATGGGCTGTAGCTCCCCACTCAAGATGTGAGACGAGACCAACGTTCTCAGACTGGACAATGCAGGAATTTGTTTTATTTAACTCTGCATATTTGTTACAAGACTTTGGTTTTTATTTTTTTCCCAACTGTGGGCATAGGTAGGAAGAGAGAAAGGACTAAGGATAGACTCATCCCCTCCAAAAAAAGATAAAAAGAGGATGACTGATCATTTTTAAAATGCGCATTTTAAAATTAAAAGAAAAATTAATCACAGAGCTAGGGGTGACCTTAGAACGTAGAATATCAGAGAGGAAGGAACCTCAGAACAGAGAATAGTAGAGCTGACGGAAGCTTAGAACAGAGGACGCAGAACGTCAGACCCAGGAAGGGCCTTAGATCAAAGACACAGAACGTCAGAGTCAAGAAGAACTGCAGAGACCATCCTGTCCAAACTCATTTAGAAGATTCTGTCCATCCTCGTCTCGTACCAAGTACACTCGGATGACCAGTACAAATGAAGCCTCTGGTCTCATTTTTGCCTGTTCTGTTTCACTGATGGAAGTTTCCATGGGATATTTAAGAGGTCCAGAAATGAATTTGTGACGTTACTCAAGGTGGACAATCCATGAAAGCCAACCCCAACAGAATGGAAATGTGCATGGTGTTAGCCCAAAAATTATGGGACAGATATGTCTCTGAAACTGGATTCAAGAGGCATAGGCTCTAGCCTCAGGGGGAGGGGGGACGCACATCTTCTGTGTGACCTTCCCTAAATCATTTCTCTAGGCCTCCCTCAGATTCTGAAATGCGTATTGAGGGCATTGGGTCAGTCTAAGTGTCTGCCCTGAACGTCTACACGGTCTAAGATCCTTCCCAGCTCAGACATATTGTAAAATGCCTCCCAGCTACATTATACAATGTTCTAAGGTTTCTTCTACTTCGAATACTCAATGTTCCATTGTTTTATGTCCCTCACAGATATGATATTCCACATTCTACATTCGAAATTTCCTCAATTCATATTTTGTAAGCTCTTAGTTAGAGACTGCAGTGGTTAGAATTCCAGGCCTGGAGTCAGGAAGACCTGAAGTTCAAATCTGGCCTCAGACAGTCGCTAACTATGACTCTCGACAAGTCACTTATCCTCTGTTTGACTCGGTTTCTTCAACTTTAAAATGAGAATAATAAGAGCATCTACCTGCTAGGGCTGCTATGAGGATCAGATGAGAAAATGCTTGTAAAGTACTTAGCGTGGTGCTTGGCACATAGTAGGTGCTACGTAAATATGTCTTCCCTTCCCCCTACTGTGTGCCAGGCATTGTGTTAAGTGCCCGGCGATGCAAAAACAGAGCAAAACAATCCTTCCTTGCAGAGACTGGTTGTTCAATTAGAGGAGACGATAGGTACACATATACACATACCAGGAATAGAGTTAAATCCAAGGTCATTTGTATGGGAAGGCGCTCACACACGAGGAGATCAGGGAGGCTTCATGGATGTGGCAGAGTCTGAACCGCTTCTCCAGGGAAGAGAGGGACACTGAGGCGCAGGTGAGGAGGGAGGCAAAGTGCAGGGGACCAGCATGAGCACCAGAGAGAAACCTTGGGACCGGAGAGTGTAGGAAAGAAGGTAACTGAAAGTCGTTTGGAGCTGTCCCCCAAAGTTATTAAACTGTGCATGTCCCAGGAATATCCTGACTAGACATATGCCTCTAGAGACCCAAGAAAGAGGAAGAGGCCCCCTCTGTGCAACAATATCGAGCAGCTGCTTTTATGGCCACAGAGGGCATGAACATCGACCAGGGAATGGTGGAACAAAATACGGTACATGAATGTGACGGAATACTGACTGGTGTGCTGTAAGAAATGCAAGAAACATTCGCGTAAAGCTGAGAAGATCTGTATGAATTGATACAGAGGGAGATAAGCAGAACCAAGAGAACAATTTATATAATAGCAACAAAGTTACAAAGACAAGCAACTTTGAAAGACTTAAGAGCTCTGATCCATGCAATGTCTAACCACAAGTCCAGAGGACTCATAATTAAGCTTGTTACCTACCTCCTGACAGAAGGAGAAATCTGGGAAAGGTTGGGAATTTCCAAGTGTAGAGTCCGGGAAGGCTTCCTACAGGAGGTGGGATGGGTTTTGAGATTTAAAGCCTTGGTAGGAATTCTCCTAAGTGTGGAATGGAGAGCATTCCAATAATCTCAAGTGGCCTGGATGAAATATAATAAAAGCAGAAAGGTGTGTTGTGCTTTACAAGTATTAAATCAGATAGTCTTCAAAGCAGCTCTGAGAGGTGTGAACAAGAAGCATGTCAGCCCCATTTTGAGCAAAGCTGAGGCTGCGAGAGGATGTGCGTATCCCATTTGGGAAGACCTCAAATTGGCAGGGAACACTAGTCCAGGGCATGATGGACAGTCTAAAGCACTGGGCTGAGAGGAATAAAATGATGCAATCAGGATAAAGGTCAAGGCATTCCTGTGAATACAAACAATTCAGCTCCGTGAATATAAAATCAAAGAGGCAGGCATGAGTTAACAACAGTCATTCTGGAGAAGACTGGGAGGTTTGGACGAACAGCAAACTCAGTCCAATCAAAACAGGGCGGAAACAGGAGTGATGGGAGGAGGCTCCAAGGACCCCACTGTAGGCAGGAGGTCAAAAGGGGCATGACCAACACCCCTGGGGAGGAAGGAGATACCTTGGGAGGAAGTCAGGCCCCTCATGTGGCTTGGGGGTCGCCAAGCAAAGGCTAGACAGCCCTTGTTGGGGATGTTACAGCAGAGATGCCTTTCATTGATGGGCTGGATCTAGATGGCCCCTCAAGTGCCCCCTAACTCTCCTTCCAATCCTCCAATCCTGAAGATTATTATTAATCATCATAACAACATTCTTTAGCACCAAGACAATGATCGTCATCATTAGAAATTATAGAGGATTATCCTAAAGAACCCTGGACTCAAGGACTGATGCAGTTATGCAAGGAAACAGTAGAGATTGCACAAGTCACTCTAGACTGAAAAGATTTGGCACCTACTGAATACCTAACAAGGGCAGCTAGATGGCACAGTGGATCAAGCTCTGGGTCTGGAGTCAGGAAGACTCATCTTCCCAAGTTCAAATCTGGCCTCTGACACTAGCTGAGTGACCCTGGGCAAGTCACTTAACTCCCTTTGCCTGTGTTTCCTCATCTGTAAAATGATCTGGAGAAGGAAACTCCAGTATCTTTGCCAAGAAAACTCCAAACGTGGTCACAAAGAGTAGGGCTCTCTGAGGGAAGGCCCTGAGGGGGAGGATGGTGGGGAGGACTCTGACATTTGAGCTGAGGAAGCCAGGGATCCTAAAAGGTGGAAATGAGGAAAGAGAGAGCATTCCAAGCATGGGGGACATCTTCCCCAGGCTAAACACACCTGGTTCCTTCAATCAGTGCTCAGATAACAAGGAGTCCTGGCTCTTTCCCACCCTGTTGGGCCTCCTCTTGACACACAATGTCCTTCGACCATGGTACCCAGAACTGAGCACAAGACTTCAGACAGCGTCTGACTGGAACAGAGGATGGAATGAAAGACCATCCAAAAGGTGGAATGTATCAGTTGTCAAGTATACCAGCAAAGGCAGAGAGCTCAAGACCTTATTATCCGGTTCAACTACATCCTTATCTCAAATGATCAAGGATTGTTACCAGCCCTGTCTCCTAGTTTGTCCATAATCTTCCAAAAGCCATCTGACCATGTCACTCCCCAGCTCAAGAGTTTTCAGTGGCTCCAGAATAAAATGCAAATCCTTCTGTTTGACCTTGAGCACCCTTCACCATCAGCTCCAGATTCCGTTTGCAAACGTATTTCCCTATTGTCCTCAGGCTTCCACTCTACATTCGAGTCAAACTGGCTTATTGCTATCCCCGACACCAGACATGCCATCTCCAGGAACAGTGCCCCTGCCCAGGCCACCCCCTGTGTCTAGGATGTACTCCTTCCTCATGGCTCTTCTTAGACTCTTCCAGGCTGCTTTCAAGGCTCCACTCTGCCATCACCTTTTGCAGGAAGCCTTCCTGACCCCTCCACCTTAGTACTCTCCCTCCACAAAAGACCTTGCACCCACTTCTCTGGGTTCAGCCCCCCAGTCCCCACCCAGGCAGAACGTAAGCCTTTTAAGGGGGAACAACTTCTGATTTTTTCTTTGACTCCCCAGCACAACAAAAGACACATAGTAAGGGCCCAAAAAATGATTGTTACATTAAATTAACTCAGTTCCCTTGGCAGAGACAGTTCAATGCTGGAGGAGGAAGGAAGGTCTCCCTGTGGACACTGGGGAGTAGATTGGCCACTGTACAAACAACTGTTTCCTCCAAACATGACAGTCTCTATTAAAATACCCATTGTGTAAGCTCCCTTTGAAGTGCCCCTTGGGGATGGTGAAGCTGGAGGGGGGAGCCTGTGAGAAGGAAACACCCCAGTCTCAGCTTTCCTTTGCACAGACATCTCTGTCCATGGATGGGCAGGTGAGACTGCTCAGGGTGAGACCTGGGGAGATTCAGAGAAGTCCACTATCCCAGCAGCTAAGACCACTGGAATGTAAGCTCCCTTAGGGCGGGGACTGCTTTTTGCCTTTCCTTGTCTCCCTAGTGTGGAGCACTGCGTCTGGCATGTGTGGGACCCGGAGTCAGAAAGACCTGAGTTCAAACCCTGCCTCAGACGATTTACCAGTGACTTTTCCCTTCAGCACCCTGGCACCAGTCAATCTATTAAAAACCAGGCCCCTATAAGTGAGTGAACAGAGCCATTGTAGTGCATTTGTGAAGCACTTATCACGTGCCAGGCACCATGCTAAGCCCTGGAGATACAAATATTGTAGAAGCAAAAACAGGTTTCTGCACTCAAGGGGCCTGCACTCTAATGGGAGAAGACAAAGTGGCCCAGAAAGGGAAGGGCCAGGAAGCAAAAGGAGACTTTATTCCAGCCAACATGAGTTAAAAACTGACCTGTTAATTCATTCATTCAGATACTTGACATTCCAACTTCTACCTCCCCTCTTCACTTACTAATTTGGTTTTTATTTTGTACTTTTGTTGTTAATCAATTGTTTTAGTTGTGTCTGACTCTCCATGACCCAATTTGGGGTTTTCTTAGCAGAGATACTGGAGTGATTTGCCATGTCTTTCTCTAGCTCATTTTACAGATAAGGAAACTGAGGCACACAGGGTGAAGTGATTTGCCCAAGGTCACAAGTGTCTGAGGCTGGATTTGAACTCAAGTCTTCCTGACTCCTGGCTGTGTTCTATACACTTCACCTCCTACTTAGCTGTGTGTAGAAGTTCAATCAATGGAATTCCTCTGGTGGGTTCATGCTTTCCCACATGGACTGAGAAGGGGAGCTCCTCCCACTGGCCCACTGGGGGTCACCCTCAAGATCAGGCCCAGTAGATTCAAGCCCCCAGGTGGGAGACCCTGGGCCAGGGATTCGTGTGTATTCATTATTTCCCCCAAGCAGAATCTTCCTGAGGTCAGTTTTTGCCTTTGTTTGCCCAACACCAACACAAGTAATCATTAATACATACTTGTTAAAATAAAAAATGAAAGCAACAAAACCACAAAGAATAAGCTTGCCCCCCCAAAAAATAGATGAGAAGACCCCTCCCCCCACACAATATGTTGTCAGATTTAGACAGATGATAGATGAGACAGAGAATAGATGAAACAGAAGAAAATTGCTCATTTGTTTTCTCTTCTTCTTCTCTTTTATTTCTTTTCAAAATTTTGTTGTTATATGGGAGAGGTTGGTGGGGAGGGATACAGAGCAGAACTTAGTTGATATAAAAACAAAACATATAATAAAAAACGATTTTTCAAAGAAATGAATAGAATAAGAAAAACTAAGGAGCTGTTGAAATAATTGAAGTGGAATTGCTTTGGCTCATGCTGTTTCCCATGCCTGGGTTGCATTCCTCCTCCCATCCCCTTGTTGAATTTCTCCCCAAGCTTTGGTTGTCATCTTTCATTCCTGAAGAGGACCAAAATAACAGCCCTAGGTCAAGTTCAAGATACGGTGGGTCCGACTGTGGCTGATCAGACCAAGATGAGCTGGAAGGCTCTACCGTAGGTGGGGCATAAATAGTTCATATGAGCATCTGGAGTGGAGATGACTCTACATCTGTGTGTCTCATGTTTCTTTTGAGCTATTGCAAGTCTTCACTCATAGAGCACAGCACCTTCTTTGATGCGGACACACCATGCTGGAAAGTCCTGGGCCAGCATCTCCCATGTCCAGAAATCAGTCCCAATTCCCCATGTTTTAAAGTCCAACTGAAATGCCACTTCCCCCAGGAAGCCCTCCTTAACCCTGCTCAACTCAATCCATAATGACCTTCTGATGACACCAGGACACTTTAAAAAAAATTCTCTGATTTACTTTCTATGTAACACTTCTTTGTAGACAGTAGATGGGGAGAGAGAGAGAGAGAGACAGAGAGAGTGAGAGAGAGAGAGAGAGAGAGACGGATAGATGGATAGATAGACAGACAGATAGACATAGACATAGACATAGACATATTCATAGACATAGACATAGACATAGACGTAGACATAGACATAGACATAGACATAGACATATAGGTATTTCTGTTTCTGTACCATCCACCCCAACTAGACTGAGTTCCTCAAGAGTAGGGACTTTATTAAAACTTTGGATCTGGCTAGCATCTGGCTAGATGATTCTTTGTGAGACAGACATTGAATAACTATTTGTTGAGTTGAGAGATAGTGAGCTCACCATCACTGAAGGTCATCAAGCTGGCTAACCACTCTGCAGCAATGGGATAGAAGGGATATATGTTCAGGGGTGGTCACATTACTTGGCCTCTAAGGGCCCTCATAAGTCCGGGTTCCATTAACATTCCATTAACACAACATCACAGCATTATTGGCCTTATACACAGAACAATATTTACTGCGGAAAAAAACCAGGGTCTTTGTGGGAAAGGATTGACCTATAAATATTTCTCAGAGGAGGGGAAAGGGGCAAGGAGAAAGAGAAAAAGAAAGAGAGAAGGAGGGAGAGACACAGAGACAAAGATGCAGCATGGTCAAATAGGAAGTGTAGCCCTGGGCCAGCCTGCCCATCCCCCTCTGACGCTGTGTCATCTTGGTCACTTCATGGCCTCCCCCTGTCTCATTTTCCCTTTTTTTTTTATAAAAGGATAACAATATCAGTACTGACTCCCTCCCGGGAGGCTGTCAGGCTTGATGAGATAATGTCTGTAAAGTGTTTGGTAAACATTAAAGTGCTTTGTAAACAGTAAAGTATTGTGTAAATGTCGGCTCTGGTTTCCCTCCTGTAGAGAGCCAAGGTCTTCAGGAGCTGATGTGCTCTTCTAGCTGGGGGGGGGGGGGGCCCAGGAGGCAGTGGGCAGCTCCTGGCGAAGAGTCCTGGCCTTCAGCCAATACCCCAGAGGGTGTGTTCCAGCTCCCTCTCTCCCTAGCCAGCTTGATTCCCCTCTCATCGTGTGCTGCTGTTTGCCAGGGTGAGGGGGTGGGGGGTCAGGCCCTGCAGAAAGGGGCTTGATCGCTCTCCTTCTTGCTCCTGGGGTCTTCTGTCATCTGCTCCTTGGTCTCATCCCACCAGGAACTCCCCCAGTTCCTCTTATAGCTACCGATGTCAAACCAAGCAAAATTTCATTTCAGTAGCAGGATTGGCACTGATCCTACCTGTGATTTCACTGGCTGGGAACTCACAGATGAGGAAAGTCCCTCTTCCAATACAGGTAGCACCTTCTCTGCACTTTGTAGTCAGAGAGAGCTGCCTAAAGCCCTGAGAGGTGGCCAAGGGTGTGTCAGAACTTGAACTCATTTCTTCCAGGTCTCTGTCCCCTACACCAAGCTCTCTCCTCAGGGGGACTCCTATCTTTTCAATACCAATGCTGTCCTGCAGACACAAAAATTAAGCCCTCCTGAAGGGCAGTGGGGAGGCTCATGGGGGGTGCCCACCATGAGCAAGGACAGGGGAAAGGAAGACAAGGAGAAATGCACAATTGGAAGGGGAGAGGGGCTGATCATGTGGTAATGGTAGGGAATGACATCTCATATTAATAGATATTTATTACAGAATTATCATCCGCACCACCACTGTCATCATCATCATCATCATCATCATCAAAGTCATGCTTAAGGGAAGGGGGAGGGAAGGGGAAGTAACCCCAACTGGCTTTGGTGAAGTGGGTTCTCCTATAACACCACCCACACATGGGAAACACATCAGATCAGATTGGAGAGAGCTTTGGGTGCCAGTGGAAAGAGATGACACTTTATCTCATCAGCAACAGAGTGCCATTGGAGGTTTGGGCTCAGCTCCAGGTAACCTTCTAGAGGCTGTTCCCGATTCTCCCACTCCCACCCCCATTTTATGCACAATTTTTACAAATTATTTCACATTCACTTTGTATATATTGTCAGAGGCTATATCCACGTATAGGCCATTGAGGGTCAGCATGGCTTTGGGTCTGTCTTTGTGTTCCCAGAGGCAGGCACACAGTAGGTGCTTTATTCAAACTTGGTGGATCAGACTGAACTGGGAACCCGGGCATATGTGCTGAGATGAGCCAAGTTTCCGGGCCACCAAGAGAGAGGTCAGAACTAACAATGTTAAGGCATAAATTTAAATTCCTTAGGGTTAGGTAAGAGTGGCTTTCAGCTCAGTAAATATTAACCACCCTTGAACATCCGTCATTTTATTAACTATTGGAATGCAGGCTGGGTTTCGGGTCTTGGAGGTATTTGCTCAAGGCCAGGTTATATGACAAGCCCAGCTTTAGCGGTTAACAAAATCATAAAACATCCCATGGCTTGTGGTGGCCTTGGACGATCACCCTACTTCTTGGTCCCGTCTGCCATCTGTGTGGCCCTCAGGACAGACTAATGGCCCAATTCTGAGTCCCTTGGTAATTTCAAGAGCTGCTGAAATAGAAAATGTCAATAAGAGTATCGTTAGCTCCTGGAAATATCACATGGCATAATAACTCATGTTGTTTATTTTGTCAGGCCGTTGGGAATCATAAGCATCACTGAGCAAATGGTCAAAGGGACACCCCATGGCTCTGATTCTCAGCTCTTGGAGGGCAGAAAAGGGTCTCCTCAGTTAACTTAGTGAATCAATCCATAAGCAAGCATAGAGTAGAAGGGTCGGGCCAGGGCTGAAGGGCTTTAAAAGCCAAACAGATGAGTAGATAGTTGATCCTAAGGGCCGTGGAGTTGTCTGAGTAAAGACTGGATCAGATCTTCCCTCTTTCTGCTAAGGAAAGTGTCGCTTTTCCTCACACCCTCACTCTCATTCACTCATGTAGCCAATCCACTGACAATTCTTACCTTCATAACATCAGTCCCCTCTTCTTCCCTCATCCAGGACCCCATCAGCTTTCACCAGTAAAGGTCTAATTAACCTCTCTGCTTCTACACCAATCCATCTCCCATTCTGCTGCCAAAGAGATTTTCCCAAAGTTCAGGTCTGACCACGTCACCCTCTCAAGCCAGAAAGTTCTAGAGCGGGTGGGGAACCTTCGGCCTCAAGGCCACATGTGGCCCTCTAGGTCCTCAAGTGAGGCCCTTTGGCTGAATGCAAACTTCACAGAACAAATCCCCTTTCTGAATTTGGAGTTAGTCAAAGAGCCACAGGTGGCCTCAAGGCCACAGGTTCCCCACCCCCTGCAGAGGGTCCTCTGACCTTCTGTATCTAACTGAAAATGCCCTTCCTGACTGGCTCCAGCTCATCCTTCCTGCCTTGTTCTGTGTTATTCCTCTTCCTGGCCCCTTCTTGTGCTTCTGGACTTGCAGTCTCCCATCTTTGAACCTTGCACGTTCTTCCAGCATGGCTCTTCCTCACTTTTAGATCTCAGCATCCTTAGCTTCCTTTAAAACTCAGACCAAGGACCACCTTCTACATCAGGCCTCTCCTCACTCCCCCAGCTGCTGGTGTCCTACCTCCAAAAACTACCCCTTCCTTATCATGTACATGTAATTCCTCACAAGTATCCATGACCTCATTGATTTGTAAATGCCCTCCACCATAGAGATAGCAACCCATCCCTGTCTGCCCATCCTGTGGGACTCTCATCCTGGCCACAGGGGAGACCACAGGAGAGCAGCCCTGAAGTCTTGCTTCTCTTTTTCTCGACATAGTGAGGGCCCCACCAGATCCAGAGTGCTCTGTCCGCCCCCATCACACCTCACTCTCCACACACAACTAGCCCACTGTCCTTTTCTATCACACAATTCCTTGAAAACATCCTTTACTCTTACCTTCTTCAGTTCTGTGTTTCCTCAATGCTTCTGTGGGAGGATCTAAGGTTCTGAGAGGACCACAGTCCTCTTTGTTCTGATACGCTTCAGTCTGAGGAGTCAAGGAGCATGGGAAGCTTGGGGATCGACAAAGGGCTTGACCCCTGCTCCAAGGCAGTCCAGCCACCTCCACCTTTTCAGCTCCAGGCCCAGCCATCTCATCCCTTCGGGAAAGAGGTGCTGGTGGTGTCTGTGCAAGGATGGGGAAACATGGTCAACAGACATTCCTCACTTAGTCTTTGCCAAGTGGACAAACTGGCCAAGCTCGGCTGAGTCTGTCGGCTGACGTTCTGTTCTAGTCCAAATGGGTTTCGTAAACAACGAACGATAAGCCCAACGAGATCTTACATCCTCTGTGTCTTTCAGCCACTTGTGGTCCTCGGTGAGGATCGTCTAGGAAAACCTGCTTGTTCCCTCCTAGCACTGCAGTGTGCTGGGGATAACAGAAAAGGCAGAAAGGAGGCAGTCCTTGCCCTCAGGGAGCTCACGTGCAAACCCTAGTGTAAAACAGGATGTAGACTGGCCTTGATAGAAAGAAATCATTCATTGCCTTAGTTTGGGAGAATCTTTTTTCCATTTTTTTTCTATTTGTATGTTTTGCATATAGCTAAATGTGTACATTCTGTCTCCAGCATCCCACCCTAGAAAGATTAAAACCCATACGCAGTCATATGACCCGGTGGATGTAATGTATGTAGGATGTGGCATTCAAAAGCCCTGAGTTCAGATCCTACCTTAGACATATGCCAACTGTGACCTTGGGCAAGTTATGTAACCTCCCCCAGACTCAGTTTCTTCATCCGTAAAATGGAAATGATAAGAGCACCTATCTCCCAGGGTTGCCATGGAGATCAAATGAAAAAACATATGCAAAGTGCTTGACAAACCCCAAAGAACTGGTAAGTGCTGACTACTGTTATTAGGATAATTCTTCATCATCCATATAAAACAGCCCTGAGATGAAGGGGGGAAGGAGGAATGGGTGCCTGGGCAGAGCCAATGGGGCCCCTATCTCCTCTCTGAGGAACAGGAAGGAAGGAAGGAGGAAAAGGGAAAGAAAGACAGAGAAAAGCGGAGGCTCGTTCTGTCCGGGTGGCCTGAAGGGCTTTTCAGGAATCCTCGGGGGAGCCAGGTGGGGACAGATCACCTCCTAGGCCCCAGACCAGGCCCCCCACCCTTGGCCTGAGGAGGGCCAGCTGTGGGTCTGGCAAACTGAAATGCCTGAAGAGTTCACATTGTAGGAACTCGCAGCATCTCCAAGCAGAGTGTTTCAAAAACTCCACCTGCTATTAAATCATCAGTGAGAGAAAACTTGTCTTGAAAATTTTATTGGGTTTCAAAATCCACAGCCATGAAGAGGGAGAAATCCTGGGAAGGGAATCCAGGAAAATGGGTCTGGTCTCAGTCCTGCCATTAACTCATTGTGTGACCTTGCCTGAGTCACTAAACATTCTCTTCTGTAAAATTGGACTAGACAGTATCTAAGGTCCCTCCCACGTCTGACATTCAACATTCTCTATTCTAACATTCCTTTCAAATGCGACATTCTAGGTTCTGTGCTTCTCTACCATGTTAGCGTCTTATAAAGATAGTTAAAAAGAAACAAAACCCATCCTCTCTCTTCTGCTGCTATCAGAGATCATACAATTTGCATAATTACTAGCTATAGAAAATGTCAGGTTGCCTGGATTCTTTTTTTTGGTTTGTGTACCACCACCACCCCCCACCTCCCCAGTGACTCATCCCAGCTAGACCTCCGCTAGCCTTAACTGTGTCTGAAGAATGAAGACATCAAAACTTCCCCATCCTCTCATGAAACTCCAGCGCACACACAGGAGGGCATCTGTCCCTGCGCACACCCCCATGATGGCCCTGGGGAGAATAGGAACATCGCAGCGTTAGAAGAACCCTTGCAATCTCTTCTCAGAGTTGAGGACTCACTCGAGGTCACATGGTTGGACACAGAAGAGTGGAGTGGATAGAATGCTGGGCCTGGGGTCAGGAAGACCCGAGTTCAAACCCTGCTTCAAATACTTATGAGCAAGGCACTCTGCCTCCATTTCCTCATCTGTAAAATGGGGATAATATCTTCTTCACAGGGTGGCCATGGAGATCAAATGAGATAAGATATAAAGTAATTTGCAAACTTTAGAACAATAGCTGTCATTGCTGTCATGTTATAAGTCACAGTGATGATAGCAATAATACAGAGCCAGGATCTCTAACTTCAACTCTTGGATTCTTTTTAAAGCAGGAGCCACGCGCCCAATAAAGGGATGGTGACAATAGAGGACCTGTTGGTCCTAACTTAGTCCTTTGCTCAGCTTGTTACTCAAACTTTGGACGGCTCAGTCCGTGCATCTGGGGCCGAGGCTTGTATTGCTGGTCTCTTTCTTGGATTTTGTCTCCTGAAAACTTCTGGGTGTCTGACATGCTGTTCTTCATACAAATCATAACTACTCACTATGACACTGACCTGATGAGTGTAGGGTGGCAGTTTTCTGCCTTCCTTATCTTTTGCGGGGATAAGACTCTTATAATTAAGTTTTTATAACTCAGACACTTATGCCCGGGTCACCCAAAGTCTGTTATTCTGAGATTTTAAGCCACAACCCAGGAATCCAAATTCCATTCTCTGACACCATCTTCTTAACCAGCTGCTCAGTTCCCAAATCTACTTCTCTCTCTCAAATCCTCTCCTTCAGTGTGGAATGGGATGAAGATGCCACCTGTTCCCCTACAGCCTTCAGTTTTCTGTACGAGACTTTGTCATCATTGTCCATGCTTTCCAGGTTCTTTCTTTTAGTATCCACACAAATCACCCAAAGGGTGACGCAATCACTTGCTTTGGAGGGTCTTAGGAGGTTACATGCCCCAAGAAGACAACAGATGTCTCTGCTGTTGTAGTCAGGAACCCTCAGTGGGGAATGAGGACTCACCGGGACTCTTCTCTTTTTCCTCTGGCCCTTCAGGGGCTCTCTCTCACCTGATCACCCTGTGGATACACAGCATCCTTCCCTGGAGGACAAGGAACATAATACATACACAATTAAGTATGGAATGAGCTCAAATGTGATGGGGCCAAAGGAGAGATGCCCCACTGGGGGATCTGGGAAAGAGAGATTGCTTTCAGCTGGCTGAGTCACTGGAGAGATGGCATCTGACTTTTGCCTTGTGGGAAGAGGATTTCAGCAGGTGGAGATGAAGAAAGAATGCATCAGACTTGGGGGGACTGTGTGTCTGAACCATTGCAAGGAGCACTGTGGACACTCGAACCCTGAGGTGCCCATTCCCATTCCACTACTTCAGTATCACATCATAAAGACAGATATGTCAGCCCTTCCAAGGGCTCTGACATTCCCCCAGTCGGAGCATCTCTAGTAGAAATCAACTGTCTCTCCTTGTATCTCTAGCCTGTCCCTTACCAGGCCATTGAGTATCTTCTCTCTTCTTCTCCTTCCCCTACCTTTCCCTTCTGGTTTATAGACTGGTTTTACATTTGTGGGAGAGTATCGCATGGGGTGGGGGGCGATGAGTGGGTGATGCATAGTAATCCATGTCTTTCAAACCCAAGATCTCCAACAAGCCAGAGTAAGCTAAGCTTCTCAGAAGGATGGTCTTTGTCATGGAAAGAAAGGAAAAACCACCCTACCTCTGGGAGTCCCTTAAAGGAAAGAGAAAGAACAGCATCATTATATAGTAGAAATGGACATTGGCTCTGGGGCCAGAGGATCTGGGTTCATCTCCCTCCTCTGACACCACTTGGCTGACCCTGGGAAAGTCACTTGACTTCTCTGACTAGGTCTGGGTTTCCTCTGCTACCAAATAGATGGATCACATGGGATGGCCTTGGGGAATCCCTTCTAACTCTGGTAGGTATGAGCAAGCTATGACATGTGACCAGTGAAGAGTTCTGAATTAAAAACAGGAGTAAAAGTTGTCATCAGGAAATAACAGGATGGGGAGAAGAGCAAGTAAGGTCAAAGGATGACAAGTGGATAGCCTGAGTGCTCCATCTGGGTCCCCAAAATGTCGGGAGAAATCAAGGAAGGCTTCCAGCACATTGAGGGGACTCCTTGTGGCAGATTCATAGGAGAGACGTAGATTCCACAGATTGGGTAGACATTTGGAGGGAATGCCCTAATCAATGAGATGATGATGATGATGATAATGACGATGATGATGATGATAGTGGAGGTAGTGTTGATGGTGAGGATGCTGGTGATGATGGCGATGGTGATAGTGGTGGTGTTGATGATGATGATGATGATGGTGGTGGTGATGAGGATGGTGATAGTGATGGTGATGGAGATGATGATGGTAGTGGTGATGATGATGGTGGTGATGATGATGGTGGTGGTGATGATGGTGGTGGTGATGATGATGGTAATGGTGATCATGATGGTGGTGATGAGGATGATGGTGATGGTGATCATGATGGTGGTGATGAGGATGATGGTGATGGTGATCATGATGGTGGTGGTGATGGTGATGATGATGGCGATGACAATGGTTGTGATGATGGTGGTGGTGATAATAATGATGGATGATGATATTTGTATAGCACTTACTCTTTGCCAGGCACTGTGCTTAACATTTTACAATTATTATCTCATTTGATCTTTACAACAACCATGGGAAGCAGATGCTATTATGTTCTTATCAATCCCATTTTATAAATGAGGAAACTGAGGCAAACAGAGGTTAAGTGTCCAGTGTCACATAGCTGGTAAGCACATGAGGCTGGATTTGAACTCAGGTCCTCCTGACCCCAGGCCCAGTGCTCTATCTACTGCATTACCTAGCTGCACCAATCTGTTGAAGTTTTCAGTATTTGAGCTTGTCCCAAAGGAAGGACCATGGAGTGTGTCGATGACCATGGCCTGTGATCTTAGAACATAGAACATGGGAAGCCCACATTCAGAGGGACCTTGAAAGTCCTAGTCTGACTCATGTGGTATGTGACTCATGACACTGCTGCCTAATCTATAACTTTTTAAAATTCAGCAAGTATTTTCCCCACAACAATTAACTATCCCCATTTTATAGTTAAAGAAACTGAGACTTCAAGAAGTGGTTGCCAGGACATCAAAGGAAACGTACATTTGTAGGGTTAAAAATACATTCCTTTCAGGTGAATCTGTGCCCAGCTGGATGAAAGGCATGACTGGCCGATCATTTGTTTGTTTAAAGAAAACCTCCTGCCTTACCAAGAGGATGAGCCTGGAGTCACAAAGACATTCCAAGGAAGCTGGAAGGACCCTGCAGATCCCCTGACCTAGCCTCCTCACTCCGCCTGCCTCTCAGGGGCACTCAGACATTTGTAATTAATAAACACCTGGGCTATCTCTACTCATGATTAGCCCTGGATAGGAAAGCTAAATAGAAACACAGCTGGAAAAGCCACTCAGCATTCTTCCTTTGCAGGGGATGAGCCCAAAGCATTTGTCTTTTATTTTTTCAAAAGGCATAACTATAAATATTAGAAAATTCTTAATTCTTCAAAGGGTTTTACAGGCCCTGCTGCCTAATCTGAGGGCTCAGTTTCTGCATCTGTAAAATGAAGAGGGTGTACTGGTTCTGACAATCCCTGTTCTGTGTTCTACAGTGCCCCCTCCCTAGCTCTGTTCTACTTTCTCATATCCCTCCCACCATAACATTCTATGGTCTGTGTTCTAAGGTCCATCCTAGGTCTGACCTTCTCTGTTCTACATTCTCAAATCCCTCCCACTATAACATTCTATGGTCTATGTTCTAAGGTCCCTCCCAGCTCTGACCTTCTCTGTTCTATTTTCTCAAATCCCTCCCACCATAACATTCTATGGTCTATGTTCTGCATTCTACATTCTCATATACCTCTTGCTATAATATTCTATATTCCACGTTCCAAGGTCCCTCCCAGCTCTGACATCCTCTGTTCTAAACAGAGATAGATAAAGTGCTTACTATGTTCCAGGTATTCGGGATACAAATACAAGAATAAAAGATAGTCCCTATCCTCTCTAAGGAGGGAAGATACTGCATAAAAGAAACCCAAATAAATAAAGAAACCCAAATTGGGGTGCAGGAGGGGGACCTTCTGGGGAGGAGAAAAAAGGAGGTAAGAAACCAGCCTGAAGAGTGGGCAGTGGAACCAGCCGGTGAGCACGGATGGCCCTGGCCCTTCTGACTTGGTGGCCCCGGGCTGGGAAGCACCAGCCAGCAGAGAGGGCCACAGGGCAGAGACATCTCCAGGGAAGAAGGCTACAGATAAGGAAAAGCACAAGTCCAAAGTGAAGATCAGAACCAGGAGGGAGGCTGAGCCAGCACGGAAGTGTTATCTGGTGAGGTCTCTTCCAACTTTGACCCTTGTCTAGTCCACGTTCTACTGTGCCCTGTCTGAGCCTGTAAAGAGATCCACACTTACCCTTCACACCTTAGCTTTCTGCCTCTTGTCATGGAAAGAGTCTGGGATGTGACTTGACAGCCTCTGGGTTTGGCTCACTAACCACTAGCATTTATTACATACCTACTATGCTCCAGGCACTGTGTTGTGTGCTAGGGATTCAAAGCAAAAACAAACCAGACTGCTCTCAAGGAGCTCACAGGCTAGTGGGGGAGACAACATGCCAACAATTACAGACCAAAAGGACAGACAGGAACGACTGGGTTGAGTTCCTACCTGACCACTTCCTGCCTTTCTTACCTTTGATACATCACTTTGCCTTTAGAGACCTTGGCTCTTCTTCTGAAAAAGAGCCCTTGCTCTTTTTCACCTTGAACTTCCATCTCTGAATTCTGTGACCCCACCAGTTGGACAGTCCCAATCACATTTCCATCCAAAGCTGATAGAAAACACTTCAATATGTTGTACTTTGGGGAGAAACTAACTCGATGGTCCTTCCAGAAGCTTCCCTTTTGCAAAAGGAGCCCAAGGTTTAAAAGGCTGCTTGCAAACACCTGAGTCTCCTTCCAGGACTGGGTGTTAGTGGTATAATCCACGGACAGTCAGTCCGGTGTTTCTTGTCTGGGATGGTATAGGCAAGGTAAAAGCTGCATGAGACCAGCACTTTGGGGTCTGGGAATTCTCTGGTAGATATGGGATAGAGAGTGGAGGGGCCCAGGGTGCCATGGTTTACTTCTCAGTGATGCTCCCAGCTCTATCTGAGCACCATTCCTCCTCAACCTTGCCTGACAAAACCCCCCTCATCCTGGAAAGCCCAGCTCGAGCATTCTCTCTTCCAACTAACTCCCCTTGATATCCACAAATGGAGGCCCTCTCTCCTCTTTGAGCTTCCCATGGCCTGTGTGCCTCTCATATAAATGCCCCATTGGATACCCACTGAGCACAAGATTTTATGCCAGGCACAGGGGGCACTCAGAGGATTGGGCATGCTTACTGCAGCCCAGGATCCTCCAAAGAATTCAATTCACTCTGATTTCTAGGGCATTTTAAGGCTTAGTCATTAAGTCTGGATAAGTCAGAGGCTAATTCTCTCCATCTCTCCATCCCTTGGTTCCAACAGCCACAGCCAGAAATGCAGGCTCCCCAAGCCAACGAGTGGAGCAGAGCCGGCAGCTACGGTGTGCAGACCACCAAGCCAGTGATGTGTACAGCTGGAGAGATCAGAGCAAATCCGCCTGGCCTTTGTTCTTCCCCTCAGAGAGGAGAGGTGAGTGATGGATTAGGTGAGCGTCTGACACCCAAGCAGCTTCCCTCTCCCTGGCATTAGGATATAAACAATTTACACTTCCTCCATTTCCCCCCACCTCCTCACCCCGTTGGGAGCAATCTGGTCCCAGCTTTCTCACGCTCCCATCCGACAGAGACACATGGGGACCCCTCTGCACGCTGACCCACCGTCAAGGCCAACCTGAGCGATCCTGGACGCCATCCAACGAGATGAAATTACCAGGATCAGAGAGTCTTAAAGCGGGGAGAAATCTTGGAGGTCATTTAGAAAAATAAAGTAAAACAGACACAACTGGACTAAACACGATTGTACCAAGTATATGGAGATCAGTGCCATGATCCCTACCCTCAAGGCACCTACAGACTAGTGGGAGAAGCAGACAAGGGCCCAACCAGGATGTAGCTGACAGCTGGCCATGGAGTCAGTCAGACCCAGGTTCATAAACCATCTCAGGTACGTACTAGCTGTGTGACCTTGGACAAGTCGCTGCCTTCCTCTCGACCTTAGTTTCCTTATCTTTAAAAGGAGGGAACTGAACTCAGTGACCTCAGAGATTCCTTCTAGTTCTAAATAGAGGATTCTAAATATCTACAGAATAAGACAGAGGCAGCCAGGTAACACAGTGCACGGAGCACCAGGCCTGGAGTCAGAAAGGCCTGAGTTCAAATCCGGGCTCACACGCCTATTAGCTGTCTGACCTTGGGCAAGTCACTTAGGTCTGTTTGCCTCTGGAGAAGGAAATGGCGAAGCACTCCAGTATCCTTGCCAAGAAAACCCCGTGGGCAGCATTGGTGTGCTGTGGTCCATGGGGTCATGAAGAGTCAGGCATGGCTGAATGACTGGACAATGACAACAAAATACGACAGAAATACCCCCGTCCTTATGTCCACCTCTTTGAGTCTGTGGTCGCTTTCAAGGCTCTTCAGATGTGCCACCACCTCCAGGAAGCCTCCTTGCTTCTTGCTCCTCGCTCCTCCTCAAATGATCATGCTCATTCTCAGCCACTTCCCTTTTCATTTGAGTTTGGGTTTGTTTTTTTTTTTTCCATTTTAACTCATATTTATTACCCCTTCCTCCTGCACTGGATTGGAATGGATTGACCTGCATGATGGTGTCCAGTCCACAGGAGCACCACTGATGGAGAAAGAAGGTTGGCTGGCCTGGGAGCCCTCTTGAAATGGAGGCTTTTGGAGTTGTCTTTACTCATGGATATGTGAGCCTGTGCTCCCATGATTGCCTGGCCCCTTTTTTGCCCTCCCTACCTCCACCATACCTCCAGGGATGGCAGCTGGGAGTTCTAAAGAGGCAGATTTAGGCTTGATGTTAGGGGAACCTGCCCGATACAAGGAGGATGAGAGTCTGAGGGGGCCGTGGAGTCCCCTGTGCCAGAACCCTTCAGATAAGGCCTGGGTGACCAGGTCTCAGTGTTACTGCCAAGAAGATACTAATTCAGGTGGGGGTTGGGTTTTGTGGCCTCCTCCAGGTCCAGGTCCATGTTCTATGCCCCCTTCTTGCTCTGAGAGTCTGGGTTGGCTCTGACATTCTACAGGCTAAGATCCTTCCCACCTTTGACATCCTATGTTCAAAGGCAGGGGTTCCCAATCATTTTTGTGCCCTGGTCTGGCAAAGCCTCTGGACCCCCTCTCTCAATCATGTTTTTAAATGCATAAAATTAAATCCCTAGGATTACAAAAGAAACAAATTATATTGAAATAAAGATAGAATTTTTCCCCATCCAAGTTCATGGACCACCTGAAATGCAAGTCAAGATTCATTATTTTAAGCCTCTTCCAGGCTTAAAATTACCTATTCTTTCTGCCATTACCTATTCTTTTATATTTCTTTTGGAGGCAATTGGGGTTAAGTGACTTGCCCAGAGTCACACAGCTGGTAGGTATCTAAGGTCAGATTTGAACTCACCACTGCCATTACCCATTCGAAGATCCCTCCCAGATGATGACATTCTGTGTTCCCTCCCAGCTCTGAAATCTTGTGTTTTATGTTCTGAGATCCTTCCAAGCTCTGACATTTTCTATTCTTCCTGGAAAGTGTCCTAAGGAAAGCACATTCTATCACAGTCCAAGAAGGAACTTGCTAACCTGGAAGGCCATCCAGAAACATGCTCCCTGGAAGGTAGTGAGCTCCCTGTCACCAGAGGTCCTCAAGCATTTGTCAGGGAAGGTATAGAGAGGAGCCAAGGCTCAGGTAAGAGCTCCTAGTGCATGCCACCTGAGTGACCTTGGCACATCAATCAATTCAGCTCCCAGACCTCAGTCTCTTCATCCGTGAAAAGCAGGGGTTGTGCTAGAGGTCCCCCCAGCTCTTGGTCTGGGATCCCGCCATGACCTTTGAGCCTAAGGTTCTCTGAGGCATCTTGGGGTGGGGGGCAGCAAGCCTGCCTTGGGGAGAGGAGCAGGGATCTGAATCAGCCTCTTCCCTTCTGGGTGATCTTGGTCCAGTGCCTTCCAGTCTCTTGGCTTCAGTATCACCCCCTACAAAATGGGGACAAGAATACCTGCCCTCCAGGGGTATCATCAGGATCTGAGGAGATAACGCAGAGAAAGTGATTTGTTACCCCTCAGAGCCCCAAAGAAATGTCGGCTTTCCTTAGAAGGCTCTGTCATAGCCGCTGGACATCCGGGCTGAGAGTGGGGCTGACATTCTGCCCTGAAGCTTCCTAGTTATGGAATCTTGGGCTGGGGGTACTTACCTGCCCTGAGCTTCAGGAATGGCTTTGTGGATCTTAGTCTGTTGGTCTCAAGATTTCCCACTTCCATAGAAGTCATCTAGGTATTGGCAAGCTATGTTTCACATCCTTGAGACTTCGGGAATAGGTGTCTACCTTATTTTACAGAAGATGACCCTGAGGCACAGAGAGGTTAAAGGGTCCTCTGAGGTCACATAGCCAACGACCTACAGGTCTGGGACCACGACCCAGGCCCTCTGCACCCACCCCCAGGCAGTGCCCTTTTCTATACATAGAACTGTGCCTGCCCCAGCCAAATACAATGATGTGTCCTCTGACATCTTAATGGAAGAAAGCTTGGATTGTAACTGGAGCAGCTTGGGGAAGTAAACATTCCATCCCCTCCTCACAGCTCCCCGCCTCAGCTTCCTTAGTTTAAACAGCTCCCCTCCGGGGCAGGCTGATAACCCCAAATGAGGCCCCCTGCCCTTATTGACAGAGAGGAACAAAGGGGGTTTCAGCCAGGCCTGCTACCCTCCCCTCCCATAATGATGGACCTGTCCTCCGAGGAGGTTCCCCCAGTTAGCAGGAGGCTCCAGCTGGTCCCTGGGGGAGCTGGGGCTGCATCTGGGCCAAGCTCGGCCTCCTCTCTGAGCACATATGGGAAGGACAGACAATCTCTGCTTTCTCCCAACAGTGGCCGATGTGAAGGACAGCATCTGATATCCTGGCCCCTGCCTGGGAAGGTCCTGCTTTTATAATGAAGTGGTCAAAGTGAGGATGAGGATGGAGGGATGGGACAGGGTGGGGGGAGAAAGAAGCATCAGGCCAAGGCCAGGCCTGCCGCCTCCATCAGGCCCCTCCAGCAACCTGTGAAAAGTGCCTTTGAGAGGAAACCAAAGGCCCAGAGAATGGAGGTGAGGGCCCATTCCCGGGGCCCACCTCTACAAGGCTACCTGCCTTTACAGGACTGTGGGCATGGGGCAGCCACCTTCCCAGCTGGCCTCACAGACCTCGTTAAGTGAAAAAGTGGAGGGTTCCTGACAAAGTGGTCCCGAAGTAGCCATTTACTAAGCTGGCCTCTCTTCCAAAGTTGTCCGGGGGTCCCTTTACCTCTGCACCTCTTTCTTTCACTCCCTTCCGTTTCTCTCCAGTTTTCTCCCCCTGCCTCTCTGTCTCTATCCCTCTGTCTGCTGCTGCCCCTCTTCCCTGTCTCTCTCTCTGTGTCTCACTCCTATGGTGCCGTCTTTTTGCCCCTGTGTTTCTCTGTCTCTCCCCATTACTGTCTCTCTCTGTCTCTTCCTTTCTCTGAATCATCTCTGAATGTCTCTGGCAATTAGTCACTCTGGACCTCTCTGTTGCTGTGTGTGTGTGTGTGTGTGTGTGTGTGTGTGTGTATGTGTGTGTTTCTGTCTGTGTCTTTCTCTGTATCTGTCTTCATGTATCTGTCTCTCTTTCTCTCTCTCTCTCTGTCCATGTCTGTCTCTCAGTATATCTGTTAGCCTCTCTCTCCACAGAACAGTTTGAAACATGTTTCAGTATGAGTCAGCTCTCATGATGGATTCAAGGTCTCCAGCGGACAAGCTGAGCCACCTGAGGTCGTGGCAGCTGGGGTCTTTCTGGTCCTTTCTTCTGCAGGGAGTGATTTTTCTGACAACGGACTCCAGCTTCCAGGTCCCTCCCCTCTTCTTGGTTCCTTACTTTGAGGAGGAATTAAAAGAAGCAGTCTTTCCAGAGATGTGGCTCCCTCTTAGAATGTCATCTCCTTGAGGGCAGGGACCACTTTTGTTTTTGTACCCTTGGTGCTTAGCACAGAGTCTGGCACACAGTAGATGCTCATTAAACGCTCATCGATCATTCACTGGCCCTGGGCCTCAGTTTCCACATCAATAAATGGACTAATTATTACATCATTTTCAGCCTGTTTCCCCCCTCCCCCCAGTAGAAAGAGTGAGGTGGACAGTCTTTCGAGTCCCTTCTAGCTCCTGATTATTCTACGGCCTTGTGAAGGAAGCATCCTCACTGAGCTGGAAGGAGCCTTTAAGAATCCCAGATTCGGCCTTTTTCTCTTAGAGAGGAGAAGGCTGGGTGGGGGAGGGGAAATGGCCCAAGGTCAGCACTGAGTCCTAACAGCCACCCCATTTCCCATTCCACATACCAAAGAGAGGCGTGTTGGGCTGGGAATACCTGCAAAAGCCCTGGAGGACCCTTTCCTGGGGCTATCCAGATAGTTAGCACTTCCTCCCTGGCCAGCTCCAGGCTTATCATTCATTGTTTGGCCCGCTCCTTATCTCCAGGGGTTTGTCCTGGGTCTCACCAGATCTAAGGCCCTCCCACCCAGCTATGCCCACTCCCTACAGCTCCCCACCCTCCAGCTGCACCCCCCCCCCCAAACCCCTCCTCTGGTTAGGATTGTCAGAGACAAGAGACAAAAAAAGCAGAGAGGTAGGGAGGAGAAAGAGAAAGCTTCTGAGAGAGATGAGGAGACATAGACAGAGTTAGAGACAGAGAGAGACAGTCTTTGCATCTCCAGTGAGCCCTGGCCAGGCAGGATCCATCTGTACTCCACTTTCAGGTCAAATGGACATCCAAACAAGACAGAGCTTCCCCTGACCTATGAGCTGGCCTCAGCATCTGCCTGTCCCAGCCTACTACCACCCCCAACCGCCACCACACTACCAAGAGGACCCTAGGGGCCAGGACACTGGCAACTTGTCCTTTCAAATCTCCAAGGCCAAGGGAATAAACAACAATTTCCCATGAGCTGGGCCCCTGCCCTCCCCTCCTAGAAAGGCAGCCCCTGTGATCTGTAGCTCAAGGCTGTCTGAGGGGAGCCAGGGTCAGGGCACCTGAGGGCTTTTCCAGCCTTCTCCTGCCAGAGAGGGGGCCAGTTCTGATGGGAGCCACTCTTGGAAAGTGACTGATTAAATTCAGGACCATCGTGGAGTCTTTTGTGAACAGAGACAAGAAAAGATGAAAGTTGGCCATCTGGGGACCTCCAGGAGAAAGGTACCACTCCAAAGAACCCTAGGAATGTGCTGGCATTTCCACTGAATCCTGCAGTATCACAGATGCCCAGAAGCAAGACGTGAAGGGGAGGAAGGAGATGTCTGGGAGCATGAGGTCCTGAGGTTAAAAACTGCCTTTGCCATTTACTGTGCATAGACACATACATATATACACGTATACATACACATACACATTTACATATATGTATGTATGTGCATGTATATATACATGTGTGTATATACATTTTTTTCAGCCTCATCCTCCCTCCATCACTGAGCTGAAATCAGAACCAGCCTCTAAGCCCCTGCCCAGGCAGGCCTCTGAGCTCCCCCTCTCCCTCCCTCCCGCAGTGAGATCCTTCACTTAAATTTGCTCCAAGAACCCCATAGTCTAATGAGCCTGAGATCATACCCACTGCAGAGCTCTCGTCTGGCCTCTCAGCTTGGATCGAATTTCATTATGTGTGTTTATTAATCACCAACTTCAAGCATCTTCCTATTATCCTCACTGAAATGATCCACTAGCTGCCCTCAGGAAGCCTCCGTTCTGATGAGGGGCATATAATAAACATACAAATAAGTACAATATAAGGGAGGGTTAAAAAAAAATTTTTTTAGTGATTTTTAGTGATTCAAGCTCAGGGCTCCAGCTGCATGGTCCCCCAGAAGTCACCTAAGCCAACTCCCCCATTTGACAAATGAGAAAACGGAGACCCAGAGATGAAAGGCCTCTCCCAAAGTTATAAAGGCAGGAAGGGCCAAAGCTGGCAATCAAACTCAGGTCTTATGACTTTAAAATCAGAATTTAGGAAGTTACAGTCAAATTTATCAGTCAGTCAAATATTTCTTAAGCTCTTACTATGCACCAGACACTGTGGTAAGCTCTGGGTATACAAAAAGAGTCAAAAGCCAATCCCTG
>CM053625.1:323729133-323754508 GCA_028646595.1 Phalanger gymnotis | reverse complement strand
CAGCATTTGGAGGGCAATTAGGGATTCTAGGAGGTAGCTGTGCAGAAAGAGAGCATTCCAGGCATGGGAATCACTTGTGCAAAGCAAGAGAGATGGGAGGTGGCACGTTGCATGTGAAGAGCAGCGCTCAGGCTGGTTTTCATGGAGTTAGATGTGAGAGAGGAAGTCGGAGCTAGATCGGAACACATCCTAAACAGTCCAGTTTGCATTTGCCCGAAGCAATGGAGAAGGGTGGAGGCTACCGAGTGAAAGTGCCTGGTCAGCTTGAGGCAAGTCCGTTTGGCAGCTAAGTGGAGGATAAGCCGGCCAAGGAACTGAGACCAAGGCACAGGCTGGTGCGAGAGTCCATGAGAGGTGATGAAGGGTAGGGTGGTGGCTGCATCAGTGAAGAGCAGGGACAGGTGCTAGCAATGTTGTGAGACTTGACAACTGAAGGGATACGGCGGGTGACAGAGAGGAGGGAGCTGAAGATGGCAGCGATTTGAATATTGATGTCGTTCAGTCATTTTGTGGCAAAAGATATTGGACTGGTTTGTCATTTCCTTCTCCGGATCATTTTAGAGGGTGAGGAAGCTGAGGCAAACAGGGTGAAGGACTTGCCCAGGGTCACAAAGCTATGTGCCTGACTTCAGAACCATAGGATGCCTGTCAGGCTGTCTCATCGTGGAGCTTCCCTGGGTGCCCGAGGCCTCCTTGCGCTGGACCATCCAGCCTCCCCTGCAACCTTCTTATTCCAGCCTGGACTATCTCTCTACCAGGCCAGCCACCCTGGGGTCTCTGCTATGGATGGGCCCGTGCTGGCCAGCCTTCATGCCCCTGCCAGCTCTGGACCTGCTCCTGCCTGACTCCCCAGATTCCCATTCTTCTTAGCTATTTTCCCTCAGTAGAATGTAAGTGCCTTGAGGATAGGAATTGTCATTCTTTCTGCTTGGATATATCTTCCCAGCATTTAGCACAGCACCTAGAACATCGTAAGTGCTTAATAAATGCTGCTTGCCTGCACTCCTTCCTCCTAGCTAGTCCCCTGAATCCAGTCTCCATCACCTTCGATCCACTTGGCAAAGCATCACAGAAGTCTTCCCACCACCCACCTGCTAATTGCTCCCCAGTGCCTGCCAAGTAAAATCACAGAATCTCGGGTTGTTCAGATGAGGGGCTCGGAAAAGAGTGTAAACATTAGGAGAGAGACTGGGAAGGTAACACAGAAGCAGAAGCATGGAGAAACTCCAGAATTCTGTGTTGGAAGGAACCTCAGAAGCCTTCTAGGTCAAGCCAGGCCTAGACAAGAATCCCCTCTAGAACATGGAAAGGTCCTGAGGGTTTATCTTGCCCAACCCCCTCATTTTACACATAGGTAAACTGAGACCCTTCCTGGGGAAGTTATGGTTTCAACTTCATTATCATGGCGTTCAAGGTCCTTCAAGTGGAGAAGGGACAGCCATTAATTGGCATGTTTCAGAGTGGATTCTTGTTCAGCCGTGGGTGGGACAAAATGGACTCTGAGGTCCCTCCCAACGCTGAGATTCTGGATCACATGAGTTAATCCCAGACCTTCAGAGATGCTTCCACCTCTGAGTAAGCCCTCCATGTGCCTGTGATCCTGCTTGCTGCCTGAGCCCTTCAGTCCAGCCCAACAGGACATCCCCCTTGTCCTTGTTATGTCTTGTGGCTTTGTGGCGAGCTCAGAGCTTGCCACCTCTCCCTAATCCGGCTCATCCTTCAGGACCCAGCTCCAATGCCCCCTCCACCCCCTCAGGCCTGGCCCTCTCAGATAGAATTCCACTGTGCCCAATATTAATTCTCCAGTCATGTTATCATCTCCCTGATGTCACGGTCCTTTTCAAAAACGAAGGACAAACCATATTCTCTGGTTGAGTGAATGTGTAACTCTTCACTGGTGTCCTTGTCCAGTGCCTCAGGCAACATGTTCAGGCTGGTCTGTCTGGCAGGGAGGGATACAGCACAAGTATGGAAGTCTGAATCTGGTCAACCTTTGCAACTCAGGAAAACATCTAAGGAATCTTAGCTGTGGGATCTTCCCCTGAAGAAGAGGAAATGAACATCTATAAAGTCCAGACTGTTTTGAAATATCAAAGAATGAGGAGAGAGAGGTAGGAGAAGAGGAAGATGAGAGGGGGAGGAGAAGGGAGGAGGAAGGAGAAGAGGAGGGCAGGGAGAGGAAGAGGAGGAAGAGGAAGAAGGGAAGAATAGAAAGAGAAGCAAGAAGGAAGAAAAGAGGAGGAGGAGGAAGAAGAAAGGAAGAAGAAGACTAGAAGGAGAAGCAAGAAGGAATAAAAGAAGAGGGGAAAGAGGAGAATAGAAGAAAGTCTGAAAGATAAAAAAGAAGAAAGCTGAGATCATAATAATAGGTCTCTTTACATCAGGCTTAAGAGTTCCTACCTAATATTCTGTGTGTATTTTGATCTCCCCAGAAAGCCTGAGGGGTCAATAGGGCAAAAAGGACCCTGCCTGTGTCCCATACAGGAAACACAGGCTCAGAAAGATCACATTACTTGGGGGGGGCACAACATGTCAGAGGCTGGGAATGGGACCCAGGTCCTCTCTCCTTCCAGCTCTGAGATCCTTTGCCGTGATTCAGCAGAGACAAAGCCTCCCTGATCAGTCAGAAGGCTCCTGGGCATCTGTGTGTGGCCCCCAGACTGGCACAGCCCCTGCATGGACAGGATCAGTGAGAGGGGAGGGAGAGGGTCTCCTCCCCAGATCACTTTTGTCGGTGCTCGCTGGAGTCCCTGCTTCCCCCAGCCGCCTCTGGAGCTCCCCTTTCTTCTCCAATTGTCCCTGCCTAGCGAGGCGTCAGGCTCTTTTCTGTGTCCTGACACCAGCCAATTATGAGGCTAAAAGGCAGACAAGAAGCCTTCAATACCTGAATCCCAGGTTAATGGAAACCAACACCTGACTGAGGCATGGTGGGTAATGGATGCAATATTGTGCTAAGCCCAGGAGTCATTGAATTCCCTAAGCTTTTCAAGAAGGAGCCCCTTGATCTGGCCTCCTGCTTGGACAGACCCACAGCTTTAGCCTGGAGAGGAGGCCCAGCCTTTTACCAGCTCAGGAAACTGAGGCCCCACTGAGATTAAATGAGTTGCCTGAGGTGACCCAGAAATAAAAAGCCAAGTTGAAACCCAGCCCAGGTCCTCTGACCATGGATCCAGGGATTTCTGTAGCATCATTGTCTCTGTAGCAGCTGAATACTACCAGCGGGCTTGGGGGGAGAGTGTAATGGCAGGGAGAGGATGGGAGGGGGGTGCCTGGAGTAATACAGGTGTATCATAATGTTGGTGGGAGCTGCTCCTCCAAGTCAAGCTCCACTTCGCAGATGAGGGTCACCAGAGCTTCTCACTCTAAGGGTCTAGGTTTCTACTACTAGTATTCAGAAGCCCCCACTGGTGGGCTTCCCATTGACAACTGGCCAGGGTGATTTAATTAGCTTTTGAAGTGTCTGGTGAAAAAGTATATCAAGGAGAGTAGTTACAAACGTGTCCCTACCCCCCAAACAGGGAACACGCTTTCCTCTTGCACTCATCAGATCACCAGGGAGAAACAGGTTCCTAACGTACAGTGTCAGTAAGGCACACACATAGAGGACACTTGTGACAAAGGACCGCCTTCTGACTCCAGACTCTCCCTTTGTGGAGTCTACGTGAAGTTTGCTGCGGGGGGTCTCCAACGATGGGCGAGTTGATCTGCCAGTGGGCTGGGCTGACCAGTGAGGTTCTGCCTCCACCAACCCTGCAATGTTCACGAGGTCATTGCATGGATGTGTCCAGGCTGCAGGTCAGTCACCATCTCCAGGGTACTCACCTACCTAATCTAGTTACCACTGAGATCTCCGATGGGGAGTCTGAACCTCCTGGACGCCTCCATTTCAGCATACTCGTTCACCTGAGATCAGAAAAGAATCAACACCGAGACAAAGGTGGCCATTTACTCACAGCCCCTGTGGCCGGGCAGGAGACAGGACAGCCACACTTACCCTTCGGTTCCTTCAGGGAATTAATCCTGAGGCTTGGCTGCCTCCAAACATAAAATGGAAGAGCAGAGATGCAACTTCTTTTCTCAGGGAATCTTCTGTTTGGCCTTGGCATGTCTCCCTGATCCTGGATGGAAAGGTTGTCTCTTACTAATGTGGTTCCTCCAATAACTGGGTCAATGGGGTGGAGTAGGAGAAAAAAAGAAAAGAGAAAGGGTGGGGGGAGAGGGAAAGAGGAAGGGAGAGAGGAGGAGAGAGGGAAGGAGAGGGGAAGAGATGGGAGGTGAGAGAGAGAGAGGGAGAGCAGAAGAGAGAGAGAGGGGAAGAGAGGGGAGGAGAGAGAGGGAGAGGGGGAAGAGAGAGAAGGGGAGACAGAGAGAAGGAGAAGGGGGGAGACAGACAGACAGACAGAGACAGAGAGAGAGAGGAGAGAGGAAGAGACGGGAGGAGAGAGAGAAGGAGAGGGGAAGAGAGGGGGGGTGGGTGGGGAAGAGGGGAAGAGAGAGAAAGAGAAAGAGACAGAGAGAGACACAGAGAGAGAGGAGAGACAGAGGGGAGAAGGAGAGATACAGAGAGAGAGACAGAGAGAGACAGAGACACAGAGAGAGAAAGAGAGATAGAGAGGAGGAGAAAGACAGATAGACAGACAGACAGAGAGACTCTTTCTCCTCTTCCCAAGACCCATTTTTTCTCAGGGGTCTGGGATCCTCAGCTCCTAATGTGACACCATAAATAAGCTGACTTACAATTCTTGTATGCTGCCTGAGCAGTGTCCCTTTATCTTCTTAATTATTTCCTGTGTGCCATCATCTGCCTATTATCCAATGGCTAAACGTCTTCTGGCTAGACACTGGTCCCCAAGATGTAGAATGACAGCTGAGATTCTGTTGTGGGGATTTCATCTGGAAAATATTTCTTAAATGCCTCCTGTGTTCATAACCTTCAGCTTACAGGGGGTGCAGAGATGGCTGGGTTGTTGGTGTGTTTAGGAGTAAGCTAAAGAGTTCTGTTTTGAGCGTGTTGCATTTGAAATGTCTCTGGGACATCCAGTTTGAAATGTCCGATCAGCAGTTGTCGATCTCAGGCTGGATATAGGTCTGAGAGTAAACTACAGAAGAAAAAGGCATTCTCTGCTTTCGTGTAGTGTGTGGTCAGGCAGGCTAACACTGGGTGATGTTTAGAAAGCCTTGTGCATCCATCATCTCATAGGACTCTCACAATAACCTTGGGGTGAGATTAGTGCAGGTACGGTATTCCATTGAGCTATGTGACTCATCCAAGTGACAGGGCCAGCAGAAGCAGACCCAGAATTCAATCCCATGTCTTCTAGTCCAATGTAGAGACTGGGTAGCACAACTCCTTTGTGCTTAAGAAAGTGTTATAAATGAGCTTTATTTTTACATTACTAATATTTACAAATTATTCCCTTACGTAACAAAATGAATAGTTCAATGACCTCATCTGAAAGTTCTCAGGACAATTCCCACCTGGAGCACCTCTGCCCCTTGACATTTTAAACGAACATGAAATCTATTTTCTCTCCCTTCCACCCTTGCTCCATTGAAAATGACAATAAAAGACAAATTTCTTATTACAAATATGAATAGTCAGATGAAACAAATTCTCTCAATGGCTGAATACAACCATGGATCTCATTCTGACCCTAAAGCTGTTGCTTCTCTGTCATGGGGTGGATCCCATGGGTCATCATCGGACCTTCAGGGTCATCATCAGAACTTTGAGGTCATCATCAGACATTCAAGTTCATCGTCAGACCCTCAGGATCATCTTCAGACCTTCAGGATCATCACTGGAACTTCAGGGTCGTGGGTGGTCACCATAATGATCAGAGTCCTTACAGCTTCCACAGAGTTGTTATTATTGTATAAATTGCCCTCCTGGTTCTGTTCATTTCATTCTTCATCAGCTTATTGTTTGTTTTTGTAATATTGTGGATTTAGTATAAATTGGTCTTGTTCTCATCACTTACCTCGGCAGCATGTTCTAGAAGGCTTTCCCTGCCTCTGCGAAATCATTTCTTCTCTCATTTCTTACTACACAATAGTTCTCCATCACATTTATAGACCACAATTTATTCAGCCTTATTCAATTTATGCCTCAGTTGAGAGACTTCCCCCTTAGATTCCAGTTTTTTGCCTCTACAAAAAAGCTACAAATATTTTTGAACAAACAGGATCTCGATCTCTCTCTCTCTCTCTTTCTCTCTCCCCTTCCTATATCTCCTCTCTCTCTGTCTCTCAGTCTCAGTCTCTGTCTCTCTCTCTCTGTGTGTCTCTCTGTCTCTGTCTCTTTCTCTCATCTCTTAGGCCTAGCAGTGGTCTAGCTCCCTCAAAGGCATACTCTGCTTAGTAATTTTTTGTGTATAATTCCAAATTACTTTCCAGAATCATTGTACCCATTCATAGTTCCATCAATGTGTCTGCTTTCCCCCAGCATTCCCCACTAACATTGGTCACTTACATGGGTAACTGACTTAGACTTAAAAGGCCATATCATGAACAAATTGGAGAAAAAAAATCACAAGTCAGATCTGTAGATAGGAGGAAAGCTCATTACCAAACAAGGAACAGCAATGGTCACGGGAGTTAAAAATGGATAGTTTTAAGGGTGATACCATAAGCAAAGTAGGAGAACATGGAATAGTCTATTTGTCAGGTCTATGCATAAGGGAAGAATTTAAGACCAAAAAAAATAGCAAGAGCATTGCAAAATGTAAAATAGATAATTTTAATTACATAAAATTAAAAAGTTTTCATAAAAACAAAACCAATGCAACCAAAATTAATAGGAAAGCAGAAAACTGAGGGAAAATTTTGCAACAAATATCTCTGATAAAGGCTTCATTTCTCAAATATATAGAGAATTGAGTCAAATTTATAAAACTACAGATCATTCCCCAATTGATAAATGGTCAAAAGATACGAACAGGGAATTTTCAGATGAAGAAATCAAAGCTATCTATAGTCATATGAAAAACGCTCTAAATCACTATTGACTAGAGAAATGCAAATTGAAACAACTCTGAGGTACCACATCATACCTATCAGATTGGCTAATATGACAGAAAAGGAAAATGATAAATGTTGGAGGGAGTGTGGAAAAACTGAAACACTGTTGGTGGAGTTGTGAACTGTTCCAACCATTCTAGAGAGCAATTTGGAACTATGCCCAAAAGGCAATCAAACTGTTCATACCCTTTGATCCAGCAATACCACTGCTAGGTCTATATCCTAAAAACATCCCAAAAAGATGGAGGGGAGGATTTGTATTTATACAAAAAATATTTATGGCAGCTCTTTTTGTAGTGGCAAAGAATTGGAAATTGAAGGGATACCCATCCATTGGGGAATGGCTGAACAAAGCTATGGTATATGATTGTGTTGGAATATTGCTGTGCTATAAGAAATGACAAGCAGCATGATTTCAGAAAAACCTGGACTTACATGAACGAATGCAAAGTGAGGTGAGCAGAACCAGGAGAACATTGTACATAGTATCAGCAACACTGTGTGATGAAGCACTGTGAATATCTTAACTATTTTCAGCCGTATAATGTCACTTCTGGCTGTCATGGGAAAAGTGCTTGACAAATAGAGAGAGGCAGAGGACCTAGGTTCCAGTCCTGCCTCTCACTCACAGGTCACTCCCAGCTCTGGTTCTCCATGCTCTATGGCACTGGAGACTGTATGGTACAGTCGAAGTGACAGGAGCTCAAAAACCCTGGGTTTAAACCCCACCTCTGATTCTTACCACCTGTACAACGTTGGCCATCTTCCTAAGTTCAAATCAGGCCTTAGACACTTAATAGCTGTGTGACCCTGGGCAAGCCATTTAACACTGTTTGCCTCCGTTTCTTCATCTGTAAAGTGAGCTGGAGAAGGAAATGGCAAACCGCTCCTGTATCTCTGCTAAAAAAAAAAACCAAACAGGGTCATGAAGAGTTGGTCATGACTGAAACAACTAAACTACAAACACCAGCCAAATCACGAAACCTCCCTGGGCCTCAGTTCCTCATCCGTAGAAAGGGCACGATGCCTCTCAGCCCCAGTGATGAGGCTGAAATGGGATCAGAAGGAGTTCACCTGCAAACAAGATCCCAGCCCTGGAGACCAAAGGGGCCTCAGGTCCAAACCCCTCATCTTACAGATGGGGTGACTGACATTCACCTGGGGGGAAATGAAGCCTGTTCTCTGGCTCCAGAGCCAGGGTTCTTTCTGCTGTGCTTTGCTATCAATATGAAGGCCCTTCCCCATAGATGGACCATCTGCCTTCCTCCCTTCTGTATCAGAGGTAGCTGATAGAGCAGTGGGCATCAACCTAGGCCTGGAGACAGGAAGGCCTGAGTTCCAATCCAGCCTCAGACACTTACTGGCTGTGGGATCTTGGGTAAGTGATTTCACATCTGTCTGCCTCAGTTTCCTCAACTGTAAAATGATCATAATAATAGCACCTACCTCCCTGGTATTTGTAAAGTGCCTAGCACAGGTCCTGGCACATAGGAGGGGTTCTATAAGTAGAGATTCCCTTCCTTCTGTGAATCTTCCATGCCCTGCCTCCTTCCGGGGCTCTTCTTGCAGGAAGTCCTCCCTGATTGCCCCAGGTGTTAATGCTCTCCTCACTTTTCCTGAATTGCTTCTCATACATTTTGTATCCTTTGTATGTATTCTGTATGCTGTGTGTGTATGTGTGTGTGTGTGTGTGTGTGTGTGTGTGTGTGTGTGTGTGTGTGTGTGTGTGTTTTGCTTCCTCGTATAGATGACAGTCCCTGGGGACAGGGATCAACTGGTCTCTGTTTAAATTCTCCTTAACTGGCGCAGCACCTGGTGCACAGTAGGCACTTATCTGAGGTCATCTGGCCCACTGTCTTCATTTGACAGAGGCCCAGAGCAGGCCAGAGCGGGAACATAGGACACCCGGTTCTGATCCCAGGGGCCTTTCCTGCTTGTCTGCCCCAAAAGCTGGGAGCAGCCAGAGGCCGGGCCTGAGTCTCACTTTATAGATGAGCAAAGGGCACTGGACTGAGAAGGAAGAAGACCTGTATTCAAATCCCACCTCAGACTTTCTGTGGCTCTGTAAGCCTGGGCTACTGGATCCTGTCCTCTGAGACCACCTTCCATCTACACTGACCCTGTGCTGTGTGGATAGGGTTGTTTGCATGGGGTCTTCCACATCAGACTGTGAACACCATGGGGTCAGCTACCAGATTTTTGTCTTTCTTTGTTTCCCCAGCACTTAGTATAGTGTTTGACACATAGTAGATGCTTAATAAATTTGTGACTGCTTGGGCAAGTCGTTTAATATCTCTGTGCCTCAGTTTCCCCATAGGTAAACTGAGGACATTGGACTCCACAGTCCCTTCCAGCTCTAAATCTATGCTCTTAGGATACTGAGGCCCAGGTAAAATTAATTGTCTTGCCCAAGGTTCCAAATGCTGTAAGCCCCTGAGGTGGGATTTGAACTCAAGTCAGAGCTCTTTCCACAGTGCCATGCCTCCACAACTAGATAGATAGCAAGAAATGGGGGCTGATATCTTTGGTGGTACAAGGATGATTTTCTCCAACATGGGACTCCAGGATGAGAAGGAGCTTGCCCAAGTGGACACGGCCAGTACGGAGCTCGAATACAGATGTCCTAGGCTGTCCATCCCAAAGGCTTCCCCTCCCTGGCCCCCTTGGAAAGGTCTCCAGGATCCAGCACTATCCTCTTCCCCAATCCTGCCCCAGTGCCCTGGCTCCCCCGAAGCCCAAACACACATGAAAGGGGAAAGAGACCAATGATTCCAGAGGGGATTTAGTCACCTCATTGACAGAACCCAAAGCTAATTCGCAGAAAACATTCAGATGTTCAGATGCTGAGGCCAGGCTTGCTGGGTAAGTGGGTGAGAGACCCAGACGCTGCTCTCCGGCTGCATCTGACCTAGTTTAATGAAATCAGGTCGTCTGTGAGCTCCTCATTACCCCCAGACTAAACAGTACAAAACAGAGAAGCTCATGCGCCCCCAGCCGCCCCCCTTCCCAGGGCCTGCTCACTCTCATCCCCACATTGTCCAATTGCTCCTTAATACAGGTTGACTCAGGCTCTGGCCCCCCCCCCAGGCCAGTGCACAGCCCCTGTGCGCCAAAGAGAATCAACATGAGCTCTGATTTGCAAACAGAAAATGAAGCCGGGCCCCCAGCCTGCATCCTCCCGGGATGGGAGACAAAGGGAGAAGCCACTGTCTGGCAGCATTATCATGATGGATGGCTCTCACCTATTAATCCGGCCCTTCGAAAATGGAAGTCACAGCTTCAGCACATCCGGAGGGGGAAGCCAGAGGTTGGGGAAGCTGGAGGTTTGCAGTGGAGAAGTGGAGCACCAAGGGTAGATTGCTCTCTTGGGGAGGGCCAGGGCAGAGCAGACAGCCATCCACTGCCTCTCTGGGAGCTGTCAGACTCCATGGCAATGCCACATGGGACTGCCATCCCAGAATTCCATATGCATTGATTAGGCATCTCTTCTTTGCTTATGGAAAGAAAAATGCCACTTCTTTGGCTGAAAAGATATTGGGGATAGGGATGAGAGCTGGGGACAGAGTCAGGACACCCCGATACTTGTCCTCACTCTACGACTGACTGACTTGGGCCCCTTCTCTGAAACTCAGTTTCCTCTTCCATAAGATGACAGGGTAGAGGGAAGCAGAGGAACACCTGAAGAATGGATCTGGAGGCAGAGAGCCTGTGTTCAAATCCTGCTTTTACCACTCGCTCCCTGTGTGCTCTTGGACAAGTGACTCCTCCCCCCAGCCTCAGCTTCCTCATCAGTAAGATGGAAGCCTTAGACTACATGGCCCCTGAAGTCTCTGTGGGCTCCAAGCTCTTCACTGCTAAGGTTAGATGTCCACTAAGCTCTTTGATGGTCTGCCATTCCATGGGAATGGTCACTATGTTGATGTTGAGGGAATTCTGATGGCATCGATCGGGGAATGCAGTTATGGCACAAGGAATTAACTGATGGACTCAGAGTCATGAGGACCTGGATTCAAACGTCACCTGTAATGCTTACTGTCTAGCTGATCATGGCCAAGTCAGTTCTCTCCTGGGACTCAGTTTCTTCATCTGCAAGATGAGGGTGTTGGACTTGGCCTCTCCAGTCCCTTCCAGCTGGCCCCCTGTCTGAGGGCTGGTTCTATGACCTTTTACTTTCCCTGCCCCACCCCAGGCTCTCTGGTGCTCGAGCTTCCTCTTCTCTGCCCCCACCAGCCCAATTTAAAGGACTCGGAGACTAGCAACCTACTTCCATTTATCCACTTAAGATCAGATCGGCTTTTACAAAGAGACCTTCACTTCAAAGTTATAGCCAGGACTATGTAAGCAAAGAATTGGAAGCAAAGTGGATGCCTATCGATTGGAGAATGGCTAAGCAAATTGTGGCACATATGTATAACGGAATACTACTGTGCCGTAAGAATCTATGCGTGATGAATACAGAGCAGCCCTGGAAGATCTCCATGAACTGATGCGGTGACATCAGAAGAGCCCACAAAACAAGATACACAGTAACTACAACCATGTAAATGGAAACGATGGCCACACCGAAAATTAAAAGTGAGTGTAACAGACTTGTAAACCTCAAGCAAGACTTGCATGAGGAGACAGGAGAAGATCTGTCCAGCCCAATCCATCCTGGAGGTAGGAGGTCTACAGCTCTTACGCATTGCACAGATCTGGGGACTTTTCCTATGGATCGGTCAGCCGATTGAGGACATTTTTTTCCTCTCTGAGAACCTACTATGTGTTATAGAAATGACTTTCTAGATGGGGAAGAGGGAAGAACAGTGGAAAGGACTATGATGATGTAAGAAATAAAAGACATCAATTCTCGTTTTTCAAAATCACCTGTCTCAAGAGCATTTCCCTCAACACCGTGAGGGCATATTCCCCCACCCCCATTCCACCTCAGTCTCTGGGGAAGGAAGAAGGATTCAGCTCACAGCTTAGCTCAGTTGCTTTACAGCACAAGTCTCAGCAAGCTCAAGCCCAAACCCTTTGTGGGCTAGCATCCCTTGCTCCTCAGGGTCTCCCTGGCCATAACACTTGGTCTGGATGCCAGGACTTCTGGATCTCCTTGGCTCAAGCTCTTAGGTCAGAGTATACCCCCTGTACCTAGGACTGAAAAAAGATGCATAAAAATGTCCAAAGCCTGTTTCTTGGGCCTACATGGCGTAGGGGGGCTGGGAGACAGGTGATCCTCAGACCCCTCCCCCTTCCCACATGTTGTGAGGGAGGGAGCCCTTCACCCTCAGGTGAGAATGAAGGCAAAGCGCCACCAGTACTCAGGGATGCAGCCAATGGAAAAGGATTTTCCATCATATAATAGGATGATACAGACTGTCCATGCATGCACCAATTCCCCTGCTCCCAGAAGCAGGTCCCAGCATCTTCCGTGAAAGCGACCCCATTTTAGGTGATTGGGATGCGCACCAAACCCCCATTACACCTCCACAAAGCAAATTTGCTGGAAGGGATTGTAGAGACCAAGTAACCGCTTGCTCCATTTCTCTTCCTGGATGGACCCTTGTCCACATCCAACCACGAATCCTCCACGGAGGATCTACCCAGTCCACTGGAGACTTGCCTCTAGGTCTTTCCACATTCCATGGGGAACAAGGCAGCAGCACTATAAGGAAAGCTGAATACCTCAGAACCAACGCTTTCAAACTGTGGTACTGGAAACAACTTTTGAGAGTCCCTTGGACAGCAAGGAGATCGAATCAGTCAATACTTAAAGAAATTAACTCAGGCTGTTGGCTGGAAGGTCAAATACTGAAGCTTATACTTTTTGGCCCCATAATGAGAAGACAGAAATCTTTGGAAAAGCCTTTGATACTGGGAAAGATGGAAGGCAAAAGGAAAAGGGGATGGAAGAGGATGAGATGGATAGATGTGTCATGGAAACAACCAATGCGAACATGGACAGTCTTTGAAACATAGTGGGTGCTAGAAGGTCCTGGCATGCTGTGATCCATGGGGCCACAAAGAGTCAGATGTGACTGAAGGACTAGACAACACCAGAGCAGCACTCAGGCTGCCCATCAATTAGCCCTCACACTCTTTGCTGGGCACACATTTCCAAGGCATCTTTGATGCCACTTCCCACATCTGAGTCCTCCTTGGTAACATGCTCCCATCAAGTGTCTCTGTTGACTTTAGATCTACCTTCCATTTTGATTCCTTGGGGACTACAGTGTTCCGTGCATGAATCAGAGCCATACAACAACACGTGAAGAATATTCATGTCAGGAGGATGAATGTTACTGTCATGGAAAAGCTGAGAATTGTGGGAGGAGATACAGAATTCCTCCAGTACGACCTACCTTTCTCTCTTATTCCTACTAAATGCTAGATCTAACTCACAGTCCTTCTTCATAATTTATACAAAGTATACCCTGTGTGTCTGAGTACATGTGAATAGGTGAAATCTTGATAAGGTGCGCATTCATCTGCCTGCCAATGCCTGGACAGTGGGCATTCTTCATCCACTTAACTATTCCTGTGTGGATTGTCAAGGCGTTCTTCTTCCTTTAGTAGGCTTCTCGGTGGTTCAGGGCTTGACACGTCATCCACAAGCAGAAACGTGAGGAGAACCTCATCATTCGCAGGGAGCTCTCGTGTTCTCTGTTGTCTACCATGTTCTTTGGTTTTGAGTCCTTCTTGTCAAGCATCTGTGGTGGGCATCTGACTCCTAGTTATAAAATTAGGCATAAGCCTCTGTTGTACCTAGTTTTGTGGCAACTAGGCGGTGCAGTGGATAGAGAGCTGAGTCGAGAGTCAAGACTTGATTTCAAATCCAGCCTCAGACACTTACTAGCTACATGAGCCTGTTTGCCTCAGTTTCTTCGTCTGTAAAATGGGAGTGATAATATCACCCTACCTCCCAGGAGAGTTGTGAGGATCAAACAAGAAATAACTGTAAAGTACGTGGAATAATACCTAGCACACAGTAGGTGCTATATAAATGTTGTTCAGTCATTTTCAGTCATATCTGATTCTTCATGAACCCATTTGAGGTTTTCTTGGCAGAGACACTGGAGTGGTTTGCCATCTCCTTCTCCAACTCATTTTGTAGATAAGGAAACTGAGGTAAACAGGGTTAAGTGACTTGCCCAGGGTCACACAGCTAGAAAGTATCTGAGGCTAGATTCGAACTCAGGAAGACAAGTCTTCCTGACTCCAGACCCTGCACTCTATCCACTGTGCCACCTAATTGCCCGTATAAATGCTAGCTATTTATCATTATTATTATTAATTGTTTCTTAAACTTGAGAACCAGAGGATCACCGAACAGAGTTATGCCCATGGTTCCGGCTGCCACACAAGCAGGACCACATAAATACGGGTGACTTCCTATGGAAGGAGAGCCTGAGGCTGCATTTGACCCTATTGAATGAAATAAATTTTTATAATCAGCAAAAAATATAATGGGGTGTCATATTGCCTACACATTTCAAATCAGTTATATGTTGTAATGGTCCAGCCTGGGGGCGGGTGGGGGGAGGGACAGAACAGCTGACTTCAAGGGTCTGAAATGCCGTTCAGTGGAAGGAGATGAGATTCATTCTGCTTGGCCCAAGAGAGTAAGACTCAGAACAACAGAAGGACTTTACAGATTGAGGCTTGAGCTACAGAAAAACTCTCCCAGATACCTCAGGGAGAAAGGGGCTGCCTGGGGCTTCCCCTCCCCCACCTGGGAGTACCTCGGAGTAGGATTCCTTCTGGGTGAGAGTTGGCCCAGATGGCCATTGAGGTCTCTCTGGCCTCAATCAATCAATAAACATTTATCAAGCACAGACTATGTGCCAAGCACTGTGCCAAGTCCTAGGGATAAATATAAAGTCAAAAGATAGTCCCTGTTCTCAAGGAGCTTACAATCTAATAATGGGGGAGACGACATAGAAACAACTATGTACAAACAAGCTATATAGACATCTATAATCATCTTCCAAGGACCATAGCTATACACACAGATGCAATCCGTAGAAGGCATTGACAGAGGAAAGGAATTAGCATTAACAGGGACTAGGAAGCACTTCCTGAAGAAGGTGGGATTGCAGCTGAGACTTTGAGGGAATCCAGGAGGCAGAGGCCTGATAAGGAGAGAGAGAATTCTAGGCATTTTGGAGAGCCAGTGAAAACATTTGGATTAAAAGATGGAGTGTCTGGGGTGAGAAAGGCCAGAGCCACAGAATCCCAGAGAACCTGGGATGAGGAAGGTAAAAGCCTGGGAAGGTGCTAGGGAAGTAGGTTGTGAAAGGCTTTGACCTCCAAATGGAGGATTTGATCCTGGAAGGGATAGAAGGCCACTAGATTTATTCTAAAATTCTGTGATCTGCTGGGGAAAATTGTCTAGGAAAGCCTCTTCTCCCTTCTCCTATTTTCACAAGGATATGCTCTAGGAAGAGTTTATTCTCAGAAAGATTGTAGAGACGAGAAAGGAGGCATGTGAGTCAGTAATTATTGGTGTCATTCTGGTTACTTTTTTATTTTTTTTTGGCCATAATGCACACTGAGTTTTGGTTTGGTTTGGTTTTTTCCTCATCATTTAGTATTTTCCCTTCTTTGAAATACTTTGGAAAAATTGATCACTCACAGCTTTCAGAATGGTCCCATCCAACAAGGCCCTCCTTTGTGGGGGCTGGCTGGGCCCAGCTGCTATTCTAGGCCAAGGGCACGCATCTGGTCTACGAGGGAGCAAAGCCGATATCGGGCCCTGTCTGGGCTCCCGCCAATGGCCTTGGCCTCATTAGCAGCAGCCCACAGACGATCGCCCACATCCCATGGAGAAAGCTTTTGTTAACATTCCATTTTTAATCGGGTGTTTTGGGGATGAGAACGATAATTGTTAAATACATAAGGAGCCAGAGTAAGGGCACAGACAGGGAAACGCTAAAGTTGAGACAGCTCAATATGACAAGTGATATTGGAGAAAAGGCATTAGACAGTCAGGATACAAGGTTTTCTTCTCAGATTTGCCCCTAATTTGGGAGTAGAGCAAGCCAGACTCTCCTTGAGCTGATAGAAATGTCGGCATCCTTCCATCCAACCTGAAGCATGAGCTCTCTCTACAGCATCTAACCTCCACTGGAATACTTTCAGTGACAGAGAACTCACTACCTACAAAGGCAGCCCATTGCTTGAGACAACTCTCATTCAACCCAAACCTGAACAAAAGTCCCTGATTTGACGCACCCAAAAAGTGGCTGGCCAGCCTTTGTTTGAAGATCCCCACTGAGCAGGAACCTGCCACCCAATGAGTCAGCCCTGCCCACTTTGAGATAGCTTTCATTATTAAGGAGTACCTCCTGACATTGGGCCTAAATTGTCTTCTGCTGCTTCTAGTTCTGCTCTCTGGGGCCAAGCAGAGCAAGGCTAGTCCCTGTCCCCCCTGCCAGCCCCACATTGCCCTCCTCAGTCCTCATTTCCTTCAAGACCTCTCCCGCCATTGTCTCCAGTCCCTTCCTCCATTAACTGCCAGGTACCTATTATATGCTTAATAAATGCTTTACCAGTCTCTCACCATTTATTGGTCCTGCTTATTTTCCTCTCAAATTCCTTTAGTTTGATCATTTCCATCCTAAAATGTGGCGCCCAGAGCTGAACAGGACATTCCAGAATTGGTCTGACCGGGACAGCGAGACTGTCAGTGCCAGTGGTGGAAGCAGCTAGGTGGCACCACGGATGGAGAGCAATCAGTATTGATCTGGAGTCAGGAAGATCAGATTTCTAATCCCTCCTCAGATACTCCCTAGCTGTGTGACCCTGGGCAAGTCACTTAACCCTGTTTGCCTCAGTTTCCTCATCTGTAAAATGAGCTGGAGAAGGAAAGGCAGACCACTCCAGTATCTCTGACAAGAGAACTCTAAATGGAGTCATGAAGAGTCAGACACGATCGAAAATGACTGAACAACACTTACTTACCAGGGCTGTAGTGAAGATAACATTCGTAAAGCTCTTTACAATTCTTCTCCTACTATAGAAATGTGGCTCCTTCAAGGGGCCCAAAGATCTCCCTTCATTTTCCCTCTGGCCAGAAGCTTTCACCCAGTTTGAACATCTTCATTCAGCCCCTCTCAGGGCGCTGGTCCCTCCTCTCCTAGCAGAGTCCTCTAGTAAACAGCTCCCCTGTGCAGAGCACCCTCTAGCCACAGTGCTGGAAATGGAGGGGACACTCAGCTGGGTCACTATGGGGCCTCAAGGCGGAATGGGCCAGTCCCACTTGAGTGGTAGACACTAGACCCTCATTTGTCAGGACACTGCAATAGAAGCTCCTCTGAGTGTGAGTTGGATTAAATGGTTGCTGAGATCTCTTCCAACCCTCAGATGCTGTGGTTCTATGACATGCGGCTCCTGCCCTCTTAGAGCTTGTAATCTAGCAGAGGATAGTCAGGTCTAGGCAAAGACCTTCCCAGCACCAAACAAAGCTGGCTCAAAACAAACCAATCTCAAGGAGAAAGGGGAATCTCTTGTTCACAAACATTCTCCTCTCCTCAGGCCTGTCGTGCCATGAGAACAATGCAAGGTCAACATGTGTCTTCTGTGACAGCCTGCAGGGGCAGAGGCCCATACTGAAGGAGGGCAATCCGTCCCCACCAGCCAAAGGAGGCTAATGGACTGGCACAGGGAGGAGGTTCCTGGAAAGCCAGCTCCCTGGAACCCCAAGCACACATGACCTCCTCCTTCTCTGGCACTTTACCATTCACAAGATGCCTTCCTGCGGAACGATCTTGTTACTCAGCTCAGACCCCCCTCCTGCAAGAGGCCCATCCCCATCCCTCCAGGTGGCCATCTAGGTGCTCTGAATAGGTCTTGGGTGCACCTGGTCCCTTCATGCTGGGTTCGTGCATTCCCCAAGAGCAGTTTCTATTTTTGCCTTCCTTTGCATCCACAATAGAGTGTCTGGCACAAAGAAGGCACTTAACAACATATGGCTGTTGAATGACTGACTGTTCGACTATCAGGGAAGCTAAGCTCCAGGACAGCCAGACTGCTGACAAGTAGCAAAGCCAGGATCCCAAGACAAGGGTTCCTTCCAACTGGAACCTTCTTCCCCTATAGCATGCCTCCTCTCATAAAACTGTGTTGTTCTTCAGTCATGTCCAACTCACCATGACCCCTTTTGGGCTTTTCTTGGCAAAGAGGCTGGAGTTATTTGCTCTTTCCTTCTCCAGTTCATTTTGCAGATGAAGAAACTTCCCCAGTTCCCAGGAAATGTAGGACAACACACCCAAACTAAAGCTCCCTATCTCTGTCATCTCATCAAGTTAACCAGGGACTACTTGGACCAACCCAACGCTTTGAGCACACCTCATGGGGAGGCCACGCACTCCACTAACATGGGCCACATGCCTTGTAAATTAGCCCAGGGTCTAGAAGAGCTTCTGTGGCTGACAAATGGCAGCCTACATCCAACACGGGGACAAGCAGCTCACACCTTCAGAGCCTTAACCAGAAATTCTGATTCCAAGGGCACTTTCAGGGTGAGACACAGGAAATCTGGCATTGTCACAGGAGGAAAGCCCAGAAGGAAAGGGGTCTGGGATGCGATCTGCTTTACAAATAGAGAAACTGAGGCCATGAGATGGGACCAAACTTGGCCAAGGTGGCACAGGTAATGATGATGGGGCTGGATTTTGAAGACAGGTCCCGGGCTTTTAATTCTTTTACATCTTCCTCCAGGGAAGCAGGGACTTCTTCTAGGATGAGGACCTGGACCCACGCTCTACCCCAGGCACTCTGGGTGATTAAATCACAAAGCTCCATCCCGCCTGGTACCCGCAGCTGGCCAGTGTGGAAAGATCGGGGCCCTTCCAAGGGGTAAAAAAGAAACTGTTCCATTTCAGCCCTTGGCCCACCAATTGATCAGCCCAATTAAATCCCAGCCAAGAGGCCAACGAGTGGGTAAGGCAAAGCGCCTGGCTTTGAACACTGGTGAATGGAGGTGCCAGTCATAGCAGATGCCCCCGTGCACAGGGAGCAACACCATGGAGAGGGTGACAGGCTTGAAACGGGGCTCTCTTTGGTCATCAGCTGTGCTACTGTGGCCCCTTCCCCTGCCCCCAGGCCCAGACTTAACTTCTACTTACCTTTACTAGGGACCTATTGTACACAAGCCCTGGGTGGGTCCTAGGAGACCCAAAGCAAAAAGGAGTAGAGTCTCAGAGCTCAGCCAGCTCTTAGCCTGGGCGAAAGGCAATGCAAAAGAAGCCAGCAGACCTGGGTTCAAATCCTGATTCTGCCACCGACTACCTTGGGCAAAACTTTTAACTTCTCTGGGTCTTAGTTTCCTCAATTACAAAATAGAGGCTGGAACCCGAATTCCAGCTCACCCTCCCTCAGACTCTGGGCTTTCACACATAGCACCTTAAGGGTCCATGGTCTCCTGAGATGAAAGGTGGGCTTCCCCCAATGCACTTCTCACCACCCCCATGAGCTGCTTGTGGACAAAGATTATCCATTTGCCGGGTGGTCACTCATCTAGGGAAGAATCTCTGCAGCCAGCGAAGCTGGTCCTCAAATGTGGGACAGCCGTCCCAGTCCTGGCCTCCAGGCCTCCAACAACCTATCAATCAAGCAGAAAGCATCCATTAAGCACCTACTGTTTTCCCAGTACCCCCAGCTGCCAGAGCCTTGCCCTCCAAGTTCACCTTCCATTTCCTCTTTGTGAATCCTACATATACTTTGTTTTATGGTGTTGTCTCATTATCTCTCTGACAGACTGTAAGCTCCTGTAGGCCAGGACTGTCTTTGTTTTTTCTTTGTATCCCCAGCTCCGAGCACAGTGCCAGCGTGTCTTTAGTGCCTAATAAATCAAAGTTTTTTGACTGATTGATAAGTTTTAGTTCCTGATCAGTGTCCCAGGCACAAAACAAAAGTAAACAGCGTCTGCCCTCCAGGAGCTTATGGTCACATGAATGGTCTGGTGGAACAGCCAATGCTTAGACAACCTGGAGAACCCTGGGTCACCTCCTGGGAAAGGGACACCAGGAGAGCTCATGCAACAGACTGGCTTTGGTTCATCAAAGCAGGCTAGTTAGCCCAGCGCTCTCTAAAGTCCAGATAGAAAGGCTGTTGATGTCACTCACTCAAAGGGAGAACCTAAAAAGGCCTTAGCCTGAAAGGGCCAGGGTCTCCCATTGCATCCTGGGCCATCTCCAGTCATCCTGATGAATACCTGGTCACTGGACCCACATGGTTCTGGAGGAGAAGGTGAGGCTGGTGACCTTGCACAGCCCTCCCTCACTCAAATCCAAGTCATGTCATCATCTCCCTGATGCCATGGTCCTCTTCAAGAACAAAAGACAAACACAACCCATGAGGGTTGATGGGAGAGAGCAGTTGTCAGTAAGGCCAGAAAGGCTGGCCCTGCTGCTGGACTGGAGAGACCCTGGAAGGTCAGGCCAAGTGCTTCCATTTCCAAATTGTTTTAAGGTTTGCAAAACTCTTTTTTCAGAGCTGCCTCATGAGGTAGGTAATGCAGGGAGTATTTGCCCATTTTACAGCTGGTAAAATTGAGGGTGGGGCAGTAAGGTAACTCAACTCTAGATAATTTACTTCAGCAAGCATTCATTAAGCACCTATTGTATACTAGGCACTAGAGAGACAAAGACAAAATAAAGCTGTGTCTCCCCTCCAGGACCTTATATTCCAGTGGACAAAACCAATCTCTCCACATCAATTGATACAAAATATCTGCAAATAATTTTTTGTAGGTGAGAAATTAGGGAGGGTCTGTTGCCTGGGAAATTAGGAAAGGTCTGTTGTGCTAGGTGAGTAAACCCAGGTCCCCTGAATTCTGGGCCATCTGAAGTTCCTCTCCACCCGCCCCTCTCCTGCGAGTTCATCCCTACATGCATCAAGGCAGGAATGGATTTCACCAAGAAAGAAGGGCTTTGATGGGGACCTAGAGAGCGTAGAGCCTGGAAACAGGAGCTGGGTTCACATTCTGACTCAGTCACTTACTGTGTGACCTTGGGCTCACAGCCAAACTTCAGTTTCCTCCTTTGTAAGATGAGAGATTTAGAGGGATGGCCTGGCACTGCCCCAAGGTGGGTCCAGGCTGAGGTCCAGTGAAGACCAGGCGTGGGCAGGGGCCAGAACACACTCGAGAGTAACAGAGAAATTCCACCATGGCCAGAGGCCAGAACCATAGAGCACCAAGTCAGTGTTGGAACAGGAGACTTGAGTAGAGGGACAGAAAAGGGACCAAGACAGGGCAGGGACACAACCAGAAATCCACACCGATGTCCAAGAAGGCAGGGGCCATGCTGAGCACCTCAAGCTGCCCATCACCATGGCCTCCAATGTCATGAGGAATCACACAAAGTTGACTCCAAGTGAGGGTGAGCTCAACCCCCAGGGATGCCCCCCAAAGACCACCATTTCTCTGTGGTTTCTTCAGCATGGGACCTTCTGCTGCCATCCCAGACCACAGTCTCTCTGTGTAACATAGCAGATGGTTGTCAGAGGCTCTGGGACCAAACCATCATCCCCTCAATCATGCACTGCAGGCATGGCCACAGCCTCTACAGACTCACACAGGTACGGAATGAACTGTCCCCTCACCTCAGAGGAACAAGTCCTCATCAGCAGAGATGACTTGCCTTTGTCTTTGAATCCTTGGGTAGCACAGTGCCAGGCACAGGGGACACTTGATTGACCCATCACCCTTCTATCAAATGCAGAGGAGCCCACCTGCCCAACCACCCCTCGATGGGCCTCTCCTCAAAGTCCAACCAGCCTGCCTTCCACCAGCACCAGCTCTGAGGACCCAGGATCACTGCCATGCTACCATGAAATGTCAGGCAAGGGCTTCAGAGAAGGACATTCACAGAGTCACACAGAATCTGAGGGTCAGAAGGGACCTCAGCTACCTCTAGTCCAACCCATATCTGAAGAGAATCCCCACTCTAACATCTCCAAAAGTAAGTGTCTAAGGTCCCTCTCAGCTCTGACATTCTTGGTTCTAAGGGCTCTTCTAGATCTGAGAGTCTCTATTCTAAGTTCCCTCCCAGCTCTGATACTCCTGGTTCTAAGGGCTCTTCTAAATCTTACATTCTCTCTTCTCAGTTCCCTCCCAGCTCTGACATTCTTGGTTCTAAGGTCTCTCCTAGCTCTTACGTTCTCTGTTCTAAGCTCCCTCCCAACTCTGCTAAGGACTCTTCTAGATCTAACATTCTCTGTTCCAAGGTCCTTCCTAGCTCCAACATTCTTTGGACTCCATTCTGAGCTCTCTCTCCTACCCTAGTTCTGACATTCTCTGTTCTAAGCTCCCTCCTAGCTCTGCCTTCTTTGGTTTCTGTTTTAAGTTCTCCCTCTTACCCAGTTCAGACACTCCTCCTTCTTTCACTCTGCCATTCTATGACTTCCTGACGGTTTGGGGTCCAGAGGTCGCTGTGGACATTTAGAAGCAAAGCAGAGTGCTACACAGAAAAGAGCCCTGGGACAACGTCATGAAACCTGGGCTTTGTTTCCAGCTCTGCCTCAAACATGTCCTGGGGCTTCCCTAAAATGAGACTGGGCTTTTGGCTCAAGGCTCTTCTCAGTCTTGGGTCCTGATATTCCTCATGCCAGTGGGCTCTCACACACCTTGGATGGTCCTCCACACAGTCTCATGCCCATTTCACAGATTCAGGATCTGAGGGAGACAGAGTAACTTGCCTAGAGTCACACGGGCAGTCGGGGGTAGAGACAGGCCTTGAATGCACTCTTCCTGGTCATTTCTACATCATACTCTTGGACAGTAGCAAAGAACACAAAACATCGGCGCTGAGAGGGCCCTTAGAACACAGCACATCGATGCTGGCAGAAACCAACAATTTGGGGTCTATTTGGTGCCAGGGACTATTTTGTAAATGAAGATAGAGAGCAGAGGTATGGGCGGCATTTATGTGGCACTTTATAAGCCATGAAATGCTTTACCAATATCGTCTCATTTGTCCTCATGCCAGCCTGGGGGGTGTCATGGGTATTTTCCATTATACATATACAATTCATAACCATCATGACCATCACATTGTGATTGTTCTCTTCTGACCAATAGATGGAAGAAGAAAACCAGAGGACTTGTTTGTTCATTTAGTTCTGCCTTTATTTCTGCAGTTTTGGGCCTACGTCCGTGTTGTTTCTTGGGACAGATGATGGTTGCAAGGACAAGGCGCTCAATAAAAATTCTGCTTGGCACGTATAACCTAGATCTGATTAATTACCATCTCAGGGACAAAGGGAGGATAGAATTTGGAACTCTAAACTTTAAATAAAAATGTTAAAAAATGTTAATATTCTGTTCCTCCACACCGTTACAACACACACACACATCTACCCCGCTCTTCTGGGGGAGAAGACCTTGCACTCTCTCTCTTTCAGGTTTAGCTCAGGAACCTCCCAGCACTATACAGTAGATGCCCCAAAGAGGACAGTGTGTCCAGGGACACAAATCCACAAACTTGGGGTGTCCAATGGGGTAGGGGGCAATGCCCATTGACTGTTATTCTATCATATTTCAATAGAAAGGGAACAAAAGTGAGAAAGCCATATTTCTGTTTTGTACGTCCCAAATGCAGGCAGAGAGACCACACTGGCCTGCAGCCTGGCCTCAGAGACCACACACAGCAGCACTTCTGCTGGGGCCAGATAAGACACCAGACATGGGCCAGAGTTGGGAGGTTCCCTGGACACCCCCCACCTCCTAGGAGTGAGCAAAACTTGAATGTTGTTTGAGGGTGATAAGCATGAAGCTAGACCATCCACCCCAGAGTAGAGAGGAAGTTCCTGGACAAGAAAGCCTCACGTTGGATTCCAGGTCCCTCCATGAGGAAGAGATCCATCCCACAGGGGTCTGTCACAGAACCACCAGAACCAAGGACCTCCAAGCCGGGCTGGCCCAGTCCAGAGCCCAACAAGAATCCCCCGTGACAAAGGAGCCTCCAGCCACCTCTTGAAAGTTCCCACGGAGAGAGGACGCACAACTTCCTGAAGCACCCGTGCTCGGGGACAGCTCTGAGCCTGACAAGGTTTTTCAGACATGGCACCTCAGCCTTACACGTCCCTGAATGGCTCCTCCGAGGGGTCTGCCCTAAGGGGCCTAGCAGAACCAGGCTAACCCTGCCGTGTGATGACGATCAGAGACTAGCTACCAGCCCCCAAAAGCCTCCTCACCTCCAGACCAAATATCCTTCCACCCTGCGGATCCTCACAAGGCCTGGACTTGAGGCCCGTGGACAAACTAGTCATCCTCCTCTGAATTGTCTCCATCTCATTAATGGCCTTTTAAGCTATGGCGCCCAGAAGCGAGCACTGACCAAGGAAGACCAGAGCAGGGCCAGCCGCCTAGACTCCTGAAAGCGATGTTCCCTCAATGGAGCTCATGATTCAATTAGCCTTTTTTAGCTTCCTCATCAACTAGTTGCGTAATATCAAGCTTGCAGTCCACTCAGACCCCAGGTCCTTTTCAAACTACTAATCATGCCTCCCCCATCTTGGACTGGTGAAGTCGGTTTCTTAAACCAATTTAATATGAATGGGAAGATTGTATCAGAGGACTTCACAGCTTATTTCGTGGCAGAGAAGAGTCATCTTGTTGAAGAATTGATTTGAACCTCTATCATACATACAAATGATAATAACCCCCATTTTCACAGTACTTGAAGGTTTTCGAAGCTCTTTACATTCATCGTCTCATTTAACTCTCACAACAGCCTTGGGATAGAGGTGCTAGTATTATCTCATTTTACAGATGAGGAAACTGAGGCAAACAGTTTAAATGACTTGCCCAAGGTCACACAGCTGGTAAGGGTGTGAGGCCAAATTTAAACTCAGGGCATTTCCTGGCTCTGAGTCTAGGACTCTTTCCACGGTACCATGATACCTCTCCTTTTTATCCCAGGACTTTTCTAATAATGTGTTTTAGAATAAGATATTCTTCTTTTGAATAGCACAGGGCCAAGGACACGGGAGATGGGTGAGCATTGGTAAGAGGACTAGAGGGAACTAAGTGAAAATGAGTTAGGGAGGGGGCGGGGGAGAGCCAAGATGACGGCTGGAAGGCAGTAACTGGCGTGAGCTCCCCACCAAGTCCCTCCAAAAAGCTATAAAAAAAAATGGTTCTGAACCAATTCTAGAACTGCAGAATCCACAAAGTGGCAGAGGGAAGCAGGGCTCCAGCCCAGGACAGCCTGGATGGTCTCGGGGTAAGGTCTGTCCCACATGGAACTCCCAGCTCCCAGCTGAGGGGAGTGGAGCTCAGCCAATCAGAGCCCAGTGCGGGCCGACCAGATCAGGAGCCCAGCGGAGAGTGCCCTAGCGTGCTGAATTACTGAGCTGTGGCATGTAC
>CM053625.1:323699284-323728633 GCA_028646595.1 Phalanger gymnotis | reverse complement strand
GGTTTTACAAATATTATCTCATTTAATCCTCACAATGGCCCTATGGGGGAAATGCTTTTATTATTTCCATTTTACCAATAGATAGAGAAGAGGCTTGCTCAATCATGTGTATTTCTTGTAAATAAATTTTGCACCTGCTTCTACGTATATGTTGTCTTCTTCAATATAACGTGAGCTCCCCAAGGGCAGGGCCTGCTTTCACCTCTAGCGGTGCTCATCCCCAGTCTCAGCACATCAGTTGGCACTTACCAATACTTGCTCATTGACTGACACCCCTGCCAAGCGGGAGCTCATCCCGAACACTGTTCCTCTGGGCCTTTAGTCACTGCACTTTTGAGGATCAATCAGCAGCTAAGGCCATATTTTTAGAACAAGATGGAATTTTAAAGGCAATTGAGTCTAAACCCCTCACCTTACAGATAAGGAAACAAAAGCTCCCAGAGGTCACATGAATTGCCAGGCAACATGGCTAGTAAGCATCTGAAGCAGTATTTGGACTTGGGTGTTCCCCAACTCCAAGCCTAGCTCTGCCCAGTGGGCCACCTGGCTGCCTTGCCTGAGGTCAGGATGTATCTAAAACTGAAGTGAATTCTGAGGTTCCACCTCAAGCCATCAGATTGGCAGAAGGGACAAAAGAAGAAAATGACCATTGTTGGAGGGACTGTAGGGAAACAGGCAAATTCATGTACTGTTGGTAGAGCTGCAAATTGGCTCCTCCATTCTGCAATACAGTGGAACTGTGTCAGCAAAGTCAGCCAAAAATGAAGGCATCCTTTGGCCCTGAAATGCCGCATCCCAAAGCGATCAAAGAAAGAGGGAAAAAGCCTCAAAGATACTTCTAGCAGCTCTGATGCTGAAGAACTGGAAACTGAGGAGGTGCCCATCCGCTGAGGCACGGCCGAACAAATTCTGTCACATGAAGGTAATGGATGATGAAAGAGACAGTCTCGGAGAAGCCTGGGAAGATTTGGACGCAGAGTGAAGTGAGAAGATCCAGGAGAATGAGTTACACAATTACAGTATTAGGAAGAAAAATCCCTTGGGAAGACTTCAGAACTCTGAGCAGCGTGACGACCAGCAGGACCCCAGAGGACCAATGAAGACATCGAGGCTTGCCCCCCACCTCCCATGAGGCTCAGAATGGACTCCCAGGGCACAATGAACTAGAGGTAGCCAATGAAGGGGGGCTGCGTTGTGCTTGACCATGCGAATTTGTGATGACCTTTCTTTTTTCCAATCAGAAAGGGAGTGGGGAAAGGCACTAGAGGTAGGGTTATCCCAAAGGGGAAAAAAAAAAAAGAAAAGAGAATTACTGAAGTACTTTTAAAGTTAAATGTTGAATGCATTTTATACTCAAAAAGAAATGCAAGCAGTTAGAGCAATTCTCAGTTTAATATATTCAAAAAATCAGAATTGTCTGTAAGTCTAATAGATCGGAAAGAATAGCCTTGGAGACATAGAACCCGAGTTCAAATTCCACCTGTGATGCTTGCGGTTCCTTGGGACATCTAGAAGTCACTTCAACTCTCTGGTCTGTTTCCTCCACAGTGAAATGAGGGCATTGGACTGGATGAAAAGGTCGTTCTAACCCTAACTCTCTTGCCGGCTGCCCAAGACCACCACCACCTGGCCTGCCCAGCTCCTTTTCAGATCTAGACTTCCCTGGGTAGTCACAAGCTGGAGAGCAGCTGAGGGCCATGCCCAGCTTTATGGAATCAAAGTGGCGAGGTGAGGGGATTGGCCTTTGGCGGCGCCGCTGCAGCAGTATGGCCAGAGGTTGGATTCGAGCCCAGATCTTTCCTAGGGCCAGAGGACACGCTCGCTCTATCCACTCAGAATGCTCGCTGTCATTGGGGGTTCTAAGGTGGCCTGCTGCCATGGGCGGGGTGCTGTCCTTTGTGCTGCCCGAGTCCCTCCCCACCCAACCCCCCTTTTCCCCCATGGACCACATCCCCCTACCTTCCCCTCCCCACATCCCCACCCCCACCCCCAACCAGGCTGCCTCTGCACCGCATTCCAGCGTCCAGCATCCATCCTCCGGCCAAGCGGACCACCCCACGGGCGGCTGCCCTCCCCGGTTGGCCAGGCCAGGGCGGAGGGGGGCAGATCAAAGGGCCTCTCAGGCCCGAGGTTCCTCTGCCCCAGTGTCTCCAGCCTGGACGAGGATGTGGCCATTAGAGGGAGGAAATGAGTGGGGGCTGGGCTGCTTTGGCCGCCCTCTGTCCCGTGCTCCCCCGCCTCCCGCGCCACAATGGGGGCCCGGGGCCCGCGAACAATGACTGGCCCTGCACTCCATGGGGCCTGGGATCAGGAGGCCGGGCCAGCCACCCCTTCTCGGGCTCCCCCCAGCCCAGCCCCTCCCCCGCCCGCCCCCTCTCGGCCCCACCGCCGCTGTTCTTTCTTTCTGTTCGGAGTTAATGTGGGACGAGGGAGACAATGCGCGCCCTGACCCGGCCCGGCGGCTTTGGAGCCGGAATGCCGATGGGGTCACAGCGCCCTGACCCCCCGCCCGAGCCACATCAAAGGCTCGCTCGGCCCCGCGCCGGCCCCGCCGGCTTCTCCTGTTAATTGCCAGAAAATTGCAGTTTCCACGGAGGGTTTTCAGCAGTTACCTATTCAGGTGGGGGGTGGGGGGAGAAGCCAAGGCCTCGCTCCCGGGGCTCCGACCTAATTGGTTTGCTTCTGCAGAGAGAGGGGAGAAGTTCCAGGGCAGCTGAAGGCATCGAAACAGCCACCGTTCTGGGAGGGGGGCAAGGCAAGGATGACTGCCCACAAGTTACACACGGGGAAACTGAGGCCCGAGAAGGCAAGGCAGCTGCACTTTGCAAACTTACTTCCCAGGACTCAATCCAAGGATGTCTGTTAAGTGATAAGGCAAACTTTAAAGGGCTCTGGACATGCTAACTAGTTTTAGTATTAGTATTACTGCTGTTAGCATGACTCCCTCAGTGCACCCTCTTTTCTATTGACACTGACCTACTCGCTGATCTCTGTATAGAACGTCCTACACCTACCACTTCCACATCTTTGACACAGGCAGTCCCTCATGCCTGGAATGCCATCCCTCTTCATATATTCTTTGATACCTGTTTCCTTCCAGGCTTAGCTCAGGTACTAACTGCTGGAAGTGGCTTTTCCTGACCCTTCCCCAAGTTGTTACTGCTGCCTTCCTCACCCCATGTCCCCATTAGTTTCTATATGTTTTATACAGACTCATTGGGGTCAAGGTAGAGCCCTGTTCCCAGCAGAATGGAAGTTCTTCGAGGGCAGGCACAGTTTCACTTTGTTCATCACCAGTGTCTACCACAAAGCCAGGTACATAGCAGCCACTTAAGAAATGCTTGCTCGTGGTCACAGAGCTAGTGACTGTCAGGGACAGGATCTGACATTCTACGTTCTAAGCACCCTCTCAGCTCCAACATCCTGTCTTCCATGCTCCCAGGTCCCTCCCAACTTGAAATTCTAGGATCTGCTTTTGAGCTCTATCAGAATTCTGAGGTCCCTTAGGACATTCTCCACATTCTAAGACCTCTCAGAACTCTGCCAGCCTAGGTTCTAGATTCTAATTCTCATCTCTGTTATTCTGGGTTACATATTTTCAACTCTCTTCCAGACCTGACACTCCATGTTCTCTATTCCAACATCTTTCCCAGCCCCCACATTCTCTTCCCTGGTACAGGGTCTCCCATATTCCATTACACATTTTGAAGGACCCTCCCAGCTCTATCCTTGAGTTCTCTGTTCCAAGGTCCCTCTGAGTTTTAATGTTCTGGGTTCTCTGTTCTCCAGCCCCTCCCTGCTCTGACACTCTCTGTGTCTTTCCATGGCTAGCTCCTGCTCACGTCCTTCAAGAAGTTTCTGTAGCTCCTTGCACTGGGCAAGGGCTGCTATCAGGTGCCCAAGCCTGGGAGCCCATCCAGTGACCTTTCTCCAGCTGAGCCCTTTGGCACCCACTGCCCCTCATGTTCTGAATCTTATCACAGTCAATGAATATGTATTAAGCACCTACTATGTGCCAGACACTCTCTGTTTTTCCTTCACCGTAATCCATCTCAAAGATCATTGAGTCCAACCCCTTTATTTTACAGATAAGGAAACTGAGGTAAGGTCACACAGTCAATGGTTAGATGCAGGATCTGAACACACAGACTGGGACTCCAGAACCAGGGTTCTTCCTATGTTCCCTCTGGCTATGCAGTTCCTGCCATCAGAGGATTCAGACAGGAAGGGACCTAGAGTCTTCCCCCAACCATGCTCACATGCCAGGCTACAGAACAGGTAAGGGTGGTGAAGAGATTGGGTCCCCCGCCCAAGGTGACCCGGGGAACACGACCCAAGGGCTCTGACTCCAAACCCATCCCTCTTTCTAATAAAAGGAAACCGAGGCCCAGAACCTGGAAAGGAAGCCAGCCTCTACAGTACCTGCCTCTGGGGCATTGCTAGCAGAGGTCTTCCATTGCCCCTGCCGGACTATTTGTAACTTATCATTTAAATACTGACTTTCTTATTTTCCTTGACTAATCCTTGGCCCATGAGGCATTTCATCCACTTCAAAGTGGAGCATCTCTGGAGGCTAAGCCTCCAATCGGTCTCTAGACAGGTTCTTCAGTCTCCAACATCTCTGCCCCCAGGCAGCTACTAACTGGGCAACAGATCCAGGGCTTCAGAAATCCCACCCCAGAGGAGTAAAGCAAAAGTTAACCCTCTGAGCTCCTAGAGGGGCCAGGTAACTACCGAGCACGCACACACACCACACACACACACACATACCCTACACACACACACATACACACACACAACACACACACACCACACTCACACACAAACACACCACAAACATACACATACCACACACACACACATATACCACATACACACCACACACACACACCACACTCACAAACATACATTACACACACACACCACACAAACACACAACACACATACACACACACCCACCTAAGAATTCTTCAAGATCTTTGAAAGCATATTTTTGTTGGAAATACCTGGAACTCCTTCCCCCTGGCACTATTTCAGGCCTCGGAGACCAAGGAAGCATTGAAGCCAGCTCCTGAAGGGATCATTTCTGTGGAAATGGTGTCACAAGGGCCCCAGGGAGCCTGGATTCTGGCCACGCCGAAGTTGGTTATTTCTGTTTCACCCAGAAGGCCCATAACTGGTTCAGAGTTATGTAAGCTCTAGCTTTACATCTCAATATCGCCACATTGCTTGGGGGGGCAGGGGGAGGGGAGGTAGAGGAAGATACCAAAAATTCTCTTCAAAGAAGCATTCCTGAGATTCACCTAGTCATGTTCAAAACTGTATTCTAACAAAGGCACATCCAGATGTTCTGAATACTTGGGCCCTGAGTCAGAGGCCAGCCTATGGATCTCTGAACAACCCACCCAAGAAACAGGCTATCCAAGGTCTCACCAGCCAGAGGAACCTTCTCCAGGAGGAATTTTGATCTGCTGTTAAATGGTCTTTGTCTTGGAATCTCTGGGGTCTAGCACAGTGTTTCCCACTTAGCGCACATTTAAGAAATGTTTTTGGACTGAACTGAATTGAATTGAATTGAACTCCTCCCTCCAGGGCCTGCAGATCAAGGGCCCTGATCAAGTGGCCACCACTGACCTAGATCTCCTGGTCACACCTTCCCTTTTTTTTTTTTTTTGCTTCCTCAGTTCTGATCCACATGGTACATGTGGGACCTGGCATGTGTGTCAGGGCCCAAATGAAGCAGACCCCAACAAACTTCAACCAACCAGACAGAGAGCCTAAGACAAAAAGGAGGAGGGGTCTCTCTTATGCTGTTTCTTCCCCCTCAGCCAGCCTTTTCCCAACAAACAATGTCCCTTTTGGAACAGATTTCTCCTCCCTCCTGGGCACAGACATGGGAGGCAGTAGGGCACAGATGAAGGGAGCCAGAAAGCATTGCTAAAGGTAAAGACGACTTAGTTAAGATGCCAAAGATGCCTGAGAGGCAGAGGAGGTATCATAAGAGGTATGGGCTGGGACAGCTGTCTCTACTCGCCTCCCACCTGCCGGAGAGGGACAGACATACCATCAGACACAGCCAATGTGAGAATTTATCTGACCAGGTTATGGGGTGGTGGGGAGGAGTCTTTTTCTCTTTTCCCAGGTGGGGAGAAGAGGAGAAATGTTTATTAACTGAAAGAAATATTTAATTTAGAAAAAGACATAATTGGCTACCAACTGTGCCACCCAGATGCCCACCCCAATGGTGAAATGAGGATATTTATACTTAATCAATGCTTTTTAATTTCATTTATAAAAGGTCGCAAATAACCAAACATCTGCTCAGCACCTAACTATGTATCAGGCAATTTCAAAAATTAGAATAAAATGAGATTGAGAATTTTTCACAACCAAAGCTAGGAGGGGAAATCTTAACCAAAAAGGAGTGAAAAGAAATCACAACAGAGAAACCAGATTGTTCCAGTCAGTCGATAAACATTTATTAGGCACTTACTGTGTGCCAGGCACCGTACTGAGCAGTGAAGATACAAAAAGAGACAAAAGACCCATCCCTAGACACCAGGAGCTCACAATCTAGTAAGGGAGACAACATGCAAACAAATAGACTAGGAAGCAAGTTATATACAGGATAAATGGGAAATAACTAACAGAGGGGAGGCACTGAAATTCCGAGGGGTTGGGAAAGGCTTCCAGTAAAAGATGGGATTAGTTAGGATTAAAGGAAGCCAGGGACACCAGTAGGTGGAGATGACAAGGGAGAGCATTCCAGGCCTGGAAGACAGAAGAGAAAATGCCCAGAGCCAAGAGATGGAAGGTTTTGTTTGTGTAACAGCCAGGAGGCTGGTGCCACTGGATCAAAGATTTAAGAACACTGGCAAGAGAGGGGGTTAGAGTGTGAAAGGCTTTGAATGCCAGAAAGAGGATTCACACAGAATCTAAAAGCTTTTGCACAAACAAAATCAATGCAGCTAGAATTTAAAAAATAAAATTGTTGATTAAGAAAAAAAAGTTTTGCATGAGATATAAAGTGTTTGATTTGTTGCTGTCTTTTGTTCTCAAAGAGGCCAAAAATGACATCACTATGTTGGGATCAAGGTACAGTGTATTCGACTGTGGCTGATCAGACCAATACAAACTCTCAGAAGGCTCTACCACAGGTCGGGCACAAATAGTCCATACGAACATTTGGAGTGGAGATGGCTCTAAATTGATGCATGTCGTGTTTCTTTTGAGCTACTACAACTCTGCTTTGTTCACAGAGCACAGCACCTATACAGAGGAACTTCTCTGATGTGGGCATACCATGCTGAGCAGTCCTGTGCCACTGTCTCCCTTATCTCACAATCTATTCCAGAGTTCTTAAGAGAGACCTTGAGAGTGTCCTTGTATCACTTCTTCTGACCACCATGTGAACACTTGCTCTGTGTGAGTTTCCATAAAATTGTCTTTTAGGCAAGCATAAATTTTGCATTCATCCATCAGAGCTGCCCTCTCTGCAGTAGAGTCTGAATGCTAGGCAGTTTAGTTCAAGTAAGGACCTCAGAGTCTGGTACCTTATCCTGCCACGTGTTCTTCAGAATTTTCCTAAGACAATTCAAACGGAATCTATTCAGTTTCCTGGCGTGGCACTGGTAGACTGCCCAGGTTTCACAGACATACAACAGTGAGGTCATCACAATAGCTCTGTAGCTTGGTACTCAGTCTAATACCTCTTCTCTCCTACACTTTCCTTTGGAGCCTCCCAAACACTGAGCTAGCTCTGGCAATGTGTGGGTCAATCTCATTATCCAAGTGTACATCGCTGAAAAGTATGCTGCCAAGGTAAGTGAACTTATCCACAGTATTCAAAATTCCTCCATTTGCTGTAACTGATGGTTCCATAAGGGTGGTGTGATGGTGGCTGGTGGAGAACCTCTGTTTTCTTGGCCAAAACTGTCAAGCCAAAATTAGTACAAACAGGAGAGAATCAATCCATTTTTTGTCACATCTAGGCCTCAGAGGCTGCAGTGAGTGCACAATCATCTGTGAACAAAAAGTTACACACCAGCTTTCCCTCCACTTTAGTCTTGGCTTGTAGCCTTTTCAAATTAAATAATTTACCATCGATTTTGTCCTTGTTGAAAGTGCCTGACAACTTTGTGGAAAACATCTTGCTAAAAGGCATGGGAGCAAGCACACAGCCTTGCTTCACTCCACTAGTGTCTGGGAACGCACAGGAGCATCATCTGTTATCCAGAACCCATGAAAGCATGCTGTCATGGAAGTGGTATACGGTACTGATGAACTTTTCAAATATAAGGTAAGGAGAGGGAGAAAGTTAGATATACACCAAGCTAGACACCAAAAAGAACAGTTAACAATGTAGGAAGAAAAGTGGCACTTCAGAATAAGCAGAAATTTTTAAGAGGCAAAATCCAAGAAAATCACCAAAAATTAAGGCCATGACTTCAGAATTCTATACAAGTATGAGCAAGACAAACTAAAGATCTGAACACGAGGAAGCAAGCTTGAGCTCAAGGGGTGTCACTGCAATTTGATGGGGTGAGAGCTGTGATTGGAATGCATCTCTAGATAGTTAAACCTTATTCAAAAGAAACAAGATGTGTAAAAGAGGGAGCTGGATAGCAGCATTAAGAGATAGTCTTGGGAGGAAATCCAGACAACAGGGGAGAGAATCTGGGGAAGGGTATTTGGGTAAAAACCAATGGAGACAGAAATAGAAATGATCTTCCATTTGGGGGATATGCTATAGACCACCTGCTCAGCGAGAGGAAACAGATGAAGAATCTGGGAAGCTGATCACAAGGCTGGCACAAAGTCATGACAGAGCGGTCAGAGGGGACTTCAATTGTCCAGACATCTGCTGGAGCTCACCCTCGGCCAAACCTGGAGCAGCTAATAGCTTCTTGGCTTGCCTTTCTGATTAGTTCATCCTTCCAAAGATGGAGGACCCAACAAGGGGGAATTCTCTTCCGGATTTGATCTCCACCAATACAGAGGAACTGATTGATGGGGTCGAAATGATGGCAAGCTTCCAGGGAGGGAACCGCTCCATCTTAGAATTTGTATTAGAGGAAAATAAAGCTGGGCAGAGTCTGACACATACCCTAGATTTTGGAAGAGCAAATTCCAGATGATCCTGAGGAAGGAGAGGGAGGATTCCAGTTTGAGTCAGCCCAGGAGGAACTTCCTGAGTTCTCCAGACTGGAATTCTGAAGGCAACAAGAGAAATAATTCTAGTAGCAAAGAAAAGGAAGAGTTACACTAAAACAGAGAGAGAGAGGCCAGAGTGGACACACAGCAGAGAGTTCAGTGACCAACTTCGATTCTTAAAAAAGAAATACATCCAGGAGAGATGGGAGATCCAGAGGTAGGGAATAGGGCATCAATTTTCATATTTTTTATGTGTTGATCAATCTTGCTAGTCATTTTTTTCTTTGCTTTTTTTCTTTAAAAATATTCTTTATGGTGGGGGGGTGCAGCTAGGTGGCACAGTGAGTAGAGCACCAGCTCTGGAGTCAGGAGGACCTGAGTTAAAATCCAGCCTCAGACACTTGGCACATGTACTAGCTCTGTGGCCTTGGGCAAGTCACTTAACCCCAATTTCCCTGCCCAAAAATATATATATATATATTCTTTATCATATGGGATGGCTCTCTGGGAGGGGAAATTTAGATGATTAAAAAAACTAAAAGATATTAATAAAATGTATTTTTAAAAGAAACACATATAGAGATGAAAACCATGGAAGGTGAATACTAAAATTTGGCACAGAATTGTGTTAGGAGAGCTAAAATTTAAAATGAACTGCAGCTGGTGAAGATGTCTAAGAACGGCTAAAGGGGAGGGCCTAGAGAAAAGCTTGGGGAAAGGAGGAAGACCCTTGCTGAAGGTGGAAAGGACAGTCATGACCAACAAAAAGAAAAAGATAAGACTGCTCAATTCTTACTTTATTTCTGTTTTGTCTGAAAATGAGAATGAACTTTGGGCTAGAAAGGACAAAATAAAATAGCCATTAGAGAATTAATACCCAAAGGATGTAGGGAGAGAGTGAGGGAGCATTAGCTTCTATCAGTGACTTCATGCCATCCAGTCCAGGTTCACAATCGATAGTCCTGAGTCCATGATGAATTGCCTAAGTGATTCCTGAGAGATCCTGGAGAAGAGGGGAGGTATAGCAGCATTGGAGGAAGGCACGTGCTGTGCCAGTTTTCCAAAAGAGGGGGAGGGAGCACCTACTATGTGCCAGGTATGTGCTAAGCTTTTTATAAATATTGTCTCATTTGATCCTCACAAACCTGGGAGGGAGGTGCTATTATTGTCCTCAGTTTGTTGTCAGTCCTTTGTTTTCAAAGAGGACTGATGACATCATGGTGATGCCTTGACTTGGCCAAGAATTGGATTTAAGTGAGGCAGAGCAGAGTGGTTGGCCTCACTCTGTCTTCCGGAGTCATCAAAGGCCAGTGGCAGGACAAAAGTCAAGACTGGTGATGGCTCAGTGGATAACCTTGGCATCTTCCATATTGAGCCAAGCTCTGAGCACTCCACAGTGCCTGCCTCCACCACCTTCATGGGCGTTGGAATGAAAGAACAAACGTGTTCTACTAAGGGAAGTCTTCATGTGCTTGGGGTAGACACCCCCCTAACTCAGAGATGAGTTTGAGGCTGGTCAGTTAACCTGGTATTTAGCCCATTTGCTAAGAGGTGATTTACTAGTATAGACTAAAGAGCCCTTAAGACAATAAATTCTTTCCACCATTGTAGGTCAACATCCCTTTGTGTTGGTAAGCAAAATGGGCTCCTTAGCACTTAGTTCAATAAGTGCCCTTGAAGAGTTTGGCTTTTTATTTTGTTGAGTAATTCAGTGTATTTCATTGAATCTTACTAAGTGCTAAGCCCCAGGCCCAAACCCCTATTAGGTGTAAAACCTATGTGGGTGTGGATTGGCAACTAAGGTGGGGCCTAAAGTGGGGCTAACTCCAGGGAGGGCCTAGTTTACATGTCTGGGACAGCAGAAGCTCTTAGACCACTTGGGTTTAAGTCCGCCTCTTTGTGATGATTTTAGGTCACGTAGGTGAGTCGCATGTGTGACTCACCCCTGACGCTGATAAAGATATAAAAACCAGGGCTTGGCCTCCTCTTCCTTGGAGCTCATTCCTGAAGCAGTGGTGGCGAGCCCTTGTTCTGAACTCTGGGCCAGCCCTTGTTCTGAGCTCCTGGGCTGAACCTAGATGTTGGTAACTATGAATCTGTATTGGGTCTGTCTGTTGATGTTTGTAATTTGTTTGTAATTTGCTCTGAAGTTCAGGGTGCTGGCTTTTTCCCCTGAACTAAGTGAATGACATTTGTGTGCTGAATTAAAGTAAGCTTGCCAACCCCTTCACCTTGCTCTCTTTATTAAGGCAGATCAAAAGAACCTGTGTTTTTGCAGCATGATGGCAGCTTTCTGGGTGCTGTCTGTGGGTGGATCTTACGCCCCCACAGAAGCTGCTAGCCAGATTGTGGAAACACCCTTCCAAAACTCAACTTCTTAGAGAGTTGTCTGCAGCACTAACTGGAATGATTTACCCAGTATCACGCAGTCAGTGAGACTTGAACCTAGCTCTTCCTGGCTCTGAGGCTAGCTCTCTCTCTGTTGTGCCATAAAAAGGGGGGGTGAGGAATGGTGAAGGGGTACTGAATGAGAGAGAATGAATTCAGCCAATTATAAGCCACATGGCTTGACTTGGATTAGTGGGGAAATTCCAGAATCCATTAGTATTAAACGGATGGACAGTGGACATCTAGAAAAAGAAGCAGTGATCAGAAGAGCGCACAAAGCTTCAGGAAGAAGAGACCAAAGAATTCTAGCCCTCGAGCCAGGAGGGACCTCCAAGTGTGGCTCATCCAATGCCCTTGTCTTTCAAATAAGGAAGGTAAATTCTTAAGCCCTTAGTGATGCTAAATGACTTGGCCAAGGTCACAGGTAGTAAAGTCAGAAGCAGGATTTGAGCCCAGGGCCTCTGATTGCAGAGTCGATGCTCTTGTGCCAAGCTACCCTTACTTCCTCTGTTGGATGGGGTTACTACATGAGTTGATCAGAGGAATCTAATAGATAGAGTGTACCTAGATTTCAGTAGAGCTTTTGATAGAGTCTCTCAAACTATTCTTATGGAAAAGATGACGTGATGTGGGTTAGTCTACAGGACAATTTCATGGATTTGGAAGCAGCTGAACTTCCAGACTCCTGAGGGACTAATCATTAAAGATTCAATATCAGCTGGGAAGTAAGCCTCCAGGGTGGTGCCCCAGAAATCTGTACTTGCCCCTAGGCTGTTTTTGTTTTATGAGGCAATCAGGGTTAAGTGACTTGCCCAGGGTCACACAGCTAGCAAGTGTCAAGTGTCTGAGGCTGGGTTTGAATTCAGGTCCTCCTGACTCCAGGACCAGTGTTCTATCCACTGCATTACCCAGCCACTCGAGCCCCTAGGCGTTTAACCTGGGTGTCAAATAAAAGAAATGTGCAGGTGACAAAAGGCGGGAAGACCCAAGATCCTGTAAAAACTTTTGCAGGCTAGAACCCTGGGCTGAATTGAATGAGATCAAACTTAAGAGGCACAAATGTAAAGCCCTATATTTAGGCTCAGGAGGTTGACTTTGTGATTACAAGATGGCGTAGGCATGAACAGACAAAAAGTCTGAAAATAGCCCTGAGGGTTTAGCGGGTAGCAAGTGTAACATGAGCCACCAGTCAGACATGGTGGCCAAGGATGCCCAAGCCATCTCCATCGGCCTTCATGGAGGTAAAGGTCCAAGGAGTTAAGGGGCTGATGGTCCCTCTGCCCCTGGTCAAACCCCCCTCCCCCAGGACCGTGGTCAGTTCTAGAAAGCTACCACAGGTTAATAAGGTCAATGGTGGCTGCAGAGTCCCAGAGGAAGATGGCACTCCAAAGGGAACCTGATGCAAGAACAGAAGCAGAGAAGACTCAAGACTCAAGGGGAACATGAACATGGCCTACATATCTGAGGGGCTGTCATGGGAGGAGAGATGAGGCTGGGGCGGGTAGTGCAATGGATAGTGCATCGGGGGCCTGGAGTTCAGAAGATCTACATTCAAATCCAGGCTCAGACACTTACCAGCTGTGTGACCCTGGGCAAGTCCCCTCATCTCTATCCGCCTCAGCTTCTTCAACTGTAAAATGGACATAACAGCCCCCACCTCCCACAGTTGTAGTAAAGACCAAATGAGACAGCATATGTAAAGCACTTAGCACAGGGGCTGGCACATATGGCTCTATATAAATTTTAGCCATTATTATCTGCCGCAGCATCCCAAAGAGTCTTTACTCGAAGACCTCCAATGACAAGGAACTCAGTACTTTTTAAAGCACCTGACATACAACCGGATCCCTCCGACTATTAAGAATTTTGACCTTATACATTCACATCCCTGTATCTGCCACCTGCCGCTCCCAGCTCTGCCCTCAACGGCCAAGCACAATTAACCTGATCCCTCCTCTCTGTAGGAACTCTTCAAATTTCAAAGAGGGGTGATCAGGCTCCCTGTCCAACCTCCCCCCCCCCACCGAGTCTTTTCCTAGCTAAATATTGCAGCCTTTTCACTGCCTGGGGCCCACTCTCCAGTCCCCTCATGGTCCTGATTGTCCTTCTCTGGACACACTACTACGTCGTTCCTAAGAAAAGTTGCCCAGCTTCAGACGTTGCTGTTGTCCAGTCATTTCAGTCATGTCTGACTCTTCTTGACCTCGTCTGGGGTTTTCTTGGCAATGATACTGGAATGGTTTGCCAAAGGTCCCCCATTTTACAGATGAGGAAACTGAGGCAAATGGGATAAGTGACTTGCCCAGGGTCATACAACAAGTAAGTGTCTGAGGTCAGATTTGAAGACATGAAGATGAGTCTTCACACTTCCAGGCCTGGAGCTCTATCCACTGAGCTACCTCGCTACCTTCCAGATTCAGATACAACATTCTAAATGTTGTCTGTGCAGAGCATGGCACAGTGGGATTAATGATAACGACTCAACTTTGTAGAAGAGGCAGCATAGCATAGTGGTGAGAGAGGTGGCCTAGAGGCCAGAAATGAATCACTAAAGCAACATGCACTTAATTAAGCGCCTACTGTATGCCAGACACTATGCCAAATGAGATCATGCCTGTTTTCAGGATGCTTACATGCTAACATAAGACAACTTTTAGGGGAGAGAAGTAGCCGAGAAATGAGTTTTGATGGGGTGGGGGAGGGGGAATGGGAGGGAAGCTACAGGCCAGTCAATAACTGCGTTCTTTCCAGGAGGATGGTTGGTGTTGACTCGATCACTGTTCCCAGAGAAAGAACCAGCAGGGCAAGCCCTGGTGTCCTGGGCCATGGCTCGTGTCTGGGCCCGGTTAAATATAGGCAGGTGGATTTTTAAAACCTAGGCTCAAGCCCTGCACCTGATACACACAGACTGATTATGAAGCCCTAGACAGTCCTAGGCTTCCCTGTCTGATACCACGAGGCATGAAAAAGGAGCCTATCTGCATCAGTGGAGGGAGATACCACCCTGGGAGTCCCCATACAATTGTTAAATCACAGGTCCATACTCCTTCCCCCCCAAAAAATATTTGTTGTAAGATTTACAAAGTCCTTTCCTCATAATACCTTTGAGTAAGGAAGTACACGGGTTATGGAGCGCTTTACAAATGAGAAAACTGAGGGGCTGAGAAATTAAATGATGTGGCCACAACTGAGGGCAGCAGGTTCATGCTGGATGGGAGCTGGCAGTGTTTATCTCTAATTTGGAGAAGAGGAGACTCAGAGGGGACAGGAGGCAGTCACAAGGGGGAGGGACTGGCTTTCTTCTGCTTGGCCCCAGAGGGCAGAAGCTGGATCGATGGAGGGGAAGGGCACCCTCCAATCTGCCCCAGGTGGAAAGGGCTGCCATGGGAGAGCCTGACCCTGCTATGCATCCCAGTAGAAGCTGGGTGAGCATGGATGAGGGATGTTCTAGACAAACCAAGGGTTCTTCACTTTCTCCAACAGTCTGGAGATGCTGGTGGACCCCTCCTCAGAAAACAAGATACACGGGATTACAAAGGAAACTGGCCATGTGGAAATACAGATATCAAATTATTTTTTGGCATATGTTCAAAGATACTCAGCTTAAGAACCCTCGTTCTAGAAAATAAACTTATTCAACAAGGATTGGACCAGATGCCTGCTGAGGACCTTTACAAGTCTAAGATATGGTGGATGGATGGATGGATGGATGGATGGATGGATGGATGGATGGATGGATGGATGGATGGATGAAGAGACAAGTAGATAAATGGATGAATGGATGGATGGACAGACAGATGGATGGATGGACAGATGGATGGATGGATGCACTAGGCTAGGCCGCTACTCCCACATATGGCCTCCTGTCTTACCTCCTCATACCCCTCTGAACAAGTGCTACTTCTTCCTGCCTACTTGTCTCTCCTCAAACTATTGCCCCCTGCCCAAATACTCTCCCCTCCTGCTCTGCCCAAGCCAGTTCAAGACCTGTCTCCAGATCCGAACACTTGGCAAATGCTTTTCTACCATCTCCGCCTCTCCTCAGAGATCTTTTGCACTCATTTTGGACACAGACTAGATGACCCTGAGCCACCCCAAGCCATAGCTCTGTTAGGTCCTAGATTCTCAAAGTCAGACTTAACTTCCCATATCAGTGTTACCTCTTCCAGCTTCTCTGGAAGCTCCTTAGAGCCAGGGGCCCTGAATCCACAGGCTCGAGGAATCTCAGGAGGGGAAGGACCCTTGGTGGCCATTGAACCCACATGACCCAGTAAGGACCCCTCCTTCCACATCCCCAATAAGAGGGCATCCAGCCTCTGCCTGAAGACCTCCACTGACAAGGAGCTCACTATCTTATCCTTCATATCCCCAACCTCTTTCCAAAAGATGCTGCTTCCTGAATTTGATGACTATTTATAAGGTTGAAAGGCAGCTTAGCATAGTGGATAGAGAGGTAGCCTTGAAGCCAGGAAGACCTGGGTTTGAGTCTCGTCCTGACACACACTAGATGTGTGCCTCTGTTCTGAATACTCTAGACGGCTCTCTCAGCTCTCTCAGCTCACCAAATTGCTGAGAAAGCGCTATCCTGTATTGATACGATGTTTGCCCACCTGGGAGTCCCCTATGAAATCCAGGGCCAGGCCCTCTCTAATAACAGATCTAGGAAGCTTCACCAACAAGCAACAGAGAGACTGGAGGGGGCTGCACTAGGCTTGAGCCTGAGCAGAGGCATCTGCAACACAACAAAGGACCCAGAAAAGGAGATAGCACAGTCATTGAGTGAGGACCACAGGGCCATTCACAGGATCTTGAGAAGGGGACCTCGTGCATCAGACGGATCACCTGTGGATGAGAATCATGCAGGATGAGAAAGCCAGGGAGGGTGGCTATCTACCCCAGTGGAAGGAATATCCCAATGGATAAGATCCACTGATTTATTGAAGAATGTCACGTCCCACCTCAATGTCTTTGCAATGGCTGTCCCCGGCACCTGGAATGCCCTCCCTCTCCAACTCTCCTTGTGGAATCCCCAAGTTTCATTCAAGACAAGACTCAAGAAATATCCTTTCTCCAGGCCTTTTCTGATCCGTTCCATGAGCGGGGCCTTGTCTGCCCCCAAGCCCCTCCTCAGATTACTTTGCATCATTTGTAGTTATTTTCATTTACTCAGCTGCGTGCCTGGTCTCTGACGTTTGGCACACAGCAGTGGATTAATAATTGCTTTTTGATCGATCAGTCGCCTAAGGTCGCAGTAAATGTCAGAGGCCCATTTAAATCCAGGTCCAGCAATCTTCCCAATGTATCACAATCATTTAATCAATCAATCAAGCCTTTATTAAGCACCTACTATATGCCAAGTGCTATGTCAGATGCAAAGCATACAAAACCAAAAGCAAAACTGTCCCAGCCCCTGCGGACCTTCCACTCTAAAAGGGGGGAGACAACATGGAGAAGATTATGCCAAGACCACTTCACATTGGAGAAAACTGATGCCCAGGAAAGACAAGAGAGTCACTTCCCTTGAGCCAGAGGCAGTCGGAATTCGAATCCAGCTTTCCTGCCTCCCATGAGCTAGAGGTAGTCAGAACTCAAATCTAGATAACCTACCTCGCATGAGCCAGAGACAGTCAGGACTCAAATCCAGCTCTTCTACCTCCCAGGTGAGAACTGTTTCCCAAACACTCCCCCCCTTCCCCTTGGGTCAGGCTCCACCATGGAACAGGGAGCCAAGAAGAGGAGGAAGCCAGAGGCCCTGGCCTGTTGGGTGCCCTTGCCCGGCTGGCAGGACGGGGCTTAACCTCCGCATTTTTTTTATCCGCAGACAGTTACCATTTTCCCTCAGGATGTCCCCATCAGTTGGGCTCCTTTCTTTGGGGCCTGCTCGGGGAGCTCCCCGCGGGTCGAGGGCCCTTTGAAACGTGCCCGCTGCCGGGGCCCGGGCGGGAGCAGCTGAATGCCACCTCGAGCTAATTGGGCGTCTCCACAGAAACTGGCCTCTAATTCCTGCTTGCTAGCTCACATTCTTTCAGGCCCTGGCTCCCTGCCCAACACTCCCCCCTGTCTCACAAAGAAAAGAATGTCCTTTTTTTCTGCTGCTGCCTCTCCTCCTCCTCCTCCTCCTCCTCCTCCCATCCAAGGCCCTTTCTTCTTCTTCTTCTCCTTCTTCAAATTTCAAAGCCCCCTCCTTGAATGACTATTCAGGGTGTGCAGAATGAGGCCTCTCCAGAGAACTGTGCTCCCGTCAAAGCCGGCCGCTTCTAAAGGCCGCTGAGGGCCAGCCTACCCACGGCGGGCCGGCCGGGCGGGCGGGCGGGCAGGCGGGTGGGCAGGCGGACATGGCACCGTGACCCGGCCATCTGTATGCAAATCTCCCCAGGCTGAGTAAACTGGCCAGCCCGCTGGCTGGGTGCTTAGCCATTACCCGCACACATTGGGGTCTTTGTGCAGCCGCATTATGCCTTGGTCGGAGAGAAGGCCCGCTGCCACCTGCACCCCGGAGGTGCCAGATGGCAGATCTTGGCCGCAAGACGGCCCGTTGTCTGAGTGGGACGGAGCTCGTGCATATACACGGGCATCTCTGGCTAGCGGTGTGGGGGGAGGAGCTGGGAGGAGCAGTCGATTCTCCTCCACCCATCTATCCATCCATCATCCGTCTGTCCATCCATCAGTCCATCCATCCATCTAACAGATATGGATTGAGTGCCTACTGGATGTAAGGAGGCCAGGAGATGATGCAAGCCTGGAGACAAAAAGAGGAAATCTTCGGGGTGGGGGTCTCACACCTATGTCAAAAGCAAAACTATGGAGGGCAAAGAGGAAAGGAAGTGGAAGCAACGCTTCTCTGTGCAGTAAAATGTCACCTCCCACACTGACACGCGAAGAGTTCAGCACCAGCTTTAAGAGAAGCGGGACCCTGGAGGTCACTGAGTCAAGGCTAGGATGCTAGGCTGGAGATCAGAAGGGACCCGGAGGCCATCACTTCACAGATGAGGAAGCCAGGGCCTGGATGAGGAAGTGATTTGGCCAAGTGCATCATGAAGGCTTGTTGACTGCCTGGCTGACTGACAGGTGACAGGTAAGGCCAGGTCTTCATTCTGTGGAGGCAAAAACTCAGGCACATTAAGGGTAAGGACTTACCCAAGGCCACCCAGCCATCCCAACAGTGTACAGGCCTCCTCAGCGCCATCATAGACATTAGAGTGGCCACACACGGGGAGGTTTTCCAACCTTGGCATCCATTCCTTCCTCTCCAGTCCTCTGCCACCCCCTTGACCCAAAGCCTTACTCTCCATCTCTCTCCTGGCCTCCTGCACAAGTCCCCAGGAGACAGCTCCCTTCGGGGTGGGGATGGCCTCTTTGTCAAGATTCCCAGAGGAAACAGGATTTCACGGACCTTCCCAAGGAGGTGAAAGGCTCGCCGAAGACCAGTGGGAAGGGGTGGGGGGTGGAGGCTCTGTCCAGAGGATGAGATGGCCTGGAAGGAGGAACAAAGGGAGGGAAGGAAGATGATTCTATGGCCTGGGGTGCGGAGGGGAAGGCAGATGCAGAGGAAGTGAGCTCAGTAAGGGACAGAAAAACAGCAGCTTTGAAATCCAGTCTAAATCAACTTGATTTCCTAGGGAGAGTAATGGACCAGGAGCCAAGGGGCTCAGCTCTGTTTCCCAGATCTGTTTGAACTGACCTGTAACCGCAGAGGAGCCCAGTCATCTCTATGGGCCCTCGATTTCTCCTTCTTTAAAATGGGAGACAATGAATCTGACACCACCAGCCTTGGGGTACACTGAGAGGCACTCAGGATAATGGGTGCAAAGCCTCAGTCACAAGTCAGGCGAGTGGTCATCAGCAGCAGCAGCAGCAGCATCGCTGCTGTTGTTGGAGGTCAGCCCTTCTGGGCCCGAGTACTCATTACTCCTGGAACATGAGCCCCCCCCCCTTTTCAGCCTCTAGCATTTCCCCTCTCACACATCCTCCAATCTGGGCAAACGGCCTTCTTGCCCTCCACCTCCCACCTCCTTGTCTTTGTATTGTCTGAACCCCACCCTTGGCATGCCCTCCCTCCTCCCCTCAGCTTGTTTCCTTCACAGCCCAGCTCAGGAATCACCTTTTACAAGAAGCTGTTTCTGTCTCCCCTCTGGCTGTGGCAGCAGTTTGCGCCCAAAAAATAAAATTTTGTTTTATATGTATGTGTGTATATATATATAATCATGTTTAAAGTTTGCGAAACACTCAACAAATATTATCTTGTTATGTCCTCACAATAATGCTAAGAGGTGCTATTACTATGCCCCTTTTACAAATAAGGAAACTGAGGCAGGTGGTAGTTAAGTGCCTTTCCCAGGGTCACAAAGCTAGGAAGTTTTGAGACAAGATTTGAAGACAAGTCTGCCTGACGCAGCCAGGTGGCACAGTGGATAGAGCATAGACACGTGCTAGCTATGCGACCCTGGGTAAGTCATTTCACCCTCTTTGCCTTAGTTTCCTCATCTGTAAAATGAGCTAGAGAAGGAAATAGCAAATAGCTCCAGCATCTCTGCCAAGAAAACCCCCAATGGGGTCACGGAGTCAGACACAACTGAACAACAACTGCCTGAGCCCAAGGCCAGCATTCTATCACCTAGCACCACCTAGCCCTTCCTATGTATGTGTACATGAATATATACACATATATATATATGATATACATATATATGTATGTATGTGTGTATGTGTACGTGTTATTTGCCCTAATAAAAGGGAATCTTCTTGACGGCATAAATCATTTTGTGTCCTCAGTGCTCAGTTAAAAGCCAAATATACAGTAGGTACTTAATACTTGTTGAAGCTTGGTGAGTTGCCATGGCCAGAAAAAGACCTTTTCATGAGGGCTGACCCTTTGGTGATGGACATCTCTAAGATTACAGAGGCTGGTCCTCAAACAAGAGTCCCCCAGTATGCCTCCAGCTCAGACTGGAAGGCTCTCCGATCTGTTAAGGACAGCATTGTATGCTGTTGGCCAAGCCTTCAAGAAATGTGATTTACCTTCATGCCAGAAGAAGGGGTCACCCATGGACCAGGATAGTGCCCTACCCACAGGGAGATTGGGGCAGCCTGACCCTCAAGAGGTGGGAGCAGGAAGAAGAAAAGGAAGAAGAGGAAGAGGAGAAGAAGAAGAGGAGGAGGAGAAGAGAAGAAGAAGAGGAAGAGGAGAAGAGAAGAAGAAAAGGAGGAGGAGGAGGAGAAAGGAGAAGAGAAGAAAGAAGAGGAAGGAGGAAGAAGAAGAAGGAAAAGAAGATGGAAAATAAAAAAGAGGCGGAAGAGGAAAGGAAGGAGAAGAAGAGAAAGAAGGAGGAGGAGGAGGAGGAGGAGCTCAAGGCTAGGGGACTAGCCTTTCAGCAAAGATGGCGGCACATCTAGTCTTGCCTCTTAATGACGCAAGATAGTTGAGTTGGGGACGTCCAGGGGCCATCCAAGTAGAGATGGGCAACAGGCAGTTGGAAATATTGGGCGCAAGATCAGGAAAGGGATGGAAGAGGGGGTGGGGAGGATCATCTAAGATCCAGGCCCAGATGACTGGGATGTAGGCCAATGCACCCTCAGTTCTGCAAACAGACCCTTATAGTCCCAAGTGAACCAGCTCTCCTGACCATTCCAATGGGCTCTTGTTTCCTTCCCTCCATCCTCTATGTCCCAGGCAAAGTGGGTCCCTCTCAGTCTCTACTCTCCCTCCTCCAGGCTTTTGCTCAGGCTGCTCCCTATGGTTAGACCTCTCTCCTACCCCTCACATGCCACCTCCCCTAACAACCTTTTCATGACCCCAAATTTGGCCAAGACCTTCCCCCTCAGGCCTCACAGAGCCATGTGCTGGCCCCCTGACCATCTACTTGTCCTGCTTTATTCTGTGTTATAGTTGTTTGTCCTGCCTCTGACACGCGCAGGCTATGTGAGCCTGGGCTCTTGGCAACTCTAAGGCAAAGCCGCAGAAGAGGTGGTGACCTGCATTGGGAAAGGGCATACACTCACCTGGAAGATCCCTGTGGTCCCCATCCCACCTCCGACACGGCCCCCACCTGGTCCTCTCCACTCGTGCCCGGACCACTGCAGTAGCTCCCGGGAGGTCTCTCTGGCTCAGGCCTCTCCCCACTCTCTAACCCCCTCCAGTCCACCCTCCATTCGGTCACCAAAGGCTGGGCCATGTCACCACCCCTGCCCCTGCCCCCACCCCAGTGGCTCCTTATAATCCTCAAGAGCCAATATGAAACGTTCTGCCTGGCATTCAAGGCCCTCCTAACCTGGCTCCCTCCTCCTTACACCTCACTCTGTGCCCCATGCTCTTAGATCCGGTGGTCCGACCTCTTGGCTGCTCCTCACCCTAGACCCTCCATCTCTCCACTCTGGGCATTCCCTCTGGCCATCCCCCAGGCCTGGAACATTCTCCCTCTGCACTGACTACTGAGCTCCCTGGCATCCTTCAAATTCCAGCTCAAACCCCCTGCAGGAGGCCTCCCCCAGCCCGCTTCATCCCAGCACCTTCCCCAGTGATCACTCTCTTTATCCTGCACAGCGCTTGTTGGTCACATAGCATCCACTGGACCGTGAGCTCCTCAAGGACCCAGACTGTCTTTTGCCTGTTTTTGTATCCCCAGTGCTTAGCACATAGTAGGCATTTCATCCATGCTTGTTAACTGCTGACTCTACCTAGAATGTGGGTGACTCCATAAACTCCACAAGGGCCAGGACTGTGTGTTTCTAAGCTTTGTCCCTGTGCAAGCACAGGATGTTCTTAATGCTCGTGACTGATTCACAGCTGTTAACATAAGGTAGAAATGAGGTTTGTGGAGATACAGAGCAGGAAGGAAAGACACCTGGGCAATCAGGGAGGCCTTACAGAAGAAGGACCCTGAGAGGACACCTAGACAACAGAAAGGAAACGAATGATTAGCAAAGGCAGGGGGGAGGCAAAAGTAGGAGAAAGCATTCCCATCAGGAGGAACATGCAAAGGCTTGGAGGCAGGAACTGCCCTCACTAGAAATCGCCAAGACAATGTGTGAGCCCTTGTCTTGGACCAGACATTGTTGGAATTCTTCAGCTATGGGCTGGACTTCATGTCATTGAATGTCCTTCCAACTGTGAAATTCAATGAATATTCTCAGAAAATGAATCAGTGACAGACTGGAAAAAGAACAGATTGGTGGGCATTCCTGCAGAATCTCAGGCGAGAAGAAATAAAGAATCCCGGAGTTCCAGAGATAGGAGAGACCTGGCCTAGAATGAAGACCACCAGAGCTGGACTGGTCCTTAGAAGTTAGAAAAATGCATGTCTGAGCTGGAAAAGACCTCAGTGAACATCTTCCAACCTCTTGGTTTACAGAGCAGAACAAAACTTGAACCGAACAAGACAAAATTCCAATAGGGATCAATGTAAAGTCATACAATGTGGTTCAAAAAATCAACTTCACGAATACAGGATGGTTAGCACAGTCTGCTAAGCGCTATGCTGAAAAAGACCTGGACGGCTGAGTAGACCACAAGATCAATGTGAGAAAACAGAAAGGCTACTGTGGTCTAGGGCTGCCTTCTAGGAATGAGTGATGGTTAACCCCCTGTGCTCTGCTGGTGAGCCCTCACCTCCAGTTGGGTCCGTGTTAAGTCCTAGGGTCAATAGTCTGCTAAGGTGGAGGGTAATCAGAATGGTGAAGGGCTTGGTGTCTATGTCATAAGATGAGAGGCCTGAGGAAGAGCGGGGCATACTCCATTAGCAGAATGCCCTTTCTTTAACTACACAGGATTATTCAGTGGGATCCACTGTGGTGGCTCAGTAGGACTAATACCAGATTTGTTCATTGTTACCTAACTAAGCCACCACCAGAAGCAGCCCCCTTCCTGTTCTGCATCTCATGGTACTCATTAAGGTAACAAGGAGGGAAAGCAAGTGAAAAGCCTCGAACTGATGGCACCCTCCAGCTGTGATGGACAAGACCCAGGAGGCTGGAAGCCTTCTGAGGACAGGGCTGTTGGGGATGGGCCATTCTTACTGAGCATGCTCCATGCTTTCATGCTAGTTGTAACAATGTATCCAGCTGGCTGGCCTGATGGATAAAGCTCCAGACCGGAGACGGAAAACCAGAGTTCAGATCCGTGCTCAGGTACTCCCTAGCTCTGCGACCCTGAGCAAGTCGCTTAACCTCTGCCTCAGCTCCCTCATCTTTAAAATGGGAATGACGACAGCACCCACATTCCCAGGTGGTTGGGGAGAACCCGATGAGATATTTGTCGTATTTCATAAGCCTTAAAGTGCTACAGAAATGCCAGTTATTATTATTAATTAATTATTAAATTCTCTCTGTGAATCTGGATTCTTAGTCCACTTCTCAATCAAATCAAGAAATAAATCGTAGTCTAAACACATCATGCAAGAATCTCTTTCAAAAACTACGCCAGCCATAAAACTGCTGGCTGACAGGAAACAGAATCAAGGGTCTCACAAAGTCATCTGACTGTGCTTCTATAAACATCTAACAACATTATGGAACTGAAAACATGGTATTATTTGTCAAATAAAATCTTCCTTAGAGTCAGGATCCAAGATCTTGACAGGTTCAAGCGCTGACTCTACTTAGATGAAATTCAGTAGAGACAAATGTAAAGTCGCACTTGGGTATAAAAAATCAACTTCAGAAGTAACAGATAAGGGAAACACAGATAGACAGCAGTTTTTTTCTGAAAAGGATCTGTAGGTTGGAGTAGACCACAAGCTCTCTATGAGAAAGCCACAAAAGCTAGCTCCTTCTTGAGCTGCATTAAGAGAGGTGGAGTTTCCAGGAAGAGGAGGTCCACAATTCCGCCATCCTCTGCCCTTGTCAGACCTCATCTGGAGTCTTATGTTCAGTTCTGGACACCACAGTTAAGAATAACTCTAGCAAGCTGGAAAGTATCCAGGGGAGGGTGACTGGGATGGTGAAGAGCCTGGAGTCTGCTTCAGAGAAAGAGGATCACTTAAGACAAGTGGGCATATTTAGCCCAGAGCAGATTGCGGAGGACTGACAAGATAGGCCAGAGCATTTGAAGCACTGCCTTATAGAGAAAAGCTTAGACATGTTCTGTTTGGCCTCGAGCAGGTGGAAGCAGCAAATTTCAGGCTCCAAGTCAGGAGAATATTTGTAACAATCATTCCTGTCCCGAAGAGGAATGGGCCACCTGGGGGGCAGGGGAGTCACCCTCCTCGAAGGTTGGAGCAGAGGTTGGGATGCCCACTTGTCGATGAGGTCACAGGGGAATTCCTTCCTTGCGGATTGGGCCAGATGGCTACTGAGGAGCCGTCCACCCCCTCCAATTCTGTGATTCTGCAAGAGTAATGAATCCATTTTACCTTTTATGTGTGTGTGTATGGTAATCTCTGTAGATAATTAGTCAATTCTTGGCTGGTAATACGTTGGAGCCTGCTCATTCCCACTATCATTTTTGAATAAAATTTTAAAAATTAATTCTAAAATGTAAGAAATGATCTTAACATGATTTTCTCCATTAAAAATTCCTATTAACCTCAAAGACAAATCTTTCTATGTTTCAGAGGCTTTGAACTCGAGCTGAGTTTTAGAAGAAACTAGGGATTCTAAGTAGTGGAGGTGAGGAGGAGGAGAAGTCCAGGCATGTGAATGCATCGCCCAGGGAACAGCCAGAAAGTCAGCTTGGCAGGACAGCAGAAGGAAAGGGTCCTCCTCTTCTGGCATCTTCAAACAGCTCCTTCGATTTTTGCTCTAGCCTGGAAGGACTGGATGGCCATTCCATGCCCTTTATCCAGGAAGAAAGTTATCCCTCGGATATGCTTAGCTTCAACCTTTCCAGTACATTATTGATACAGAAAAAAATGCTGCTCATGCCAAGGAAATGAGAGACAGCAGAGGGTGGCAGGCTGGGCAGGGCACTGGACTCCCCAAGGCAGAAGGAAGGACTCCCCAAAGGAAGGCTTCCGCCATTGGCCAGATTGTCTCTGGAGGATTGACCAAAGGAACAAGGCATGAATGTCACCAGATGAGAATGCATGAAATGGCTGCGATTAAAATGATGGGAGGAAAAGCCCGGGTCCAAAGAAGGATCAAAGCATCTGAAATATAAAGGGATTTGTCTTTGAGGTTTATAGGAATTTTTAATGGAGAAAATCATGTTAAGATCATTTCTTACATTTTAGAATTAATTTTTACAATTTTATTCAAAGATGCACAGTGGGTAATATGAGTAGGCTACAACATATCACCAGCCAAAAAATGACTAAGGGAAGATTGGCAGCTTCCAGACTGTCATTGGAGAGATGAATGGGTAGAAAAGAAGGTGAGCTGGTCGGGTAGGAAGAATGAGGGCTAACCAAATCACCATGCTGGGCTCCATTAACGCCCAGGATATGCCATGAGACTAAAAGAAGGACCAAAGCCCATTGCGTGGACCTGCTGGGGAGGAATTATAGCAGACTGAGGACAAAAGTCACCCAGGCTGAGAAGGCATGGATGAGCTGCGATCTGCATCGCTGGAGGGACTACCCACCTTGGGAAGATTGTGATCTTAGATGTTGATCCATAGAGATGTGGAGAGGATGTTTTAAATTTCACACAATCCCCACAGAGATTTTTCATGATCAATAAAATTGTTCCTGCAGTTCAAACACTGATCAGTTTTGTTGTGTTGGGCAAATACCTGCTAAACCAGTGCCTACTGTGTAAAAGATTATGCTAGGCAAGGAGGGGTGAAAGAGAAGGGCTTAGTCCCCCTCTGAGAGCCCTCAGAGAGCTCCCGCTCTAGCCTAAGGACATAGCTAGGCACACTCCAGATGGCCTGGAAAGCTCCCCCTCCTCATCTTGGCCTCCCAGTCCCCAGCTTCCTGCAGGCGGCAGCTAAAAGTCCACCTTCTACAGGAAGCCTTTCCCAGTCCCCCTGAGGGCAAGGGCCTTCCCTCTGGTGATTACCTCCCACTCATCCCATCAGGGGGTTGGTACATCATTCCTGTGTTGTCTCCCCGTTAGAAGCTCCCCAAGGTCTGGGGCTGGTTTCACCTTGATATCTGCAGCTCTCAGCACCAAGCCTAGCACAGGCCTGTTGACTGACTGACGAGTCATTATCATCACCAAAGAAAACTAGCTAGGAGTAGGGGATCCGGACAAACAGAGGTGACCTCGAAGTCCAGCAGGGAAAGATCTTCGTGGCCAGGGAGGGTGAGGGGAGGCTCCTGGAATAGAGAGCCCTGAGATTTGGCCTTGAAGCCAGGCAGAAAGTCCAAAGGCTGGAGCCCACTGTCATCAGCTTCTAGGGCACCGGTGATCCTTCTGTCTGGGGAGAAGCTTCCTGATTTCTCTTCCACTCACACATCTGCCCACCTGGGTACCTGGAGAGCTCTTCTGCTAATTCACAGGGCTTTCAGGCATCACTCTGCATTCTCTTTTCCAGGTATAATGTATGGTAATCACCTCTGAAAATGAAAGTCACATTAATGAGCTCAGTGAGGAGGCAGCTACTCATTTGCATCTCCCTATTTCAAGTCTCCAGGGTCCCCAGGGCTCTCTAGGGCCCCAGTGGGAGTGATGGAGCCCTGGTCCTGCTCCTTCAGGATGTTTGGGCTCAATCCAGGGAATCTCCCTTCCACATCAGCCTTCTCCCCCAGGCCCCCGGCTTAGAGTGAAGCCTGGACGTGGTACCTAAGGACTGGAATGAAACCCCAGCTGTGGGACCTTGAACAAAGAGTTAGCCTTCTTTGGGTCCTAATCTGCCCATCTGTGAAATGGGAAGGAAGGCTCAGCTCTGTCCTGCCAACTTCATAGGATTGTCCCAAACATGTGATGAAATAATATGTGTGGTTAGCTGCTCTTAGCACATGCTCTGAATGTGAATATTCATTGTTCATTCAGGAAATGACTTACTGATTATCTGGGGTGGGGAAGGGGACTGTGGCATTTCTGTCAACCAAGAAACTCCATTAAGTGAAACAAAAGTCAAAAAGCATCTGAGATACTGGGAGGGGGCTAGATTCAGCCCCACTGAGGTTATTTTCTGTGCCACTTTCTTCTTACATTTTCTTCATTCCTTGCCTTCAATTCTTCTTCTCCCACCTCCACAACTTTGCTTAAACAGTACCCACTGCCTGAAATGCACTCCTTCTCACTTCTAATTCCCCATAGTCAGTCAAAAAGATGGATTAAACACTTTCTCAGTCCTGAGTTGGGGATACAGAGACAGGGGAAAACACACACACAAAGGCTAAACCAATCCCTGCCCTCAAAGAGCTTGTACTCTAATGGGCACATGTCCAAGGCATCACCCAAACGCCACCTCCTGTAGAAGTCCCGATCCCAAGCTGCTCCTGCTCTCTGCCTCCTCAAACCACCCCCTCCCAGAACCCTGGTTCCCTCAGGGGCTCACACCAAGGGCTATCACCTGCCAGAGAACACCCCTGATTCCCCATTTGTTTATCTTCTCAGGGCCTCCCCTCAATCAGCAACACTGCCTACTGACTGTGCATGTGCCGCCTTTATAGACACTTACTCACAAGGGCAAGGGCAGGGGAGCCCCAGGTGGCAGCTAGCTCCACGTTCCCCTCAGGGCTCTAGGGGTGTCTTTGAGGGGTAATGGGCTTCTTCTCCTGCTATAGCCTTGAGCCCCCACTCCAATGTGTCCTCCCTAATACCATTCACCACTTAATAGCTCTTCAATATTGTTGATTGGCACCCTACTACCAGTGAGTCAATTATAGTAGCTCACACAAAGGGATCTTTACTGAAAAGATATAACAAGAAGAGAAGTTACCCACATTTCCCCCTAATACCAGGACTATCATCTCATCCCATCTCCCTGGTCAGGGGAGACAGTGGATTCAAACTTGAGCTACAATGACTTACCTCTACTGAGTTCGCTTCTGAGTCAGAATAGCCACTGGGTTGGGTGGGGTCCCTCCCTCTTGGCATCTCTTCATCAATCCCCTGCTCAGCAGGGTCCAGCAGCTTGCTAACCAGGGCTTGGCAAACTCTGGTATGGACCCCAGTGGCCAGGCCTCTGATGGCTCCCAAGGCTGAGGCTGCCTACAAAACTCCTCCACTGAAGATCAGGAAAAAAGCCACCCAGCAGAGACCAAGAGCCTTGCCATGCTCCTGTCCATGAGCCAGCCAAGGTGGTGAGAGTGGACCATTTCATATTCTCTCTCTCTCTCTGTCTGTCTCTGTCTGTCTCTCTCTCTCTGTCTCTGTCTCTCTCTTTGTCTCTCTCTGTCTGTCTCTCTGTCTGTCTCTGTCTCTCTGTCTCTCCTCTCTCTCCCCACCCAGAGGCTTACAGCCATCCTTATCTTCACCACAACCAGGAAAGAGAGAGGTCATGTTGTATACATACTCAGATATAATTCAGAAGCCAAGTAAAAGACTTCTCATCACTACAAAGTGAAAAGACAGTAAACAGTCATCAGATAAGTACCTGGACGTGCCCTGAAGTGGAGAGCTACCCATGCCTAGTGGCAGGGTCACCAAGTCTCTTCCTGTGGGTGCCCAAGCTGGGGCCTCATCGACCAGCCCCCCCCCGCCCCGTTATACTTAGAGTCACTAATCTGGGAAACTTTGTATCCCTCACAGCAAACGGAAGCTCCCTATGGGCAGATGTCGCTTCATCTTTGTATGTTGCCTACACTGTGATTGACAGGTCAGCACTTATTAAATGGTGATCTGTTGGTTGAATTGGTTGGTTGACGTAACAACATTGAGGGCAGGCACGTTTCTTCATCTCCGGTAAAATGCTGGAAGTTCCCAATACTCAGCCTAGTGCCTAGAACAGAGGAAGGAAGGGGCTGTGGGGGAAGGGGGGGG
>CM053625.1:323610137-323698784 GCA_028646595.1 Phalanger gymnotis | reverse complement strand
AGAAAATATTAAAGAGGAAAGGGACCTAGAACACAGCATAAAGAATGCCAGAGCTTAGAACCTATACTGTCAGAGCTGGAAAGAACCTCGAAACCAAGAACTTGAGATGTCAGAGCTGTGAGGGACTTTAACACAGAGAATGTTAGAAATAGGAAATGTAGGACAGAAGAATGTGAAGAATGTGACAGGGAGTTGGAGCATGCCAAACCATCTAAGATGGCAGGACCCACATAGCAGATGTTGGGGACTTTGTTTCTGGGAAGCTGGAGGCCTGGGGCACCCCAAGACATGGAATGTCAGCCACTAAAGGAGCAGGGTTTTCCACCGTCTACACAGACAGAATTGGGAGTGTCTAAAATGGCCTGATTCATCAGTGTCTGGGGACCCACCATCCTGAAGGCCTCCTCCTTCCTCCCCTTACCTCCACTTTAGCCATGGGGCCCAGGAGTAATGGTCTTTCCTTTTCCTTTGTTCTCCTTCATTCAAAGTGTAGCATATGAGTCTCCAATGCAGCCTTGGGGCTTGGGCCACAAGAGCCTGGATGTACAGAATTCCAGCCTGAGTGATGTAGTCAGTCCATGTTATAGGCCCTGAGGAGCTTGGGTTCTGGGTAACCACTATGGACCAGCATCCAATGCAAACTCAGTGAGACCAATGAACTTAATGGGACCAATGTAATGCAGGATCTGAGCTAAGCTGTAAGCCTAAACCTACTCCATTCTCAGAAACCCGCTGCCGGAAAATGTTTGTGTGTTTCTTCTTGCCGTAGCTTTGAAGTAACAGATGATAGCAAATCTAGGAGGAATGTTAGAGTACAGGACATAGACTATCAAAATGTCACAGAACATAGAACGTGGGATGTTGGATCTGGGAGGAACCTCAGAACATGGAACACCTGAGCTGGAAGAGGCCTTAGAAGAGAGAGGGCCAGTTCTATGAATGACCTTACAACACCAAATATAAAACATCAAAGCCAGGAGGCACCTTAAAACATGGAATGTGGAACATTGATGTTGGAAAGGTGGCTGTAATGCAACCAGTCTGTCCTAGTGAAAGCCAGACCAAGGAAGGGACTTTCCTGGGGACACTCAGTGAGCTAATGAGAGCTTCACATATCACAGCCCTGCTTCATCAGCAACAGTCTTTCGGGCTCGATGCATCTAGGGGAGGAGGTCTGCTTTTGATGCTTGAACTCCCTCAGAGAGAGGAAGGTTGAATCCTCTGAGCCACTGGCCAGGAAGGGAAGGAGAGAGGGTTTGGGTCCTCCCCACCCCTATGCATGATGCCCCCCACTTCTCTGGGGGATCAGGAAAGATCCCCAGCCTGGCGTGTATTTTGGTGCGAGGTAGAGTTACGCCTAGATGAGAGAAACCAGGGGCTGGGACAACCCCCTCAAGAGAAGCCACCACAGACCACTATTCTCAGCCTATTCTAATCATCCTGATGAGAACAGAAACTAAGTTAGTCACATCTCTTCATCTGTCTGTTAGTCTATCTCTCTGTCTATCTGTCTGTTTGTCTTCCAGGCTTTAAAATTGAGAATCAATACAGTCCAGAGAAAAAGTCAGTGAGGGAAGAGGACAATGCCAGAATTAAATAGAAGAGGCCAGCAGGGGCAGTGAGATCAATAACAAACCAATTGGAAGGGCTGCATCCTCTGGGTCAGAAAGGAGACAGCCAGGGTGGCCGAGGGACCCATAACAATGGCAGCTCCCACTCAGCCAGGAATCAAAGCCCTCTCCCAGTAGCCCTCAGCAGTGGGTCAGAACAGAGGAAGCTTTGGTGTCTTCAAGTCTATTAAACCCTCCTGGGCCAGGAGTGAAATGGCCCCTGCCCTCAAGGAGCTCACAATCTAGTAGAGGGGGGAGCATGGACAAAATACAGACAAAGGCAACCCTAGGCTCTGCACCAATGAGGGCATGGAAATGCTTCAGGCTGGAATTAAGGATTGTACAAAACAGACTCAAGATGATCTGGGGTCGTTGAGGGAGCAATCAGGGAGGGCCTCTTGGAGGAGATGGGGTTGGGTTGAGGCTTGAGAGAAACTAGCTACAAAGCATTTTACAGGCATTATCGCTTTTGCTCCTCTACCACGCTATGAAACAGGTATATCCCCATTTTCCAGAAGTGCCAGAGGCTGGATTTGAACTGAAGTCTTCCTGACTCCAGGCCCAGCACTCTATCCGCCATACCACCTAGCTGCCATGGATCAGAAACAAGCCTTGAACCCAGGCCTTGCTGGCTCTGAAGGTAATTTGGGAGCAGGCTGTGAAGGGTTCACTCTACATGAGGTGATGGGACTTGCTCGGGAAGCCTAGCTAGGAGCTCCCCAGAGGGCCAGGGTGTCCTCTCTTCCTGAAGCTGGGCAGGGGCAGATCGGCCTGGGGTTTCATGGAACACAACCCTCGCATTTGACAGAGGGTGAAGGGGAGTGCCTTGTCCAAGGTCACATTGCCACTAAGGGGAAGGACAAGTGAGGATGAGATGCACCAAGCTCTGTCCTTGCTGCTACCCTGAGGTGGAGAAGCCAAGGACTAGGAAGCCCAGTTTACCTACTTGGTCCCTCCACTGTTGATGGCTGTGAGTCATCAAAGGGGAGCTTACTGGACTTGGAGGCGGGGCACATTCTCCCTAACCACTGCCCTATGTCTGTCCTCTCCTTGGCTAACCTGCAAAATCCATCTGTGCTGGGTGCCTCAACTTCCCCTCCTCTCACCATCTTCCAGACCTCATTGCAGCCTCACTTCCAATCTCTTTGACTGAAAATGCTCTTTATAAAGTTATGCACGATCTCCTAAATTGTCAAATCCAGTGGCTTTTCCTCAATCTTCATTTTCCTTGCCATTTCTGCAGCCTTGATCATTCCTTGATGCTCTCTTCTCTCTAGGTTTTCGGGACCCTCCCTCCTCTATTCTCCTCCTTCCTCTCAGACCCCTCCTTTTCTGTCTCCTTTGCTGGAGCCTCCTCCAGATTACACCCTCTAATCACAGGTGTCCCTCAAGACTCTTCTCCACCTACATCACTTCCCTTGGTGACCTCATCATGTTCCACAGATTTAATTATCATCTACTGATGATTCTCAAAACTATCCAGTCCTAACCTCTCTCCAGAATTCAGTCTGCCATCACTTATTTACTTACATTTGGACATCCTGACCTCTCTCATAGGTATTTCAAACTCAACATGTCCAAAATTGAACTCATTACCCTTTCCAAAAACTCTTTGCTCTTCTGAACTCCCTTGTTACTGTCAAGGGCACCACCATCCTTCCAGTCACCCAGGCTGGCAACCTAGGAGTCATCCTTAATGACTTACACTCACCCCAAATGTGTAATCCATCCTCAAAGCTTGTCATCACTATCTTCACACTATCTCTCCCGTATATCCTGTTCCCTCCATCCACAGAGTCACCACCCTCACTCAGGACTTCACTCAGACAAGACAATTGCAATAGCTTCCTAATTATGTCTGCTTCAATTCTCTCCCCATTCCCTGTATGTTCCACTCAGTTGCCAGAGTAATTTTTATAAAGGCCTCAAAGAAAAATGTAGCTGGGACACAAGTCCAGCAAGAATTCCCAGAAGAGTTATAGCAAGCGTTAATGAAGGTACTAAGAAATTATTTTAAAATCCAAATGAAAGCATTAGAGGGAAAAGAGGCAAGCACTAGGAAAGAAAGAAAGAAAAAGAGAATCAATGGCTTTTTAAAATAGATGCAAAAGTTTACTGAAGAAAATAATCCTTGAAAATTAGAATTCATCTAATGGAAGCTAACAATTCCGTGAGACATCAGGAAATAATAAAACAAAGTCAGTAGATTGAAAAATAGAAGAAAATATGAAATATCTCATAAGAAAAAAAACCAACCTGGAAAACAGATTGAGGAGAGATCCTTTAAGAATCAATGGACTTCTTGAAACCTATGAGCCAACAAAGAACCTAGACATCATATTTCAAGAAATCATCAAAAAAATGTGTCCAAATATCTTAGAACCAGAAGGCAAATGTAGAAATTAAAATAGTTACCTCCTGAAAGAAATCCCAGCATGAAAACTCCCAGGAATATCATAGCCAAATAGGAAAAAAATAATGCAAACAGCCAGAAAGAAAGAATTGAAGTACTGAGGAGCCATAATCAGAAACACACAAGATTTGGCAAATACCGCCCAAAGAAGCAGAGAGGTTGGAATATAATACTTCAGAAGGCAAAAAAGCGCAGACCTATACCGAAGAAAAATTGACCCAACAAAACTGAGTGTAACGTGACAGGGGAGGAAATGGATCTTTAACTAAATAGAAGACTTCCAGCATTTCTGATGAAAAGATCAGAGCTGAGTAGAAAATTAGACGGACAATGAGGAGAGTCAAGAGAAAGATGAAAAGGTAAACATGAATGAGAAATCATAAGGAGCTAAACAAGGTTAAGCTGTGTCTATTCCCATGTGGGGAGATGCAGCCCCTCAGAGCTCTATCATCACTAGGGGCCAGAGAGGAAATATAATTGGGCAGAGGGCCTGGGTATGATTCTGTTGTGCTTGGATGATCTAGGAAAAAGAATGGAGTGGGTGAGGAAGAGGAGAGCACCGAAGGAGGGAGAGGAAGAATGGGGAAAACTATCACTACAAGGAGGAATTTCCTAAAGATCAACTCTCTCTCTTGACAATTTCATCACCAGAAGGGATTGATTATCATCCTTTTGCTGATGACTCCCAAATCTCTCTCAATCCCAAGTCTCCGCCCTGAGCTCCAGTCCTGAATCACCAAACTCCCTCTGGCCATCTCCCGTGAATGTCTGGACATTCCCACAACAGACTCATTCTCTTCCCTACTAAACCTGCCTCTCCTCCAAAACATTCCTGCATCTGTTGACGATCCTTCCTGTCACCCAGGTTCATCATCTCATAAAGACCCCAAAGGTCACCCATTCCGTCACCTTGGTTTTGAAATCAGGAAACAGATGAGAAACAAGAAGCTCTTTGCCTGAGGTCATGCAGGCACTAAAGGTCAGAACCGGTCCGGGAGCCCAGGTCCTCTGACTCCCAGCTGGGGTCTCTTCTCCCCCGGAGCAGAGCACACTTCTAGAAGGTTTACACCTTTGGGACCCTCACTGGCCATTTCCCTCTCCTTCACTTCCCCAAAGGCCATTTAGGCTAGATCTTGTCTTACAGCATCTCTATCCACAAGGTCCCTGCCCCACCCAGGCCCCCACCCCAGGGATCTCCTGTCTATATCCACACTCCATGCCAAAGTGATGTTCCCAACACACACATCTGGCCAGGTGACGGTTCCAGCCTGCACTCCTGCCATTGGCTGAGCAGGTTGCAATAAGAATTCTTTGGGGGTAAGGCTTGGCTGCTTTGGTACCTATCAACTCCCCAGTTATACTGTGACCGGCCACTTCTCCACTCAAGAAGCTCCAGTGACTCCCTTCTGTCTTTTCAGGCTTATTGTATATCACTCCCCAATACACAGTCTCAGCCAAACTGGCTTACTGTTAGGCTCAGTTCCCACCTCTCTGCCTTTGCCCCAGCTGTCCCCCATGCCCAGAGCGCCCTGCCCATCCCTCTAACATCTGTCAAAGCCCAGCTCAGAAGCCATCTCCCTTATGAAGCTTTTCCCAGGCCCCATTGCTCCTGTCCTCCTTGTCCCTCCCTTCCAAATCACTGTGTATTTCCATCACTGGTGTAGACATGTTGTTTCCTCCCCTGCCCCAGTAGAATATAAACTGCTTGAGGGCAAGAACTAGGTGTTGGGGGGGGTAGTCATTTTATCCCCAGAATGGAGTAGAGTGCCTGGCACATGGTAGATAGAAAGAAAGGAAAAAGGGAGGAAGGGAGGGAAGAGAGGGAGAAAGAGAGGGAAGGAGAGAGGGAGGGAGGGAGGGAAGAGAGGGAGAAAGGGAGGGAAGGAGAGAGGGAGGGAGGGAAGGAGGGAAGAAGGAAGGCAGGAAGGGAGGAAGGGAGGACGGAGGTGGGGAGGGAGGGGGGAGGGAGGAAGGAAGGCTGGCTGACTTTCGCCCCCATCCAGGCTCTCTCCCACGAGCAGTGACGGCCCTTCTCCCCGCCAGCTTCCTCAGCAGGCTGCAGACGGGCTGGCTCAGTGCCTGAGCATCGCCTGGGCCTGACATATTTTGGGCAGAGGCGTGGGGGAGAGGGAGCCATGTGGCCGATGTTAGTAAACAGTCTCTTGCACAGGCTGGCGGCCACCATGGGCAGGCAGCAGGAGGGTGATTAGCTGGCAGATCACACTGGACGGATGGGGCTGCCGGGCGGAGACAAGAGACAGGCCAGAAGCGAGCAGCTGCTCCAGTTGCCATGGAGACGGGAAGCTGAACAATGAGGCTCCAATCCAGCACGTCAGGCGCTGGTGAAAGGCGCCCGCCACACCCAGCCCCCACCCCCTTGCCCCGGACACCAGCCCGGACCTCCCAGGCCTCCCCAGGGAGGAGAGAGGAGCCAGCGCGCGCGGGGTGGGGCGGGGGGGAGATTTGGGAGTCATCAGCAGAAGGATGATAATCAATCCCTTCTGTTGATGAAATTGTCTTGCGGTGAGGGGGTAGGGGTTGGGGGAATGGGGAACCCAGCCCCATTACTCAATAATTGCCCAATGGTTTGTCTGGGATTAATGTTGAAAGATGCCTTAGCGATCATAGCCCATCTCTCCCTCTTCCCATTTTACAGATGAGGGGGCTTAGGATCGCGAGACAGAGCATGACTTTGTCGCAAGAGAAACCACGGGCCCGGCCGGGGGGAGGGGCGGGGGCGGGGAATAAAACCCGGCTTCTAGTCTGGCTTCTCACCAACGATCCGTGCGAGCACAGTCAAGTTGCTCCTGGTCTTGTCTGGTCTAAATGCCTGCATTCTTTGCCTCTCTAGGGTCAGGACCGGAACTCGAAGCCAGGCACGCAGTCCTCCACCCAGGGCTCTCTCCATCACCATGAAGTGACCCGGACTTTTGTCTCCACTCCCACCTCGAAGCTTTCCTTAGCTTTGTGTGACATCGCAATGTCGTGTCAGAGCAAGGAACAGAGCAGAAGAAATGGGAGCCCTCTCCTCATGCCCCAAAAAAGAAATAGGATGACCCTCGGAACAGAGAATGTCAGATTTGGGTAAGACCTTGGAACCTAGAACAGAGAGCGTCAGGTCTCTGACAAAGCATGAAGCAGTGTTTTTATGAAGAGCTCCAAGGAGGAAAAGCCACCCCCTCCCAAGGCAGACCATCCCACTTTTGGATGACTCTATAAACTTTACTCCTTTTGTCTCTGGAGCCAAGCAGAGTTAAGTGTGAATTCTCTTCAATATGACCCACCTTCAAATACTGGAAGACTGCCACCATGTTCAACTAAATCATTTTCTATTAACATTCATTATTATCCACTCTGCCCCCCCCCCCATCTTTTGTCAGTCTAAAACTTTCTAATATATCCAAAAGATACTCTATGTAGAGGGGTTTTTTTTGTCAACAAAAATCCACCTTCTCCCACCCCATCAGAAAAGGAAAACAAAGACCATGTAACAAAAATTCACCAACAAAACAAATGCCCACATTGGCCATATCCACCAAATGTCTCATCTGAATTCTGAGCCCTTCCTCTATCATCTATCAGCACAAGGCAGCTTGCTTCACCAGCAGTCCTTTGGAACCGCCATTCCTCTTTGCATCGATCAGGATTCTCGGATCTTTCAAAGTGGTTTGTTTTGACACTGTATGTTATCATACAGATGGTTGTCCTGGTTCTTCTCCTTTCATTCTGAATCAGTACGCACAAATCTTTCCTGGTTTCTCTTAAATTGTCCCTGTCACCCTTTCTTATAGACCAATACCATCCCATTCCTTTCCTATAACACAACTCGATTAGCCATTCCCCAAGCAATGGTCACCGCCTTCGTTTCTAAGTGTTTGCCACCACAAAAAGGCACTGTAAGTGCATTTGTACAGATGGCTCCTCTGATCTCTTTGGAGTAAAAGCCTAGTAGTTCACAATTCCACCATCACTCATGATCGTACATCAATATTCCTTTTTTCCTACAGCCCCTCCCACCTTTATCATTTTCCTCTTGGGTCAACTTTCTCATTCCAGGAGCTGTGCGGTCAAACATAGGAATAGCTTTAATTTGTTCATGATTTGGAGCATTTTTTCATGCAGCTTTGGCGGTTTGGATTTCTTCTTCTGAAAACTGCCCATTTATATCCTTTGACCATTTTTCAACTTAAGAATATAGAATTTGAAAAAAAAATTAAATAAAATAAATAAATAAAAATTTTTAAAAAGAATATAGAATTTGTTTCATTCTTGTCTCCCCAATTCCAAGCCTACTTCATGGCACAAAGCCACTGACTGATGAATCCTTGTTGATTATTTGATATGGTTGGAACTCAGGACCCTTCAACACCCTGGGTGCTCTCCTCTGGACATTCTCCAGCTTATCAATGCCCTACCTAAACCTTGGTGCCCACACTGAACATGGTACTCCACGGACGTGGTCTTTGGTGCCCAAACTGAACATGATACTCCATGGATGTGGTCCAGCGAGGGCAGAGCACAGTGGAACAATCACTTTCCTCTGACTGGCAGGTTGATCTCTTATTTTTGCCCAAGGTGGCACCAGCCTTCTTGACTACGACATCCTACCTATCACTCTTATTGAGCTGCCCTTCAAGCCTGGCTGCAGCATTTGGTTCTTTCAATTCAATTCAGTAAGCAGCAAGTGCAGGTTCTTGCCATGTGTACTGAGGGTACGAAGATGACAAATGTCACAATCTTGGCTTCGGGGAACAGACAAGTGGCAGGTATACACACTCACACATACACGCCAGTATGAAAAAAAAAGATAGCATAGAATGAAGGCAGCAAAGTACTCTGGGAAAATCTGAGAAGAGGGAGAAATGGCTCTGTCCATGAAGAAATAGAGGAAGGCCTCCGGGGGAGGCAGTGGCTGAATTGAGCCAAGAAGGCAAAGGCTTTGACTAGTGAAGCTGGGGCTAGGGAGAGTTCACTGCGGGTGAGAGGGATGGCCAACAGGGATGTCCACAGGTACAAGAGGGAAATCCTCAGAACTGTTTGCAGGGTAGAATTATGAAGTAGAGAGAGAAAGTTTGGATAGGAGGTAACGGTCAAGAGCCTGTGGAAAGGCCTCAAAAGTCCCCAGAGGAGTCAGCGAGAAGGCCCTGAATGTTTCTGAGCAAGGAGTGATCTGCACCTCTGGAAGCTCCAACCCCTCCCTCTCTGTTCCAGTCAAACCAACCGGACAAGCTCGGTCAGCCCCATTCTCACCCCTTCCGTGACACCTACCCCAGAAATGGCATCTATAGGAGGTCCTAAGTTCCTTTTTTGGTCACACTTCCTATTTTGAATATGCTATATGGAAGTCATCACTTAAAGGAACTCAGCTTACGTGTCTTGCTATAAAGGAGTCCAATAAGCATGAATAGTTACTCTCTAACTTAGCTATTTCCTACATTGAGACTTTCATATATGTCTTTTTTTCCCCTTAAACTGGAACCCACTCAGAATAAGAAGGGACCACCTTATCTAACTTCTTTCATATGTGAAGCATTCAAGAAGATCTGGGTTCAAATCTAGCCTCAGACACGTAGCCGCTATGTGACCCTGGGAAAGCCACTTAACCCTGTTTGCCTCAGTTTCCTCATCTGTTAAATGGGGATAATAAGAGCACCTATTTCCCGGAGCTGTTATGAGGATAAATAAGATCATATTTGTAAAGTACTTAACGCAGTGCCTGGCACATAGTAGGTACTTAATAAATGTTTCTCCCTCTTACAGTATAACCACTAGTTACCATTATTATTTAAACAAGTTGACATTTCCAATAATCTACAGCTTCCTTGGTTTGGGGTTTCCATCCATAAAGGCAAATATCAATTTCTCTCTCCTCCCTACCATGATAAATCATTTCTTTCAATATATATTATGAGCTCCCTGAAGGCAGGGACCTTCCTTTGCCTGAACTTTGCATCTCTTCCAACAAAGAGCACAGGGTTCTGCAACATAGCAGGTGCTTAAGGAATGGATTTTGTGCCACCAATCATGGGTCTAATCTCCCAGGTCTGTTGGGAAGAAAGCGTTCTCTGAGTCTTCGGGTTTTTATAAGAATGGAATCTCTCCATCACCATCACCACCATCATCACAATGATCTGAATCGCCTTCATCACCTTCATCGTCGCATCTGCATCTGCACCATCACCATCATTATCATCATCATCACCAACACTGAAGTCAACAGCACCATTATTTATGTTTTCTGGAATCCATCCAGTTTTCAATCCTAGTTGCTTCTTTGGAGATATAGCAAGCACTTCCTAGAAACAGTTGTAGGTTCAACTGAAGCACAACGTGTGAAGGGACACCTTAGTTCCCTTGTGAAGCAGCCCGCCAACTCTTTTCTCCCCAAGACAAAGGTCAAGGCACTCTGCTCCCAGCCCCCTTCAACAGATACTGCCTTCCTCAGCTGATGATCTGGTCCTGAAACCCCCAGGATTGATGCAGTTCCCTGGAAAATCAACCTGAAACCTATTCATGGAGAGGAAACTGCCCACACCATCTCGGCCATGTATGAAAGGGGAGTGAGAACCCATGTGAAAGGAACTTTTTTCTTTTCTTTCTTTTTTTTTGGTGGCTTTTGAGGTAGATAATGAGATCCCATGGCCAGACAACATTTTTTGACTTGTGAGAGGAGGATCAGGCCTCTTAAGTTACTGGGGGAGTGAATTGACTCCTTTGTTTTCAACAGAAGAATTAAAAAACACCAACACCCCCCAGCCCCCACCCCAGCAGGCCTGCCTCAGCCCCTACCCTTCCTGCAGAGAATCTGGGCTTCACTGACTGGGGAATGAAAGGAACCAGAACAAAGCCCCTCAGGAAAGTCCCTCATCTACCTCATGCTTTGTCTGGGACTCTTTCCCTAGAAGCCAGAAACTGTTTGGTGGAGAGCCCCATGCAAAGGCCACCCCAATGGCTGGCCCCCAAATGACTCCTTCACAGGATCTGCAAGGCAATGGATTCCCCTTGAGCTCCTCAGAATCAGTGGGGTGTCTGCCCCTGCACACAAATGCCTCATGGAAGGAAAGGGGAGGATGGCTCAAAGGAGTCAGGATACCCAAGGACTGTTTCCTCACTTGCAAAATGAGGAAGTTGGCCTTGACTTCTGCTCTCCATCTAGGATCCTATAATCAGGGGTGTGTGAGTGTGTGTGTGTGTGTGCATGTGTATATGTGCATGCACATGTGTGTGCACGTGTGTATGCATGCGTGCACATGTGTATGTGTGAGTGTGTGCATGCACGCACGTGTGTGCATGTGTGTATGTGTGGGTGTATTGCATGCATGTGTGTGCATGTGTGTGGGTGTGGGTGTATGTGCGTGTGTGCATGCACATGTGTGTATGTGTGTGTATGTGTGCGTGTACACTTACACATCTTAAGAGCAGGCAATTGCATCAATGGAGTGATTTTGGAGGTACCAAAAAGCCCCTCCTGACTGAAATTCCACCATTATTGTGTTTCTCCTTAGTAATAACCCTCATTTCCCTAACATGTAAAGGCTCCCAAATGGGATAACATATGTAGAGTGCTTTGCCGACCTTAACAGGCTCTACACATAGCCTTTGCCAACTCTTCTTAGCTATTATTTCTAAAAGGCTTTCCCTCAACCTCAGGAAGGGACTCCATTTGTGATCATCGCTGATTATCAGACCTTCAAATCTCAATCATCTCGGGCCACCAGCTTGGCCACTGCTGGTTTCTTGGGCTGGCCTCAGCAGGGGACTGGGCCCACCTGCCCACAGGACCGTCCACATTGCCTGTGGCTGGGATAGCCCTGGGCAGGCCCCATCCTTCTTATCTCAGCAGATCAGACAAGAATCTGGCCTTCAATGGGACCGCCAGTGGAGGATATGAGCAGAGGTAATTAAACACCCATTCATTTTGGAAGGGGGGGGGACATCCACAGAGATAAATAGATCTTTATCCCCTCTGAGGGCCAAGCTGGAAGGCCCAGGCCTTCTAGCCATCAGGGAGGCTAGTTTGCCTGACGATACATCTATTGCCAAGGCCTGGACGGCCTAAGGCAGACCCGGAAAGCACTCCCAGTGTTCTGGACAAGCCACGCAGCCCAGCTCCCTCATCTTACAGATGGGGAAGCCAGGGACGGACTGCCCCATAAAGAGAGACTCACCTTCTACTTGGGCCCAAAGGGCAGAACCAGGAGCCATGTGTGTACAGGCTGCAAAGAGGCCCACTGAAGCTGAATGCTGGGAAAACTTGCTAGCAAGGAGTGCTGTCCCAAAGCTGCCAACAGATTCTGCGCATGCTCTGTACCATGGACTGTAGCTTAGCCCAGGGGAAACTGAGGAAAGCAGAAAGCAAAGTCCCTGCCCTCAAGGAGCACGCACTCCAATGGCGTAAACGGCATGTAAAAACTGTACCTGCAGGATAGGCTCTGGGCTCTGTCCACAGCCACACCTCCTAGACACATCTCGGGCCTGGACTCACGGAGACATGAACTCAAATCTGGCCTCAGACACTTACTAGCTGTGTGACCTCGGAAAAGTCATTTAATTTCTGTCTGCCTGAGTTTCTTCGGCTCTAAAGTGGGTATAGTAACTGCCTGCCCCTACTTCCCAGGGTTGTTGTGAGGATGAGATGCCATTTGTCAAAAGCCACTAATGGATGCTATGTAAATGTTCTAAACAGCACTATTACTAGTATTACAACCCACTGCTTTTCTAAGATCCCTTTGGGCCAACCCTTTGGCCACGATCACAGAATGGGGGCTGGGAAGAGGAGTCAGGGGTCAGGGTCCCCTCCAGAACTGCTCTGGACACTGGGATTGAGGCTGGAATCATGGCGCCTGGGAAAGATCAAAGCAAAGGACAGCAGTTGGTGAGACAGCTTTAATCCTCCCCACAGCCTCTAATTCTCACCCCAACCATGGCTTTAGCCCACTCTTGGAGGGGTCTGGCATGAAAACTCAGAAAATCTCCCTCAGAGCATGCATGGAGGCTGGGTCTGATGCCAAGTCATTTTGGCAGGCAGGGTGAACCTGCTTCTGGAAGTGTGTGATGCTAATAGAGTGGAGAGCTCTCTCCTTCAAAGCAGAGCGACCTTGGGGGCTCTGTGACTCTCTGCCGTGCTAAGGACAGGCTGAAGAAATGGACTTTCAATTGGCTGCTAAGCTGGACCTGGGTATATATTCACAGGACATTGAGGAGCCAGAGTAAACCTCTCTCTGCCTGGCTGCATTCAAGTGAGGATGGAAGAACCGTAAGCCTCCGGTGGGGAGAGAGATAAAGCGTCGGCATCCTCCTCTCCCCACCCAGGGTCTCCACTAAGCCATCAACACGTGGTTCTGCTGTTGCTTCTGTCTCTGTTGTGTCTTTTCTCTCCTAACTCAAGTGAAGGCGTATTAGAAAAGGATTAACCTTTGGCGTTTTGAAAGGTCAAAAGATTGAGCCTTACAAGGTCTGGTGATAGGAGTCCACGCCCGAGCTTGCTGAGTCCATCGAAGAACAGACCCCAAGGGACCTGCTGGACCCCACAGAAGAGTAGATGGAAGGGCAGCCCAGCAGGAGTAGACCCTCCACCGGGTACGTGTCTCTGCCAAACCTTCCTGAAGCTCACTCTCAGGGATGGAGGTGGGATGGGGGAGAGTGCACCCAGGCACTCTAGAGACAATAGACTGGTATTCTTGTCATCTTCTGAGGAAAATATTGTAAGATCCAAATGACACTTACAATTGAGAGATTATACATTGTCAGGGTTCTCAGCACCAAACAGGCACCAGGGAAGCACTGGAGTAATTGAACTGGGGAATGAACCGGCCAGATCTATGAGTTAGAAACCTCTGTCAGGGAATGATGAGAGAGGGTAGAAGCTGAGGCTCTGGTCCCAGGTCTACCCCCTGGAGGGCCCCCAGAGGGCAGTGAGGCCAGGCCCTTCCTTTCACTGAGGGATAGAGGCCCCGAGAGGCAAGTGGTCAGGTGCAATAAGGGGCAGAGCCAGGAGCCAATCCACATCCTGGGTGTCCACTTTGGGCCTCTTCCCATGTCCCCAGGCAATGACGCACATCGAAGGACACCAAATCCTCACAAAACCCTCCTTGTGAGGCTGGTGACCTAAGCACTTACTGGCCTCCTGCCTGGAGTGATTTTCCTCTGGTAAGCCTTAGTTTCTTCATCTGTCAAATATGGAGAGTGGAGTCAATCCTCTCCGAGGTCTCTTCAGCTTGGATGTCCTCTGTTCTATATTCTAAAGCCCCACCCACCCACCCCCAAGCTGGGTCATTCTCTGTTCTATGTTCTAGGCAATCTCTCAATGGTGTCACTCTCTGTTCTAAAGTCCTTGTCACATTCTGAGAGGCTACATTCTTCTGCTAGAAGTACCGAGGGACAAACACTCCTGGTACAGTGTAGAAATCTGGGGGAGCTGTTGGCAGGGGAAGTCAGGGGAGTAAGTTGGGGAATGGGGTGGGGTTTAGGCCTTTTAAAGAACCTGCACAATAACTTTCTCGGCAAGGAGGGAAAGCCTCTGGTGCTCTCCTGCCCAAAGGGCACCCCTCCCCCAAACCCCACCAGTCTGTATTTTAATGATCTTTTTTATTAACCACATTTCTGGGTAAAAGAAAGTGTGTTTAAGATTCTGTTAGTGTTGGTGGTGATGGAGAATTTGCTGCCTCATTTAACAGCTTACGCACTTGAGGAAAGCCAAACCAAACAGCCCTGGTTTCTTGGGGAGGAAAATCCCAAGAAGGGGCTGCTCCATGGCCTTCAATGTTGTTGGTTCACACACTCCAGGCAGCCACTTTGCCAGGTACTGAGCTCTCGGGGGCTCCAGAGAAATGCCCCGGGTCCTGTTTTCCATTAAACACAGCACTCTGGATTTCAATGTCTCATTCACTGAAAGCGTTTCATTTATTCCAGGCAATTATGGCCAAGAAAGATCGAAAAGACCATGGGGGAAGGACTTGGATTTCCATCCTGGCTCCGTGACCTTGGGCAAGCCCTTCCTCACCCCAGACTGCTTCCTCAACTGTAAAACGAGGAGATTCACTGAAGAAACATTTTATTAAGCAATTAGAAAGTGCCAGAAGACACTGTGCTTCCCACCTGGGAGGCAAAAATAAGGCATAGACCCTGTGTCATGGCATTCAAGTCTAGGAGGAGGAAAGAAGTTGGAATGCAAATACAGCTAATACAGACAGGATTGCCTAAGCAGCTCTGGACTTTCTCTGCTCAGTGTTCTAAGGACCCTCCTAGCTCTGACATCCCTTGTTCTAAGGCCCTTCCCAGACTTAACATTCTCTGTTCTAAGGGCCCTCCCCACCCTAATATTCTAGGTTCTAAGGCCCCCCTGATAATCTGGGGGCCCCAGACCTGATATTCCCTGCCCTAGTCCCTTCCAGCCTTGACATTCCCTGTTCTAAGTCTTCCCAGCTCTGATATCCCCTGTTTGAAGGGCTCTCTCAGCCCTGACATTCTCTGTTCTATTTTCTACGGTACATCCCATCTCTGACATTCTGGTCAACACTTCCAATTCAGAGCTGGTAAGAGTGGTAGTGTGAGATCTAAGTTTGCTTTCCAAGATGACTTGTTCGTAACTTAGAACTTTTTTGTTGTCTTTGTTGATTAGTTGTGTTCAGCTCCCCATGACTCCATTTGGGTTTTCTTGGCAGAGATACTGGAATGGTTTGCTATTTCCTTCTCGGGCTCACTTTTACAGATGAGGAAACTGAGGCAAACAGGGTGAAGTGATTTGCCCAGGGTCACACCGCTAGCATCTGAGATCAAATTTGAACTCAGGTTCTTCCGATCCTAGGGCCTGGGCTCTATCCACTGTTCCACCTAGTTGCCCAATTTAGAACTTTGGGCTGCCCTTAAACCACCCCTACCCCCCACCATCCCCACCACCCCCACCACCCCCCACCCCTTGCCTTTCTAGATCCCAAAGTTCTATTTCCAACAGACCAGAGAAAGAGGCAGCAGGGAAGGCAGCCTCCAGAGAAAAAGCCAGTCCTGACTCTAGCTCCCAGGTACCGGCTCTCAGCAGAGTTGAGCCCCTGGTAGTAGTGGCCCCCAGAAAGGAGGCATGGCTCATGACACTAGAACTCAGGGTATAATCTGACCTCCACCGATAAAATGCAGAAAAGGGCTAATGATGGGGAAACTGAACTCAGGCCATCTTGCCATTATCTCAGAGAGAAGGAGGTGGGGAGAAATGAACGTGTCAGACAAAGGGTTTGAAGGAGATTAAGGTGTGGTCTGAGCCAGCTGGACTGGGGAGGGAGAAGACCTGAGAGCCCACAGGCCAGGCTTCGGACACTGGCAGCAGCCCCTGAAAGTGGGTTCTCTGGGGAAGAAAAGAGTCTGCCCTGAGCTGGAGGTCCATTCACTGCCCACCCTAAAATGTACAGATACACTCACCCCACACACAGGCACAGCACACACTGCTAATGTTTCGATGGAAACCCTGTCAGGGGAGGGGTGAAGAGACACAATGAGCAGCCATTCAACCACAGAATTTTGTCCATTGTGGCCTCAGAGACACAATTAGCCACAGGAGCTAAAGCCTGGGGGGCCATGGAGACCTGGCCAGGCCTGCCATTCGAAGGCAGACTGAGCCAGGAAGGATGGAGCAGGGTGGGAATGAACATCCCTGTGCCCTCATCTCATTCAATCAATCCATCAACAGGAACTTACTGAAGCCCCTACTATGTGCTAGCTAGACAATGCCTTTGGGACCTGGGGATGGAGAGAATAGATCGCTCCCAGCTCTCCAGGAGAGTGCACTCTAATGAGGACAACAAATGCACACACACACACACACACACACACATAGAGAGAGAATAGATCTGAGCTAGCTCTAGGGAGGTAGGGAAATAGCAGGTAGATATCAGGAAAGGCTTCCATAGAAGGTGGTATTTGAGCTTCATTGTAGGAGGTGGGGGTGGGGTGGAGGGCATGGGGGAATGACCAGCGCAAATGTGTAGGGGCGAGAGATGGAGCACTGCATGAGACACGGAAGCAGCAAGGTTAGTTCAGACAGAGTTCAGGATGTGGAGGAAGGTAAAATAAGACTGGAAAGAAAAACTGGGGCCATTACGAAGGGCTTTAAAAGCCTGGAGGTGGGGGAGGGGCTTCTCCTTAAAACTAGAGGCAATCGGGAGTCAGGGACATTTCTTGAGCAGGGCAGTGACACCATCAGATCTTGTTCAGTCCTGTAACTCTTCTTGGGATTTTCTTGGCAGAGGTCCTGGAGTGATTGGCAATTTCCTTCTCTAGCCCATTTTACAGATGAGGAAACTGAGGCAAAGAGAGATGCTGTGGAAATAGAAACACAAGACGTGGCAACAAAGTGGACAAATGGGGGAGGAGGAGAGTGAGGAATCCAGAGTGACCCAGGCTGATGCACCTGGGAGACGAAGAAGAGTGGAAACCTCGACAGAAATGAGGAAGTTTGGCAGAGGAGTCCCCTAGGGAAAAGACAGTTCCGTTCTGGATTACTGGAGATGTGTCTAGGATATCCGGATCATGTGGTCCAGAAGGCAGCTGGCTGAAGCAGGGAAGACTGAATTTGGATAAATGGATCTGAGTCATTTGCATAGAAATGATCATTAAAACCAGCCGAGTGTTGAGGTCACTGAGCAAGTAAAGAGGGTAGAGGACAGAGCCTTGGGAAACGCCCAGTTAGAGGGTCTGATATGGAGGATGAGCCCACAAAGGAGGGGAAGAAGAAACAGTCAGATAAAAGGAGAACCCTGGGAGGCAGGCCACAAAAACCCAAGAGAAGAGACAGGGAGGCTGATCAGCAGCGCCAGAGGCTAGACAAGGTCCACGAGGATACAATCTAGAAAAGACCATGGGAGTGGCAGCTAGAGATAGACAGCTGGCATTTGAAGGGGGCAGTTTCACTCCAGTGATGAGGCTGGAAGCTAAATAGTATGACACTGAGAAGTGATGGGAGAGGAAGGGGGCATCAAGCCTCAGCAGCTTTTTTCTAGGAGTTTGGCTGAGAAAAGGAGCCAGGAGACCATAAATTGAGGGAATCGCAGGGTCCAAGGAAGGTTTGGTTTTTGTCTTTGTTTTTTGTTTTTTCTGGATGGGGAAGATGTGAGTACATGTGAAGGTGGTAGATAGGGTGGTTATCCTTGGTTCTCGAAGACCAAAATGACATAACCACATTGGGGTAGAGGTACAGCATGCCTGACTGGCTGATCAGGCCAAGACGAGCTTGGAAGGCACTGGGACCAAAGGCACCTTGGAGGGCAAATGACCTCCAAAGTAGCAAAGTAGAACTATCTCATGATCAGATATTGAGGAAGAGGAGGAGGGAGGGAGAGGTTAAAGCGTTTTGAGATGGGAAGGGCTGGTGTCCAGTCAGTATTCTCAGTAATATAAAAGATGAAGTCCTCTGCTAAGAAGGTAGGTGAAAGGGCTGTAGGAGGCTTCAGGAGGGGGAGTGAAGGTTTGGAATAGCCTCTCAGCGGAATGAATTAAGGAGCTGAGATTTAACACAGGTCTCTTCGTCCTCAATAAATGTTTGTCAAGTTCAATTCAATCTGTATCTTTGGCTAGATGCCTCAGTTTTCATCCCCAGGAGCTGGCATTGTCTCTCTCTATTCCCAAGACCCAAAGACAGCTTCTCCCCCTAAGAGAGGACAGTGACCCTCATTTTTCCCCAAAAAGGTAGCCTTCTAAACCAAGGGTCATTGTCTCCCACTGTTAGGAAGTAGTGCATTTCCCTTTCTGAGAGGGCTTTAAAAATAGAGATTGTACCTTCACTTATCAAACATGTAGTCAGAGACTTTTGTTTTGTGGTTCCTGAGGTCTCTTCCAGATATGATGCTTCTGGAATTCTTTTCTCAACCTCACTGAGATTTTATAGACTTGCTGTGGGGCTTTTTCAGTGGGCCAAATTTACCACAATGCCAAGTGTCTTCGGAATGCTTTAGGCATTCTGCTGCCTAGAGGAGTCCTTCTGAAACTAACTACCTAAGGACCCTGGGCAGGCTCTGAGAGGTTTATTCTAAGACAGCTCTTAGGACTCCCCAGGCAATGGAACGTCCATGAGTCATACAAAGCTTCATTAGTTACCTTACTTGTAAAGGAAATCTCTTCATAGTCGACCGCCCATGGTTGCCCGATCTCTTCTCAGATTCCCGTATCATGCTACAGGACATTCAGCTTTTGTCCAGCCAGGAGTGAGACGCCTTTTTATTCTATCAACACCATCGGTGGGCACCAGCATGCCTCGAGGGTGCTGGGATTATAGCCTACCCCTTTATCTGACAGGAAATTAGCACCTCCTCTGGTGTGCATACCAACCTTACCCATAGTAGGTATTTGAGCATATTTATTAGAAGGAATCTGCTCTCTAAAACCAAGACAAACAACCCAATACTGTTCACTTGTCAGGGTTTCTAGGAGAAAATGCTTGGTCAAAATTAGGGCACTCATATAGAAATGGTTTTGTCATTATGGGAATGCTGTTATTACCGATTCTAGATAAGATCTGATGTTTAGGGATGACTACATAGCCTTCAGAGTTCACAGAAGAACAGAACGGGAAAGTTGGAAGAACTGTTGTGGCCATACACAGTGGGTCCAACCACCACTGGAACCCACCAAATGTCTGGCCATATCCAGTCAGTCCAACCACCATTGGAACCCACCAGATAGGTGATCCTTCAGCCTCTGTTGGATGTGATCCAAGATAGCAAGCCCACCACCTCCTAAGGCAGCCCATTATCCTTCGGGATGGCTCTCATTATTAAGGAGTTTGGAGTAGATTCCCCACACACATATTAGGAGATACCAGGTGAAAGCAGGTTGTAAGGAGCCATCACGGTAGCAGGAAATTCACTCGTCACCTTTTGGAGGGCAGCTAAGCAAAGCCCTTCCTAATGTAGCTGTTCTTTTAAATCATGGTCAGAGCTGGGAAAAGCCAGAGATCCTGGAATGTCAGAGCTGGAAGGTGGGGTGCTGGGGGTGGGAGAAGATGGAAGAGTTGGAGACGTTTCTATTCGTATGTCCACTGCCTAGGACGTGCTTGGCATAATAGGTCTGTAAGACAATTGTGGAATGTTTGAATTCTCTAAAAGGTGTATTTAAGACTCCATTTAAAGATCTACCACTCATAGGAGAGACCTCAGATTCCGAGATGAAATGGACCTTAGAATCATCTCCAAGCCAAGATTCTCATCTTATGGATGAGGACAAGGCCAAGGGGTGACGATCCCAAGGTCACACAGGTACAAAGTTGGCAAGGCTAGGATTCGAGGCCAGGTTCTCCAACAATTCAAGGCCACATTCACTCCATATGTGCCGCTACTGGACACCTCACAGGCAGATTTCCTTAACTGAGGGGAGAGGAATCAGGGAAGGGCAGGCTTCTCATAAACTGCAGCCCTCTCCCCTCCCCCACGCCATGCAAATATTCTTGGCAAGCACTGGGAAAGCAAACTAGTACCAGAATATACTCACGGGTGGGGCTTTCCCTGGGATGCCCCAGATCTTCAACCACATATGCACCCCCTGGCAACCAGGTTTTCAGGTTTATAGGTTACCCCCACTGACAATGCCCCCCCAGGCTCCCATCTGCCCCAAAGATGATCCTGGCCTAAAGCAGGCAGGACCCCTTGAATAACGACCTCCAGACAAGCCATAATGGAAGGAGCTCAGCCAGGATCCCTGATGGGTCCAACTAATGTCCTCGGAGGCACCTTCGCCTTTAGAGTCTGAGTCACCCCAAGAAACAACCAGGGTTCATGCTTCCAGGAATGCCTAAGTTGGAAGCCCAGGAAGGAAAATGGCTCCCAGGGTGGGTGAAAAGACCATGATGAGAGAAAAAAATTCACTGACAAAAGCCAGAGTAGCTCTACATAAGGGGTCCATAGCTTTAGCCTGTCTCAGTTTTCAGGAAGAAACAGAGGCCCAGAGATGAAGTGACTTACCCAGAGCCATGCACAAAGCAGCAGGGGCAAGATTTGAACCCAGGCCCTCCAATTGTAGAGACAGTGCCATATGGGTGGTGGCAGGCCAGTAAGAGTCAGGAAGGATTCCATTTGACTTCTTGAACATAAACCTAGGATGAAACTGTTATCATCCTAGGTATTTCCCTGAGAAATATTTGTGATTCTCACTGCTAGAACGATTAACAACATTGCTCGGTTTTAACGGGTCCCTTCTATGGTCCTGCCTGCCACCACTGCTGGGGAGCTCACTGCCCTGACAGCCCAGCCCACTTCTGACACTTGTGTTCTGCAGCCAACACGGTCAAGCCTGCTTGAAGGCCCAAATCACCACTCAATCACTGACCATCAAGGGCTGGGAGAGGCACAAACCAAAGAATGTTTATAGACTGTTAGAGAGCCCAGAACTCCAGAGCTGGAGAAGTCTAATAGTGAGATCCCAGCATCAGATGCAGATGGGGCCTCAGACCCCATCTCGCCCAACTTCATGATTTTACTGATGACTGGAGAGTGACTGGGCCAAGGTCACCTGGGCTGGCTGGGGAGCTCCCCCTGAGACCCCTAAGGGAGCTGTGGAGTTACTCCAGGTCATCCAATGTTAGGTTCTTCAGCCATTTGCTATCTCCCTCACAACAGTGCACTTGGGAAAGTGCCCCAGAATGGACTGAGGGACCCGGCGGAGAGAACAAAGCTCGGAAGGCATCATTCAATGACTATTTATTTTCATAGACATGAGGTATTTCAAAGTGCTCAAAGATGCAGCACTAAATAGACATTTCCAAGACAAGTGAAACACAGAACTTTGCCTTTCCCCAGTTCTATGCCCCAAACATTAACAAGGACGCCAACAGCAAGAAACAGGGCAAGGGGGAAAAAGGCCTAGAGAAGTCAATTTTTTTACAAAAGCTTCTTAGTTCCAAAAAGTGATAAAGTAATATCTACTCAAAACTTCACAACTCATTTTCATACGAAAATATAAGTATCAAATGTAGTCATGTCTCCGCGCCATACTAAAGTATACAGACAGTGTAAGAATTAGTCCAGTATAGAACAGCGATTAACAAGATATCTGTATACAAAACATGCTCCTCAAACATTGAGGCATCACAGTACTTAGGTAGGAATCTCCAATCTCCAAACGGCAGGCCAGGGCGGCCGCCTCTCATTACCCAAGACATGGACAAAGGCAAGTGTGAAATCATTATTTACAGAGATCTAGCGAGGAACCACCAAGAAGAGTCCCCCAGTCCAGTGGTGGGTCAGAACGTGTAAGCACCATTAAGGAGAGAAGGACTGGCTAGTTAGTTTGTGTCTGGAGGCTCCAGACCCGCTGTGGAAGGACCGCCCGCCGCTCAAGGGAGGGGGCACAGCTCCAGGCGCCCGTCCATCTTCACCCCTCTGGCCAGCCCCCCGAGGCCCCTCGAGGCGTCCTCACCCACATCAGGTCCTTGGAGAGAGGACCGAATTGAAAGTAAACCAACATTCTTAACGTCAAAACACCATTTTTTTTCTTGAACAATTAAAAAAAATGTGCAAAGTGGCAGTGGCTGTCCGAGGCCGGGAACAAGAGCCGGGCGAGGCCTTGGTTCAGCAAGTCCGCACGTGCTCCATCTCCTTGAGCAGCTGCTCCTGCCGGGCTATCAGCTTCTTCTTCTCCAGCTGGAGCTGACGCTCCTCAGCCTGGAGGGAGTGCACATACTCGGTGGCCTTTTTCAAGATGACTACCTTGGCCGCCTTGTCATTCTTCACCAGCTCCGGCACATGGTCCCTGAGGGTGATAAAACTGGACCTCAGGTCGTTCCGCCGCTGGCGTTCCAGGATGTTGTGGTTGCGGCGGCGTTCGCTGTCCTCGGAGTCAGAGTTCCGGGGGCTCACGCTCTTGGCCTTGGGCGGCGGGGGGATGCTCTTGGCGGGGCGGGATGGAGCCTCGGCCTTCGTCTTCTTCAGAGGGGGTGGGTCCTCGCTCTCGGCATAGGGGGAGGGTGCAGCGTAGTTGTGCTGCTGGTGGATGGGTGCACAACGCTTGAGGATCAGCTCCCCCGGCTGGGCTCTGATGGCCGTGGGGGCCAAGGCGGCATTCTTGGGCCGAACGGTGATGGTGAACGTGGTGACCGCCTTGGGGTTGTTGGAGGACGACCCACGGCGCTTCTCCACCGTCACCACATCAATCTCCTCCTCCTCCTCTTCCTCTTCCTCGTCTTCATCATCTTTTAGAAACAAAGTCAGAGAGTTACTCTCTGTGCCTCGTCCAGTGAGCAGTTAAAAATGCCTTCAGTGAACGCTCGATGGAGGCACAGCCCAAGAGGGGAAAGGGGACAACAAGCTGAGAAAGAACTTTCATAAACCCTTGGGGAGCTGGGGGGCAGGGGTGAAAAGGGATCCATCATACATACACACTCACACACACACGTCCAAGCATCAAACATGCCAAAGGAACCACCCGAAGCCAAACCCAAGGTTCCAGACTGTTCTTCTCCAATGTGGTTTGGATAGGGGCAGTATGGTTCAGTGACCAGGGCAATGAACTTCCCAGGGCTGAACCCGAGCTTGGTCAATGACTGGCAGAGTGACTTGGAGAAAGCCACCTGACACACCCTTGCTGTGTCCAGCTCCTGCTCCAGAAGACACCATCAAGACCTGCGCCACCTATGTCCAGGTTCCCAGGAAAACCAGAACCACTGCACCCCTAAGTTATTTACCAAAAAATCTGCAAGTGAGTATGTACTAGTGGATAAAAGATGAGCTCTGGGGACAGATCTGGCTCTCAAATCACAGAATGCTGGAACTCCAAAAGAATTTAGAAAACCATAGGTGCCTCATAGACCATCAGAGAGATCTGTACTAGATGGGTATATTTTGTGGTACAGACTGTGAGCTTCAGGACAGAACATGTATTGTACAGAAGACAGCCTGAGCATTGAGCTCTGAACACTGGTGCCCAATAAATGTCTGCTCATTTCAATGCTACCTGACATGCATCTAATAGGCTCCTACTACATGCACCAGGCACAAGGCAAGACCCTGGGGATACAAGACAAAAACCAACAACAGTCTGTGTGGATGGAGTAATTAATGTCCTACGGGGACATGCATGTGAGCAGCAGCACGAGGAACATACTGTATCAAAACCCTCCACATCCAACTGGAAAAGAGACAGAGGGATCCAGGAGGGTGTATGTGAGAAATGGCTACAGCCCAAGACACCAATTCTCGCCAGAAGCGAAGCAAAGCCTTGGCCAGGGTCTGAACAAGGGCACTGGGGCAAGAATGAAGGACCGTTAACAGGGCTGGGGCGCACACACATGCGATCATCTGGACCCTAAACATACACCCCCACACACACACACGAGATCATCTGGACCCTAAACATACACAGCACATACATACACACACACACACACACACACACACACACACACACACACACACACCCCCCCCCCCCCCCCCCCCCCCCCCCCCCCCCCCCCCCCCCCCCCCCCCCCCCCCCCCGGAAACCCTGCCCCATCTTTGGCACCGGAGATCTGAACAATTGGTGGATTTGTTCTGAAGCTAGCACTGTGCTGTCCCAGTCTGCGGGTCCCCTTAAGGCCTGCGTTTGGGCGACTGCCAAGAAGACAGCTGTTGGGAGGAAATGCTTCCCTCACCCAAGGCTGTCAAGGCAGGGACATTAAAGGGACAGGGAGCCTTTTTTGGAAACCGAAGGCTGATCCGAGGTTTCCAGGGCTCAGAAGGGACCACACCTAGCCAATAGGCCCTTTGTCACTAGCACAGGACACCTGGTTTTGTCCCCAGGCCAAGGCGTGGGGACATGACTTTTAAACAGAAAGGAAACTGGGCTTCCTCTTTTCCCCTGGGAGCTTTCTCCAGCCATCACCGTCCAGCCCCAGATGAGTAGGTGTAGAAGAACCAGCCCAACTCACCAAGGTACACCACCAAGGACCTGGGGCCTGGGCACCTCAGCCCAGTGAAGACCTCAGCTTGTGGCAGCTGTGGGAAGGGGTAACTTGGAATATCTCGTGTTCTGGCTGGCACTGAACCATGCTTAACGTACTGGGGTGTATAGAGGATGTGAACCTCTGAACACCTTGGCTTCCCCAACAGACCATAAGCTTCCTGAGGGCAAGGGCTGCCTCTTTGGCCTCATAATCCTAGCACACAGCACACAGAGCTGTGATCAGAAAGCCGTCTCCAAAGGCCAACCCACTTTTTATAGATGACCAAACTGAAGCCCCTCAAAGTTAAGCAACTTGTATATGGTCACAGTTCTTGAGCCAAGGGCCTGACATTCTGCAGCCCCCAATAAATAATTAATACCAGTTGGTGGGCTGAATATGACCAGCTCCTTTAAGGACAAGGACAATTCTGACCTTGATGGCCAGGGCTTGAGCCCCGTGCTTGACACAAAGTACTCACTTAATCAGTGTTTATGGGTGGAAAGAGGAATAACCAGGCAGGTTAGAGAGGGGCCTCTGAGGACATCTAGTACAACCACGTCTTACAAGCTGATCACTGGAGACCAATCCAGTAAGTACTTAGTGGCTTAATAAATGTTGACTGACTGACTGATGGAAGTACTTGGCCAAGGTCACCCTGATAGGAGGCATAGGGCTAGGTCTTCGTGTACCAAATCCACAAGGATGACTCTACGTATACCACACACAGAATCCCCAGGTTTCCTAGGGACTCGTACTGACTGCATTTTCCGAAGGGTAAGAGTGGGAGCAGGAGCAGAATTCAGATCAAAGGGGCCTTAGAAGGGGTGGGCGTCACACTGCCACCTGCTGGCACCGCCTTGAACAACTGGCCAGGCCTGGGAGCTGGTTGGTCAGGGAAAGGCCATCAGGAGTTGCTTGCTCCAAACCGAAAGGATCTGCCCCTTTCCTCAAGGGCTTGTTGCCTGGGGTGGGGTGTGTGCATGGGCGGGAGGGGGGGGGCGGGGAGGGGGTACGTTTTTTTCCCTCGTGCGTCCCCTTTCACCTAGATTGCCTCTTCGACCCCTCCCCTCTCTCCCCTCAGCGGGGGGGGGGGGCTGGGGGCGGAGCCTAGGGATTTCTCCTAGTGCTAATGAATCTCCCTTTGGTGCTCTGGCCTCAGGATGCCTGTTACCACTCGGTCCCTGTCCCAGCTCCCCCAAGGAATCTGTGACACCATCACCTTTCCCCATGTCGTGGTCTGAGAGAGGCGTTCTGAGGGACCAGCAGTTGGGGCGGGGGGAGACCCCTAAGGAGGCAACTTTAATCGTAAATAGAAGGCAGCCAAAAAGGCTCCCTGGATCACCCCTACTACCTCCCACCCCGGGACCCCTGCCCAAGTCTTCGTAGTCAAGTATTTCATAAAGGATAGTTACAACTGGCCCCCGAAACCGGCCCCTGCCCCTGCCCGTGATAGACATGAAAAGGCAAGGATGAATGCCTCGTACCTGCCAGGGAAAAGAGGGGCATCTGGGTGGGGAGGGAGGGGGGCCTTACCTGAGTCACTCAGGGTGTCGTCTCCAGAGCAGCTGTTGGCCCTGGTGTCCCCCTCGCGGAAGGGGCGCCCTGGGCCGCGGGGCTGCTGCCCGGCCCCTCCCGGGGGCGCCCCAGATGTGCCAGCGAATCCAGCTGCAGCGGCTGGGGGTTCCCGCTTGTTCACCGGGAAGGGGAAAACCACAGCCGGGTCCACGCACTCGGAGGCCGGGTTGCACAGGTCAGCGGCCCCGGGGGCGGGGAGCTCAACTGCCGCCGCGACTGCAGCCCTGGAGGACGGCGAGGAGGAGGCGGCGGCGGCTGCGCTAGCCTTGGCTGGGCCTTCGGCCGGCGCCCCCCGCGGGCCCGCCTGCAGCTTCTCGGTGACCACCCGCTCGAGCTTCTCCCGCGCCGAGAAGCCGCTCCACATGCAGTCCCGCAGCACGAAGGCGCTGAGGTTGCCCTCGCCCCAGGCCGCGTGGGCCGGCCCCCCAGTCCCCCACGACTCCGCCTCGGGAGGCGGCAGCAGCAGCAGCTCGGATGCCCAGTCGGGGGGCTCGCCGCCCCCGGGCCAGGCAGCCGCCGGGCTAGGCAGCCCGCCGGGCCCGACGCCGGGCCCGGCCCGGCTCGGGGAGAGAGGCGGTGTGGGCAGCAGCTCGAACTTCTTCCAGATGTCCTCCCCCGGGGGCGCGGCGTCCGGGCCGCCCACGTAGAAGTCGTCCTCGTCTGGGTAGAAGCAAGGCTGCAACGAGTCGAACTCCAGGTCCGGGTTCTTGGGGGCCGCGGCGCCCACGGGCATGGTGAGAGGGGGCTTGGGGGGCCGCCGCCGCTCCTCGGGATGCGCTCAGCCGCCGCCTCCTGGAGCTCTGCTCTTCGTCGGGGCTTCCGGCAGAGAGAGGAGGGAGCGAGGGAGCGAGGGAGCCAGAGAGAGAGTGTAAGGAGGGAGGCACCGATTAGCCCTGGGCAACAGAACGGACAGACACACGGACACGTAAGGGAGAGAGAGTGGGGCTGAGAGAGTGGGGGAGTGGGGGGGGAGGGGGAGAGAGAGAGAGAGGGGGAGAGAGAGAGAGAGAGAGAGAGAGAGAAAGAAGGTTGGTAAAGGCAGCTGGCCAGGGAGGCAGGCGGGCAGTCCTCCTCCCGCGGGGGGGGCGAGCAGGGGGAGAAGCCAGCTGCCCAGGCAGCCAGCCGGCCGCTCGGCCGCCCGAACCTTGCCCAGTTTCCCTCCCGAGGATGAAGAAGTTTCTCTCCTCTCCTCTCCCTCCCACCCCCTTCCCTTTTGTGTACCAGGCGCCTACACCACTGGGGGAGGAGGGGGAGGGGAGGGGGAGGAGGATGCAGAGGAGGGTCGTCCAGCCCCTCCGAGCCAACTACGGGAGGGGGGGGCGGGGGGCTCTGGGGAAAAAAAAAACCAACAACAACAAGCGTAAGATTCTCCCCTACACACTCACACGGTGGCAGACACACGCAGACACACACCACACACACATACCCCCACTTTCTACCGAAGGGGGCTCGCTCGAGGGGTCCCCGCTCTGGGTCAAGATGCAGTGGATGAGGGATGCCACGGTCATCTGTAAACTTTCCAAGGCCGGCGGCCTCCGAGGTCCCTCTCCCCTCTGCATCCTGACATCTTTCGCGCTGTTGGCTCCTCCCAGCTCGCATACTTTGTGCGCTGGGGTTCTAACGGCCCCTCCAGCATCCTGGGTTCTAGGATCCTTCCCAGCTGACATTCTCAGCTCGACGTTCTAAGATCCCTCCCCCCACCCGCCCAGCTCTGGCATTCTATGTTCTACGTTCCAAGGTCCCTCCCAGCTCTGACATTCTCTGTTCGACGTTCTAAGACCCCTCCCAAGCTTTGACATTCTCAGGTCTCGGTTCCAAGGTCCCTCCCGGGTCTCTGATCTCCATTCTGGGTTCTAAGGAGGTTCTCCCTCCTAGCTCTGATAGCTAGAAATTCGCTGGCACACTCCTCGGGGAGTCTGTGTTAGAAGATCACTTCCAGTTGTGATATTCGTTCTAGGGCACCTGGCCGCTTATTTGCAGCACCCGCAAACCTCCGAACTGAGCACGCCCCAGCCTTCAGCCCGACCCACCTTGCAGCCCCGCAGCCTCCCAGCCCCGGAGCCTGGTGCAGCAGAACAGGACTCACTCCCCTCAGCCTGGCCCTGAGCCTCCTCCCGCCTCCCGGTTAGAAAGAAGTCGCCCCGAGCCAGGGGAAAATCAGCCCCGCGAGCCCAAGAAGCCCTTAGCCCGGGGCTGGGAGCCAAGATGTGGCACTGGGCCGGCCGCACCCCGTGCCCTGGGCACTCCTCGTTCGTGCCCGGTGCAGCAGCCCTAGCTCTGGCGCTAGCCCCCAGTGCAAAGCTCTGCACGCAAGGCGGCAATCTTTCCGGGCGAGGCGTTCTGAGACAATCCGGCCGAGGATGTCCGGACCGGCGGTAGGCTGAGCTGGGGACGTAGAGATCGGCCCAAGCTTCAGGAATGGGGAGGGAGGCACGGGTGGGGGAGCAGACGGGGTGACTAGGGGTTTGTTTTTGTCCAAAGGGGGACCAAGCCCCCGAGGCGGCTCCCCACTTCTGTCTTAAGTCTAAGCAAGCAGAGACAGCATCGCCCCGAGCCCAGGGCTGCAGAGCACTGCTGGGCAGGGCGGTGCAGTGCGGTGCAGTGCGGTGCGATGCATGCCCACCGGTTCACCTTACCTCCAGCCGGCAGCAGCAGCAGCAGCAGCGGCGGCGGCGGCGGCAGCAGCGGGAGCAGGGACTGGCCACACGCGCGGGGCTGGGCTGGGCTGGGCTGCGCTGCGCTCGGCCGCTCCGCACCCCTGGGCTGACCCGCCGGCCGGCTGGCTGGGGTCCGGGGCGGCTCGCGTCTGGGTGCAGCCCGCAGCCCTCCTCTGCAGCCGCAGCCGCAGCCTCGGTGCCCGGGGGCTCCTCTGGGGACAGCCGCCCCTCGCACCGGCCGCTCCGCCCGCCGCCCGCCGCCTGTCACAGACTGCGTCGCTTTGCAGCGCCCGGGATATTATTAACCCCCAAATTCTGACACACCCGGAGGGGGGAGGGTGCCTAGAGGGAGCCGGTTGGTGGGGGCGGGGGCGGGGGGGGGAGGGAGGCTGGGAAGTGGAGCAGGGGGCGGGGGGCGGCTCAAGCCCCACCCTCCCGATTTCCATAAAAGTCAGGGGAGGCGCCAGGAGGCTTTCGCGCCAAAAGCCCCCGGGCCTTTCTTTTGCTGCTGGGGCTGGAGGCCGCCTCGCAGAGTTGGGGTCTCGGGATACCCTCCCCAGCCGATGCTGCAAGGGGGAGACGCTGGGCAATGGTCTCTGCCCCGCGGGGGTAGTTTTGCATGGACCAGTCGGTGCAAAAAAAACACCGAATGTACCGGGGGGGGTGCTGTGCATGGACTGCTGGGTGGGCTTCTGGGCTCTGGGCAGCGGGGCTGCAGCATTCTCCTGCCCCTGAGCTTGGGTGGTGGGGGCTGAGAGCCACTGGCCCGACCTGGGGGGAGGGGGCTGCTTCGCAGGGGACTGTGCATGGGCTGGGGAGGGGCACCCGGCTGCTGCAATCCCCAGCCTCCTTAGTCCACGACTAGGGGCGGGGCGGGGCGGGGTGGGGGGGTCGGAGGGCGGTCTTCGGGAGCTGCAGCGGGGCTGAGGCCCTGGCCGGGCCGGAGGGGGTGCTGGGACTGCCCCCAACTCTTGCAGTCATCCCGGGGGGGGGGGCCGGGGGGGGAGGGGAGCTAGGGTCAATCAATCAATCAATCAATCACTGCGGGGTAATGAGGGGCCTTGGTCCCGGGGCTTTTCTCGGTGCAAGGCGACCCCTGGCGGGGATGCGGGGGCTGCTGCTGCAGAAGGAGTGGCCGAGACTTGAATTGTTTCTCTTTCCCTCCTTCTCCGCCCCCTTCATCCCCCTCCCCCTCCCACGCCCCATCTCTCCTGGGCGGCCCCCGATGCCCTCCAGGCCCGGAAGGCTGCTCTGGACGCGCCCCGTACAGCCCCCTCCCCCTACGCTTGCTCTGATGCCCCCCCACCCATCACCGCCGTTAGCATCTGCCCGGGACCTCTACCCCTCCTTCCTTCCTGATGACCAGACCGCTGGACGCAGCACCGGGGCCGCGGGGGAGGGGCCTTCTCTAGATACCCCCAGTGCTAGGCTGCCTCACCCTCAGACGCGGAGCCCTTGCACCCCACCCCCTTCCCTCTGTTTATTTACCCTGGGAGACGGGAGGGGAGCTGACCCAGCTCCGGGCCTCCCCATTTATCTTCCACTATGTTTTCAAAGAATGAATAATGGAGCCTTGCCCCGAGTGGGCCGCCGCGCCCCCCCTTCCTTGCCCCCTTCTTCCCCCACCCACGTAGGACCTCTTCATCTTCCACACGCATTCATTGGGGGTGGCCCTGTTGCCCCACAAGTGAGGGGTGGCGGTCAACCGAGGCTGCTACTGCAGACTTTACGGGTGGTGTCGATGGCAGGAGTGCCCTCCAGGGTCGTCAAGCCCACTGAGGCAACCGGGGGCTCTGACTTTTGATGGGGTGGGAGAGGGCGGTGAATAAACCTTGGTTTACCGCTCAGTGAAAGGGGTACCTTACTGCTTGTACCACTGACGTAACCCAGGCTGTTGAGAGGAACCTTTCCATACTGTGTCACCTAATCTAATCCCCTCGACCAGCTTGGAGGGGCCACCTTGGGCCGGCCCCAAGGTCACTCAGATTTAAGGAGAACAGAGAACGAATCTGGGTCCCCACCCCGGCATCTGCCCTGCCGAAGATGGGAGAGATAGTTTGGGATCCGCCTATTCCACGGCCCTGGGTTCACCAAGGTTTTCCATTGTCTGCTTCGAATCCTTAAGGGCAGGGCAATGTCTGCCCCAACCCTGAGACCCGAGATGGCCCAGGAAGGTCCTACGCCCAGCGACTCTTCTTCCCTGAGAATGTTTGGGGACTAGTCTGGACCAAGAAGAGCCAGAGAACTGGACCAGCCCCCAGGAAGATTTGGGGCCCGATTTCCCCCATTCTGGGCCCCAATTGTGTCTCCCTGCCCCAACTTTTTTTTGTCATTCCTATTTTACAAGTATGGAATAATCCTTTTCTTTGTATCTGGAAATATACTGTACTCCTGGGATACAAAGGCCCCTGGCCTCCGGGATCTTCCATTCTAATGCTTCATTCTTTCTGGGATGCACTGTACTAGTAGGAAGATTTTCGGGGCCCAAGGAAATTGTAGTCTCCAGGGTCAGTCACAGCTTGCTCCTCCCCCTCCAAAAAGGTCCCCAGACTTTTGAAAAGCTAAACTTGGAGAGCATAGGGCCCAACAGACCCACTGGGTTCTTGTGTCTGCCTTGTGGAGGGTCTGCTTTGTTTGGAAATGGAGAATTTTGCAAGAGGAGGCCTTAATGAAAGTACTAGGAAAAATCCTTTTTCCCAAAGATGGAGGCTGGTTTCTGGGGGTCCTGCTCCATTCCCTTCCACTGTCACCAGACACCCATCAGTCTGGGGAAAATGCCACCCCCAGCTTTGGTAAAAGGCTGACATCCCCAGCACCTGGCTCTTGGCCTTCCAAGGAACTAAACGAGCTATGTCTTCCTTCTGTGTGCTAGGGTTCCTCCCAACCATACATTTGCCATGTTCGGAGGTACTGCCCAGCTCTGACATTCTATGCTTTAGAGTGTCTCCCAGGTCTGGCCTTGTGTGGTGTGTGCTAAGCTCCTCTCAGATCTGACATTCCATATTATCCATTCTAGGTCTAAGTTCTCTGACTTTTAATGACAATAGTGGGGCACAGAACACTGGGCTTGGAGTTAGGAAGACCTGAGTTTGAATGCTGCCTGATACAAAATTGATAGGCTGTTTGACCCCTGGGCAAGTCACATCACCTTTAACAGGTTCTACTTCCTCTCCTATAAAAGGGGGGGAGGGGTTGTCATAACGGCATACCACCCCCCATCAGCCTGTAGTGAAGCTTTGGTGCTTTAAGGTTTGAAAAGCATGTTACACGTGCTCCACACCATTTCCGAAGAGAGAACAACTATAAAAGGCCCTAGGAGAGTGTCTCGACTTCCCCCAGCTCCCCTCCTGCCTGGCCAAAACTCCTCATCTCCAGCCTCCCTGGAGCAGCCAGGTCCAGCAGGCAGCCAGGCCTTATGCACAGTGGCTCATTCCAGAATAAAACGTGGAGAGTTCAATGAGCATCCTTGTCAATGGGATGATTTTAAATTCTCTAGGGGGAGCAGGCTAGGGAAAGGAAAGCCTTTGTCAAGCAAAGGTCCTTTTTGTGAAACAAATCCTTATCCCTGCCTTGACTTCTGGGTCCACCCAGCTTTGGGTTTCCCTAGTAAATCTGGGGGTTGGGGGGGTTGCCTTCCCAGAGACCAAGGAGCAAGGGAAGGTGGGGAGGGGGGAGAGGAGGAAGCAGACCCTTGCTTGGGGAGGAAAGTGACCAAGCAGTGGCCCCAGGATCTGGCAGAAACAGAACAGAGAAGGAGCCCTCTGAGCCCAAGAATGAAAGCCAGGGCAAGTCTGGGGAAGGTTAGGCTGGGGAAGAATTACTGGCTATTTCTTGTCTTCCTTTCCCCATCCCAGCCCCTAACCTGTCAGAAATCTGTCCCACCTAGAAACCCCTGAACTAGCCCAGGGCCAGTTAGTGAGGCGCTAAAAGGTAGATGGGGGTGTGGTAGGGAGGCAGGGAGTGGAATAAACCGAGTTCCTTCTTCCAATGTCCTCAGCTCTAACATTCTGTGCCCTGAGCTCCTCACTTCTAACACCTCTCCTTTCTCTGACCCAGTGGGGTAGTGAGGTGGTGCTGGATTGGGGGTAAAGATGCCCTGATTGAAGCCCACCTCAGATGGCTGTGGGATTGATGCCCAGAGCCAAGTGCCTTCATTTCCCCAAGCCTCAATTTCTTTTTTGGTCAAATGGGAATGATAGCACCTTCCTCCCCAGGCTAGGGTCAGGTTCAAATGAGAAAGCATAAGTAAAACACTTTGTTCTCAGCTTTATGGCCATATAAGTATGCTTCTCATGTATTTTCTTCTAAGGTCCTTTCCAGCTCTGGATCTCAGTTCTCATCCTAGGTGTTAGAAGGTTGTGGCCCTTCCACCCTATGTGACCTTCTGCAGGTCCCTCCCCCTTGGGGATGCCTCAGTTTCCATTTCTGTCAAAATGGGAGCCTGGCCTCAGGGACCCCAGCTGTTCATAATTTATGGGCCTAACATGTTTCCTTCTCTCCTTAGAATCAGAAGGTCCTCCCCCTCACCTCTAGGGAGGGCCTGCTCTGGACACTTCCTGGCCTCTGGGTTTTTTCAATGGCCCAGATAACAATCCCACCTTACATTTGTAAATTGAAGATTACAAAGCTCTTCCCTTGTAGCTCTCCGGCTGACTAACTCTTGGCTACCCAGTGGGGGGAAGCCTGACAGGCACCAGACCCCTCCTGGGTTCCCACTGGATTTTAGAATCACAGAAGGGCCTCTCAGAGAGGGTGAAATAGGCCCAGAGAATGCCAGCACCTTGCCTTAGCTTCCACCCACTGGCCCCGGGCTGGCCCACCCACACGCCCAAAATCTTTTTTTTGTTTTGAATCCTAATAGTCATTTTGGGATTTGCTATATCCCTGTGGGTCTGGGACCCTGGCTCATTGATTCCTCTACACTTTTCAGGGCCTTGTGAACACTCAACAAGTAAACTTCAATCAGTCAAGGTCTCCTCCCTCTGGGGCCAAGGGAAAACCTTTCTGGCAAAACCTTTCTGCCTCGCTCCATGGGCACAGAGGCCACATTCAGTTCCACACCAGAAGTGCCCATCAGGTGGGAAGTGGCTGAACGAGCTGTCACAGGAATGACAGAAGGGTGACTGCAGAGAATCCTGGGGATAGAAACTGAGACAAACCCAGAGAACAACAGCCATGAGGACAACGCAGGTAAAAGCTTATGTTTGGTTAGTTTTCTTCAAAGAGCTGTGCTCTCATTTTACAGATGACCAAACTGAGGCCCAGACTCTGACACCCAAGGGACATTTTTACATTGTTGCCACATCATGCTTAATCTTGCCTTCTGGCCATGGTCCCCCTGCCCAGGGTTCTGCTTTCTGGGGCCACCCTTGACCATAGCTCCCACATCTCCTCTGAGTCTTCTCCAGGCTAAACAAGACAGCTCTTCCAAGTGATCAAGGTCTGCATGACCTTGGACAAGTCTCTTATCAAATGAGGAGTTGGACTAGGTGACCTCTAAGGCCCCTCCCGCTAACTTGCATCAATCAGTCTGATCAAGTGACTCCTATGCTCAGTAACCCTCACTGCCTTGTTGCCCGCTCCAGTATCCCCAGGCTTGATGTCATCTCTGGGAAACAGTAGGATTTGTGTTTTTTTTTTTCTTTTTTCCCCCCAAGGCAATCAGGGTTAAGTGACTTGCCCAGGGTCACATAGAGACTAAGGATCAAGTGTCTGAGGACAAATTTGAAGTCAGGTCTTCCTGTTTCCAGGGCTGGTGCTCTATCCACTGCACCACCTAGCTCCCCCAACAGCAGCAATTTAATAAAGGCTTGCAGATTAATTTCTCTAGCTCCCATTCGGGCTGGCTTTTCATCCTCCAGAGGTGCCTTCTGGCACTCCCACGGCCTGAAAGGGGCTCCACCCCACTCCCCTTCAATGCCACCTTGCCTAAAGCCTCCCTGGGTGCCCTTCCGCTGACAGCCCACAAGCACTCCATACCTCTCTGATACACTCACATGTAACATTTTTTAATTGTCTTATTACCCTTTGGGTGGTTTTTTAGATGGCCTAAATTTCCCCATGTCCTTTCCCTTCCCCCATCCCCAGCAGCCATATCTTTTATAACACTTTTCTCATGATCAATATTGTTTTATTACTGGATCTAAAGTCTGCGGAGGTGAGTTCAAATCCCAACTCCTGCACTCGCTGTGACCTTGACCAAGTCACTTTTCCCTTCCTTGGGCTAGAAAATGAGGAGATTGGAGTAGATGGCCTCTAAGGGTCCTGGAAGGCCAAAAATCTGCAATTCTAGACCTCTATCTGAGTTTGTGGCAATTATGGATCATACCCAAGACTGTAGCTTAGGCACAGGGGCTCTGGCTTAGTAGAAATATATATTTCCCCAAACAAGTTGCTGAGAGTCCACAATTCTGAGGATGTCTAATGAAGTTTGTGAGCGAGTATGAAATGATGTTAGAACTGGAAAAGGCCTTGGAGGGCATTTTGCAGAAGGAGAAGGAAGTTAGCCAAAGTTAATAACCAAGCAGAGGAGAAAAGGAGGTGTCTACAGTGGAGTGCCCCAGGGCTCAGGGCTGAGTCCTGGCTAGTTCACATTTTTATCAATGACTTGCATTTGAAGGGTAAAAGAGGAGAATGAATGCCTGGTAGGAAGTCTGAGTCCCTCCCTCCGGCCTTGGCTGTTCAGCCCAGATGCCTGGTTCTTCAGGCTCAGTTCTGAAGGATCTGTTCTTACCTTGGAGGGAGAGGGGAAAGAGAAGCCATCAGAAGAACAAATATCCCCCTCACTATAATCGATGCAATTCAGTCCAGTGAACCTGTATTGCTCCTTGCATACTGTACTGGAAGTATTCTTCGAGGCATTGGGAATACCTCCACCAGCCCACCCCCTCCTTCAAGGAGTATATGGGATCATACAGCCTATTCTGGTACATAGATCTCAAAGATAGAAAAAAATGGGGGTCTTCCTAATTCTTTCTAAAAGGCAAATGGAGTCTTGGTATGGTTCTGAGGCTACCCAGACTCTCCTGTGCTGTCAGGAAAACCTGGCTTCAAGTGTGGCCCCAGACCCATCTGCCCAGGTCACTTACACTCTCCCCACCCCTATGATAATACTTGTCTGGACTCTACCACCATCCCCTCCCCTGAGAGAGGAACATTAGGAGAAACATTACAGGCCTTTTCTAAAACAGTCACATGAAGAAGAATTAGATTTACTTTATACAACTGCACAGGACAGGAAGAGGGCCAAGTGATGGGCCAAAGTTAGCAGCTTTTGACTCAAAATATAAAAATTTCCAGAAATCAAGACTAATAATGCATGAGCTAGGAAGTTGGGGCTGGATGATCTCCAAAGACCTTCTGGAGTGCTGTGATTCTGTGGACCCCACAACCTTACAAGGATAAGGCAGAAAAAGAAAACAGGGGATCCGTGTCATTAATGATTCTTTCAGCACTTGGAGGATCAGTGGTTTGGTATGTGGGGCAATGTGGAATTTACCTCCCCTCTAACCTGGCCGGGAGTCACCATATGAAGAGTCACCAAAGCTGTCCTCACCCTGAGGCAAATCTGGTTAGGAGATGATCGGGAAGTATTGATAGCTATATTGGAAATCAAATGGGAGCAAAATGACTACAATAATTTTAAATTAATTATTCATTATGATGAAGTAGAAGTTACAGTGAGGAAGGCTCATGATTAGGAAAACAATGAATATGATTATATCAGTATGGAAAATAGTTAAAATCTGATGAATATAGCAATTGATACAGGAAAAAAAAGTCATAAAATATAGGCCCCATTCAAGCTGGGCAAGAGGAATGTTGAGGAATGAAAGCTTTATTTTGTCTTGTTTTTTTCCTTCAGGCATAGGGGATAGAGAGAGCTGCCCTGAGGAAGGAGGATCTGGGTTCAAATTCTGCCTCTGCCACATCCTGGCAGTGTGACCCGAGACAAGGTGCCTTGGACCACTTTCTAACCTGTAAGGTGCAGTGCTGAACCTATTTAAGCGATGTTGTTTGTTGTTTAGTCATTTTTTATTCGTGACCCATTCTTTGTGACCCCATTTGGGGTTTTTTTGGCAAAGACACCTCTGTAGTTTGCCATTTCCTTCTACAGTTTGTTTTACAGATGAGGAAATTGAGGCAAACAGGGTTAAGTGACTTGCCTAGGGTCACATAGCTGGTAAGTATTTGAAACCAGATCTGAGGAATCTTCCTGGCTCTAGGCCCAGCACTGTATGCACGATGGCACCTTTCTGCCCTCTTTTAAGTGTGGTTTTCCTCAAAAGCAGCATGGTGTAGTCAGTGACTATAGGAAGCCTGGGCTCAGGTCTCTTCTGTGAAATGTGCAGGCTGGATTGATCCTGGGGAATTTTCTAATAGGGCATTCTTAACATAGGGTCATTCAGTTTCTTTTTCTTTAAGATTTTGATAACATAATTCAGCATGATTGCTTTCCTTGCAGTGCTATGTATTTTATCTTATACATTTAAAATAATTATTTTTATGTCAGAGGGATCTGGCACAAACCCACCTTGATGAGGCACTCTAGCATTTCCAAGTTGGGGGATAGCCACCAGGGATTCTCTGCACATGCAGCAGAGCTCCTTTACATGGAGGAGGGGTCCATAGGCTTCACCAGCCAGCCAAAGAAGTCTATGATATAAACAATGTTAAGAAGCTCTGCAAAATACCAATAAGATACTTCGAGATTACAGAAAGGGATAATGAAATTATATGGACAAATAGAAAATGGAAAATATAGCAAGTAGAATTATGACAGAAAGAAGGAAGGGAGCTGGCACTGTCAGATGTTGGCTTGGGCTGTAAATTAACAATTATAAAAATTAGTGTTGGGTTTTTTTCAAAGAAAAAAAGATTAATAAAACAGAATATATGATCTCAAACTGAAAGTGAAGGTATACAATAGGCTGATAAATCTCAATAATTTTTTTTTAAAACTAGGAAAAATTATATAGTAATATGGAGAAAATCAGATTAGCTCCATGGCTTACATTATATACTGCACACTAAATTCAAACTGGATTAATATTTCAAATCACAGACTCTCCGAGCTAGAAGGAACCTTAGCCGTCATTAAGTCTAGTCTATACCCGACCAAGATTTTCCTCTAAAATATACCCAAGCTTATTTTTAAAGGGCATAAAAATATCATTTAAAAAATTGGATCCTAGTATGTAGCTATCACAATTGTGGAGAAAGAAACATTCTTGGCTATTCCACAAATAGAAGAAATTACAGAAGGCAGAATAATGGCTCCAAACTTTTAGTGCTAGAAGGGTCCTCACAGGTCATCTAAGGTCATGCTTTATTTTAGAGATGCAGAAAGGGAAGATGGGAGAGGGTTGTGGCTTTTTCACTTGGTGATCTCATTAACTCCCATGATGTGTTAATGATGCTTTAATCTGTCTCGCCTGCCCCAAACTCTCTGCTGCCCTCCAATCTGGCATTTCCAAAAACCTGGATGTCCAGTGAACACCTTAAACATAAAATGTCCAAATGGAACTCCTTATCTCTTTTTCTAACCCTCCCTTCCCTATCGCTGTCCGGAGAACCACCTCCAGTCCCCCAGGCTGCCAAGCCAAGTCATCCTGAACTCACGGCATATCCATGTTAATGCCAAGATCTGTCAATTCCACCTCCACAGCATCTCTTGTCAATTTCACTTCTCCGGCATCTCTAAGTAGATGTCACCTTTTCAGCATCTCTCCACTTTGCCCCCTTCTGCCCTCTGGTGCTGCCCCCACCCTGATCCTAGCCTCATCATCTCATATGCCTGAACTATTGTAGTAGCTGCTGGTGGGTGGTCGGCCTTCAGTCTCTCCTTGCTCCAGTCCATCCTCCATTCAACTCTCTATTGGTTATTTTCTATGTAGCCTGTCTACAGCTTGTTTGTGCATAATTATTTGCTTGTTGTTTCCCCCTTGAGGGCAAAGACTGGGTTTTTTTTTGTATCCTGGGCACTTTGCACAATGCCTGAGGGCACACAGGAGGTACTTAATTATTGCTTATTGACCAACCCACTTGGTATTAAATGATAGCAGTAGTAATCATGAAATGATTGAGCAAGAGCTTCCAACCCCTTCATTTTGGAGGTTAAGTATTAATTAGGTCCTTACTGTGTGCCAAGCTCTATGTTAAATACTTCAGATACCATGAAAGACAAAAGCAGGGCTCCTCCGTTGAAGAAGTCTCCTGTATAATGGAGGAGATGACATACCAATAACCACTCACAGACATAAAATAGACAGTGGCTAAAAGCCCCAAGTCTTTCAGCATGACTTACAGGCCCTTCCCTATGCTGGTTGCCTTCATGTTTCCAGATACTTTCTAGCCCCTCAGTGTCCTTCCAAGACCCTGATGCCCAGGACAAAACCCTGCCCTTAGAGGAGGGGACCTTGTACAAGGGGACTTTTCTTCCTTTATTCTTAGGAGCCTTAGATCCAATCAGCCTTTTTGGCTTCCACGCAGTCAGCTGACTAACACTGAGCTGGTGGTTCACTAACCTCTCTGGATCTTTTTTTTTCCCCCAGGCAAAATGCTTGCTAACCATGTCTCCCCTACCCTATACCTTTACAGTTGATTTTTTTTGTACCCAAGCGTATGAATCCCTTTTGTTTTTCATTTTTTTAGATTCAGCCCAAAATGCTAGCCTGTCAAGGGCCTTTTGGATGCTGAATCTGTCATCTAGTCTTAGCTTTGCCTCCTAGTTTTGTGCTGTCTGCAGATTGGATGAGCCTGTTGCCACCTATGCCTTTATCCAAATCAGTCATTAAAATACTCAAGAGCACACCACCAAACTCAGGTCCCTGGGGTGCTCTCCTGGAAACCTCTGGCCACAGCGATTGACACTGAGTCCAGTCATCCAACCAATTCTAAACCCACCTAATTCTATTTTAGGGTGTGTTTTGTTGTGTTTGTGTGTGTGGTGCCGTGTTTATATTGTTATGTTGGGCGTTGTGTATTTGTGTGTTGTGTTGGGTGGGCGGGTGCTGCCCAAGTAGAGCCACATGTCTCTCTGTCTTAGGTGTGGCTCAAAGGGAGTCATGGATAGGTCTCTAAAGCTTCCTTTGCCCATCCTCCTCCAAGGAAAACTTGATTCTTGAAAGGAGGGAAGCAGGAGTTTGGGAACATGAAACTAGCCACTCTGCTTTCCTGAAATAAGGGGTGCCAGGCTAGAATTCTACTATCCACTCCTTAAATATTGTTAGACTAGGGGAAATAACTTTCAGGTTTAAGCTGTGCTCCAGAATGCTACCCCTTAATAAGGAAGGAGTGCCCTAAGCTAGAAACCCAAGGTTAACTCCTTTCCCACCAAATCCCACCAAATGTAAATACATCGAGGCCACAGATAACAGAATAGCAAATAAACTCATTTATCCAAGTCAACAGCAAACAGAAATCAGAGAAAGTGTATGGATGGAAGTATACCAGACCATACACAGAGTAAATGAGTTCTACCAGGAGCAAGATATCTCAACTCAAATTCCTGAAGCCTCCATTCAGTAAGCTAGGGATGCAGACACGATTGAGGGTCGCTGCTGGTTACTCTCTCTTCCTAGACGTGGTCTCCTCCCCAGACTTTCGTGACACAGCACTGTCCTGGTTCTCTTTGTATCAGCTTCTCAGTCATTCTCTCCCTGCAAGAACCTGGACCTGAAGGGAACTAGGATCCTTGTATCTTGTCTCTTGAAGCTGGAAGCCAGAAGACCAGGGATCTTTCCTCTTCCAAACTCTCATACACTCATGCAGGCAAAGAACACTGGGTAATCAGTCTCTGACAGTGAGGAAAGTCCTAAGCACTTGGGCTTGGGGCCAGGTTACATACAGTATTATCATCTGGTCCGTATCTCTCTATCTTTACCGTAAGAGTGTGAGAAACTGGATTAAAAGCCTTGCTAAAATGTAGATTAAATATCCACAAGATTCTCCTTATCTGCTGGTTTAGTAATCTCATCAAAAGGGAAATGAAATCTATTAGTCTGGCTAGGTTCTTGAGAAAGTCAGGCGGACTTTTTAGAATCACTGTTCCCCTTTTGAAATGTTTACCAAGCATCTATTTAATAATATGGGCTAGAATTTCCCTAGGAATCAAAGTCAAGCTGCCTGGCCCATACATTTCAGATTTTGTTTTCTTTCCTTTTTTTGAAAATAGGAATCTGTGTTCTTCCCCAATCTTGCGGCATCTCTTCTATTTTCCAGGCCCTTTCAGATACCCCAACATGCGTAGGACATAGATGTCATAGGGTGAGGATGATGTGGTCAGACTTGTGCTTTAGGAAAATTATGTTTTCAATCTCACCAAAGACAAACTGGAGCGAGGGAGGGTCTGGGTTGGATGACCAAGGAGATCACTAAGAGGTTATTGCAACACTAAGAACTCAACTTCCTCATTTCACAGTCCAGACAAGAAGTAATGAAGACCTGAGCTGGGTTCATGGCTACAGGTATGGAGAGAACGGGGGTGCGCGCTGTAGAGGGAGAAGGCAGAAGACTCGCCGGCTGAATGGCTGTACTGTGAGAGAGAAGGAAAAATCAGGGAGGACTCAAGGGCTTCAGCCTGGTGACTAGGAAGATGGCAGTGCCTTCAACAGTAACGGAATTGAGGAGGAGGAAGAGCAGAGGGTTCAGAAAGGGGAGTTAAGCAGTTTGAGCATCATGAATTTAAGATGCTTTGGGACATCTGGTTCAAAATGTCAATTAGGCATTTATTTAGCCATTTGGTCCGGAGCTCAGGAGAAAGATTGGGTATTGGTCTGGGAGGCATCTGCATAGAGGCGATCATCTAACCCTGATGCCCAAGGACTATGATGCTGGACAAGTTATAGCAGTGAGAAGGAAGGGGACCCAGTTAAAGGTTCTCTCTAGCATGGGAGCAGTTCAAGGAGGCCGGTCTGAGGCCGTAGCGGAAGTCAGGATACCAGCCACCAAAGGCAGGGTTCTTTCCATTTCTCATACACACACAACCTACCCTGTGTTTGTTTTGTTTTCTTTCTGTGTTTGTATCCCCAGCACTCAGCATGGGGCCTGGCACATAGTAGGTGCTTAATAAATGAACTGTTTATTGAAAACATTCCCCTGCTGCACCGAACGGCACCAGATTTTGAGTAACTCAGTTTTGTTTCGGCCTTAATTACCTCTCACCTGGCCCAGGGCAACAGTGTCCGTTTGGTCTCCCAGACAACCTTCACAAAACTACCACAATAATCTTGCTAAAGCCCAGCACCTCTGACCACGGTCCCGCTCCCGCCCCCGCCACACCACGCCCTCCCAGCTCAAGACTTCTCTGCTTGGCTTTGTCAAGCTGACTCAGGCTGACTTCCCTGCCTTCATGAAGTCTGCCTTAATCGGGCTGCCTAGACCCGCAGCGTCGACACCACCGGTTGTCCCAGAAGGCCTTCCCTCCTTTCTGTGGCCCTCCTGTGTGGCGCTCACCTTCCCCTCCCTCGACAGAGGGGCTGGGCTTAGGGCGCAGACTGGCACGTCCTTGTTTGTGCACACATCCAGGGTGGCGGGTGGTGGAATTTGTTTTGCTACATTGTACATATTTGTAACAAAGTTTTGTTTTTCTTTCTACTGCGGGGTTGGGGGAGGGAGCAGGGGTGGAGACACAAGGTGGGGAGAAGAAAACGAATTTTTATTGATTGAAAAAAAAAACAAACCTTCATTTTAAAAGAATCCTTGTGTGACTCTAAGCAAGTGACATAATTTCTCGATGTCTCAATTTCATAATCTGTAAAAAAAAAAGTGCCCAAGAGCCCCACTCCCATCTCCATTGTTAACAGGCTAAGACAGATAATCGTTGTAAAGCGTGGCCGCAGTGCAGAGTGGCTGTTGCCTTCGCGGGGCACGAGCACCGGTGGAGGGAGATACAAAGTTGAGACTCGAAGGCGCCTCATTCCCGCCCCCCCCCGCCCCCCAGTGCTCCCAGCACAGACAGACACACCCAGCTGCAGCCCTGGTTGCGTTAGGTTAGACGCTAGAAGACTGGGAGCTCAATCGGGCCACGGGACCTCCCTGGCCTCACTTTTCTCATCTGTGAAATGTCAGATTAAAACGTCCAGCTCTAGAGCCACGATCCTATGGTGGGGATACTGGTTTTCCTCCTTCTTAGCAGAAAGGGGCGGCCACGGGTGTGAGCTACAACATATACTGTGCAACATCGTTGGCCGATGCTGTTAAGGGTGCTTCTTTGTTATAAGGGAGGCTTTTATTGGCCAGGAGACTCTTGAGAAAGGATAGCAATGTGAAAAAAAAAACACCAATTCCTTAATTTTGTGTTTTGGTTAATTACAGAGATGTAAGGAAAATGTGAGTGGTCATGACCAGCCAGGGCACCTCAGAGGACTTCCTGAAGGAGGCAGATTCCTGACCGTCAATCATTCCTTCAGTGGGGAGGAAGAGTGGGCTGAGGGCAGGCGGACCCTGAATCCAGCAGTCTTGCAGAGGCTGTTCCATCCAGCCTTCACCCCTGACTAGAGGAGTAGATAGTCTACAGGCAGATGAAGCTGGGGTTCAGAGTGGACCTCAGGATCTGGAGTAGTCCTTATGGTCCAAGCCGAAGCCCAGAGAGGGGAAAAGGCTTGGCCGTGGTCACAAGGGAAGTGGTTGAACATAGTGAGCGCTGACTCGGGGGACTGAGGACTTTGTTTCAAATCCCCTGCTGTCTTCCGGCCCCCTGTAAAATGACTAGGGGCCGGGACTCCAAATCCGGAGTCTTCCCAGGTCCCCAGTTCCCTTCCACCTCAACCATTCCATGGCTCCCAGGGACAGACCACAATACCAAGGAGAGTGACAGAGGGCAGGGGGGCACTGGCAGGCTACCCCAACCCACTCTCTCACAGAAGCAAGGGCCATACAGGGGGAGTAAGCCTTCTTCTGGGGATCAAATGCCTTCTCCATCTGGCTCCTACCTCCCAGCTCTCTGCACCTATGGGCTGTGGGACAGAAGGCAGGGCCCAGCTCCTCTCTGAAACTCCTGCCAAAACCAAGGGGTTGGATGGGCCATTTTTAAAGTCCCTCTGGTCTTGAACCTCTGAACATGTGAAAGACCCCAGTGAATGAAAAAGAGGCCTCAAGGTTGGGGGCAGTTTCCTTAAAAAGAGACACGAAGAGTACTTTCTATCATCAGATACAAGCCAGGGAGTGACTGGTGCCAGGGTAGGTGTTGCCCAAATAGAAGGCTGTTTTTCCAGATCATACCATTGCCTCCTCGTTGGCCTAGCTGGGCAGCTCAGCCAGCCTGGGGTCCGAAGCCTAGGGGCAGCAAACATCCGTTGTCTTCGGGAGATCAGACCCTTCTCCTTGGCCCCCTCTGTTGGGCCTGGGTACCTGTGACTCTCTGCTGTCTCCCAAGGCAGTGGACAGAGCAAGGAGGGCCCTGGATTCAGACACTGGCCATGGATCCTCAGTGTCCTTGCCAATCCCAGCAGATCCCACCTCATGGGCTTCCTCTGAGGCCCAAAGAAGCTCATGGAGGGATGGTGAGAAGCTCAAAATGTTAGGTAAACTGAATCACAAATAGTGCGCTAGTGGAGGCTGGCCCGGTAAAGGCTTTGGGCTGGGTTTGGCCCATCAGCATGTCAGCCACTAACAGAGGAATCTAGAGGTCTCGGACACCAAAATGCTTCCTAGGAAATGACACAGAATCATGGGATCCTAGATTTAGGCCATGTAGGCCAACTCTATCGTTTTATGAATGAGGAAACTGAGGCCCAGAGAGGTCGCATGACTTGTGTTTAGTCACGCTGCTAAGATATGTGAGCTTCAAGCCACAGGCACTGCCCACAACGCATGTTCTCCATCTTCTTAGCACCAACGTTGAGTATCTAGAGAGTTACCAGCACTCAGGGTGACAGGCATGGTGGGATACCTTCTTTGGGCCCCGGCGAGTTGGTCGCTCATCATGGGAACCTCTTCTCTGACTCAGGGTGGGAATGACCTTCCTCCCAGACCCCTGAGGAAGCCCCTTATCTTCAGTGACAAGATGGAAACCTGCAGTGTGTTTTAGTTCTTGGGCATGCCCTTGGAGGGAACAAGGGGTGTTAGGCCAGGAGGAAGACCCAGGAGAGGCCTGGACAGAAGCTCAGAGGACCTGGTTGCAGGGCAAGGTCCTCCCACTGATTCCCAGGTAATTCTACCTCTACTAGCCCTACCTTTTACTAGATGACCTATGGAGGTCCCTCCAGCATGAGCATATGATCTCATTAAGTCCCTTAGCCTCATGCAACTGAAAAAGCTAGAAAAAAAACAAATTGAAAATCTCCAATTACATACCAAATTAGAAATACTGAAAACCAAAGGAGAGATTAATAACATTGAAATTAAGAAAACTATTGAACTAATAAAACCAAGAACTGGTTTTATGAAAAAACCAATAAAATTGATAAACTTTTGGTCAATTTGATTTAAAAAAAAGAAGAAAACCAAATTACCAGTATCAAAAATAAAAAGGGTGTATTTACCTTCAATGAAAAGGAAATTACCAATAATTAGGAATTATTTTGCCCAATTGTATACCCATAAATTTGACAATCTGAGGGAAATGGATGAATATTTACAAAAATATAAATTGCCCAGGTTAACAGAAAAGGAAATACCTAAATCACCCCATCTGAGAAAAAGAGATTGAACAAGCCATCAATGAATAACCCAGGAAAAAATAACCAGGGCCAGATGGTTTTATATGTGAATTCTATCAAACATTTAAAGAACAATTAAGTCCCATACTTTATAGACTATGTGGCAAAATAAGGGAAGGAGTCCTATTAAATTCTTTTTATGACACAATTATGGTACCGATATCTAAACTAGGAAAAGTCAAAACAGAGAAAGAAAATTATAGACCAACTTCCCTAATGATATTGATGAAAAAATTTTAAATGAAATATTAGCAAAAAGATTGCAGCAACTTCTCAGGAGAATAATACACTACGACCAGGTAGGATTTATTCCAGGAATACAAGGTTGGTTCAATATTAGGAAAACTATCAGCATAATTGATTGTATCAACAACTAAACTAGCAGAAACCATATGATTATCTCAATAGATGCAGAAAAAGCTTTTGACAAAATACTACACGCATTCCTATATAAAACATTAGAAAGCATAGGAATAAATGGAGTCTCCCCTAAAATTATAAATAGCATCTACCTAAAACCATCAGCAAACATTATATGTAATGAGGATAAGCTAGATGCATTCCCAGTAAGATCGGGGTGAAACAAGGATGTCCATTATCACCCCTATTACTCAATTTGGTACTAGAAATGTTAGCTGTAACAATAAGAGAAGGAAAAGAAATTGAAGGAATTCACATAGGAAAAGAAGAAACTAAATTATCACTCTTTGCAGACGATATGATGATTTACTTAAAGAATCCTAGAGAATCAGGTAAAAGACTACTCAAAATAATAAATAACTTTAGCAAAGTTGCAGGATATAAAATAAACCCACATAAATCCTTGGCATTCCTATGTATTACTAACAAAGCCCAACAGCAAGAGATAGAGAAATTCCATTTAAAGTTATCGTAGACACTATAAAATGTTAGGGAGTCTACCTACCAAGACAAACCCAGGAACTATATAAACACAATTACGAAACACTTCTCACACAGATAAAGTCAAATCAAAATAAATGGGAAAACATCAGTTGCTTGTGGTTAGGCTGAGCTAATATAATAAAAATGACAATTTTACCTAAATTAATTTACTTATTCAGTGCCATACCAATCAAACTATCAAAAAATTATTTTGTAGAGCTGGATGAAATAATAACAAAACTCATCTGGAAGAACAAAAGGTCCAGAATATCTAGGGAATGAATGAAAAGAAATGCTAGGGAAGGTGGCTGAGCCATACCAGGTATCTAACTGTACTATAAAGCAGCAGTCATCAAAACTACTTGGTACTGTGCATACCCTTTGACCCAGCAATACCACTTCTAGGGTTGTATCACAAAGGGATCACAAAAGTGGGAAAGGAACCCACATGTACAAAAATATTTATAGCGGCTCTTTCTGTGGTGGCAAAGAACTGAAATTGAAGGGATGCCCGTCAATTGGGGAAAGGCTGAACAAGTTGTGGTATATGAATATAATGGAATACTATTGTGCTATAAGAAATGAGGAGCAGACAGACTTCATAATAACCTGGAAAGACTTATATGAACTGATGTCGAGTGAGGGGAGCAGAACCAGGAGATATTATATGCAATTACAGACACATGGTATCTGTAAGGACTAACTTTGATAGATTTGGCTCCTCTCAGCAATGCAAGGTTCAAAGACAGCTCCAAAAGACTCATGATGGAGAGAGCTATGCATATCCAGAGGAAGAATTACGGAGTCTGAATGCGGATTGAGGCAAACTATTTGCTCTCTTTTTTTCCTTCTTTTTTGGTGTTGTTTCGTCTTTCTCATGATTCATTCCATTGGTTATAATTCTTCTTTACAACTGGACTACTGTGTAAATAAGTTTAATGCGAAGGTATATGTAGAACCTATGTCAGATTACATGCTGTCTTGGCAAAGGAGAGGGGAAGACAGGGAGGGGGAGAAAATTTGGAACTCAAAAACTTGTGTAACTGAGTGTTGTAAACTAAAAATAAAAAATATATTTTTTTAAAAGTCCCTTAGCCTCGTGGGCCCTCAATGCCCTCATCTTTAATGGGGATAATCATCACTGCAGGGCCTTGGGAGACCAGCCATGCCTCCATCTGCCTGCCTGGGAGAGCCCTGCACCTAGGGGCGTGTTCCTCCTTGCAGGACTGCAGCCTCCCTAACTTCCCACCCTCCCCCGCCCCCCATGCTTTGGCCGCCTTCACTTGTATACAGACCGGCTGTGTTGGGGGGGGGGTCGGTGAGGACGGTTCCCTTGGATGAGATGACTCCAATTAGGCCAACCGTGCAGCTCCCCAGGTGAGCCTCTTCCAAGCCAGGGCGCTGAGAGCAAGCCCTTACTAGTACTGCTGAATCTGCACCTCCTGGGAAGGATCTCTGCCCTGAAGTTCAGAACTAGTGCCAGACCTCAGGCCTGGTCATTTCATAGACAGGGAAACAGGCTGGAAGAGGGAAATGACCCGGAGTCAACCTGGGCCTCCAGGCTGTGCTGAGGCAGAGTCAGTTCTCTAGCAGATGCTCCAGTGAATGTCAGTGACTTTTTCCCTTTTTCCCCCATATAATTATGAGGCCTAGGGAAATCCCACCTCGACCCTGGCTTTCTCTACACCTCAAGGGGCTTTGTCCTGCAGTTGGAGGGGCCAGGACAGGAGGATGGCTCCGGGCCACCAGCCTCCCTCAGGCCCCTTGAACTCAGCAAGCCTTAAACGGGAATTGGCTGGGCCCTGTTCTGAAGGAAGACCGGGCCCCTGGGCAGTGAAAGGGGGGAGGGGAAGATGCCCTTCATCTCCCATTGATGATATTAGCTCAGACCTCCATGGTCTGGCCAGTGGCCGTTGGCATGCAGCTTCCTGTGCCTGAATTTCAGATTAGTCACACCTTTGTAATAATAGTCATTAATTGGAAATAAAATTACTTGGGGAGGAAGCCCACGCCTTGGAGGTCACCAGGCGCAGTCTCAGGGTTTCATTTGGAAGCCACTGGGTATCACATTGAGCAAGCAAAGACACCTTTGATTTGCTTTTATTAATGGTCTTAATCTTCCATAGTCCAGGACAAGACTAAGGGGATCTTACTGCCTGCAAAGGGGATTCCTGGCCAGAGCAGTGGGAGGGAAGCAAGGAGCCTGGGCTCTTGGGGAATCTGTGCCTCGGTCGCCTCATCTGTAAAATTGAGGGCTTAAACTGGGTGATGCAGAAAGCCCTTCCTTGTTTCCCTAACTGAACTCTGAAATACTCGATTACATCTTTCCTTCTGTCCCTGACATTCTATGTTCCGAGGTCCCTCCTGCCCTGACATTCCCTGTTCTGAAGTCCCTCTTGCCCTGACATTCCAGGTTCCAAGGTCCCTCCTGCCCTGACATTCCCTGTTCCGAGGTCCCTCCTGCCCTGACATTGCTTGTTCTGAGGTCCCTCCTGCCCTGACAGTCCTTGTTCCGAGGTCCCTCCTGCCCTGACATTCCAGGTTCCAAAGTCCCTTCTGTCCTGACATTACCTGTTCCGAGATCCCTCCTGCCCTGACGTTCCCTGTTCCGAGGTCCCTTCTGCCCTGACATTGCTTGTTCTGAGGTCCCTCCTGCCCTGACATTCCTTGTTCTGAGGTCCCTCCTGCCCTGACATTCCGGGTTCCAAAGTCCCTTCTGCCCTGACATTCCCTGTTCCAAGGTCCCTCCTGCCCTGTCATTCCCTGCTTGATCTGTACAGCTGCCCCCAAAAGCCAGGAAACCCATTTATTTACATTTGGAAATTTTAAAATAAGTACCCTGTCCCAGAAAGGCTGGTTTCCAAAACGAACCCAAGACCAGGCATTGTGGCCCAACCCACATCTTCCTATCTGCTCCCCGCAGACCCTTCTTTGCCTTGGAGACCCAGGAGACCTGGGAGAGCAGCCAGGGCAGGAGAAGTGGCCATCACAATCTAATGGATGGCCCTCATTTCACAGGACTGGGGTTTTCAGATCATTATTCATTTCTAAGGATGAGAAAAAATTCCTAACTTATAGAATCCGCAGCATCCTAGACTTGGAAAGCAGTGAATCCAAAGGAGAACTCTGGGCTGGCTGTCCTCCTGGGCCTCCATGGCACATCGTCATCCAGGCTTTGCTTGCATAGCCCCAACGGCAGACAGCTCAGTCTCTAATGAGAATATCATTCCGTTTCCTATTTCTGGAACATCTTTAAGGTTTCCAAGTGCTCTGACAGATCTTCTAGTCTATTTCTAGACGCATTGTTGAGGTTTTCTTTACATTGAGCTGAAATCTGCCTCTGCACGTTTGTTCCCTGTAAATAAGCAGATTTGAAATTCCTCTTCCCAATTCAAGTCAACATCTATTAAGTGCCTACTGTATGCTGGGTCACTGTGCTGAGCACTGGGGATACAAGAAAGGCAAAAACCAGTCCCTGCCCACAAGGAGCCTAAAGTCTAATGGGGGAGACAACATTTAAACAAGCTGCAAAGTAAATTGGGGGTAACCATGGGCTTTGAGGGACCTCAGGACAGTCTCTGCCCGCCTTTGCCTTCCCAGACCCCAGAGTCTATATCTCAATCCTCTGGCCTCCTCCTCCTCCTCTTCTTCCTTTTCCTGCTCTTCCTGCTCCTCCTCTTCTCCTCTTGCTCCTCCCTCCTCCTCCTCCCCTTCCTCCTCTAGCTTCTCCTCTTCCTCCTCTTCCCCTTCCTCTTCCTCCCCTTCCCCTTCCTCTTCTTCCTCCTCTTCCTCCCCCTCCCCTTCCTCCTCCTGCTCCTTCTCTTCTTCCTCTTCCTCCACCTCTTCCTCCTCCTCTGCCCCATCCTGGCAGCAGCCCCTCCAGTTTCCAGCTCCCTGGTCCTCCCCTTGACCCTTCCCAGCTGCGTCCTGTCTCTTCAGAGGTGTGAGGACCATGACTCTTCTGTTTTCAGGATCCTGAGGCTTGTTAAAGTCCAGGGGAATCTTTTCCTTGTGACTGCCAGCTCTGCAGAGCCAACTCTGGGTGGCCTTCTTTAGACCCCTTCTGGGGAGGTTCTGGAGGGTGCTGGTGGACTTTTTAAGTGATGTTTTAAAGGAAGCAGCTCTCCCCTAATTGCTGTGCCTGCCCCAGACGCTGCTGAGGCTGGCTGAATTGTGCCCCCACCAGGACTAAAGGAGGTGCCAAAACCAAGGGTTTGCAGCCCCACGAGCCCTTCACTGCCCTCTGGCACAATCTCCTCATTTTATAGAGAAGGAAACTGAGTCCTGGAGGCAGAAAAGTCAGCCAGGCCTCACAGGGCAGATGACCATTGATTCTCTCCAGTCCATCCTATCTGTACCTTATTCCTCATTATTTGCCTGTGGCCTCCCCCATTAGACTGACAGAGAATCAAGAAGAGACTAGCTTTTGCCTCTCTTTGAATCTCCAGCAAAGATCCTATGCCTGACACATAGTAGGTGCTTAAACATTGGTGATTGGCTGACTGGTTACAAATCCCATACTCCTCCAGGGTTATTGGAGATCTGAGAGCTGAGTCTGGGGAGTGTCCCGAAGGGCTGTGTGGCTGATCAGGGGCTGATGCATTTCTAACCATTCTAGTTCTGGCTGCCTCTCTGGTCCTCCCCTCCATCACTTCCTGGTCATCTTCAAGCCCCTGGGCCTGACCCTTCCTCCTCCTCGCCTTTCAGCTGGCTCTGGCCACAGCGATGCAACCCCAGCACCATTCTTCGCCAGGAGATAGCTAACCACATACTCCTTCACCCAATGGCCTCCTCTCCAACTTTCTTCTCCAAAGCATTTCTCCCCAGTGGCTTTCTCCAACTAGAAGGTGAACTCCTTGAGGGCAGAGACTGGCTCATTTTTGGTTTTGTATTTGAATCCCCAGTGCTTAATTAGCTTTGTGCTCAGTATGAAGTGAGGGCCTATTAAGTGGTTCTTTCTTTCTGTCTGTCTTTCTTTTTTCTTTCTTTCTTCCTTTCTTTCTTTTTACTTTCTCTCCCTCCCTCCCTTCCTTCTTTCCTTTCTTTCTTTCTTTCTTTCTTTCTTTCTTTCTTTCTTTCTTTCTTTCTTTCTTTCTTTCTTTCTTTCTTCCTTCCTTCCTTCCTTCCTTCCTTCCTTCCTTCCTTCCTTTCTCCCTCCATTCCTTGGTCCTGGGATTTGGCGAATTTACAGATACCTTAACTCTCATTTCTTGCATTAATGAAAAAGGTAATTCCAAGTATCCCTTACCCCAGGCCCCTCCTCAGTGGTTGCCTACCTTGCTGACCTCCTGTGGTTGCCATGGCAGAGACCACAGTCTTAGTCCACAGGACCTGTGCAGATCTGCGGTCACTTTGTGGTCTGAGCTCCCTGCATTAATTCTGAGCCTCACAAATGGTCTCCCATGTGTGGCTGTCCTCCCAGCTCTGCCTCTGCCTCTCCTGGCTTCACCACCATGCACATCTCAGCTGCTTTCTCAGTCTGCAGCTTCCTCCATGGCCCCAGGGGCCCTGTCACCCTGGAACCTTGCTGGACTCCAGCTGGCCTCCTTTTCCCATTGGTGAGTTCATTTGGGGATCATTTTGGGGAGGGTCCAAGCTAGGCAAGCATCTTCATTCCCCCTCCTTCTCTGTTTACCGCTCACACACACACCCACTTCCCCTCTTCTGGGATCAGTCAATTGTGTGTATGGATTGAAGAAAGAATTCTCACTCAGGTTTAAATAGGACTCCATGGCCAACAAAGTTATGTCCAGCTTGAGAATGCTGAGATTATATCCCATGAAATGTGTACAGTGCCTACAATGGTCCCATTGAACAAGATTCAGATCTGGCTGCTCCAATGCTGTGGCCTCAGAAATCAGGCACATGTCCAGAGCCCAGAGAGGAAGGAAAGCTTGTCCCCATCAGCACAAAGGAGCTCCCAGTCTAAGAGGAGACAGCCCACACCTAAGTATGCACAAACAAGACAGGTGCCAATGGATGGGAGATAATTCACCGAGGTGGGGCTTCTTCTAGAAGGTGGGCCTTTGAGGAGGCTTCAGCAAAGCCAGGAGGAGGAGATGAGTAGGGAAAGCATCCCTGGCTGGGGGTCACGTGCCCAAGGTCCCACAGCTGATAAGGGGCAGAGACAGAATTCCATCTTTGGCTTTCCTGATCCCATGTCTGACTCTGTCTCCTATGCCATGCTGAGTTTGTGCAGAGACTCTGAGAGTTTGGCGGGGGGGGGGGGGGACGTTGGCAGGCAGGCAGGTGGCCCACACTCTCCACTCTAACAGGAGGAGGGTTGGGATCTGATGACAAGCGTGTGTGAATGGGTGCTGATGGAGGGGACAGTGGTACCATTTTAGAAGTATTCTTATTTCTGAAATTCCTCTTCAGTGATCTTGGAATTTGGGTGATGAAGCATGACTGTTACCTAAAATCCACACTTACAGGTATATCAATCAATCAATATTCATTAAGTGCCTACTATGTGCCAGGCATTGTGCTAAGTACCAGATGATGGAAATGGGAATTTAAGTCCCTTAGGAAGCAGATGGGAAGTGGAAAATAATAGCCCAGTGCTGGTCTCCTCCACGTAGACCTGAGTTTGTTGTGGACCAAACTAATTCTGTCACTTTTGAATTGGCAGAGATTGGACCTAACAATTAAATTCAGTAAACCTATTTCAGGATCTGTTAAGCCTGATCTGACCGAAGGGATACAGAGACACAATCAAAATCTCTCTTCACCTGAAGAGTTTATATTTAATTTGTAGGTACTTAAAATAGGGTTTGTTGAATGAATGAATGAATGAATGAATGAATATAGCCACAAGCCCAGCCTTATAGCCTCAGGATTAAATCTTAGGGGAAATTGGGTGGATTGATATGATTCTACCAGTCGCAGCAGTAAGTAGCAATTTTTGTTCCACCTGATTGCAGGGGGTTGGGGAGGCAGAGCTCACCTGGGCTGTGGTCACTGCATCTTCCTAGTTTAACTAATATATCCTTGTTAATTATAACTCCTTGTGCTAAGTAGATCTTAAACGCAGTTGTTTCCTCCAAGGACTGCAGATTCTATCAGAATCCTCTAAGTGTGGGGCCCTGGTTCAAAGGCCTTGTCTCACACCCTAGTTATGCACTGCTTGTCCCTGCTAGGCCCAGGCCCCTCCAGATCCGGGGCTTCCTGGCAAAGTAAACCCCTGGTGGTTTAAAGGGGGAGGAGGAGAGGGGTAATTGCCAATCTGGGTTTTTCAAACTCCGAAGCTCTAGGCTGAATGATGAGCTTTGATCTCTGTGAGGGGGAGGGAGCATGAGTGGGGTTCTGGGCTGCCTGGGCCCCCCAGGTTAGCCAGGCTCTCCCAGGCCCAGTTCAGCCCTGCAGTGGCAGCAGGTTGGGGGCATTTGCATTTCAAAGGCCCCCACAGCTCCCCGATTGGAAGGAGTGTTAAGGAAAGATTATACATAATTCTTAATGACTTGAAACAAGTCCTGTTAATTGTTAACCACCCAGCTGAAGGCTCCTGCAGGGGTTTTGAAATAAAACACAGAGGGACAGTTAAAAGGAATTCCAAATTACAGGAAGAGGTTGGGGTGAGCCAGAGGAAAGACTAAGACTGAGCAAGGAGGAGGTGGGCCTGCTGGTCTGGTGTGTACCTTCCTCTGCCCATAGCCCTTCTATGGACTCTTAGAGCAGGGAGGGCCCAGAGAAGCACTGAAACATTTATGAAGTGCCTACTGTGTGTCAGGCCCTGTGCTAAGCACAGGAGAAGAGGCAAGAGGCAGTACCTGCCCTGGAGGCACTTACCTCTAGTGGAAAGTTGGCATGCAAACACATATTGATAAATCAGGCTGTATCTGGACAAATAGGAAATAATTAACGGAGGGAAGGCCCTGGAATTGCCAGTTGAGGAAGACTTCCTGCAAAGGGGGGTTTAGCTGGCACTGAAAGGAAGTCAGGGAAGCCTGAGGCAGAGATGAGGAGCAAGAGAAACTTCATCCCTGGTGGACAAGCAGAGAGGATGCTGGGAGCCACAGGCCAGGACTGCCAGGAGGCAGGGTTCTGGAGGGAAGAGAACATGGTGGAGGGAGGGGCAAGAAGACTGGAAAGTGGAAAGGAAGCCAGGCAAGGCCAGAAGTGGGAGAGAGCCTAGAACACAAAGCGTAAAGTGTCAGGCAGGGCTGGGTGGGAGTCTAGACTATGGAACAGAGAAGACCAGAGCTACAAATGACCTCAGAAAGTTGGCCTGATCGAGAAGAGACCAAAGGCTCTTAACCCGGGGACCATGAACTTGTTTGTTTGTTACTATTTTGTTAACTATATTTGAGTATATTTGGTTTCCTTTGGAAAACTAAGAATTTTATTTGTGTATTCTGAGGAATCATAGCCTTTACCAGACCAGGAGAGATGGAAAAACCTCGGAACACAGAACACTGGAGCTCAGAGGAACCTTAGAAGCCAGAATCCAGAATGTCAGACCCCAATGGGCCTTCGAGCTGAGACTTTGGAATGTCAGAGCTGGGAAGAGGGGAGGCATCTGGCTCAGCCCTTCATTTGTAGATAGGAAGCTGAGACCCAGAGAAGAGGTCACAGGGCCAGTCTGACCTAGTTTAGACTAAAGTGTGTATGTGTGTCCTGACTCAGCTAGAGTGAAGATGGATGTCTGGCTGGAAAACGGGAAGAGCCTTCAAGAGAGTTTTTGTGAACTATATTTAGAGGACCTTGACACCTGCTCTGACATTTATTGACTGTGTAGCCTGGTGAGCCACACATGGCCTGAGGGACAGGAAGAGATGAATTTTTTTTAAGAGAGGAAAAGGAAAAAAATTCAGTAAAACCTTTCAACACATCAAAAAACCCAACCACAATCTGATGATCTACGCAGCCGTCTGTACCAGTGGCCCCCCCACCCCACCCCTTGGAGGAGTGTCATTGCGGGGAAGCACCTTCTCCTTTCATCTTGGGGGCCAGGCTGTTCTTCTGACTTTGTGCATTCAGTTTCTATTGAGCCTTGGTTATTCTTTCTTTTTACCTACGTTGCTGTCAGCCCTGGGCGCTCAGTCCACACAGCGTTTCTTGTGCTTCTCTGGCTATTGTGAGTTTTTTACGGCAGAGCATCATTTGGCAGCGCCCACATTTACCCCCATTTGCTCAGCCTTCTCCAGTCCAAGGGCATCTGCTTTGTGTGCAGATAGGTAAGGGCTGCTATCAGTCTTTCAGCCTAGACAGGGGCCTTTTTGCCAGCTGCCTCCTTGGGGTTTGTGTCTATCATGAGACCTCTGGGTCAGAGGGTATGGCTGTAGCTTCCTGCTCAGTCTCCCTGCCTCCCCACAGCTGCCGGTCATTCATTTAAAGCCTGGGACTGACCTTGCCACTCACCTCCTCAAGAACCTTCAGCGGCTGCCTCTTGTCCCTGGCATAGATATCAGTCCTTCAGCTAGTTTCCTTCCAGCCGGTCTCTGCAAGGTTAATTCTTGGTGTTCCCTTTGGCTCATGCCTAGGCAGACCGACCTACTGTCTGGTCCCCAGACACAGAAGTCCGGTGTGACAGCATGGAGACAGGGGTGAACATGGAGTCAGGATGGCTAGGGTCTGGACCCTCCCCGGATTCTTATGGCCCTATGACCTGGCTTCAAATCCTGCAACTTGCTGATCTTCTCCCAGGCTCAGTTTTCTCATCTGTACAATGACCTCTAGGTCACTTTCAGCTCTGGGCCAGCATATGGGGCATCCCTCAGGCCTGGAATTCACCTGGAGCCCAGCTCCTAGAGGAGGCTGCTCTTGCCCCACCTTCTAATGTTCTCAATGTTACTTGTTAGGATTTTGTATCCCTGCTTTGTGTTTACTTAATCAGAGAGCCTTGGGGCTGAGGGCTTCCTTCTTTGTCTGCTCACCTCAAACATTCTTCCATATTTAGTAAATGTTTGTTGGACTTGAAAAAAATCCAATGTTTTTTAAATTAAATCATCAAATAATGACATCTTTTGGAAATGCCTGAGAGCCTTGGTCAAAGGACCTGAGGACCTAACGGGGAAGGACTTTGGGTCTATCATGGCCCACAGGTGGACTCCAAGATCCAGAAGAGAACACACATAGGGACGAAGCCGAGTCTAGAACCCAGGGCTCCTGACTCCCAGGGCAGGCTCCTTTCCCCAGCATGAGGCTTCTTCTTTAGCAGGTTCCTTCATTTAATTGGGAAGAAGTAAACATGGGCAGACTTCCTGGAGGGAAGGAGGGAAGGAGCTAAGCTGCCCTGTGAAGGATGAGTAGGATTTGGAAAGGAGGAGACAAGGAGAGGGAAAGTGGGCATTTCATGAGGGTGGCAAGGCATAGGCAAAAGAGTGGAGGGCAGCTGGGGAGGAGAGGAGAGTTTGCTTCGGATGGAGAAGAGCATGGAGCCATTCTTGAGAGAACAACTCATGCAGCCAATATCTTAGTGGATTGCCCAGAGAGAGTGAGGGATGGTCCATTTGATGCCCGGAAGGAAGGGCCTTCCTCAGGGCCACTGCGTGATCATGTCTAAGTGAGCAGCTCCGGCCATCGAGGTCTTATGGAGCTAGACTCCCCTTGCTGCACTGTCCAGGGGATGAGGGCAAGGCTTAGAGAGAGGCCTGGGCAAGTGAATCTTGCCTTGGTCACACAGCAGGGAAGTGTCTATTTTTAAAAATGGGTGTCTCGATTCCCGCTCCAGGGCTCTCCAGGAGCCTCTAAATATGGCCATAACCAAGGCAGGGCAGCTGGGGCTTTATCTCAGGATGTCAAAATTTAGAGGTTTGAGAATAGTACTTAATGCCCCTTCAGTAGAGTCTTTGGGGGAAAAAAAAATTGTTAAAATAGCAAGTTCTTCCCAATCAGTGGTCATACCCCAGATAAGTTTCTACCCAACCTGGCCCCGCTGCTTCCTATGTCCTGAATGCTTCCACAGCCTCCTTGGGGCTGCCTCAGAGCACCCCAAGGCCCACCAAGCTGCACTGGTTATTTATTGTCTTCAGGACCAGTTTTCTCATTTGTAAAATGGGAATGGGAATGTAGCATTTACCTCACAGGGCTGGTGTGATGATCCACCGTGATAACTACATAAAGTGGTTGGTAAACCTGGAAGTGCTTTAGAAATATCAGCTACCACCACCACCACCACTACTATCACCATCACTGCCGCCATCATAACCATCACCACCACCAGCACCACCACCACCAGCACCACCAACACCACCACCACCAACACCACCACCATCATTATAATTATTAAAATGTACGTGTGAGTACTTAGTTCACGCTATCTTTTCCAGGCTTTTTAAGCAGTTTTCTCAGAGGGGCGGAGTGGGATAGGAGGGGCCAGGATTGCTGCTCTCAGCCCTCTGTTTCATTGTGAGCTGAGCAGAGCCCATCCCAGGCCTTTCCTCCTCCCAGCCAGCCCTGCTCTGTCCCCAGCCCATTGGCCGTTAGGGTTTTGTTACCGGTGACCTATATTTCACAACTCAAGCATGATCAGTCTGACAGCTGGACACAGGCTGATAAGTGGCCAGGCTGGGCCTGGAAGCTCAGAACTGCTCAGGGCCCAGCCCTGGTTTCAGGGAGGATTCCCTGCAGACACAGCTTCTGTCTGGGCATCCCGTGCTCAGGCACTCAACCGAACACAGTGAAAGAAAATCTGTCCTGATTGATGTCCCAGAGCAGATTGTGAGCCTGGGCTGGGGTGGGCTTTCTGGGCAGCTCTCTCAGGCAAGATATGAGGCCCACATCTTGGCCCCAGGATGACATTCCAATCCCATGCAAAGACAAAGCTTCCCTTATCTCGGTCATGAACTATGAAGGCGGCTTCTCCAGGGGCAGCTGAGAATTTCATTCACTTTAGTGAGCGTAGTGTTATGGAAAGGTGGAAAGAACTCAGCATTGGGAGTCTAAGGGACAGGGGTGGGAGGGCATCACAGCCTGACTACAAATAGTGGGGTGCCCCTGGACAAATCATTTGAACTTGTTTCAAGCATCAATTTACTTCTCTGACAAAGGGAGAGATTGGTTTCAGAGCTGTAACTGGCATGGGGTGAATGAGGCTTTGTTCCAAGATGCTGCCATTCGAGGGGCACGCTTCCTTCCCAGGGGGGGCATACTTCCTCCCCGTGGCTATGTAAGTCCTCCTCCAGTCTTCACTCTCAAACCCTGATCTCCTCCCCATGGTGCTTCTGGGACAAATTCTCTTTCCCCATCTCAATGGCACCGGGCATTACTCTATCCTCAGCTCAGCTGGCCCATGGCCACGGGACTGTCTGGCGCAGCAGCCACTTTCCCCCTCCTTCCACCCTCATCTGTTTTTGACCCAAGCAAAGTAATTTCTAGGGTGATCTCTGAGGCGTCCAGACGGTCTCCCCGGCCCCTCCCAGTTCTGAGTCCTAGGATCTCAAGTTGGTGTTAAGAGTTTTGCTGGTGCCCAGCTCCATGACCAGTGAGGGATAGTGGAAAGAGGCTCAACCAAGCAGAGACTCTGTCCACCTGGAATTTACTAAGACACAGTGTACTAGGCACTGGGGATATAAAGACCTGCCCCCAGGAAGCTTATAATCTACCGTGCCCTAATAGAAAGGAATTCAGATAAAGAAATTGGGGGAAATTGAAAGGATGGAGACAGTCTCCATCCAGCCATATCTGCTCATCTTTTAGAGACCAGCACAAATGGCGCCTCTGCCCTGACCCCTTCCTCCTCGAAGCTCCAGAGCCCTTACCCTCCATCGGGATCTAGAGGCTGGCTCGGTCACTCACTAACTGTGTGACCCTGAGTTACGTCATTCCCCTTTGAGTGAGCCTCAGCAATTGAATGGGTATAGTCACCCCTGCCCTGTCAGTCCTACAGAGCTAGGAGTGGAGGGAGCTCTCTGCGGAGTTCCCACATGTGTGCGAGATCCTCCAGGGCACGTGGTGACTTTGCACAGCCCTCCCTCACTTCGATCCAATTCACCTGCAAGTCGTGGCATCTTCCTGATCTCATGGTCCTCTTCGAAGGACAAGCAACAACAACATTCCTCCTCTTACCCTCCATCTCTTTCCCTCTTTCAGAACCACGGAGCAGAACCCAAGTACCCCAAGAACTTCAGTCTGTCTAAACTCCCTCATAGCCTTTGGCAACATCAGGGTTATGAAGGAAGACTTCTTCCTTCTCACCGTGGTCGAAGGTGAGCCCTGCATTGTTAACGGCACCTCTAATAGCAAAAAAAAAAAAAACTACAACAACAACAACAAAAAAAACCAGTTTGTCTTTCTAGGTTTTTTCCGTATTCTTGTGTTTGTATTTTAAAGTTCCTACCCAGCTCTAGTCCTTTCCTCAGATGTTCAGGAGCAGTTAATTGTTAAGTACTTACTATGTGCTAGGCACTCTACTAAGGGCTGGGGATACAAAGACAAGCAAGGCCACAAGCCCCTCCCCGCAGGAGCTTACACTGGAATGAGGAGGCCTATTTAAGCTACCGGATACATGCAAGATATGGAGAGGGCCAACAGGAAGGGGTCTTCAGGGGTGAGCTTGAAGGAAGCTGGGTAAGTCAGGTAGACCTGAGGAGAAAGAGCATTCCAGGCATGGGGGGCCGGGGCATTGCCCTTTCATTCAGCGGCCAAGGAGAGCACAAGTCATTCAGGACTCAGTCGCAGCGTCTCCCCAGAGCCAAAGCTCTGTGATTGGAGGGAAGCTTGGTCCACACCTTGTTTGACCCCTGCACACGTCTGGAAGCAGACAGTGCATCGAGGAGAGCTCTGGGAGCCCTGGGAGTTGGGGCGATTGGGAAAGCCTTGGTGGGGCAGAACCCTACCCCCTCCAATGGGGAGAGTCAGCCGGGGGTGGCAGTGGGACAGGATTCCAAGCCGATCAGCCAAGGTTCAGGTGTGGGAGCAGACCTAATTCAGTCAGCTTTTTCTGGGACAAGACATTTCTGTGCATGAAAAAAGTATCTTTTTCTGTTGATTAATGAAAGAAGAATTCTTTTAGGGGAGGAAGGAAAAGCATTGGTTAGGAAGTAAAAGAGAGATGCGTTCACAGCCATAGATGAAAATACAAAGGAGGTAATCTTTCCTTTTTTTTTTAGATGTATGATTTGGTCTTAGTCAGTGAGGCAGTGCAGTGGGACAAGGATAAAACCTTGGAGTCAGGCAGATGTGAGTTCGAATGCCGCCTCAGCTGCTTTAACAGTGTTTAACAATGAACACGTTTACCTCGGGTCTGGGCCTCTCAGTGAAATGAGCCTGTTGGGCTCACTGACTTCTTAAGGTCCCTCCCTTCTAAATCTATGATCCTCTGATTTAAACCTACAGTCCTCTGATCTAAATCTATGATTCTCTGATCTAAATCGGCAATCCTCTGATTTCCTTACGTGCTGGCTGGCTTCTTTCCTACGACTTAGATGAAGCGGCTGGCCCCAGCAGGATGTGTGGGGGTGGGAGTCACAGCCATGCCTTCCTCCCTCCAGAACCTTCCCTATATTTGCAAGGCCAGGCATTCTCTCAATGTGACTAGCCTTGGAAACGAGCCCAGGCCTAGGAGAGAAGGGAAGAAAGGAGCTGGTGATAGCCTTAAAACAAGTTAGGTGGACCTTGTCTCCCCTCCTTGTTAGGAATCAGCAGAGTGTAAAGAGCCTGCATGGATCGGGAGTCCCAATCTCGGGCTTCCATGGCCATGGTGCCATATTGGGGGCCTCCACTTCCCCGGCTGTCTGGCGTGAGGGTTGGGCCAGCTGGCCTTGAAGGTCGCAGCCAGCTCGGACGTTCCACCGTTCTGTGCTGCCGGTAGCAGTCCTCGGAGTTCTGACGGCCGCAGGAAGCTGCTGTTTGTAGCAGAAGGTGGGATGCGTGGGGGGCCAGAGTCAGGTGCTCAGGTTCCCAAAGGGAGAACTCAGTCTCTTGACTGCCCTGAATACAGAATGTCCCTAGCCCAGGCTGCCTTTCCCTGCAGAATGGGCAGGTGGCCACTCACCTCCCAAGACTCCACAGGATTTAAGGAATCCCTGTGCCCCCCCCGCCAAGGACTCGTCCACCCGCTGGAGGAGGCGCCAAAGCCCCGAGTCAAAGCTTCCTGCTCATCTCTTCAGATTTTCACAGGCTCATGGAAGGGACCTTACTCATCACCTAGTCCTTGGCAGAGGGGAAACTGAGGCCTGCCCCAGGATCTCACAGGGACAGTCAGAATTTGAACCTGAGTCTTTTGCCTCCAAATCCATCTTGCTTCCCAAGCCATGGAGCCTGTGGAACCTCGTTAAAGCAGGAATGATAATCCTGCTTTTAGACAAAATGAAAATAAAAATTCCTAACATTAATAAGCATGAAAACTACATTGTGCTAAGAGGAACCACAGACAAGGAGCCATTATTAATATTAAACATATTCACCCAGTGGCATTCATCTAAATTCATCAAGGAAAAGTTAACTGAATTACAAGAAGTGCCATAGACACCAAGAGTCTTGGGCCCATAGACTGAGAGCCAGAAGGGCCTTCGAGGCTTTTCCAGCTCAGCCCTCTCCTTGTACAGAGAGGGAAGCTGAAGCACAGGAAGGCTCCATGAAGTGTCCAAGCTCCCAGACCTGGATGATGGCTGGATCTGTGGACCCAAGACATCTAACTTCACACCCCTGCACTCTTTGAACTGTTCAGTCAGCCCCAGGGGCCCTGTTGTGTTTCTGGGACAAGGTATAAGCCCCCCTGTCTGGCTATTAAAGCCCTCAGCCGCCGGCTCCAACCTACCTTTCTAGCCTCATTGCCCAGCCATCTAGTCTAACTGCCTCTTTTTTTACAGATGAAGACACTGAGGCTCAGAGAGGAGAAGTGACCTTTCCAAGGTCACACATAAGACTATGCATCCTTCTTTAATGGGAGAGGGCACTGAGGCTCAGAGAGGAGAGAGAGCTTGGCCAAAATGATACAGATAGAAAGTGGACAAGCCAAGATGTGGACACTTATTGCACCACTTGTGATGAGGGAGGTGGTGAGTGGTGAGGGTGACAGGAGCCAGAGGTGTGGACTCTGTATGGGCCCCATCTAGCCTGGCTGCAGAAAACAAAAGTCCATGGGACTCCGGGGGCCACGTTGACCTTGAGTCACTGAATCAGGCCGGGACCCTCATCCTCCTGGGGGCTTGGGATCCTCTCAGATCTGGATGTCCTCCCATCAGGCCCTCAGGCAGGGTCTTGTGAAGGCTCTGGACAGCTGGGGCTGTGAGTGAGATGAGGATTCGCCGTCAGCTGGTCACACCTGGCCCAATCCTTGGCAGGCCTCCAGCCTGGCCTAACCCACAGCTGTCTTGGCAAGTCTCACTCCACAGGCTCTGGCTCCCCCGGCTCTCTGGACAGCAATCATCTGGTGCTATGTGGAGAAGAGCAAATGGGGAAGGGGAAGACGCCTGAAGCTTTGGGGCCCCACACTTGGCCTCCTCAGTACCCTCGGGGACAGCTCCAGAGTCATGCTCTCTTACACAGAGATGACTTCCTTGGGTTCCGGAGGACACAGCCATGCCCCAGATGCACCCTCACCCCAAAGGGCCTCAACTAAGGTGAGTGGCTGGTCCTGTGCCAGGTTGCCCCTGAGCTGCCCCAGGGAAGATGGAGTAGGTGTTGTAGGTAGCGGTATGATTGTGACCGATGTGTGAATGTGAGCTTGAAGTAATAAGAATAATACTTAATAAATCCAGCAATACTTAACAAATCTTCCTCACTCTGTGACTGCCCTGCTGCCTCTCAGATGTCCCCACAGGTACACGGCCCACTTCACTATCAGTCAATTGATCAACCAGGAATCTTTGTTAAAGCTCTCTTCCCACTCAGAACTTCTAAACAAGACCCACCCAAAGCAGATACACCAAGCACAGCCCTGTGGACTGCCCACCACAAAGGAATTTTCCTCATACCTTAGCAGTGAGGTAAGGACTGACCCCGACTCTGTCCTCCTTTACAAATGGGGGAAGGGAGGCTCTCAGGGTCCTGTGACTTTTCTGGGGCAGTAAATAGCAAAGCCTGGCTTCCAGCTCAGGTCTCAAGAAAGTGTTGAGCTGTGTGACCCTGGGCAAGTCATTCACTCTTTTTACCTCAGTTTCCTCATCAGTAAAATGAAGGGTTGAACCAGAGGAACTGAATGAATCCAACGTCCCTTTAGATCTAGCACCCCCTGATTTGTGAACCCTAAAACTTCCAAGCAAAGTCACTGCTTCATTTGGGCAGTCGGACCAGATCCTGGTAAATTCGGTGACTCCTGAAAGTCTCTAAATTAATCTGGTGAAGAGCCAGTGGGACAAGGTAGACCTTTATTCAGGTCTCCCATCCCTGTTATCACATTCTGGAATGTTGGGAGAGAAAGGAATGTTGGAAGGCCCCTCCCAGTGGGCTCTATCTCACAACAGAGGCACCATTTGTTTTTCCTTTGGGATTTCAGGACCCTGCTGTAGAGGGAGACTCTCCAGGAATCTCTTCCAGTGGCCCTGGTCAGATCCAGCTCATCCTAGGCCTCCTGAGGTGAGGGAAGCTCCACCTTCCAAGGATGACAATGACTGGGAAGAATGTCAGATATTTCAAGGCTGGTGGTTGGACGTTATCCTCTATGGCCTGGGAGTGTTGGGGTGGGGCGTGGCATGGGGGTTCAATGTGGGGTGGAGTAGGGGCCACAAAAGATGAGAGGTAAGGAGGAGCCCCTTCCTCCATGAGAGAGCTCTGTGGCTGAGGATTCTGATGGACCCACTTTCTCTAGTGATGTTGGTTCTGGAGGCCAGAGACCTGGATTCTAGTCCTGCCTGCCCATGGGTTGGTGTTTGATCTTGGAAAAATCATTTCCCTTTTCTAATCATTGATTTCCTCCTTCACCTATTAAGTGGAGATAGATTATCCTGACCAGTCTGATCATCCCTTCTTACACTAAAATACTGGGGAAAGGGAAGTAGGCATTACCCCCAGGCAAGGCAGGGCTTCTTCCAGTGGTTAAAAGGGCAGTTATAGGAGACTAAATGCAAAGGCTCTCTGGGGCTCCTGTTCTCTGTCCCCCTCTTCCAGCATCCTGGCCCTACCCTGGTGGGAGAACAGTGGAGACTCACATGGAGAAAAGACTTCAAGTGCTCACTGCTTCTTCACACCTCCTCTCACCCCTCATGCCCAGTTACTCAGGGTAGCTTAATTCACTTGAATACCCAGCATTTACTGAGTGCTCGAACTAGGCCTAAAACAGAACCACCATGCACCTGCCTGCTGGAGCTAAAATAGAACATTTTTATTTAAAGCAGTTTATTGGTGTTATCAGTAGAGTGGAAGCTCCCTGAGGGCAGGGCCCATTTCACTTTTGTCCATATACTGACACATAGTAGGCTCTTAATAAATGCTTGCTGAATAAACGAATGAGCTAACAGCTCAGGAAAGAGTTGAGGAGGCCCAAATGGGGGGGGGGGGGTGATAGAAGAGTGAACGGTTCAAGGGGAATTCATACCTGCCTTGGCTGAAAATGAAGGGCATTTTTTTCTTCCCTCCCCTCAGTTGTTTGGGTATCACACATAGTGTCCTGGGTTGGCCAGGCTGGCTAGAGCCTTAGCACATAGAATGCAGAGCGCCCAGCATTCTGAAGGCCACTGAACATTGTGAGAGAGATCTTTCCTTCCCTGCCCTGGCATCCTGTGTTCTAAGCGATCCCATGACAGCCCTGAGGTTTGTCTTCATCGAGCGTGTTTGGCCAATGACCATTCACGACTAAAGATGAAAATACACCTTCTCGAACACAAGTTCTGGGCCTTGCGCACCCTGCAGCTAGAGGACTCGAGGCATCCAGTGAGGGACTGGGAGTCAGGAAGATGTGAGTTCAAATCCTGCCTCAGACACTTACCAGTTAGGTGGCCCCAGGCCAATCACTTCTCTGTGCCTCAGTGTCCTCATCCATACAGTTGCTGTGAGGATCAAATAAGACACCTCTGTAAAGAGCTTTGCCAACCTTAGAATGCCGTATGGATGCTGGCTGTTACAGCTTCTGAGCTTGTCCCCCTCTGAGCCCCGGGAAGGAGCCAGAGCCCCCTCATAGTCCCCTCCCCACACCTGAAATGTCAGAGAGAACGTCTTTTTTCCTGCTTTGACTGCACACCCAAACACCTTTGTTTCTCACCCCTCCCCAGCGACCCCTGTCCTGGCTTCCCTGGACACACTGGCCAGCCCTCAGTCCATTTGTTCCCCCAAGCCTCCCTCCCCCAAGAATGGCTGTGCTTTTCGGCCTCTATGCCTTGGCTTTCGCCCTTCCCCGGACCTGGGCTTGGAGTCTGGAGGACCAGCCCAGCTTCAGGTCCTACCCCAGACACTTGGCGGCTGCATGACCCTGAGGGAGCCACGGGGCTCTGCCTGTTTTCTCATCTGTCAAATGAATGAATCGGCCTAGAGGACTTCTGAGGTCCCTTTAACTGTAAACTGTGATTCTAAGATTCTGCAGTAAGGGGCAGGGGGGTGGGGGCCATCTGATTTGCTGCAGGACACAAGATAAATCAAGATCAGTCACTTTGAAAAGACCCGATTCTAGATGCGAAGGACCTGTGTTCGAATGCTAGTTCAATTATTTCTACTCCTTCTGTGACCTTTCTTTGCCTTCGTTTCCCTTCCGTTCAAATTAGGGGGGTCGGTCTAGGTGATTTCTCAGGACTTCTCATCTCTGCCGTCTCATTATCCAAACTGGGCCTCACCACAGTTCTGGGAGGGGCAGGGGGAGCTTCAATCAACGATGAATTTTTGTTGACATCTTTTGTTCTTACATGATCCATATTTCCCAAGATAAATTACCTCTTCCCGCCCCTGGCTAGATCATCCTTTAAAACAAAGTACATAAACGAGGGAGGGAAAACACCTCACCAAACCACAGCAACCTAGGGAAAAAGTCTGGCATCACACACCCATAGCTCCCCGCCTTTGCAAAGAAGCAGAGAAAGGTCACTTCTCACTGCCTTTCTCCAGAGCCAAGATCGACAAGTATTTATTAAGCACCTACTGTGTGCTACCTACTGTGCTAAGCATCGGGCTTGCAAAGACAGCAATGACACTGTCCTCGCCGCTAAAAGAGGAAATCACTTTCCCAAGGTCAGTCAGGGAACATTTACAAAGATCCCAGGCCATACAAGACCCTATTCTAGGCCCTAAGAATAATCAGGCCCTGCTCTCAAAGACCTTGCCATCTTGGGGCAGGGTGGAAGGTCAAGCATCACAGATTTGAAGAACTGGAAAGTTCTGGTCCTGTCTATACCTGAAAAGGAATTCCCTCTACCACCCACCCAAGGAATGGTCACATAGCCTTTGAGGACCTCCAGCAACGGGGAGCTCACTACCTCTTAGGCAGTCCATTCCACTCTAGCAGGGCTCTCACTGTTAGGAAGGTCACCCTGACGTCCACCCCACATCTGCTTTTCTTATGCTTCTGTCCATCTCCTGCTCCTAGGACAGACATGTGGAGCCAACCGGAACAGCCATTCGAAGGCTTGAATATAGCTACTATGGTTCCCCAAAGGCAGTCCTTTCACCTGATCTTCAGATCTCAGGTGCTTGAGGCCCTTCCTTTGTCCCCTGAGATGGCCTTGAAGAGTGACATCAGAAATGACCACAATCCCCCAGAGGAGGCCTGACGGCTAACTGAAGACACTGAGCCTCTACACCCACGTACACAAAAGACTCAGCTCCCAGGATGAGTGAGGGCCCAGCAGAGGGGCCAGCAGAGGCCTCTGGGCAGGCAAGGGACTGGATTTCGAGCTGCCTACCTCCCAGCCCAGGGCATTACCCCACTCTACTGCTGGCCAGCCTGCATGGGGCAGTCTGCCCTGCTCAGGGACCCCACTGGACTCTAGTTCCCAAACAGGATCTGACAGGAGGGAGGGAGTCCTTCACATGAAGCCCCCTGGGAAGTCTCTGGAAGGATCAGGAATCCTGCTTCTCCCTTCTCCCCAGAAGGAGCTGATGTCTGGGGTCTTTCCTGCCTTGTGGAGCCAGCCCTCTCCCCCCACGCCAAGAAGAGAGCAAGCAGACATTCATTCATTAGTGGTGCTTATGTTCACAACTCACTGTACAGACAGCAAACACTTCCCCAGGGATAGAAACACCAGTTTTAAAAAGAGGAAAGAGAGAAGGCAGGTGAGGTCTCGGCAGACAGCTTCCCAGGGGCTGCATTCCTTTGTGGGGAGGGGTGGGGCTCCACGGGTGTGGAACATTGCATATAATTCCAGATTTTTTTCATCATATTTATTGGTTTTGTCAAATCTCTCTTTCTCTCTGTCTCTCTGTCTCTTTCTGTCTCTCTGTCTTTTTCTGTCTTTGTCTATTTTTCTCTGTTTCTGTCTCTGTCTCTCTGTCTCTGTCTCCTTCTATCTTTGTCTCTCTCCCACCTATTTGGGTATCAGGCCTTCTGCACAACCATTTACATGGTACATTGAAGAAACTGATGGATTTAGAACAAAAGGACCAATCTGAGGTATTCTAAGGCACCACAGCCCACCTGGAGAGGCAGTATTTCTCTTTTAGGAGAGCATCCAAAGTACCCCCTTTCTCTAGATTTGTTCTGTGGTCCAACCTTCCTCCCTCTGCAAACCCCCACTGCAATGTCCAGTCAGTGGTCCTCTTGTTTCAGAAAGATACTTGGCTTCCTTCTCTCCCCTAGGTGTTATTTCTTTCTGTTAGAGACAAGGGCATCTTCAGAGACACTCTCTGAGGCATGTCGAGCCATCACAATCTTGGGCCAGACTTCCCCCATTGCTGCCCCCTGGGAACCTGACTGACTTAAGCCATCCATCCCCCTAGCTCCCTCCTACCAGCACAGACAGACGGGAACTTTGTGAGCCTCCATCAGGGCTTCCTGCTCTCCCAGGAGCACCAGAGATAAGACCCGTGTCCCTTGGTCCTGGGACTAAGGCGCCAGCCCAGAGGAAGACAACAGTGACCATATGGATGGGCAAGGTTTTGTGGAACAATGGACAGCGCAGGGACTGAGTCCTTTGGAGAATCTTCTCATGATACCTACCCCCTGTAAGAATTGTCCAAGCTAACAGAAATGATGATGAAATCAACAATTCTCTGATGCTAGTTGAGGGCAAGGATGTTGAATGGCATGGATGTGGCTCCAATGGGCTGGGTTTGTGCTCACGCTTCTCAGACATTCCTAGGGGCAGCTAGGTGGTGCAGCACTGCTCCTGGAGTCAGGAAGTTCAAATCTGGCTTCAGATACTTACTAGCTGTGTGACCCTCAGTATGTCACTTTACCCACTTTGCCTCAGTTTCCTCATCCGTAAAATGAGCTGGAGAAAGAAATGGCAAATCACTCTTGGGTCTTTGCCAAGAAAAGCCCAAATGGGTCATGGAGAGTCAGACATGACCCAAAACAACTGAACAACTCTCAGATGTATCTGCTGCAAGGTTGTACTTATTATGAAATAATATTTATGAAGTGTTTAGTGCACAGCCTGGCCCATAGTAGGCACTATAGAAATGTTGCTGGCGTCATCAAACTCATCATTATCCCATGAAATAACCCGGAGCATTTGGCAAGTTCACTTGCTAATAACTTGTCAGTTACCGAGCTGGTCAGTTACAGTAATAGTCTACAAAAATTACTTAAATGCCACGCTGGTTATGTAATTCGATTTAATTAATTAATTAATTTGATTAGCCCACTTATAGCTATGGACAAAGCCATGAAAATGCTACTAGCCAATTCACCAAGCCATACTACCCTCTGAGAGTAGAACAATATGGTAAAACTATAGTCTCAGAGGTAAGGTGCCTTGGGGATACTCTACTCTGTCCCCCAAACAGATGCACAGATACCTCCATCTCAGACAAGTAGCCACCCAGCTTCAGCCTCCAGACATTTCTAAAAGAGAACTTGTTACTTTTTCCCCAAAACCTCTCTTCTTCCAAACCTCCCTATTTCTGTTAAGGGCATCACTGTCCTTCCAGTCTCCTGGACGTTGTTCTCAGCTTCTCACTCTTCCTTCCCTTACGTTTGTAATCAGCTGCCACATCTTTACAGGATCTCTAGTATCCATCCACTTCTCTCTACTCCCAAAATTACAACTCAGGTTCAAGGGCTCATTACTCCAGCCTAGATTTTTGAAGAAGCCTCCGCATTGGTCTTCCTTCCTCAACTCTCTCCCCACCCCAATCCACCCTTCTCATAGCTGCCAAGGTGATTTTCTTGTTGCCCTTTTACACAATGCTTGTGGCTTCCAGTTGCCTCTAAAATCAAACTCTTCTTTTAACTCTTAAAGCATCTCACAATCCGGCTGTAACTTCTCTCCCCAGCCACCAGTGGACATCACTCTCCCTCCTTTGTGCTTCCATCCAGCCCAACTTGAGTGTGGTCTTACAACCCTCCACCCACCATCTCTGTGCCGTTAGTGGCTGTCGTTCATACCTGGCATGTCTCCCCCGCCACCCCGGCCCCATCTCCACCTCCCAGGATCCATCCCTTTCTTCCTTCCAGATGCTGCTACTCCCTTCTACAGGAGCCTTCCCGTGCATACTCTTATGTCTTGGTTGTCTTTCCCTTTGGAACGTGAGCTCCATCATTTGCACACTAAGTGGAGGTGATCACATTCATTGTATCGGTGTCCCCAGAGCTTAGCACATAGTGGGCACTTAGAAAATACTTGTTGGTTGATTGAAGACTTAGCTATTACAGAATTCTTTCTTATATTTAATTTACATCCATCTCCTTGTTCCTACTCCATGGGGTGTATGGAGTGTTCGAGAGGACTAGCCCCTCCGCAGTGAGGCTGCTGAGCCCTTTTCAAGGCTGCTTATCCATTTTTGGTGTCCACCCATCACCTGACTCTCACCTGAGGCTCCAAGAAGTGGTAGCATGTTCAGTGGCCACACCCCGGTAAAACTGTCATGGCAGAGGGGCTAAACCAGGTTGAGGGTAACTGACGGGGCTCAAACCTGTCAGTGAGTCAGGGGATGCCCGCCCCACCAGATGAAGACTTCCTCTGGCAGAATGGGCAGATGAGAACGATTTGTTCCAACAGCCATAGGGATGGCTGAAGCAGGGGCTGTGGAGCTTGGCCAGACACAGAAGACACCAAGGTCATCCACTGCATCCTGGGCCATCACCAATTGTCCTTACTTTTGTCCTGCCACTGGACTTTGACGACGCTGGGAGAGACAGTGAGGCTGACGACTTTGTGCAGCCCTGCCTCACTGAAATCCAATTTGTGGACAAGTCAAGACATCACCTGGGGTTTCTTTGAAAATGAAAGACGAACAACAACTGCCCCATCCTCCCTTCATGGCTCCTCCTTCTCTCTAGGACCCTACACAAAACCCTCTAATCCTTCTTTCACGTGACAGCCTTTACATACCTGAAAGCAGTTTTATAATCCCCCTCTCCCCAAACTTTCTCCTTTCCAGCTTTGTTGTTGGTTCAATCATTTCAGTGGTGTCCATGACCCCATCTGGAATTTTCTTGGCAGAGATCCTGGAGTGGTTTGCCATTTCCTTCTCCAGTTCATTTCACACATGAGAAAACTGAGGCAAACCAGGTAAAGTGACTTGCCCAAGGTCATACAGCTGGTAAGTATCTGAGGCCAGATTTGAATTCAGGTCTATCCTGACTCCAGGCTCAGGACTCCATCCACTGTGCCACCTGGCTACCCACTTTTTTCTTTTTTAAGTTTACTTTTTTACTTCAGTAGAGATTAATAGATTCTGTTCTAGCTCTTTATTTTAAATCTGTGCCTGTCTCTCTGTTTCAAATGTGTTTCTCGTAAGCAAGATATTGCTGGATTCTATGTTTTACTAATGTGAACGAGGCTGAGACACTTCCCAGAAGCAGTTAAAGAGGCTTCTACTTGGTACCACAGGAAGTCTATTCTGAATGGCGATGTGCTTGATAATATGCTGCGGGGTCTATGTAGAGCCAGAACCAGAGAGCCATACACGTGTCTGCTGGCAGAGAGAAGAGGGAGCTTCCTTTGGGAAGGAATTGCTTGGAAAAGAGAAGGAAAAGCGTGCTAGCCTTGGTCTCCTCTCCCAGCCCTTTGGCCAGAGGAGGAAGCTGGGAGCTTTGAAGAGGTCGAGTCCCCAGCGGCATCCACAGAACAGCAAAGAGTAGTGCCTAGCTCTGGAACCAAGATTCCAGAGTAAAATGAGAGGCCACCTGAAGAGGAGAACGTCTTGAGGACCCCAGCCAAAGGAATGTTAGGAGCAGTGGGCTACCCTGTTGTCAAAAGTGCTTGCGAAGCTTCAGCCCACTTTCTGTACTGTGTATGTGTTGGTGAAGGAGTGTGTCACAGACTTTTTGGCTGGGTAGGAGGGGATGGAGGGGAGATGTTTTGTACCCACTGTTCTTGATAATCCCTTAATAAAATACTTCTTTCTAAAAGTTAGATCTGGCTGTCTCCACTGTTAATTGTAGCTGGTGGGAGCTTTTTAGCTATAGTATTAGAAAGATACTCCATCCCGCCCCCCCACCACTAGGCACAAATTTCAGGGTGCTAAGGGGACACAATAGCTGAGTTTGGGGGACCTGATTTGTCAGTACAAGTGGAAGCTGGGATAAGGACCCCCAGCGTCAATATGAACTACACTGGAATTCCAGAATTTGAGAGTCAGATGACCTCAGGGTCATTTGTACACCCAGGGAATCCCCCTAGGAAATAGCTACCGGGAAACCTAGCTCCTTGTCCAACAGTGCTGAATCTCTTAAATAGCCAGTGATTGTGATCAAGAGGAAATGGAAGGTCGTTTATCATGCCTGCGAACTCTCTTGGGAGAACAGCCACTTTTCAGTGGAAGGAAGGAGAATCCCATCAATATCTTGTGTTATGACAGTTGCCCTCAAGAGCGCCTTACCCCATTTCCCAAGGCTCTGTCAGCCTAAGCCTGCACAGACAGCAGCCCCTCCTTTGCTGGAGGAGATGAGAAGGAAACAGATTCGACTTTTTTAAAGTAGAAAAGCTCAGCTGATTCAAGGAAAAATGCGCCTCTCCTCCTTCTTCTTAAACACCTCCATGTTCTTGAGGATTTCTCCCTCAACTCATTCAGGTTTGTCGTCACCCCTGTCCAGCTAATTACTCCTTTGTCCCTGGTAATTGGCACCACTGTCTGATGTACTGTCAAGGCTAATGCCTGGGGATGCTGAATAACTTGGAGCCAGAGACCAGGGCTGCTTTTACATATTTGGGAATTGATTGTAAGACCATAGGATTTAGCTGACAAGGCATATGGGATTTGGAGCTGGAAGGAAGAGTCAATTACATTTAATTCAATTAATATTCATGAAGAATACAGTGATATCAATGTGCTTAGTGCTGAGGCTGCCATGAAGAGCCATGGAGCCAAAGGAGGAGACCTTAAGTTAGTGAGAAGGGACGGCCAGCAGGGTCACACACTTCAGAGTGGTCCACAAGGATGAGGATTCAGAAGGGGCCTGGGCGGTTCCCTCCCAGCTTTAGAACTCTGCTCCCAGATCCTGCATCCCAAGGATTTGGCAATAAAGAGATCCCTAGTGCATTTGGAAGGAGCAATGTTCACAGAGTTCTGTGCCAGAGGGCATAGTGGAAGGTGAGAGGGAAGACTGGAGGGTTGGAAGAGGGTTTGGGGATGAGGGTCTGGGGTGGCTCACAGCAAGGCAGGGGCTTTTGCTTCAGTGAACTCTGAAAGATAGAGATTAGGGAAAGGAGGGGGAAGCTTGCATGTCATTGAATAAGAGCAATACCAGACAATCAAGTCATCTCCTAATGAGAGCAGAGAATAAGAGGCTTGGTGGTCATAGTGACTGGGACAGCCCCTTAGCTAAGGAAGCTACTGGTCCAGCCACTCCACTCTCTGCCCCTCTCCATCCCAGTTCTAGACGGGGCTGGTGCTGGGAAGGCAGACTCTAGTGCCAACCTTCTCCACCAAAATCCCAGTGAAAGGCTGCCAAAGCCAAGGTGAAATGCATTGCCTCTTGCCTCACAGCCCAGGGAGAGCAGCAACAAAATGTGGGGGGCTCCAATAGCAATGGGAAGCAGAGAGCCCAGACATCCAGGCATCAGTGAAGATGCTCATTCTATAGAGAGGAGACTGAAGTCTGCAGAATTATAACAATTGGCCCCAAGGTCACAAGCTACTAAATAGCAAAACCAAAATTTGAACCCAGGCCTTCTGAGTCCATATTCAGAATATTTTTCTACTGGAACCTTAGAATTTGGGGCTTGCAGGTACCTTAGAGATCACCTTGTCCAACCCTCTCAGGCCTCAGGAGAGAAGACTTAAGGGCAGACACAGCCACTGGCTTCAGGGTTTTGGAGGGACATTAACATGGGAGGGAACTTGGGCTTGTTTGGCTTGGTCCTAGAAGTCCAAATGAGGACCAGAGGTAGGAATAACCTAATTGAAGGAAAAGTCCCCTAACCATTTGAGCTTTCCTAAAGTAGAATGAGTGGCCATTTGTTGGGAATGTTCTAGACATGGGGTTGGACCACAGGATGTCCCAGCCCCCTCCCACTTGGAGATGCTGTGGACGTGAGACCCAGAGAGGGTGGGTGAGTTGCCTCATGGCACACAGCTGGGAAGGAGCAGAGCTGGGATTTGAATCCAGGGCCCCTTCCTCCAAGGTGAATGTTCTGTTCCTGTCTTTTTCTTCATTACAACAAGTAGGCTCTGATTTCATTGAGAAAGTGAGCTGGTTGGATGGAGTCAAGAGTTTGAGATGACTTCACTGGAACGGGTAGGCCTTGAGACCGCTGCCAGGCCTGAGGCAGATCAAAGACTCATCTCCCCCTCCGCATCACTGCCCCCCAGCTGGCCCAGCTTCCTGATCCCACAGTGCTGGGCATGGGCAGAGCCCCACTTTCCAAGGGCCATCTCAAGGAAGAGAGGCCTCAGGACCATCCAGCTAAGTTTCAGACTGGGAGGAACATGTTGGAGCAAGAAAGGAGGCTGACTTTGATCCTTCCCAGCTTCCCAGGCTCATCAAACAGGTTTCCTTTTGTGAAAAAAGGAAGAGCCGCCCCTGTAAAAACTCTCTTGCACAAAGAAAGGCCAGGTAACCATGGTGGGGAGGAGGGAGAGAGAAAGCTGCCTCGGGGTCAGCGTGAGTGCCAGCTGTGGCCCTGACTAGCCCGGTGACCCTGGGCAAGTCCCTTACCCTGTGGACCTCAGTTTCCCCTAGGGTTTCACTCTCTTTCTCATGTGGAACCTTAGAAAAGGAAGAAAGAAAACCAATCTGTGACATTTGCCTCCATGGGAGGGAATGCAGGGAAACTTGGAAGGGCCTGTGCCCTTTGATGGACTGGGGCAGCTGAGGAACAGGAAAGAAAAGCGGCTCCTATAGCCATCATCCGTCACCAGCCCATTGCCTGCCCTGCCACCAGGATCCCAGCATGCCCTCCCTGCATCGTCCTATGTGCCTGCCCCATCCATGTGCACCTGTACTCCAAGGCTCTGTCCTGAACCCCGGCCTCTGTACTGTCCCCCTCTGGGGACCTCCTCAGCTCCCATGGTTCAGTGGTCACCTTGGTGCAGATCTCTACAGCTAGCTTGGCCACTCCTGAGTTATTGGGCATCTCCAGCCAACCCAATATATCCAAAGCAGAACTCTTTCTTTTCCCCCTTTTCCTTACTTCCTTATTTCTGTTGTGGTCACCCCCATCCTTTGAAGCACCCAGATTCATGATCATGGGGTTTCTCCCTTCTTTTATACTCCCACGTCTTGGTGCTCCACCTCCGTAGCCTTCTTAGACCCTCCCTCTTTTCTCTCCCCCACAGCCCCTCACCACCCCTCACCTAGACCACCAGAGCAGCCTCCTCATTGGCCAATCTCACTCCCCTACCCAGTCTATCCTCCAACAGCCTTCATCCTGGGATTCCTAAAGGACAGATCTGACCATCTGGCTGGACCAAAATTCCTGTCCCCAAATCTCCAGTGACTCCCTCTTGCCTTTGGGAGAAAATGCTAACAGTTCTGCTTGTCGTGCCCTAGCTAACCGACCTTTCAGACAGATGATGTATTACTTCGTATAGGGGTCTTTATGTTAATAATGACGATGATGATGATGAGCTAGAATTTATATAGAACTTTGGATTTTGCAAAGTGATTCACATGGGCCATCTCCTCTGACCTTCACACCAACTCTGGGAAGTGGGCGCTGCTAATACCCTCATTTCATAGTTGATGAAACAATCTGAGACTCCTCCGAGTATCTGAGGCTGGATTTGAACTTGGGTCTCCCTGGGTCCAAGGCCCTCCCTCTGCCTGTGGCACTGCCCAGCTGCCCAGCCAGACGGGCCTGTTTGATGGTATTTCTAGAGATCAGCAACATTTTCCACAGGGTTGTTGATGGCTGCATTTCCTTTTTTGAAAAGAGTTTGTTCATGTCCTCTGACCATCTATCTCTCTACTGGGAAATTCCTTTGTCATAGAATTGGTTCTAACTTTTTCTTCTCCAAAAAGTCTTTTTTCTCCACTCCTGTAGCAGCACATTTCCAAAAATCTTCCTGTTTTCACAGAAACCTCCCAAAGCCTTTAGGATGAAAAGCATCGGCAAACTCATCACAACAGAAAAACTCATCTACGTTGCTGGTAATTCTCCTAAACATTCCACTCCTCAGTTGACAGCCTTAGTCAAGGTGAGGGGGAGGAAGGACAGAAGAATAAAAGGAAGAAAGGAAGCCTTTATTAAGGGTCGACTATGTGCCCTGCACCCAGCCAAGGACTTTACAAACATTACCTCATTTGATCCTCACTGCAGACCTAGGAGAGAGATGCTATTGTCATCCCCATTCTACAGTTGAATAAACTGAGGCAGACAGGTTAGCTGACTTGCTCAGGGGTACACAGCTAGCAAGTATCTGAGGAAGAATCCAGGTCCAGAGTTCTATCCACCTAGCTTCCTCTAGTCCCAGGATTCTCAAACCGGGGCCATTAACTTGCTTTTTAATGTTATGATGACTGTATTTCGGCATCACCATTTATATATTTTATTTCATCTCCTTGTAAGGAGCCTATAGGCTTTGGAGTCCAGGCCTCAAAAAATGTGGAAAATCTCTGACTTAGAGAAACGAGACCCGGCTTCTGACCCGGGCCCTTCCACTAAGTCCCTGCGTCCCTTGGGCGTTATTTCCACTCCCTAGGCCTCAGTGCCCTTCCAAGGGCTCTTGGAGCTCCTTGGCCCCATGGGCTCAGAGGCCTCCGAGCTTGTCTAGCTTTGGTCCTGGTTCCCTTCTCTGCTGCCGGAGATGTCAGGGGCTCCTTCTGATTCTGAGCATCCCTCTTGAGACAAAGGATGGCTGCTTGGCTTCTGAGTGATGGATTGAGAGCATCGAGTGCCAGACCCTATGCTAATTACTACTTGTCACACAGCATCACTTTCCGTTAGTAATACACCAATTAACGGTTCCTCTAATTACCCCACTTACCAGGAACGAAGGGAGAGTCTGGCTGATGAGAACAGAGACAAGTATTTGTATAGTGGAGCAACAAAGAGGGTTGGTTTTATTTTTGCTAAAACAACCTTCAAGAAATCTGTTTCCTTCCTTGAGTTAGTTTGAGAAAAGAAATGATTGAAGGCTGAGGAGAACAAGCCTGTCCCTCCCCCCAGGCCCAATTCTGCAGTAATGCTTCCTCTTAACTGCTCTAACAAAAACAGCAAGAATCAGCACAGATGTAGCATTTTGCAATCCTCCCAACACCCCTGGGCTTTATTATGCCCATTTGCCAGATGAGAAACCGAGGCTGAGCCAGTCAGTGAGTAGATGAGGCTGCCCTCACTCTTGCCCCATCGCTGGCTCCTCTCTCTTTGGTGACGTCCTTGGCCCCAACTCTCTCGCTCCATTCTTGGATGGAGCACACACCCGCTCACCCTCCATGGCCCTGTAGGACGCCCGTCTCCCACTCTGTTTTAAAGGCGATGCTAAGTGTAGTAACTTTGCTCTAGACTCAATCCATGAGACCTTGGTTTTGGTCTTAACTTTGCCACAGATCAGCTGGGGGGCCCTGGACAAGTCACTTACTTTTGGACTCTAACTTGAGAATATAATTCCATCCCTGTTTGTCTCACAGGAGGTAGCGTCAATAGCCAAGACGAGTAAAAAGAAAAAGAAGCATTTATTAAGCACCTACTATGTGCCAGGCAGTGTGCCAGGTGTAGAATGAGAAAATGTCAAAGTCCTTTATAAAATGGGTAAGTGGAGAACAGTGCTTAACCAGCAAGCATCCATCAGCCCTGCTATTTAACACTGGGCACTGGCAATGCCAATCCAGAGAGACACAATGCTTGCCTTTGAGATGAGGCCACACGTTCAGAGCTGAGTAAGTACCTATAAACAGGCACAGCCCTTGGTCCAAAGCTTGATGGCCTGGCCTTGCCCTACATGATGGCTGGAGTGGAGTTGGTGAGAGTCAAGAGAGCTCAAGCCTTTAGCAGTCCCCTCCAAGGCCCCCTTTGGGGACTCTCCAAGCAGCATCTTCTTCCAGCATTGAGTAGCTTTGGGTTTTGAGAGAGAAGATGGAAGAGGCCAATGCCCCTTCAGGTTGGTGAAGGAAAAGACTCTGGGAAAAAGCTGACATGGGAGGAGCCATGTTCCTGTCACCAGCTTGCTAGCCTGCAGACTTCAGGGTGTGTCCTCTTGGGTGAGATCCAGGCACCTTTCTCTTGGTTGAGCTGAGTTATCTCACTGCCAATAGGAGACCTCTTTCACTCTCTGGTGTCTCTTCTCCTTTGTGTGCCTTCTCTGGTTTCTGTTGTGCTATAATTTGGATTAATGGGGCTTTTTTGCTATTTATTGTGTTCATTATGGAACTGGTATTAGGTGGGGAAGAGGTCAAGCCTTGGATATAGAGTTTGGGGTCCCCTTCCCCCAGATTGACAAAGCAATCAGAAGTTAGATGGAACTCGATCATGTGCCCTGGACAATCATTAAGGGAGTAGACAGGTCTACTTCTGGCCCAGTGGCCCCTCTCTCTGGCCCCAATACTCTGCTTCCCTTCCTGGAAGGAACAAAAGTCTTCCTTGGAGAAGGATGGAGAGAGAAGAAGCTAGAGATGTCTCTTCTGCCTCCTCTGAGCCACACACAACAGGCCTTGCCACATGTAGGACTCTATGCACGTGGAACCCATGGTCATACCACCACCTAGATAAAATAAATACAGCATCATTTTAAAGTCTGGAGCAATAAGAATCTAGAAAAGTTCATGTGAAGGAAGTGATACAACCCAAGAATGGAAGGGAACCAGGGATTCCAGGAGGTTGAGGTTAGGAAAGAGTACTCCAGATAAACATGGGGTACACCCTGTACAAAGGATTGGAAGTGGGAAATGAGACGTCATGCAACAGGGACAGCAAGTAGATCCATTTATTTTGGTTTGGTTTGGTTTTCTGAGGGGGGAAGGTAAGGCAATTGGAGTTAAGTGACTTGCCCAAGGTCACACAGCTAGTAAGTTTGTCAAGTGTCTGAAGCCGGATTGAATTCAGTTCCTCCTGATTCCAGGGCTGGTGCTCTATTCACTGCACCATCTAGCTGCCCCTAAGTAGATCCTTTTGGCTGGAATAAAGTGCCTGAGGCAGTGATGCATGATTGTCCTAGAAAAATAAGCTAGAATGTGCTGTCCAATAGCTTTCAGCGCTAAATGGTGTGCTTGCATTTTACCTGAGATCCAAGAGGGAGCCCCTGGAGTTTCTTCACTAGGGGAGTGACTGAATTCTAGTCAGGAACAGGAAGGGAGGACGGAAGTATACAGTGTCAGAGCCAAGACAGGCTGGGAACACAGAACATAAAAGGTAAGAGTGAGGATGGGCATAGAATGTCTAGTTGGGCAGGACCTTAGAGCATGGAATGTCAGAGCTGGAAGGGGCCTTAGAACACTGTCAGAGCTAGAGGGACCCATGAACATAGAGAATTCTTTTAAAAAAAATTTTATTTAATTTTTTATTTTTAAAATAAAGTTATTTCTTTTTAACATTTATTTTAAAGGTTTTTTTGAGTTCTGAATTCTCACTCACTGAGAAGGAAGCAGTGTGATATCAATTGTACATGTGAAATCATGCAAAACACATTTCCATATTAGCTGTGTGTAAAAAGAAAAGCAAGAGAAATAAAGTGAAAAAATTATGCTTCAATCTATACTCAGACTTCATAGTTCTTTCTCTGGAGGTAGATAGCATTTTTCATCATGAGTCCTTTGGACTTGTCTTGGATCATTGCCTTGATCAGAGTAGCTAAGTCTCTCCAGTCCACCATCATTACAATGTTGTCTTCTTGGTTCTGCTCACTTCACATCAATTCATGTAAATCTTTGCAGGTTTTTCTGAAATCATCCTGCTTGTCATTTCTCATAGCACAATAGTATTTCATTACCTTCATATACCACAATTTGTTCAGCCATTCCCCAATGGATGGGCATCCCCTCAATTTCCAAATATTTGTCACCACAAAAAGAGCTGCTACAAATATATATGTATATACATATATACATATATATGTGTATATATATGTATGTGTGTATGTATGTATGTACGTATATGTATGTTTTACATATAGGTTCTTTGATCTCTTTGGGATACAGACCTAGCAGTGGTATTGCTGAGTCAAGGGTTTTTAGTCCTTTAGGCATGGTTCCAAATTGCTCTCCAGAATGGCTAGATCAGTTCACAACTTCAGCAATAGCTCATTAGTGTCCCAATTTCCCCACATCCCCTCCAGCATTTGTCATTTTCCTTTTCTGTCCCATTAGCCCATCTGATAGGTGTGATGGGGTACCTTAGAGTTGTTTTAATTTGCATCTCTATTCAATAGTGATGCAGAGCACTTTTCCATATGACTATAGGTAGCTTTGATTCCTTCTTCTGAAAACCACCTGTAGAACAGAGAGTTCTGATTTGGGAGTGACCATAGAACATAGAATGTGGGATGTCAGAGCTTGTAGGCACCTTCCATATTATCTTGTTCAACGCCCTTGTTTTATGGACAGGAAAATTGAGATAATAAGTAAATGGGCAATGACTGGAACCCAGGGTTTCTGATTCTACAGCTCCAAGTAACATGGCATGAGCCATACATTTGGAGAAGGATGAGGAGAATGGGAAAGCTGGATGGCCCGGCATTTTCGATTCAGATGCCTGGATAAGGTCTCATAACCATCTGTGTGCCTGCGTGAGGGGCTTCTGCCCATCAAGGCAGATCACTTGGCTTTTTGCTGTGAGATGTGAACATTTCGGAGCTTGTGTGTCAGAGCAATGCTTTTCTAATTAATGTTGTTGGCATCATGAACGGAGGCTGCTTCGAAACAGGATGCAGTGTATGCCAGGCTGTCCTGGCCATCTGCCATGGCTGCGTTTTCTCTCCCTCCTGTTTCACTCAATCGAAAAAATAACAGCAGAAACTGTTTTCTTCAGAGAAAGGAGTGTGTTCTTTCTCTCTCCCGGCCTCTCTTCCTTCAGATCAGGGCGGTGGAAGCAGATCTTCCAGGTGAGCAGAGTTTAGAGAAGGAAGCAACCTTGGGTCTCTCTAGCCCACCACACACCTGTACAAATGTCCCCCACCACTACACCTGGCAAGTGCTCATCTTGCTGTGCCTGGAGACCTCTCTGGCAGAGAGTGCATGGGTACAAGATGCCGGATGAGACATATGTGGACACGGCCGATGCGGGAGTTATTTGTTTTGCTTGACTATGTGTACTTGTAACAATTTTATTTTTATTTTCAACTGCAGGGTAGGGATGGCAGGAGAAAAAAATGCTAAATAAATAAACAAAAATTATTATGTGTTAATAATAAAAATTGTTAAACAAAATACAATTTTATTGTTAAATAAAAAATTAATTTTAAAAGAAAGAGACCCTCTAGTGAGGGAGAAACTATCACTTCTGAAATAGTCCATTCTACTATGAGGCAGGTCTAATTATTAGGAAATAAATCTAATCTTAGTTTGCCCCTTTAAAATCTGCTCCTGGTTCCTGGGGCCACACAGAACAAGACTAATCTCTTTCCCAGGTGCCCACCCCTGCACCCCTGAAGACTGTTACCACGGCTCCTTAACTCTTCTCCAGGCTAACTGTCCCCAAAATGAGGCCTTTCACCTCCCACCTGGTTGTCTTCCTCTGAACTCAGTTTATCCATGTCCTGCTTAACCTCTGTCCCCCAGAAAGGAGCAAAGTCTTTAAGATGAGGTCTGAATGGGACAGAGAATGCTGGCCCTATCCCATTCCTAGACCTGGACCTCTGCTCTCGGTGCAGCCCAAGATCTTGGCTGCCATATTGAGGCCGTGTGGTGGTGTTTGCTATCAGGACATCCAACCAGTTTCAGATATGGATTAGCTCTGTGGCTATGGGCGAGTCACTTACCTTGTTTGGGCTTCAGTGTCCTCATCTGTAAAATAGACATCACACTTGCTCCTAAGATTGTTTTGAGCCTCAGAATGCACATTGCTTGCACATAGACTTTAAGGTGCTATGCAAATGTCTGTATTATTGCATCTCACAGCGTTGAGCTTGTAGACTACTAAGACCCTGGGATCTCTTTCCAACAAACTCCTGTCTAATTATGCCTCCCCATCTTGTACTTGTAAATTTGTTTTTTTCCGACCCAAAGGTGAAGCTTTTCATTTTTCTCCACAGGATCTTAACATATTAGATTCAACATGCCCTCCCCCCATGAACAAGGTCCTTTGGCATCCTGAATCTGTCCCCACACTGCTTTTTCTCCCAGTTTGCTGTCGTCTCCAGATTGGAAAAAACACTCCCCTTATCACCATAGCTACTATAAAGATCTGGGTAAATGTCTGTCATGTTTTTTCCTAGTATAACTCCATTTTAACTAGGTAGCATCTGGGTGCTATGGTGAATAAAGCATCATATCTGAAGTCAGGGAGACCTGAGTTCAAATCCAGCCTCAGAAATATCTTAGCTCTTAGGTAAACTCTGTTTGCCTCAGTTTCCTTGACCGTAAAATATGGATAATAATAGCCCCTACTCACCAGGGTTGTTATGAGGATCAAATGAGATATTTATAACATGCTTAGTACAGTGCCTGGAACATAGTAGGGGCTATATAAATGTTATCTACAACTAAGTGGCGCAGTAGAGTGCTGGTCCTAGAGTCAGGAGGACCTGGGTTAAAATCCAGCCTCAGATACTTCTTGGCTGTCTGACCCTAGCAAGTCCTGTAACCCAGCTTGCCTCAGTTTCTTCATCTGTAGAAAGAGTTGGAGAAGGAAATGGCAAACCACTCCAGTATCTTGGCCAAGGAAACCCCAAATGGGGTCAAAAAGAATCAGACGTGCCTGAAAATGCTTGAAAAAATGATAAAAATGATTATTATTTCTTTTTTGTGATTATTATTTCTCAAGATGAATTTATATTCTGAACTGAACCATCGTCAAATAAAACGAGCGTCTCCCAAGTCAAAGTATGCTTGTCTGTGACCCTGCAGAATTTCCTTGTCTTTCCAGAAATAGCTAATCATCATAACTTGCATTTCTATGGTCCTAAATTTAGGGTTTTCAAGCTACTTTACCAATATTCTCTTGTTTTATTACTTCATAAACCTATAGTAGAACCAATGCAGCCTGCAGCTTTTGAAGCTGCCCTGCTTCTCTGTGCCTCTTTTGGGCCTTCCTTCTGCCTGCTAAAAAGGGCTTTGAGGATGCTTCTGTAATTTCATTTTTCCCGTTATTCTGTGCTAAGTCCCCCTTTATCTCACTTCCATTGGGGAAAAGAAAGAAAAGCAAAGTTGGGTGACTCACAATGTTCTCCCTGGAATACCACAGCCTGCCCCCCGTTTTCGCACCTCTTGGGGCCCCCCTCAGCTCTCAGTTACAAGACCTGGAGGCTGGGGTCCTCACTAGGTCTCTGCGCAGCAGGGTCCACAAGCTGCTGGGGCTGGACACTCAGCCTTGGGAGGATGGCCTTGGTGGCTGGACCTGAAGGGGCTCTTCACCTGAGCCACTTACCTCACAAGGAGCTTTATGGAAAGTGTGCTTTCTGAGCCAATTAAACACAGCCTATTTTAATCCAAGTGTATTTAAATGTTCTCCCTGACAACCAGGAAACATGCACAGAGAGGTTCCCATAGTAACGCCTGCCTTCCTTTCCCAGCCGGGTGCTCAGACTTCAGGGGCCAAGGTTTTCTTGGTCAGATACCCAGCGTGTTGTCTCCCACCCCAGGGAGACTGAGCGAACTCCCACTGGGAGACAGAAAGGAAGGCAGGTGGGCGGCTGCCTCCGGGTTTGAGAAGGGAGGCCGCTCACTCACCTGAGTCTGACGTCTGCTGATTTCCTGGCCAGGCTGTTGGATTCATTGCACAAAGTCTATAATTGATGCAGGGACTGTCAGAGCTGGGAGGGACCTTAGAACATGGGACAGAGTGTCCGAGCTGGGAAGGACCTTAGACTAGAGAACATCTGAACTGGGAGCGAGCTTAGAACATGGAACAGAATGTCTGAGCTTGGAAGGACTTTAGACCAGAGAACATACAAGGGCAGCTTGGTGGCCCAGTGAGTAGAGCACCAGCCCTGGAGTCAGGAGGACCTGAGTTCAAATGTGACTTCAGACACTTGACACACTTACTAGCTGTGTGACCTTGGGCAAGTTACTTAACCCCAATGGCCCTGCTTTCCCCCCCTGCAAAAAAAAAAAAGGCAAAAAATTAGAGAACATCTCAAGTGGGAGTGAGCTTAGAACATGGAACAGAGTGTCTAGGCTGGGAGGGACCTTAGAAGCAAGAACATTGGAACTGCGAGGGAGCTTAGAACATGGAATAGAGTGTCTGAGCTGGGAAAGACCTTAGACTAGAGAACATTCGAACTGGGAGGGAGCTTAGAACATGGAACAGAGTGTCTGAGCTGAGAAGGACATAGGATAGAACACAGCACAGCACAGGACATAGGACAGAACACAGAGTTGGAAGAGAACTGAGATGCCATTGACTCTAACCCCATCATTTTGCAATGTAGGAAACTGAGGCAGAGAGAATGAAAGGGCCTAGCCCTAGTCCACACAGAGCCCAGTCTTAGACCTGGCCGTCATCATTCAGAACAGTATCTGCATCTTCGTGACAGCATCGGGAGCTTTAATCCAAGGCATTGAGCCTGGAGGATGACCTTTCCCCCATACAAAGATAGGCTGATTATAGGCAATGGGGTTTGTACCATGGCTGGGGGGCGCAGAATTGTTGGGATGAGGAGAGGATGATGAGGAGAGTTCACCTCTAAAGGAGGAGGTCAGGGAGGTAATTATCATCCTCAGGTTTCAGCCTGGGGTAGAAGTTGTCCCAGGGTCCAGCAGCTGAGTGGAGGTGTGCAGAGGCAAGTGGAGGCCCTTAGTCATAGCGGCATGGACATGGGTGTCCAGAGAGTCATCTTGGAGCTGGTAGGTTGGATGTCCAGGGGCACGGAAGGCAGAGACCATGTGTTTGCTCTTCTTTGCCTCCCCAGTGCCTAGCACAGTGCCCTGCAAATGAAGGCTGCTTAATGAATGTTGGCTTCAGTCATTTTCACTCTGAGATTCTGTGAGTCTCCACGCTGAATTCTAAGGTTCCGCTCGGCTTTGGCCTTCCAAGTTTCCTGGACACAGCCTCTCTGAGTTCTAGGAAGATCCCGCTAGGAGCTCTGTTTGGCCACTGGCCACGTCAAGTCAATTGGCCTCCATCTGCCATATGGCCTTTGGGTCATGCTTTGTTTGGGGAAACTGCAGGACCTCAGTTAATGGCCCTTTGGATGCCGGTGACGTCAGGCTGATTCAATTTCAACGTCCATGCTCCCAGGCCATCTTCAGGAAATGAAGGACCCAGTCTGCAGGAGACACATGGCGGCTGTGTGTGTTGGGCCTCCTAATCAGGTTTTCAGAGGCCCCAGAGCATGATGACCAGCCTGCTTCTCTCCCTCTCCCTCCCCACTCCACTATTATTCATATTGCCAGAGGTCAGGGTAACACAGCATCACCATCCACAGGGGCTTCAGAAGCACCCCCACCTCCCAATTAAATCACGCTCTAGATGAACATTCTTGAGGCCTGAAGTCATTGTAAGAAGGGAGAGGTCCTGCCACCATTCGGGCTGAGGTTTCCCAAAGATGAGATATTGGGGGATTTGCCTAATGAAGTCACAGGGAGAAAAGGGAGTCCATGATTATTGCGCTCCTACTGAAGCGGGGGATGATAGCTTCCTTTCAGTGTCTGAGGGGTTTTCATATCGATGGTGGATTAGGCCCATTCGATTTAGAACCAGGAGGGAAGTGGTAGAAAAGGGCATTTTGTCTTCATGTAAAGAAAACCTTCCAAATGCTTAGAGCTGAGCAGAAGGAGAATGGCCCAATGCAGAGGTGTAGACGACCCCTCATCCAGCCCGCTCTAGAAGAGACCCCTGAAGTCTTTTCTGACATGGATGGCTTCGAAGGTCCCTTTCTGCTCTATCAAAATAGCTGTCACTGGAATGCGAGACTGGCTTAGTCCACAGGGCCACAAAGCCTAGAGAGGGCAAAAAGAGGATGTTTAATAGACAATTTGTTACAGCGACATTTTGATAACCCCTGTGCTCATTTTGTGGCATAGAAACAACTGAGCTGAATGCTTTATGAGAATTCTTATTTAAAGTGGGAAACTAGGAAGTGTCACCGTTCTCTCTGCCAGCCCCATACTCCCAGACCCCAGGTTAGCTCACCCAGCCTGCAAAAGCAGTCTCACCGAATCTGCCACTCTTTCTGTGTTCTGTGTTGGAGAGTTCCTCCTGGCTCTGGTAGCCTATGATTCTGATTTTTTAATTCCCTAATTTAATTGGATATAATTTTTTTTATTGCACAGTCATTTTCAGATTTTGCCAGTGAGCCTCCTCCCCACGAAACAAAAGACAAATAGCTAAACAAAACCACCCGGCCCAGCACCTGCATCTGATGGGGTATGTGATGTTCTGTACCCATAGGCTGCCACCTCTCCAACAGAAGGCTGATGTTGGATTCTAAGTGGGAAGCGGATGACACAAGGCCCCCTGCTCCCTCCCCACCCAGTGTGCATCCATCGTCTGCCTTGGAACTGCTGCCTTTGTACCATCTGGCGAAGCAGAGCCCTCGAGACCAGGCCTGGGAGGAGCTCAGGCCTCAGCACCAAGCCCCACCTTGGACTCTGCGTCTTGAGCTCTGTCACTTTTCATCCCGCTACCAGTGAACTCCCATCTCAGCCCCCTTCCACCTCCTGCTTGGAGAACTGTAATTCAATGAACCTTACGGGTGCCTCTGAAAGGGGCACCTATAGCTCCCTCCCTATCCCTGGGGCTCCCTACACCCAGATCCCTTTCCTTGGCCATTGATGTAGGTTCCATAAGGGTGGAGTATGTTTCATTTTTCATCTTCCCAAGTTTGGCATCTTGTCTGGCCACAGGAGGCACTTAAGCAATGCTTTTAAATTAACTAATTCATTCATTCATTCATTGAAAATGCCATCGTACTATGCTTATGGCGCTAAAAAAAAATAATCCCCCACCTGCCTTCCCATCCCTTCCCCTAGATTAGACAAGAGAGAGAAAGGAAGCCCCCAACAGTAGCGTCTCCACTGTCTCAGAGCTTGGGAAGCTCTGAGCCACCGTCACTGTTACTCTCCCCAGGACTAGGCTTAGGAAGGTCTGAAGGTTCAGCCCCGGCACCCGATGGAATGGACGACCTTCATTGCCTCTGCCCAGGAGGTCCAGTTGGCATGGAGACTCCAAACAGACCCCAGGCAGTGATGGCACATTCAGCACCTTCCTTAATGGATTCTGGTTGAATCAAAATGCTTGTGGCCTGAAGCCTGTGCCTCCAAGAGAGGTGACGGAGTCTTGAAGAGGCTGATGGGGCAGAGTGGAAAGGATCCTGGCTCTGGGGTCAGAGGCCCTGGGTTCAAATCCAGTTACCACCCGCATGACCTTGAGCCAATCATTTCTGCTTGCTGAGCGCCAACAGGAAAGTAAGCAGAGCTTACTAGTCCACTCTGTGGCCCCCGGTACGTCTCCCAATCTGCTCCGTGCCTCAGTTTCCTCATCTGCAAAATAGAGATAATGCAACCCTTACCTCCCAGGGTTATTACAAGGATCAAATGAGACCTTATACGGATAATGCTTTGTGGTACTTAAAGTACTTTGTAATTGCTGGCTCTGACTATTACTATTAGCATCATTCCAGAGCAAAGCTTCTTACAGGAGTGACCTTAAGCCGCCCACGAGCCTGAAGCCTCGGCCTCTACTCACTGTGTCACCTGGTGACTGTGCAGAGGCCTCGGGACAGCCTCGCCCCTCACCCCATACCCACCCCCGTTGCTTCCTGGGCTCCTGGCTCCCCTCCAGGCCGGTGGCCAGGCGCCCTGGACATCTAGAGGTGAACTCCACGCAGCAAACCTTTCACATTGAGAGAGTTGCGTCGGACTCAAGGCTAGACACTAGACACGCTGCCACCTGCAACTGACCTTGGCATTGGCCAGGTCACTGGCCTCGGTTTCCCCCTCTGTAACACAAAGGGGTTGGAACAGATGATCTCCAAGGTCTCTTCTAACTTGCCTGCCTTCTTATGATCGATTATGGCACTTCTTCTGTGAGCTTTTCTTGTTTATAGAAAAACTTCCCTCCAATTTTTTTTCTGCTGACTGTCAATTTTTATAATCAGCTCATCTAGAAACATCCCCCCAAATAGGATAATTTCCATGTACACAGCTCAACCTTCCATTCAGTGCATTGTGAAGGGCTTGCTCCCATTCTTAATCTAAATGGTGTAATCAGCTCTCTGAATAAACACCGCGGGAAAAATACCAAATTAGAAATGTACTTCAGAGATAAAATAGAATTTGCCTAATTGAATGTGTAATTTTAATTATTGGCACACAAAGGACCTCATTTCATTTTTCTTAATCAAGGCTCCTTTTGCAAGAGAGGGTCTCTGGCTTCCCATCCTCAACCTTCCCCGCTCAGTGGCTGGGTCTAGAAGACCAGCACAGCCTGCCTTTGGCACGTTGGTGCATTGCTGAGGAATGCAATTGCAGATGGCAGACTGGATGCTGCAC
>CM053625.1:323557929-323599648 GCA_028646595.1 Phalanger gymnotis | reverse complement strand
TCTCCCTCGTTAGACTGGGAGCTCCTGAAGGCAGGACTGTCTTTTGCCTTTTTTTGCAACCTCAGTGCTTGGCACAGTGCCTGGCACATAGTAGGTGCTTAGCACATGTTTGTCGACTGACTGATACAGTCAGTATCCCAGGTCATGCCCTCATTACCTCTCCTCTGGACCACCAGGGCATCCTTCTACCTGCCTCAAGCCCCTCCTCCGGGCTATCCTTCGCTCACCTGCCGAGGAGATTTTCCTAAAGGGTAACTCTGACTGCATCACGCCCTCCCCAGTAACCTTCAGAGGCTCCCCATGACCCACAAGATTAAATACAAAGTTGTTCTGGAATTTAGAGCTCTTCACCACTGTTGCAACAATTTGGCTCCATCCCACATTTCCAATCTTCTTGCACTTCCTCTCCTCTGCGCCTTCTAAGACCCAGTTGCACCGACCTCCTCGCTAATCGCCGTGAGATATCTCCCCGTTCTGCCTCTGGCATAGCTGTAGGTCCGGCCTAAACATTTGTCCTCTTGATCTTGGCCTCCAAGCTTTCCTGGCTTCCCTCTAGACCCACCTCAAGCTCCTGCTTCCGCTGGAATCTTCTCTGGTTTCCCCACTGCTAGTGCCTTTCCCTTGGAGATCGCCTTCATCTGCTCTGTATTAGCAGGGACGAGCTTGAGGTGAAAGGCCCATTTTTTGCCTTTCTTTGCATGCCCAGCTCTTAGCAAGGTGCCGGTAACCCTAAATGCTTAATAAATACTCCCTCCCAAGCAGAAAATTGGGAAAGAATCTTTACAATCAGTGTCTCTGATAAAGGCCTCATATCTAAAATATACAGGGAACTGGGCCAAATTTATAGGAATACAAGTCATTCCCAAATTGAAAAATGGTCAAAGGACATGAACAGGCAGTTTTCAGAGGAAGAAATTAAAGATATCTATAGGCATACGAAAAAATGCTCAAAATCACTATTGATTAGACAAATGCAAATCAAAACAACTCTTAGGTACCACATCTCTCCTGTCAGATTGGCTAACATGACAAAACAGGAAAATGATAAATGGTGGAGAAGATGTGGGAAAATAGGAACACTGTTACATTGTTGGTGGAGTTGTGAACTGACCCAGTTATTCTGGAGAGCAATTTGGAGCTATGCCCAAATGGCTATAAAAATGTGCATACCCTTTGACCCAGCAATACCACTTCTAGGGCTGTATCCCAAAGAGATCATACAAGTGGGAAAGGAACCCACATGTACAAAAATATTTATAGCAGCTCTTTTTGTGGTGGCAAAGAACTGAAATTGAGGGGATGCCCATCAAGTGGGGAATGGCTGAACAGGTTGTGGTATATGAATGTAATGCTTTAAGAAATGGGGAAGATACAGACTTCAGAATAACCTGGAAACACCTACATGATATGATGCTGAGTGAGGGGAGCAGAACCAGGAGAACATTGTACACAACCACAGACATACTGATTCTATGATGACTAACTTTGATAGACTTGGCTCCTCTCATCAATGCAAGGTTCTAAGACAACTCCAAAAGACTCATGATGGAAAAAGCGACTCACCTCCAGAGAAAGAATTATGGAGTCTCAATGTAGATTGAGGCAAACCATTTGCTCTCTCTTTTGGTTTTGTTTCTTCTTTCTCATGGCTCGTTCCATTGGTTATAATTCTTCTTTACAACTTGACTATTGTGAAAATAAGCTTAACGTGAAGGTACGTGTAGAACCTATATCAGATTACATGCTGTCTTGGAGCAGAGGGGGGAGGAGAGGAAGGGGGAAGAAATTTGGAACCCAAAAACTTGTGGAACTGAGTATTGTAAACTAAAAATAAAAAATAATTTAAAAATAATAAAAAAATAAAGTACAAGATGTGGGAAAAATAAATCCTCCCTCCTTTCTCCCTCCCTCCCTCCTTTCCTTCCTTCCTTCCTTCCTAAACTAAATTCCTCCCAAAGCCTCCCTCTAGCAAAAAGGGACCTCAGTTTAGCACTTTCTGGCCAACTCTTCATTATTTATCAGCTGCTCTGCTTGGTTTCCACCCCACAGATCATCATGGTCCTATTTCAGCTTCCCTTTGTTGTCTTCCCCCATCATATTGTAAACTCCTCGAGGCAGGCGTCTTCTTCTTGTTACTTGTGTCTCTGGGGCTTAGCACAGTGCCTGGCACATAGCGGGCAGTGAGTAAGTTTATTGACTATTGACTAACTTATCCTTATCAGGTAAGACTTCTCAGATGCCAGATCCAAGGACATGTTGGAACAGAAAGGCCTCCCCTGTCTGGGGAGAGAGAGCCAGCTTGTCCCAGGTGGTTTCAGGGAGCTCAGACACCCAACCTTGATAAGAATGGGTACAGTGACCAAGCTGCTGTTTCACAAACACAATCCCTTCCAGCATTCAGCAGTACCAGCTGCTTGAGGAAGCCTAGGAAGATGTATGAGCCAGAAGATGTCACGGGGACAGGTCCAGGCTCAGCTGGCTTCTTAGTGAGATCGGTGCCCTGATCAGAAGCATCGTTGCATGAGGACCCAGAAGGGAGAAGGAGATGTTCTGGGAGAATGTTCACATTGGTTGCCATGGTGACAGACTTGCCTGCTGCTGCAGTTTCCTATCCTGCATAAGTATCCACAGCAGTGAGGATGAGACTCTCGCTGGGAGGGGAGAAGGGGCCAGTATGATCCATGTGCCCATCAGGGCAGATTGCCAAACAAAGGGGATCATCCCATACTGGTCTCTCAAAGGCAGAGGCTTTGATGACACGAAGCAGATGTAGCTGCCTCGTCCTTCACCAAGGGGATAACTGGTGCCATGCACCACAAAATGGTACAGTGGCCCCCACGTCCAGACTCCAATCTCTACTATTCTTATAAAGGCATCATTCTTTATAGTCAGCTCCGCAGAGGGAGCATGGCATCTCTGATGGGCACTAATATGCCAGACAAGCCTCTAGACAGAATGGGAGGGATTCATCAAATTTTTCATACATCTTGATCCCAAAGAGGAGAGCCGTTAATTGTCAAATCTCCTTCTCTCCAGGTACCCAGAGCAGTCAGCCAGACCCATGGCTACCACCAGGGACCAGTAAAGGTGAAGATTTTTCTCTGACCTGTTCATTAAGGCTCTCTCACACTTCCAGGCATGTGGTTCCTGCTCATCCCCTGTCCTTCAGGGGGTCCTTCATTACTGGATGAATGGCTACCAACATCCAGGCACTCATGGCTCTCTCACAGTGGACAGAGCCATCATGGAACCCAGCAATATGGGCTTCCTCAACAGCCAGGTCATCAGACATGTGGGAGCCCATTGGGCTAGTAAAGTGTAGGAAGCAACACACTGGGTCTGGGTTTGGAGATCTATGTTCTGAAGACCCCCTCTGTTCTGTGTGACATTCTGTGTTCTATGTTCTAAGGTCCTTCCACTTTTTATATTCCATAATCTATATTCTGAGGAACCTCTCCATTTTGATGTTCTGTGTTTCATATTCTAGGTCCCTTTCACTTTTTACATTCCATAATCTATATTCTGAAGAATCTCTCTGTTCTGACTTTCTGTGTTCTATATTCTAGGTCCCTTCCACTTTTTCCATTCCATAGTCTATATTCTGAGGAACCTCTCTGTTCTGACTTTCTGTGTTCTATATTCTAGGTCCCTTCCACTTTTTACATTCCATAGTCTATATTCTGAGGAATCTCTCTGTTCTGACATTCTATATTCTATGTTCTAAGCTCCTTCCACTTTTTCCATTCCATAGTCTATATTCTGAGGGAACTCCTGTCTTCTGATTTTCTGTGTCCTGTGTTCTAAGCCCCCTCCAGATGATGATTAACAGAGGGAAGGCACTAGAATTAAGAGTGATTGGGAAAGGCCTCCTATTGGAGCAGAGATTTTAGCTGGGACTTGAAGGAAGTGAGGGTGACCAGAAGGCAGAGATGAGCAGGGAGAGATATCCAGGAATGTGGAGCAGCCCAAGCAAGTGCCTGAAGTTGGGAGATGGATTCTTGTTCATGGAGCAGCCAGGAGGTTGGTGTCACTGGATCAGAGATGTCGTGGAGTAAGGAAGAAGAAGACAGGAAGGGAAGGAGGGGGCTGGTTGGTGAAGGCCTTTGAATGCCAAGCAGAGTGTTTTGTATTTGCTCCTGGAGGCCATAGGGAGCCACTGGAGTTGACTGACATGGTCGATGTCTTGGCATGGTCAGACATACACCAGGGAAATCGCTTCCGTGGCTGAAGGAAGGGTAGGGAGAGATGGGAGGCAGGTAGACTTCCCTCTCCCCACCTCCAGTGGCTATCACAATACTCCAGGCCTGAGGTGATGAGGGCCTGCACCAGTGGGGCAGTGTCTAAGGAGAGGAGCGGGCATATCTGAGAGATGGTGCAACACCTTAGATATGGGGGAGTGGGAGGGCGAGAGTGAGGATTCCAGGATGACGCCTAGGTTGTGAGTCTGAGGGCCTGGGGATGGGGGGAGGGTGTTGTGCTCAGCAGTAATAGGGAGGAGAGGACAGGGCAGGGTTTGGGGGAAAGAATGCGACTTCTGTTTCAGACATCTTGAGTTTCAGATGTCTACTCAATGTCCAGTTCGAGATGTCCAGGCCGAGGAGAATGAGGGCTGAGAAAAGGCCATCGGATATGGCAGTTAAGAGAATCACAGAATGTGAATAGCCATCCAGTTGGGGGGGGGTCAGTAAACTACTGCTGGCTGCCCCCCTTGGGTGCTAGGGTGCCTTAAGTCTGGTCACTAGAGCACTAAAGCGTAGCACCCAGGACTGCCCACAATAGCCCACAATAGTCCGACAAGACACCTCCCTGCCCCTGGGAGTTCTGGTCCTCTGTATGTAGCCTCAAGCCTCCCTTCCCTTTTTGGCTCTTTGCTCATGTTGAGTTAAACCCCCAACTGTCATCCAGAACAACCTCCATCTAACCATACCCCACCCATCTCACTGGGGACCTTTCCTGTTTTTGAACCCGAGGGCAAGACTTGGCATTTCTCCCTGCAGAATCCTAATTGCATTTTATCAGATTCAGCTCATTGCTTTGTCTAGTCTGTCAAGGTACTTTTGGACCCTGACTCTGGCCTCCAGTGTATTAACGCTCATGTCCAACTTGGTGCAAATAGGGTGAGCGTGCTTATGCCTTTAAATCATTGATGCAAATGGGAAACAGCCTTTAGCAAAAAGGGACCTCGGCTCTCCAGGCTTTACTGAGGATCTTGCTGCATCTGACTCCCAGTCTCTGTGTCTTGCCCAAATCTTTCTTGAGCTCCAGTCCAATGGAATTATCTGACTGGGACATCTTCACCAACTCAACTTATCCAGGGCGGAACTTTGTTTTTTCCTAGCCCCACCTTCTCCAAACGTTTTCCAAAGGTCCCTGTTACTGTTGAGAGACCACAAATCTCTCCAGTCATCCGGGTTCCCAATTTCCATTCTCCCCCCTGCCGAACTTGATCACTGGGCAAGCCTGCCCGGCATTGGCCGAGCCTCTCCTGTTCTCCAAAGTCTTTCTCATCCGATTGACCCGGAATTGGCTCAGCACTCACAGCTGCCGATTCTTCCAAATCTCGAGGATGGGATCCCCCTGAGCTGGGTGATCCGACCCCATCAGGCAGCGAGGGACATCTTACTAGCTCCTCACTTATTGTCGGCATCAATGCCCACTTTCGTCTCATCCTTTCCAGTCCCAAGACTGGAGGTGAGCATCCCTGCTGGCTTTCCTGGGCAGGTAGGTGGTGCAGCGTAGATAGTGTCAGAGTCAGGGAGACTCGAGTTCAAATCTCACCACAGACACTTACTAGCTAGGTGGCCCCTAGGCAAGTCATTCAATCTGTTTGCCTCAATTTCCTCATCTGTAAAAGGGGGACAATAACAACACCTCCCCTCTACGGTTGTTGTAAGAATCAAACGAGATCATCTCTGGGAAGCACTAAGCCCGCTTCCTGGCACGTAGGAAGTGGTAAATAAACACCCGCTATCCTTGTTTATTATTACTGTCACTGTGTACAGAGGTTTCGATTTGGTACCGGGAAGACGCCCGTTTTAGGTAATTTAGGATCCCTGACCTCACAGGGAGCAGGACAGGACAGAAGGACAGAGCCCCAGTGCACATTCAGGATGGGTCCCCAGGAGAAACCCAGACACAGTGAGCACCGGGTGAGGCTCAAGAGAGAAGGCTGGGGGCAGCTAGGTGGTCCAGTGAGTAGAGCACCAGCCCTGGAGTCAGGAGGACCTGAGTTCAAATCCAGCCTCAGACACTTGACACGTGTACTAGCTGTGTGACCTTGGGCAAGTCACTTAACCCCAATTGCCGTGCCAAAAAGAGAGAAGGCTGCCCCTGGCTGCCCTCCTGCTCCTCAGGCTGCACCTCCTCAGTCTTCTGAGCTGTATTAGCATGGTCCCTCACCCACTGAGCAGAAGGGGATTCCAAGCTCTGTCCTCGGTCCCCTTCTCTTACTTCATACCCTTCTTCTCAATGATTTCATTAATCCTCTCCGTTTAGATTCGTCCCTTCAGATACACACACACACACACACACACGAAGACAGCCCTCCTGGCTGTGTGTCCACATCCACCCAGTGCCCTGCCCTGGCCCCCAGGAAGCACCCACCCTCTTAATGAGGCTCCCCCTCGACATCCCTTCCTGATAATCCCCGGCTCACAACAGCCGGCGCCCAGCAATGAAATTGATTTACCGGCCGGTATTTGGTTCCCGAGCACAATTCAAAAGGGATTTACGGCTGGGGAAGTCGGCGCCTCCCCTTCAGAGAGGTCCTCCCTCCTGTAAATCTTCCCCGATCCGGGCTGGCCGGCCTTATTTGGGTAACCTTTCTGTGAACCTCGGCTTCCTCCTCAGGTACATCACAGGAGAGACACCTCGAAGCCCACCGAGGCCAGCAGAGGCTGGATTGTTTTTTCTGAGAATTCCAGCCTGGCCAAGAACAGCTGCTCAGGGGTCCCCAGGGCCACATGATGAGGCAATCTTTACCAGCCGCTCTGCGAGAACAGAGCTCATCTTTGACCAGGTCGCAGGCTCCACTGAGGCAGCCCAGGCTCCGGGGAGGTATTTACCTTCTGGAAGGGCAGGGGCAAGGAGTGGAGAGGGGCAGCCGGGAAGCCGATTGTTTGTCCTTCAGCTGGGACCTGGAGCACAAAAGCAGAGGGGAATCTGTAAAGAAAGAGTGGAGAGATGAAAGGGGACTTTTGTCCGTATTTGGAGAAGCACTGGGTCAGCGTCAGAAAGTCACAGAAATCAGCTCGTCCAGCCCGGACCAGACAAAAAAAATCACTTCTGTGAAATCCCTGACAAATAGTTGTACATGCTGTACTTGAATACCTCCAGAGATGGGGAGCTCACTCGCTTACCAGGCAGACCCCCCTCCCGCTGGACATCTTTTTGTTTTTTTCTTTCCTCATTTGGAATTTCCATCCATAACTTCTAGTTCTGTCTTTTGGAAGCAAACAGACAAGTCTATCGCACTGACCACTTGTCAGCCCTCCAGATACTTGAAGACAGTCAGCATGTCCCACCTCCAGGCTGCTGTCCCCATTTCCTTTCATTAATCTTGACCTAGTTGCTTTCCTCGGGACATAATTCATGTCGTCGACACTCAGGACCCCAGATGTGAGCTGATCAAATCCAGGGCATGGGCTCTTCCCTCCTTGTCCCAGACAGGGCATGTCTCGGTGCAGCCCCGGCCACACTGATTTTCTCGGTTGCCAGCCCAGCTGCCAGTGAGGACCAGCAGGCAAACTCAGGAGTCCAAGGAGAGGAGCATGCCTCCTGCAACCACCACAAATGAGAGCCAACATTTCAGAGATGAGACCCGAGCACAGCCTGCAGCCCACGGGGACGTCCTCAGCAGACACAGTTACTAAAGACCCACAAAAGTGCTTTCGTGTCACCAGTCTTTGGCTTTGCCAAAGGACAGCATCAGAAACAGTTAGTCCTAGTGGTAAACAGCCATTAAGGAAGAGGTCCGCCCATCTGCCTCCCCTGAGGACCACCAGACACTTCCATCTGACTTATAGATGAGCCCTCTTCCAGGCGATGTCTCCCCTGTTGGAATGTGGGCTCCCGGACAGCTGAGACTGGAACTCTAGTGCTGGGCACATAATAAAGGCTTCCTATGAGCTTTTCCATTTATTCATTTATTCTGATCACATGACTGGTTCACATGGAGGTTGTGGTCTACTAGAACCCCCAGATCTTTTCCACATGGCCTAGAGCCTGGATCATTATTAAATATTACTTGGGATCACATTATTTGCATATGTATTTATGTGGGATTTCCCCTCTCCCATCATGTCCTAGTGAAATTCTTCCCATTAATAATAATAACACAATAGTTAACATTTATGTGGTGCCACCTGCGTGCCAGGCACTGTGCCTTATAATTATCATGTTATTGGACCCCCACAACAACCCAGTGAGGTGAATGCTGTGATCATCCCTATTTTACAGATGAAGAAAGTGAGTCAAACAGGGTTAAGTGCCTTGCCTGGGGTCATAGAGCTAGTAAATGTCTGAGGCTGATTTGAACTCAGGTCTTCCTGACTCTAAGCCCAGCACTCTATTATCTGCTTCACCAATGAGGGGGTTGGACCCCAAAGGGATTATCCAGCCCTGATCCTATTGTCTCATGTTTTCCTGACTTACTTACAATGAGATTTCTGTATCATGCATGAAAGGGTTTCATGACTAAGTGGTAGAGAAGAGAACAAGGCTTGGGCTGAGTCCAGGCCCAGATCATTTCTGACTATGTAGCTTGGAGGAAGGCTCTACTCCTCTTTGGGCATCAATGTGCTCATCTGTAAACTGAGGAAAGTGGCCAAGATCATCCTTAGGCTCTCTCAAGGTTATAAATCCTAGGAGCGTCTCTGGAATTGCAGAGAGCGAGGACAGTGTCTGCACTGGGAGCCAAGGCCAGACTAATGACACCAAGGAAAGGCTGGCAGGGCTTGGTAGAAATTGGGTAGAAAACCTTTCACATTCCTACTGGGAAGTTCATGACGTTCTCATGAAGGGGAGAAACAGACTTCCAGGAACAGAATCCCGCTGAGCTTCCCCTTAGCCACACATGCGCCCTCTCTCCTGGAGCTCTGTCCACACACCTGAGAGCAGGGGTCCCAGACTCCTGGGGGAATGTTAATACTAACTCTTCTTATAGGACTATATTCTTATAGTGAATACCTGTTTCTAACTACTAATTAGCTCTGGCTGCCTCGTTGGCACCCACTGATAATCCATAGAGTAGAAACACACCAGTGGGGGCTCATAAGCAAAAATACTTTTAAAAAGCCCCAAACCTCAAGATTAAACCTGGAAGCTGCAGGGGAGAAGTAGTCCATCCTTTGTGGACCCAGCCTGCCAGTTTGAGACACGGTCCCAGAGACAGAAAGGGAGAGAGCTGCTGGGCATCTACTGTGTGTCAGGCACTATGCTAGACACTAGAGGTTCATGTACAATCAAGCAAGACAATCCATGTCCTCAGTGAGCTTATGTTCTAATGGGGGAAGACAACACCTAGAGGGAAGCTGGGAAGGGGGTACAGATTGAGGTGAGGAAGTGTGAGGGACATGGTTGGAAGATGGTTAGAATGAGAAGCTCATGTACCGGGCAAAATAAAGTGATGCTTGACCCATCAGAACCCAGGCTGGTTTGGGGGGCAGAGCTTACAAAGCTGCCCTAACCCCCTTGATGAGTAATGTTCTTTATGAAGTGAACTTGGGCTGATTTTTCTCTCTGTGTGTTGTACCCCTGCCCTCAGGAGAGCGGACACTTTCTGCTGGCAGGGATTCTGGTTTCTTGCTTGTGTTCTGCCAGCAGCTAACCCAGGGTTTTGTATGTAATGGGTGCTAGATAAACATCTGCTAAGCTGAACTCCCCGTTCCCTACAAACGTTCTTGCTCTGGAGACTTCGGTCTCTGCCACCAGCGCCTTGTCCTCCGCTGCTATTCCCCCATGGGGAGTTTTCCTAACCAGATCCACTTTCTTTTCCCAAATAAACGCTGAACCTTTGGGCTGTTGGGCAAATTCAGCCCCGGCCAACAGACTTTGCCCGAGCAGGGCTGCTGCCTAACTGCTTCAGGTGACCCAGCTCTACTGATGCTTGGAGGAGCCCATCAGTTTTGGAGGGACCCTGGTCACCTCCTCTTCAGGAATCTCTCTTTGGTCTTCATGCATTTCTCTTATACTTAACTTGGCCAAATCTTTCTCCTCTCTATTGGTATCTGTGTCTGCAGAATGGGAGTAATCTCACAGGCTGGCAATAAATAGGCAATTTAGAAACTAGGACGGGCTTGGGCAGGGTTCGTTTGTGGCTCATTCTTGCCTTATCATTCTTGTCTTTCCTCAAGTTCTCAACCTACATGCTGGAGCTCTCCCAGTATAGCCCCTGGATGGTCCATCCAGTGAGATCATGTTTGGCTAAGAGCCCTGGAGGACCCTCAGGCATGTGCACAGAGATAAGGGGCCCCGGGACCCCAGCACACCAAGGCATCCCCACACACATTCTGAAGTGATGGTACCGCCTGTGTGTGGTGGTGATGATCTAGGCCATGTGGAGGCAAAGCTACGCTTGGAGTCCAGAGACCCTGATCACCTGCATCACCTTGGGCCAGTCTCTTCCCTTCTCTGAAACACAGGATTTTCACCTGTAAAATGGGGGTGATAAACCTTGCCCTTACCTAGGGTCATTGTACGGAAAACACCATAGTAATGGAAACGTTATATAAAGGGAGCGGGGAGAAGGATCTTATTAGGACCACACACCAAGGAGACTGGCGGAGTCATGAGCTTGGATTTAGCAATGTGCGAGCTGGTATACACATGACACACACATGCACATGTGTTCAAACTCACACACTCACACACATTCACACCAACTCCTCTACACACACACACTCACGCTTCTCAAACATTCACATATGTATACACTCACATACAGCACATTCATGCAGTTACACATAGACACATTTATCTATGTTCTCACATACACTCATACTCACACACTTATATGTACATACACTGACACATACACATATTCTTATACACATGCACACATTCGCGCATGCTTATACACACTCAAACACGTTACACAGTCACACATTCACACACACACGCTTCTCATACATTCACATACACACATGCTCACACACACATTCTTATTCAGTCACACACATTCATCCACACACATCCACACACTTATACATTCATACACACATGCACACAATTCCTACACACTCACACACATTCACATTCTCACATACTTACACTCATTCTTATTCAGTCACACACATTCATCCACACGCATCCACACGCTTACACATTCATACACACATGTATGCAGTAGAATGGAAGCCCCTTGGGGCCCAAGTCTATTTCTTTTTTGTCTTTTTATCCCTAGTGCTCAGCAAAAGGCCTTGAACAGCATCCAGACCTGGCTGGTTCATTGGTGTAAGGAATTTCCATTCTGTGAAGAGACCTAACATACGCAGAACAATTTGTCCGCAGCTTAGAACCCTGAGGTTGCCTGAGGCACCCAGAGTCTGAGTCACTGGTCTACAGTCACACTGTCAGTTTTTATCCAAGGTAGGACTTGAACCCAAACCCTGGTTTTCCTGATTCCAAGGCCAGATCTCTAACCATTACACAACACTGCCTTTGTCTGGACACTCCATTAACATTTGTCACAACTCTCAGAGCTGGCAGAGGAAATCTCCAACCCCAGCCATCCTGGTGCTACTCTGAAGTCATTCACTTTGATCACTGATTAGAGAGAAGGGGCTTTAGCAGCCATCGAGGCCAGCTCACCTGGTGAAGAGTCACTCAGCCTCTGCGGAGGGGGAGCCCTCCTAAGACAGGACAGCTCTAAGTGGCTAAGCCCTTCTATTGTGAGGGGGAACCAGAGGTCCCCAGAGGATGCCTGAGTTATCCAAGGTCACCAAGCCAATCTGAAACAGAGCCAGGGCCCAGGGTGCTGCCTGAGCCCTTCCAGCATGCTCTGTCCCTCCACCAAGCACATGCTGTCCAATCTACTCGTGAGAATAAAGACAAGCCTGGCCGTTGCTGGCACTGTGGATGTGCTGGCTGGTGGGACAGAAGGCCCGTGGGTGGCTGTGGGAGGGGATCTGCTTCCCTGAGGGACAGGAGGTGTCAGTGATATGCCGCCCAAGGGAACACATTTGCACAGAACGAAAATGAGGGGAGGTTCAAAGCTCCCAGCAATTAAGGGAGAAGGCTGCTCAGGAAATTAAAAAGTGACCCTTGGAGGAATGTGCCTCCAAGCTCCCCCAGGGGAGCTGCACAGGCCAAATCGCTCCCTGATGTTCCTGATAATGGATGGGACCATCAGCCTTGCCAGCCCAGCTTTGTGCTGTTCATTAACAAGTCTTGGAAATGAGTTCTAACACTTAGTTCTAATGGGGAAGAGAGTTTGTAGGCTCTGGAATGCATGTCGGCTCACCACAGAGAGGGCTGGGCACCCACCCGGCAGCCCGCCCTGGGAAAGCCTTCTGGACCTGTTTATGTCTGCTCAGCTCCCACACACATGTGCAACCTACCCACCACCACCCCCCGGTCCCCAGCCAAGCCAGAGTGCCCTGAGAATCCATCCATCCATCCCAGGAGGCTCTCGCTCAGGGCACAGCTCCTGCTCACTCCCAGAGACAGGTGACATCTGGCCTCTGGAGGCTCTGACTAGAACACGGGGTTGTGGAAGATGTTTCAGAAGGGCACTTCATTCTCTGGCCCAGGAGGCAGGGAAGATATGCCTGGAACATCAGCAGAATCAAGGCACCGAAGAGTCAGTGAAGACCACCCCGGGTGGGCAACCTAGGGCATGTTTGCCAGGGCTGCCTGAAAGTATGTAGAGGCAGCGGAAATGAGTCTGAAACCTCACTGATTTTGTCAAAGAGTCAATGGGTGACTTTCCCTCCCTGGGCTGGGGAACCTGGGGCTTCTTTCTCTACAAAGTTCTGGGAAATGAGATGTAGAGGATGAACCAGACGATATTGAAGGCCAGGGAAAGACTCAAGGCCAAACCAATTCCGACAGAGATATGGCCAATGTGGAGGCCATGGGCTCCCTAAATCATAGGATCATGAATCTGGAGAAGGAAGAGACCATGGAAATCATCAAGGAAACTGAGACCCAGAGGAGCTAAGTGATTGCCCAAGGATATGACTTGAACTCAGGTCCTCTCACTCACCCCAAATCCAGAACTTTCCATTACACCAATCACTGGCCCTTTCAGTGATCATTGAATTCTGAGCTAGCGGGGACCATGGAGAATAACCTCCACCACTGTTTCACCTGCACCACCTCCAACAGGTGAGTCCCTACTCGATCATCTCTAGCAACAGGAAGTTGGCTTTCTTATGTCACCCTAGCGATTGCTGAAGTCAAGGTGATCTTGGGCTCATGCGGCCAGAGAACAGGACCTAACAGGGAGCAAAGGCTTCAAGTGACAAGCATCTGTCCTGGAATTGAAGTAAGATTCTTCTCATGAAAAGGATGGTTAGAGAATCCTTAGAAAAGTCACTGACACGATCAAAGAAGTCACCTGGCTTCATCAGGAACGGTCCATGCCAGTCTGACCCCCTGTGAACAGAGTTAGTGGTCTGGTAGATGAGAGGAAGGTTAAAGACATTGTTTACCTGACTGTTAGCCAAGTCTCCCATGTTGTTCTTTGTGGACGAGCCTGAGGTGGATGCTGGAAGATGACCCAGGTAAGGTTGAGCCAGAGCCTCAGTCCAAAAGAGAAGGCTAACCTAGACAGAGGTCTCGGTGCCATGGGGATCTGTATTTGGCTGTGTACTGGTGAACACTTTCATCAGTGACTTGGAAAAAGTCATGAAAAGTCAGTCAAGCTGACCAAACTTAGAGAAGGCACAAAGTCGGGAGCAGTAGCCATCACACCAGATGCTGGACTTAAGATCTGCAGAGATCATGAGAATCAGACCATTGGGCAGATATTCTAAGAGAGATAAATGATCCTTCAGCTCGAAGCATCAGTTTCACTGACCTGTCATCAATGTCACAAAATGGGGAAGGAACATTTGAAAAATATCCAGAGGTTTCTGGGAGCTGAAAGATCTGTAGGAATCAACGGTGAGATATGGAAGCCAAGAAAGCCAACGATGAGCCCTTCCACCAGGGATCAAGAGAAGGAGTCTTTCTCTGTCCTCTTCACTGCTCAGATGACGTCCGAGGGACGGAGATTGCCTCTTTATCTTTTTCTGTCTGTCTATCTGTCTCTCTGCCTCTGTCTTCCTCTGTTGCTTTCTTTCTATGTGTCTGTTTCTATCTCCCTTACCACCACCCCTCCTCCCCAATCTAACATTTCAGATCCACAGCCCAGCTGGGCTTAATGTCTGCATCATACACAGGCAGGGGGCACAGAGATGCTTTTCATGTGAAAGCCAAGGCAGCTCCTGGATCTATCGGTAGCTGTGCTCTGAGATTAAGTAATTCCTGCTTGGGTTGGTGGTTTCTGTCTGGTTTCTCTTGTGTTTTGGCTATTGGGTATCATTACCTGAAAAAAATTCAAATGCCCAAGCAGCTCAAGACCATAGTAGAAAGATTTCTGCTCTTGGAGGCCAGAAGGCTTGAGTGTGAATGCAGCCTCATACATTTACTAACCCTGTAACTTTGGACAAGTATTTTAACTTCTCTGAGCCTCAGTTTCTTTATCTATAAAACAGTGAGAAGGTTGGACTCTGTAGCTTCTTAGGTCTCTGCTGGATCCAGATTCGTGATCCCCGGATCCTCATTCCGACATTCAAAGCCCTGACCACAGTCTCCTCCAGCTTCATCACTAATTCCTTGTTGATTTGACCTCCAGCCAAACCGCTCGACCTTACGTTCCACCAAAACATTCTATACTTTTCTATGTCTGTTTCTTTGCTCAGACTGCTCCTTACACTTGGACTGTCCCCACTTTGCCCTCTGCCTCCAGATCTTTTCTGTCCCTCAAGGCTCACCCAGATACCACCTCCTCATCCCCTCCATGGAGTCTGAACCACGTACATAGGCTTGCTTGCCCTTCCTCTACGTGTGTACACTTTCCAAAGTTGTTTTGTCTTTGCCCCTTGGCCAGGTGTTTCTCTCTGTATCTCACCCTCTGAAGATACGGAATTAGAGTTAGACACACATGTCCTTCTACCAAGAAACTCTCACCCCAATTTCATCCTCTCTCCCAGGACTCAGAGGGACGTGCTGATCAGCGTTCTCTCAGCCAGTCTGGAGTCACGTCTCCTTTCGCATACAAAGTATGACACAAATACCTGAGGCTTAGTTGGAAGTCTAGTCACCTGCACCCACACCTCCCAACTCTGAGCCTTTGTCCTAGCTTTCCTCAGCACCTCCACTGCTGTCCTTCCCCCCCCTCTGATGACCAAACTCGATTGGGTTAAGTATTCACACATAGGAAGCAGACAGAAATGCTTCACCTAATCCAATTGCAGGAATGCAAATGTAAGCAACAAAAATCTAAAGAGAGAGGACAGCACGTAAGAGAAAGTGATGGGGCGGGGGAGGTAGACCTACTTCGGGGGAAGGTGGGAAGTCCAGAGAGTCAAGTGAGAAGTAACTCCAAGACTGGGATTTTTTTCTCACCTTGGTGGCTACGTGGCATAGAGCACCAGACCCACAATCAGGAAGACTCAAATCTGGCCTCAGACATTTAATAGGAGTGTGACCCTGAGCAAATCACTTTACTGACATCTGCCTCAGTTTCCTCATTTGAAAAATGAGGGGATTGGACTCAATGACCTCCCAGGTTCCTTCTGGCTCTAAGCCTAAGATCCTATGATGCTTCAAGCAGAAGTCATGTGTTTACTTGAGTCACACCCCAGAGGGATCCTGGTCCAGGTATGGATTGGACCAGATGCCCGCTGAAGACCCCCCAGCCCTGACATTCTGGGAGTCAGTGAAGTGTTCTGCTCGGCCCCCAGGGGCAGACTTAGAATCAACGTCAGGAAAGAGTTTAATGGGAGAGTGGAATGTGCTGCCCTAAGAGGTCAGAAAAGGCCGAAACTCACAGAGCCATAGAACTGGAGAGATGGAAGAGACCTCAGCAGCCTTCTAGGCCAACCCATGCCCTCCAGGAATTCCCACTATAACATCCTCAACTTCAGTGGGAAGACCTCCAAAGAGGAGGAGCCCACACCTCTTGAAGCAGCCTGTTCCACACTGGGACATCTCTCTGACATCAAGTCTAAATTGTCCCTTTCTGCGATTTCTGTCCATTGATCCTGGTTTGATCAATCAACAAGGGGCAAGCATTTGTTGATCACTTCCTGTGTGCCATATACTGTGCTAAGCTCTAGGGGTACAAATGTAATGAGGATCTGCATTTAATCTCTCAGATCACACATGTACTCACAAGGCAGATTACCAGATCAAGTTTCCATTTCTCCCTCAAAGTTCTAGGGGGCGCTTGAGAGGTTATGGGGTTATGTGCTAATGATGTTGGTTGAAGCCCCATTCTGGTGGGTTCTCCCCGATATCAAACTCCAGTTGTGTCTTCAACATCATCTAATCAGGGCCCATTGATATCGGCTTAATAGGAATAAGGACACTATGGATTGACACTCCAGTGCCATTTAACCAATTAACATCAATTAGCTTTTACAAAAGAAATATTTACTGAAACCTAGCACATCCCTCCAAACCAGAAGTGACATTCTAGAAGTCCAATCCCCTTGTCATGGGCCAAGCCTTCAAACCCTCAGAAATGACCATCCTTCATGCCCACCTCATCCTCTCAATCTTCTCTTCTCCAGCTTCTTGAACTGATCCTCCATGGCCTGGACTCAAAGCCCTTCACCCTCCTGGTTACCCTTGTCTGGACACTCTCCAGCTTATCCAAACATATGGTACATTTCAGACCATGCTTGGATTTCCTCTCCTCTATCCCCGAATCGAAGAGGGAAGGGCCACCTTCCTCCAAGGTTCCCATTATTTCCAACCCAGCAACCACCTCCTCTTTGTTCATGAAAATCAGATCCAGGAAAACATCTCCCCTGTTGGCCCTCAACTTCTGTCTTGTCAGTAATGCTGTAGGGGAAACGTTTGTTCAGATATAACTGGACCAGGTAACCCTTGAGATCCTTCAAGGTCTGGGTCTCTATGAGCCTGAGCTGTTCTCCATTGCTACCATGATGAGCTCACTCTGTGTGTCCCTGACCCCCGCATCTATTTCCTGTCCTCTCCTCTCTCCTCCTCTCTTCGCCTCTTCTCTGCTTGCTACACAAGAAGTCATGCTCTTTTAGTGGTGAGACATTTTTAAATCCCTCTGACCTCAAACTACAAAAAATAGTGAGTCTTGAATTAACTTCCTTCTTTTCTACCTTTCTTTCTCTCTTTCTTTTTTTCTCTTTCTTTCTTTCTCTCTCTCTCTTTCTTTCTTTCTTTCTTTCTTTCTTTCTTTCTTCCTTCCTTCCTTCCTTCCTTCCTTCCTTCCTTCCTTCCTTTCTCTCTCTCCTTTCTTCCTTTTTCTTTCTGTTTTTTCATCTTCTCCTCATCAAGCCTTTTCAAGTTGAAGGAAAAGTATTTATTATTTGGGAATGACTTACAGGAAATTAGACTTATAAATTATATTTAAAATGGCATCACTTCCAACTTTCTCTAATGCTAATCTTAATGCTAATCGGTTGTGAGCTGTGGGTTTTGACTTGAGAAGTTTTTTCTTCTTTTTTTAATTAATTCTCAGCTGCACCACATGAAACATCTGAGGTGGAGGCGTTCCAAGAGGCTCCAAGTTGTTTGAAAGTTGCTCCCGTTGGGATTCCAAATGCCGTCTTCCTGGAGGCACGGCCTCAGAATTTCCTGTCCCCTGGGGGAAACACGTTGCTTAGCTGATGGAGGTCAGCTCTTTCGGAAGCCCAAGATAATAAAATGATCCTGGAATTGGGATGGTTTGCTTTGCTGAACCAGGGTCCTGTGCTGGCCTTCAAGGGCCGCCATACTTTTGGCCAGTCAACCATGTCTCCTGTGACCCTCACTGTGAGACTTTGGCTAAGTTGAGGGTCTCAGTTTCCTTATCTGTACAATGGGAGGCTGAACTAAATGTACCCTGAGGTGTCTTCCCTTGGTGAGCTCATCATTTTTCATTCTGCACACACACACACACGCACACACACACACACACACACACACACACACCACTCGTCATTGTCTTTTGCCTTGTATTGGAATTGTTTCAAGTCTGTGTGTCTTTCTTCCCCATCTCTCATTGCAAATGGGAAGGTCTTTCTTTTACCAGAGAGCTAATGTCTCCTCCCTTTAGTGCCCACCAATGTCCAGTACTGGCAGAGCCATGACAAGGAATCTCTGCCTTCGCTCAAGGGTCCCGTGTCAGCCTGCATTGAGGGTGCCTCAGGTAAGGAGTGGGGAATGGAGCTGCACCCTACTGAGAAGAGACAGTGATCCTAGAGGAATGACTAGAGGCTGAGGGGGGTGGGAGAGCTTGACTCAGCTCATTGTCTCTTATCTTCCTAATTTCACTAACCATTCTTGCTAAATAGGCCCTAGTTTCTATTGTTTCTACACTTTTAAAAATCTGCAAATTGTTCCCCTTTACATCAAATATCCTCTAAGTTTGGTTCCCTCTAAATTCAGCACCAGGGCACAAAGCCCTATATGCCTCACCTTAGTTACAGCTCTGCACAATAAATTCTTCATAAACAAATTCCTTTTTTTTCTGTCGTCATTGTTTCTGGAACATACTATTCCCACAGTATTTACCTTGATATTATGAGAATCAAAAGAGGGTTGATATTAAAGTTATTGGAACTAAAGGCTTATCTCATATTACTCCCTCTGTCCCCCATGCACTCCATGCCCCAGACACACTGGACTACAGTCTACCATCTTGAATATTCTGTGTACTTACCAACCTCCATATCTTTGTCCACACTGTTGCCCAAGCCCAAAGTGGCCCACCTTTGCCTGTTGAATTCAGACCCATCTTTAAGGTCCTGATTGATGGCTTCCTCTGGTCTGCTGCCCTAGTCAATTATTGGATCCCACAGGCTCATGAGCGTGGGTTGGTGTCTCATCCAACGACTAGACTGCAGCCTCTGTGATGGCAGACACGGGGTTGTATCAAACCTTTGTCTCTGTGCTCACAGTTGAGGATAACATTTTGCACTCAGCAGGTTCTTAATTTATTGATCGACTGACTAGGCCTCAGGGGACTAGGATTTGACTGACTCCGCCAAGGTTACATCATTAGTAGCCAGGCTGAGATGAGCTGAACCCCTCTGCTGACTTATCTAATCAAAGTTTCCCTTTATCTCTTCTTTAGACCAGCCCAACTGGACCAGGGACCTTTGCCCTAATGTGCTCCACATCTTGCTGTCCATGTGCTTACGGTCAACACTCTTCTCCAGCTCGTCTCTACCTATTGAAGTCCATCTGCATCTGCTCATCCTCAGTGCATCTATCGCTTCATCCCAGAAGCCTTCCCTGAGCCCCTCCACCTTCCATAATCCATCCAAATTCTTTAAGGCCCTGCTCCAATGTCACCTCTTCTGTGAGTTTGGTCATTCGGTCATTTTTCAGTTATATCAAACTGACCTCATCTGAGATTTTCTTGGCAAAGATACTAGAATGGTTTGCCATTTCCTTCTCCAGCTAATTTTACAAATGAGGAAACTGAGGCAAAGTAAAGTGACTTGCCCAGGGTCACACAGCTAGTAAGTGTCTGAGGCCAGATTTGAACTCAGGGAAATGAATCTTCCTGACTCCAGGCCCAGCATTCTATCCACTGCCCTTCTCCTGTGAAGCCTTCCCTAGTCCTCTGCCTGACCACTGTGGATTATCTTCAATTTATCCTGGCTACAGCTTGTTTGTTCATGTTTGTTTGTGTGTTGTCTCTCCCACTGAACCAGGAGCTCTGTGAGGGCAGGGACAATCTTTGGTCTTTCTTTGCATTCCCAGCACCTAGTACAGTGCCTGGCACATAGAAGACACTTCACGTATGCTATCTCCCCACCAGCCAGACATGTTTTCTCTCTCTTCCGTCTCCCAGAGCAGTTTGCGTTGTTGTCTATGTATGTGTCTTTTCACTTCCCCAAGACTGTAAGCTCTTTCAGGACTGAGACTTTGGGGGTTTATTCATCTTTGGGCCCTTGGTGCTGAGCGAGGTGCTCAGAACACAATAGCGGCTCAGTCACTGTAGAAAGAATGAATGAGGGAGGATGGAGAGAAGATGTCACGTAGAAGATGAGGGGAGGAAAGGGAAGACTGAGTCTTAGAGGGGGATCTCATACTCCAGGGGTGATGCTAGGAATGCCCTCAGAAAGACTTCAAGGGAAGTGGGATGGGGCCAGATGGCCTGATGAGTCATGGATGGCCAACTGGGCCTGCAGGTGGGAGCAACCAGAAAGGAAGAAAGTCGAGATAGAGGAGGAAAGCTAGAGAAGAAGACATCAAAATGCATGAGAGGAGGCCTGGAGGGATCAGCTCCATGTAGGAGAGGTTGCTGTGAGCTCGGAACCAGACATCCTGGGTTCTAGTCCCAGCCGTGACCAACTGGATGTGTGTTTTCAGCCAACTCTTTTTCCCTTTCTAGGCTTTAGTTCCCTTCTCTGTCAAATAAAGAGGCAGCACTGGAAGGTCTCTAATTTAGACCCTTCCAGGTCTAAGTTCCATAACTGGGCTTCTTTCCTGGGTTAAAGTCTCAGTTTTGTCACTTACTGGCTATGACACATTGGGCAAGTCCCTTCTCCATTCTCAATCTCAGTGTCCAAATCTGAAAAATGAAAAATTGGACTCTAAGGCTTTCTAAGGTCCTTTCCTTCTCACTAAGACTGTAAGTCAAGGTTGCAACCATGGTGACAACTAGGACTGGAACCCAAATCTCCTGACTCCCAGATCAAGGATCTCTTTTCTACATCAGATTGGTGCCTCCTAACATGCTTTTGGGTTGTTCCAGAGAGCAGAACTTGTCAGCCAATGAGCTCAGGTGCTGCAATCTACTCTAAGTTCAGCTTTCTTGATCCCAGAAATGTCAGTATTCTCTCCCTCCACACCACTTCCTGGTCATCTGGCATATCCCCATACACACATCCCCTTCCTAGTTCTCCATTATGTGTTGTCTTCCTCCCGCTAGTCTTGGAAGGACTGTATTTGTCTCTGTACTTGTATCCTAGCCCTTAGCACAGAGGAAGCACTTAGGAAATAAATGCTCGCTCCAAACCCAAAAACCCCAGCTTCTGAGATAAGAACTCACTATTTGATGAAAACTGCTGGGAAAACTGGAAAATCTGTGGCAAAAACTGGGCATAGACCAACGTCTGACACCGTATACCAAAATAAAGTCCAAATGGGTACATGATTTGGGTATAAAGCCCAATACTATCAAATTAGGGGAGCAAAGAATAGTTTATCTGTCAGGTTTATGGAGAATGGAGGAATTTATAACCAAATAAGAGATAGAGAACATTATGGAATCCGAAATGGATAATTTTGATTACATTAAATTGAAAAGTTTTTGCACAAACAAAGCCCATGCAACCAAGATTAGGAGGGAAGCAGAAAACTAGGAAAGAATTTTTACAACCAGTGCCTCTGATAAAGGCCTCATTTCTAAAATATAGCGAACTGAGTCAAATTTACAGGAATACAAGTCATTCCCCAACTGAGAAATGGTCAAAGGATATAAACAGGCAGTTTTCAGAGGAAGAAATTAAAGATATCTATAGTCATATGAAAAAATGCTCTAAATCACTACTGATGAGAGAGATGCACATCAAAACAACTCTGAGGTACTACATCGCACCTATTAGATTGGCTAACATGATAAAACAGGACAATGACAAATGTTGGAGATATGGGAAAGTTGGAACACTAATACATTGTTGGTAGAAGTGTGAGCTGATCCAACCATTCTGGAGAGCAATTTGGAACTATGTCCAAAGGGCTATAAAAATGCGCATACCCTTTGACCCAGCAATACCGCTTCTAGGACTGCATCCCAAAGAGCCTGTAAAAATGGGAAAAGGACCCACACGAACAAAAATATTTATTGCAGCTCTCTTTGTGGTGGCCAAGAACTGGAAATTGAGGGGATGCCCAACAGCTGGGGAATGGCTAAACAAGTTGTGGTATATGGATGTGATGCAATACTATTGTGCTATAAGAAACGATGAGCAGGTGAATTTCAGAAAAACCTGGAAAGACTTATATGAACTGATGCTGAGCGAAATGAGCAGAACCAGGAGAACATTGTAACAGCCACAGTGTGTGAGGATTGACTTTGATAGACTTAGTTTTTCCCAGAAATGCAAGGACCTAAAACAATTCCAAAAGACTCATGATGGAAAGTGCCATTCACATCCAGAGAAAGAACTATGGAGTCGGAATGCAGAGTGAAGCAGGCTATTTTCTTTTTTGTTTTGTTTTGTTTTTCTTTCCCATGATTTCTCCCATTTGTTATAATTCTTCTATGCAACATTACTAATGTGAAAACTTGTTTAATAGGAATGTGTGTGTAGAGGCAATATCGAATTGCATGCTTTCTTAGGAAGGGAGGGGGAGAAAATCTAAAACTTACGGAAATGAATGTTGAAAACTAAAAATAAACAAATTTTTAAAAAAGAAACGTTTACTTCGTCACTTATGTACTCACTATGTCTGTCTGTCTCATCTATCATCTGTCTATACATTTATCTTTGTCTATCTGTCTGTCTGTCTATCACTATCTATTGTTTATCTATCATCTACCTATTTGTCTATCTATCTATCTATCTATCTATCTATCTGTCTGTCTGTCTGTCTGTCTGTCTGTCTGTCTGTCTGTCTAACTATTTTACTGAAATTTTCCAGGAAGAACATGTCAGGGAATAGATCCCTACATACACAGGGTGACCTCTAAGCCCTCTAACATGGTGACATTTGTGGTCTTAGACAATAAGACATGGTATTCAATAAGGTGCTTTTGAGACAGTCCCATCACGATCTATTAAACCAACACTAAATTAGGTTTGCTTAACTTTGCTAAGACAGGAAAGGGATGTCGACATCTCTCCAGGGAGTCCTTCCAAGTTAATGCTCAGTAAACCTAACCAGGCTCTGAATCATGTCTCAGAATCACAAGAGCTAGGAGCTGGTCAGGTGCTCAGCAGCCATGTGGTCCTCTCCTCTTCATCGCTGTTCCCAACACCTTTTCATCTCTTGCCTGGGCCATTGTGACAGCCTCTTCTCTTGTCCTCCTTCCCTCCTGGGCTTTTACTCTTCCCTTATTTCTTCACCTTTTCTTTTTCTTCCCTTTTTTTTATTGAAGGTGCAAAAAGCCTGAACTGGGCATCAAGAGACTTGGCTCCAAGTTTGTCCCTAACTCACCCACTGTGTGACCTTGGGGAAGTCACTTCTATACACCAGAGTTTCTACTTCTATAAAGCAAAGGTTGAGATTTGTGTGCTTCTAAAGTCCCTCCAAGCTCTGACACTCTGTGGGTCTAAGGGGCTTGTCCTCATTTTCAATCTCAGTGAATCAGAGAATCTTAGAGCCACAGGTCAAGTCTCTGGTCTCCTGGTCTCAGCCATGCCTGAAGAGAAAGAGGAGGAAGAGGAAAAGGAGGAGGAAAAGGAGGAAGAAGAGGAGGAGGAATCCTCTGAACTTGTAGCATCCCTGATAACGTTTCCACTTAAGATCCACTTAAGGACCATGGGAACTCATTCTGGCTTGGGACAGTTCTCAAGGATAGGAAACCACCTTCTCTCTCATTTCTACCCCATTCTACTGGCTCCATCCTTCAGAGCCAAGTGGAATAACATCAATCCTTCTTCCACATGATGGTCCTTCAAACAATTGACCATGGTTAGCATGCCATCCCTGAGTCTTCTCCAAGCTAAAAGTCCCTAGCTCTTACATCTGTTTTTAATTTCCAGATCATCACCATCTGGGCTGCCATCTGCTGGATTTGCTGCACACTCCTGGTCACTATCACCCTTAGAATATGGCACTCAGAACCGGACAGAGTCTTCCCAAGAAAGTCTGTTTAGCTTCCCTCCCTCCAGCCACCATGATTTCCAGTGGAGTGTACTGGAACGAGACCTGGATTTGGAGTTTCAATGTTTACTCTCCTAGGAATTGCTATCTGAGTGATCTTAATTAAGTCACTTAATATCTCTGGGCCACCCTTTCCTCATCTGTAAAATGAGAAGATTGGGCTATATCTCTAAGTCTCTCCTCACTTTAAATCCCCAGATCCCATTAATGCAACCAATAATCACATTAGACATTGTTGGCTGCCATGTCGCACAGTGGACTCTTGTTGAGCCCACCATCCACTGAAATCCCCAGATCACTTTTGTTGTGTTAACATTTCTCCCCCAGCTTGTCCTTATTAAGCTGATCTTTGAATCTCTGTCGACCTTTACATTTATTCAGCTTAAATTTCATCTTATTCAGTTTGGCTCCAGCTTGACAAGATCTTTTTGTCAGCCGTCCCTCCCACTCTGTGGCATCTGCAAATCTGAGAAGTGCACCACTGAGGCTTTGATCCAAGTCATTGTTAAAGATGTCCTATAACACAGGGCCAAATAGATCCCTGGGGTGCTCCGCTGGAGACTTCCTTCCAGGTTTATATCGATTTATTAATCGCCCTGTTTGGTGATTCACCAATCTTTGGGCCAGGTTCAAATCTACCTGACTACAATCCAGCCCACATTTCTTCTGGCTTCTGGGGTAGAAGTTCGTTGGAGAAGAGGCAAGAGAAGAGAGAAGGACTTGAAATGAATTAGGAAAGAGAAGAAAGGAAAAGAAAGAGAAAGAAAAGTGAGGGTGGTTTACAGAAGTTGGGAATTACCTGTGCTAACAAAATCCTGTGTCTAGTCCTTATCTCTGTGATCAAGAAGTGTAATTTAAAATTAATACTGTATTAATGTGAGTTAGACTTGTCTGAGCACACCCAGTCTGCCTAAGTCGGGATAGCCTCTGTTGAGGCTTCATCCTTAAAACTGGAAAGACTACCACTCTCTCTTACGTGCTGTCTCGCTGTCCATAGTGAGGACACCATGAACTGAACCAGTGAGAGAAGAAGGTCTTCCCTTCTCCTGCTCCCTCCTTTTACTTCAGCTCTGAGAAATGAGTCTGGGAGTCTTTGATTTGGTTCTATGTTGTTTGTCCTCCTCAGTTTAAGGTGCCTGAGGTGATCCCCACCAGCCCCTAGAGTTTGAGCCATGGTGATCTTGGAGCCAGGATTATGATGTGGTCAGCCAGCCCAGCATGGAAGCCCTGAGAAGCCAGGCTGCCTGAGATGTGAGCCCCATGGCTTGGAGCAGGGACGGAGCTCTGTAAGAACTGGGCTGAGCTATGAACCTTCTCCCCTTCCTCTCCCCAGAAAGCAGTATTAGACAGGCTGCCCTGGCCCTCACTGACTGCCTGAAGTTAGATAGGATTTCACTTTTATAAAGACTATTTCAGAAGGTAAAATTTCGGATGTGTATATATCTCTCTCTCCCTGTCCTCTCTGTCTTCTTTCTGTCTCTCTCTGTGTCTCTCTCTCTCTGTCTCTCTCTGTCTCTCTGTCTCTCTCTGTCTCTGTCTGTCTCTCTCTGTCTCTTTCTGTCTCTCTCTGTCTCTTTCTGTCTCTCTCTCTCTCATTATTCCCCCAATATGGAGAAGACAAAGCCTTCTCCTCCCCCTCCCCCCTCCCAAGTTCTTGGGGAGGGTAAGAGCAGGTTCCTAGCTTAGCTTGATTCCCATTGGGCACACAGCTCCTGCGCAAGTCCTAAGCACCCTGGCTGCTTAGGGCCGCCATGTTGGGCTGCCTGGCTGCATCATTCTACCTGTGATTCTGTCTCCAGGATCGTCACAGCTCAGACTCCTGGGTCTGGTAGGGATTGCCTCATGCGGAGGACCCAAGACTGCCATAGAACAGAAACAGAAGCGCCCTGGCCCATTTCTCAGAGCCAAAGTGAGAGAGAGGGAGCTGGGGAAGGAAAGTGCTTCTCCTCTCTCTGGTGCAGCTCACGGTTCCCATGCTCTGGGTGACCTGGGATCTTCACCCCTGGGATGCAGCAGGGAGGAACAAATGAAAAGAGAAGTAGAAGAGAGAGGTGAGAGCTTGGTCTCTGCAGCTTTAAAGACATAAGCAGCCAATCGAAGGAGGCTACTACTCTCCCCTACCCCTGTGATCCCCATGTTAGGCATACTGGGCATGCTCCGACAAGTCAGGGTGGTGGAAATGTTATGGTGAGGCTTCTTTTCAGGCATAGGTGTAGTGGTAGTAGTGGTAGTAGTACTAGAAGTAGTAGTGGTGGTAGTGGTGGTAGTGGTAGTAGAAGTAATGATAGTAGCAGTAGTGGTAATAGTAGTGGTAGTAGTGGTGGTGGTGGTAGTAGCAGTGGCAGTGGTAGTAGTAGCGGTGGTGGTGGTAGTAGTAGTGATGGGGAGGCTTTCTATGACCAAGCCTTAGTTTCTTCCTTGTAAAACGGTGTGGGATGAGACCATCCTTATACCCCGTGGCCCAGGCTACCACAGATCTGAGGATACAGATGTCCCCCGCTCCAGAGCTGACAGTTCAGCACTCGCCCCCACCTGCCGCACTCAGAGGCGCAGCCACCCATGTTTTGCTGAAAAGAGATCCAACAGCCCCCGTCGGGGGCCCCGTATATTTATGCATCTTGCTCTTTTCCCGGATCGCTTCCTTCCTCTCTGCCAGAAAGCCGCGTGTGCATCTCTCCCCAGTTATTAATAAAAGCAGTCCCGCGGTAGCAGCTTGAGCAGACCGCTGCTGGCACACGCTGATGCCTTTCATTTGCTCCACAAGCAGATGTTTTCACCCCAACCACAGACACATGCCAGCCCTCACACATCTGTCCCAGCTCCCGGTGAAGATTCCAATATGAACCAACAAGAAAGAAGAGTCTCCTTCCTTCTGAGCCCTCCACCAAAGCAGTCCCAAGCTGACCCTCAGGCCAGACAGCTCCCAGGATTCGAGGAGCTGGGAGATTGCTCTAACGGACCAGACTGGCATATCCCCAATGTCACAATCATCACATTTGTTTGAATCGGTGAACTCAGCGGAACAGGAGGCATTATCTCACTTTTATGGAGGAAGAAACAGGTTCAGAGTAGTTAGATGGCTGTCCCTGGGTACCTAGCTGATTGGTGCCTTAGTCAGGATCAGAACCCAAGTCCAGGGCTCTATTGACAGTACCTTGAGATTGGAGGGCTCCCTAAGTGATGCAGAGACAGTGGGATGCAATGAGAAGGCTGGGGTCAGAGGACAAAGATCCTGGGTTTAAGTTCTAACCTTGCCACTTGCTAGCTGAGTAACCATGGACAAGTCACATCTCCTCTGAAACTTGGACTAGCATGGCCCCCAGGGTCCATTCCAGCTTGGATCTCCAGGTCCTACTTTCAACTGTGTGAGGAGGGATGGAGCCCCTCAGAATCTCATCACCACAAGGAACCCCAGAGGCATCCGGCCCAGCCCATGCCCAAGCCAGGATCCTCTTGTCTGGCCCTTACTTGGAGGCCCTCAGTGAGGAAGAGCGACTTCCTGGTCAGCCTGGCTATCAGGTTCCAACCACACTGGCCTGTTGGCTGCCCCCTTGCCTCCAGGCCTTTGCCCAAGTCACAGCCCATGCCTGGAATGCCCTCCCTGCTCACCTCCATCTCATGGAGCTCTGGGCTTCCTTCAAGGCTCAGCTCAAGCACTGATGGCTTTAAGAGGTGTTTCCCCTCCTCCATGCCCCATTACTATATATTTTGTGTGAGTGTCTTGTATTTACTCATCTGTAAATATGTCGTATCCCCTTAGAAGAAAATAAGTTCCCTGAGGGCCGTGTTCCATTTTGTCTGTATATCCCCAGCACCAGGGAAGCATCCGGGACAGAGTAGGCGCTTAATAACTGCACCCTAAATGGTTAATAGTAGAAAATAGCCTGGGTTCTCCACTGTCTACACCTGTGTGCTTCCCTCTGTGTGGACAGGGGAGCTCAAAGCTGGGCTGAGCTTAGTGGTCCTGGCTGAGCTCAACCTCCTGGGTTAGAAAGCCAAGTCACTCCCCTGGTTTGGTGGCACAAAGCCTAGTCTGGTCACACCCGAGGGACCCACCAAGCATGGCATGAAATGACAATGCCAGACCAGACTCTTCCACTGGGGTTCTAGACGTTCCAAAGGCATTGGTCCATTCCAGGCCAGAACATTCCACCAAGCTGATGTAAGAAAGAGGGAGGGAGTCAAAAGCATGTCTGGGAGGGGGCCTTCTAGGCAGAGCAGAGGGAAGGCCTGAGGCTTCTCAGGGAGCACCAAGCACACCTGGGACACACACCCTCAGCTTCCTCCTGTCCAACCCTCCCATTTTATAGACGAGGAAAACAAGGTGCAGGCAAAGGCATAGAATCATAGAGAGTCCAACTCCCTCATTGGACAGAAGAGGAAACTGAGGCACAAAAACGTTGTCGCCATTTCATGAAGAGTCCAAGCCATCCACTCATTTCTCACCTTGAATCACTCCTGAGTCAAGACTTTTCCAATCCCCACCCCTGCCCCTCACTTCCAGCTCCCTTTGCTATGTGCCTTCTCCAATTACAGTAGAAGCTATTTGAAGGCAGTGGCTGTTTTTAGAGCATGTGTATGTGTTTATGTTCCGAGCACTTAGCACAGCACCTGGAACTCTGGAAGCACTTATAAATGTTCTCTCTCTCTATCTGTCCATTTGTCTGTCTGCCTATCTCTCTCTCTCTCTCTCTCTCTCTCTCTCTCTCTCCATCTATCTATCTCACAGCTAGTAAGTGCTGGGGGTGGGATTTGAACCCAGGTTTCCCTGACCTCTGAGACGTCCTTACTGTCCACTCACAGCATCACAAGGGCATGCAGACAGGAGGTGGCATAGCAGGATTGATCCCAGGCCCCCTAACTCCAGATCGAAGTTTCTTTCCACTCCCCCACTGCTGAATTCATGCCCTTTGGGGGCCCTGGGAACACCCCAATTGAATCTGAAGAATGTTTACTGATGACAGGCCCAGTTCTTATGTTCCTAGCTTTTCCTCAGTTCCGCCATGCTGGCCTCGGTGATAAATGCATCTCCAAGTGACCATCTTCTGACGCGGAAGGGCGGATAAGAGAAAGGGCTGATTGTGGGGACAAGCCTGGCATTGTATGTCACCGGGCATGGAGCTGGCACCAAATGTCAAGGAGCTGGCTCAGAGAGTGAGATAGATAAGTGTACAACAAAGGCCAGAGAGGCAGGGCATGGGCCCAGGCAACACTAGGGTTCTCATTGTGTCCAAGCTCAGCCAACAACAACTCTGGCCTGCAGAGTTTCAGAGAGGGGTCCATTCAGGGCAGACGTGTGGGCCCTTCCCTTGGGCTGGGGTGCAGCCAAGTCTACATTGCAACCATTAACTGGGTAATTGAGTGTCCTCAACCCTGTTTGGCTGAAGGTAATAGGATAATTGAGGAAAATGAGTGTGGTAGAAAGAAAGGTTTGGGGTAAGTGATTCTGATAATTATCTATCTGACCTTAGCCTGGAGTGTTGTATGGCGGTCTGGGCCCAAGAGTTTAGAAAAGACTTTAATGAGCTGGAGAGGGTGCAGAGGAGGGCAGCCAGGATGCTGAAGAGCCTGGAGTCTAGGGCATGCGGACATCAATGGAAGGACCCGGAGTGGACAAGGCTCAGGGTGGTCATGAGAGCTGATTCCGAGCCTTTGACAGGCCTCTGTCATACAGAAAAATGAATGATTCCTTTTGCTCGAGCCCAGAGGGTAGAACCAAAATTAAGAGGTAAGAATTACAAAGAGGCTAGTCAAGGCTGGATCAGGGAAACTTTCTAATTGTCGGAGCTGTCTAAACTGGAAAAGGTCGCTCCTGGAGGTGGGGAGACTGGAACATTGTTCCTGAGGCACCTTCCAAACCTCAGAATTGGAGTGGGTTAGCACCCTGAAAGCATTCCATCCTGAGGCTAAAATCCCATGAATGCTGATCATTTATCTTTACATTGACATCTGCCACCTTCAATGACCAACAAGCTCCAGGAGGTCAAAACCTCCCCTTTCCAGTGATTCTGAAGCCTCAGCTCCCATGACTTAAACCCCTTCTCTGTCACCCACTGCCCCTTCCCTTAGCCTGTCTCCCTAAACCCAAGTCCCCCATTGTCCCACCCTAAAGCTGCCCACACCTTCCACTGTTCTCTCTGGAATGCAGATTCCATTGGCCACAACTTGCTTTCATTTGAAATTGTCCTTTCCCACTCCTTCGGTCGGTTGCTCCTTGCTCCATCCCTCAGTAACCTCTCCTCTTCTGAGGCTAACTCAGTCTGTATCTATGACTCAAAGGAGGTGCTAGTGCCTGGAGACCTCCAGGATGCTCTCCTTCAATAAGGTCGTTATTTGGCTCACAGTCTTCAACATGCGCACTGATAATCCCTCAAATTCCCTGACATCTCATTTCCCATGACCTATTCCTCCCCCCACCCCCGCACTCCAGCTACCCACACAGATGGTCATCACTTTTGTCTTTCCATCCCTTGCCAAGGCACCTCCTCCATGTTCATGAACTCTGAAATTCCCTGATCTGATCCCCATACGTGGTCTTTCCCGTCTCCCTCTCCCTGTTGTGACCTTCGATCCCTCCACCCTTCAGGTCTTTCCCAGGCCATCACCCCTGCCCTGGCTGCACTCCCAATGTTGGCCCCTTGGTGAACCAGGTCATCTACAACCACATTCATCCCTCAATTGCTTCTCTTATCACCAGCCTTGCCCAGTCAAGTCTTAGCTTCAGATCACTCCATCTAACATGCCAACAGTGAAGGACACACAAGACACAGACAGGATACCCATGGGACCCTCTGCCAGGGCTGGATGGATGGCAACCAGCCTCATGGACAGACCCAGAATTGAAGAGGGAGAAAGAAAGCAGGCTGCAGCCTTTGTGGAAATTGCTCCCTGCTTCTGGTCATAAGAATGGAGGAAGAAAACAGAGGCTCTTCTCCTCGCCCTCCCCCCTTCCCTTCCACCCACCCCCCACCCCCCTCCCCTTATTCCCTCTCAGGGGCTTGGCTGGATTACTCTCACTCCCAGGCAGCCAGATACTTCAAAACAATCTTGTTATTTTGTAAGAAACCCACAGGGCACATTCGGCACAAGCAGAATCTATTTCTGAATTATTGTCCACTCAGGAAGTGTGTACCTTCTGTAATTATTGAGGTAGGAGCAAAGGACCCCCCTTCAACGGTAGGATCCTGATAAATAGAGGTTTCTGATTCAGATATGGATTCAGCTTGCTGACCTCACAGGGAATTTCCAGCTATGATCTTCTGAGATCCTCTCCAACAATGGAACATGATGCTTTGTGAAGTAGTGACCTCCCTGTCTCTGGAGGTGTTCAAGCAAAAGCTGGCTAAGCGCCTTTTCTGCAATGCTGTAGTGGGGCAGTTAGTATGAGGGGCAGTAGATGGGACTGGAGGCCCTCAAAGTCCTTTCCCCAGAGAGAGGCGGAGTCTCCCTGCCCATTGATGAGGCCCTGAGAGGTGCCCAGATTCAGGCTCTCGAACCAAGCCAGGCTGGGGCTTCTTGGTCAGGTGGAGAAAGGATGATCGTCCTGGTTTGGGGTCTGACCAGAGCAGGGCTGCACGTCTGCACAGCCACAGAGCGAAGTTTTCCGAAACAGTCCAAAGTTTGCTGTTTTTATTAGTTGTTTCTGTGTAAAAATTCCAAGCCGTCTGCTGCGCTCTGTTAACCGCCCTGTAAAACACGAGGTCTAATCAAGGCACCGGAATCACAGAAGGGCCGCGAGAAGCCGGGGAGGCCGGGAAGAGGCGTTCTGTAATTACGCACTTTGATTTCTAATTTTGTCCAGATGTTCGCTGTCGATGGCGGCCGGCTGGCTTGGAGCTGAGTCAGCAGGATGTGTGTTCCTCCATCTCGCTAGCTGGCTCCCTCTCCGAGTAAAAGGCTGCTTCGTCTGTCAAGAAAATAAATACGCATTCGGCTCTCAAGCCGATGGTGACTCCAAAGGAGATGCTTCTGGCTCTACGAGACAGCGCGAGGCTGGGGTGTTCGGCAGCAGAGAGGGAGGCGAGAAGAGCCTTCTAGACTCATAAAAAGTCACAGCCGGGAGTAACCTTAGAACGTCAATGGCCATATGTGGAAGGGGTCCTAGGACCTACAATATTAGAGCTGAGAGGAGCCTTAGAACATCAATGGCCATATGTGGAAGGGGTCCCAGGACCTTAAATATCAGAGCTAGGGAGAACCTTAGAACATCGATGGCCTCAGATGGAAGGGGTACTAGGACCTACAATATCAGAGTTGGGGGGAGTCTTAGAACAGATCACAGAATGTCAGAGCTGAGAGGAACCTTAGAACATCTATGGCCATACATGGAAGGGGTCCTAGGACCTGCAATATTAGACCTGAGGAGAACCTTAGAACATCAATGGCCATATGTGGAAGGGGTCCCAGGACCTTCAATATCAGAGCTGGGGGAACCTTAGAACAGAGAACCCAAAGACCATATGGTCTAATCCTCTCATTTCACTGTGGAGGAAACAGAGGCCCCTAGATCAGACGTGATTTCTCCAGGGTCACTCAGGAGTGCCAGAACCAGAATGTGGACTCCTCCCCTAACACACCACCTGTCTCTGTTTCCAAATCATTCAAAACCCTTCTTTTTGTATCCTGGATTCCAATGTAGAGTGAACCAATTGCTCCCATGTCCATTCTTGTGTTTTGCTCCTCTCTGGATCTCTCTCCTTCAGCATCTGGCAGAGGGTCCTGGAGTCCATGAGCCCCTAGGATCTGGAGTCTTCGCCTCCAACAGTGTCCCTTTACAGATGTGGAAACTGAGGCCTGGGGAGAGAAAGTGAATTGTCCAGGCCCTCTCACACTGTAGGGTAGGACTAATGTAGCTCACAACCCCTCATTCCCTGGCACTTGGCTCCAAAGCCAGCTGGCCCAATGTGCTCCATCCATACCAGAGCTGGAGACTCCAAGGCTGTCTGAGAAATACTTTGCATCTGACATGAATGAAAAAATGTCACAGCTAATTTTCTTCCACCCTGCTCCCCAAAAGCAACATCAACACAGAAGAAACTGGGCTTTTCCTACAAAGGTCCCCAGTGGTCCCATTTGGATAGTGTAGGTGGGCAGTCTCTCCTTACAATTGCCACAGGAGGTGGGCAGTGGAAGCATCCTTACACGTATGTTACAGATTAAAAGTGGGACCTCAGAGATGGAAAATCATTGGCCCAACAGTCAGTCAAGATTCAGGTCCGAGCCTCCCAATGCCAAGGTGGCCATTCTGTATCCAGGAAAATTGGCCCTTGAGCAGCCAGAGCAGACCACTTATTGTATCCTCCTGCCCTGCTGACCCTGAGGCTCAGGTCTGTGAGAGCTTTTCCTGGAATTTTCTTTAGTAGGAGAGACTTCCCTCTTCTCGCTGTCTCTCATCCAAGCTTGAGAGGCTGGAGCCTCCAGTGTGGACAGTGGGACAGCTGTGATGCGTCTTGGAGGGGAAGATGACCACAGAGCCACCAGGCTCACCTGAGGGAAGCACTGCTCAGGCCGTGGAGAGCCAAGCTGGAGGGGAAGCAGACCCCAGAAGAGGTTTTAATGTTTCCAGGATCCCCTGTCTGGGAGAGGAGAATGGGAATTGTCCATTGTGCTTTGTATCTCTGTCGATGCACACTTAGGAGTCTTTTGGGCTTTCAGCATTTCTTTGTGGGAAGGAAATAAGTAACTGTCCCATATCTGATCTACCTTGGAGAGGGAGAATCTTTGGAGAAGAGACCCCTGCTGATCCCTATTGGGGAGACACTCAGCTTGAGCTAGACTCAGGCTTTCAGTGATCTTCTCTGTCAGTCAGTCTACAAGCATTTGTTAAGTATTTACTGCGTGCTAGGCACTGTACTAAGTGCTGGGGAACACACAAACCCACACATTACACATGTGTGTTATACATGTACCTACATACATATAAAGGCACCCCACACTCACACTTGCACACTTACACACATACATACACACACTCACACTTACATACACACATACACACTCAAGCTTACACACTCACATTTAACCACACATATGCACTCACACACTTGCACACTCACACTTACACTCAAATACACTCACACATACACTCACAACTCACCCACACTCACAACTTACATACTCAAACACACTTAACCACACACACACATTCATACTCAAGTACACACATACACACACACTCACACTCTGGAAAGGAAGTGTTGTATGCATCTGCTCATTCTCTCTCTAGCGACCCTTGTCCTCCATGGGGAGCTCACATTCTAATCCTAGTTAAGGTTAAAAGCAGTGCCTAGGACACCCCCTTTCAAGAATAAATGACCTTATCGATCTGAATGCTGCCCTCAGAGCCAGAAGTGGAAAGGCAGAGTCTGGGGCAGCCAGGGAGCAGGCAGATGAGGGCATGGCCAGGGTGGACATCTGGGTGGCCAGGAGGTGAACATGAAGCATGGTCTTGTGGCCAAGGCCAAACAATAGATAAGAGTGGGTGGGTCTAAACTGCTAGAAAATGTAATTTTTATAGCAGCAACCCTTTCCTTTTACAGATGAAGAAATTTGCCTAAAGTCACACAGCTAGTATCTTTGATATTATGTCCCTCCACTCTCCTACCGGGCCTCAGTTTCCCCATTTGTAGCATGAAAGGTCAGGACTGGACAGTCCTGAGATGCCCTCCAGCTTTGGGCCAAGGCCTCTTGCTCTCTCAGTCCTCCCTGCATTCCAGTTCTGTTTTTCCCGTCCCTCCTTCGTTTGGCCTGAGCGTAGGAGGGTCCCTTGGTGCTCCCTGGCCTGGGGGTCCTCTCTTTCTGCAAGGGGACAGATAGATACAAGGCCTGGCTTCTGCCTCTCCCTCCAGGGGCTCACAGTTGGGCCTTTGAAGGCCTTTGGCCAAGGGAGGAGCACACAGGCTCGTCCATAAGGCAACACAGGGAAAATCAACCGGAGAGAAGCCTTGGGGAGGGAGAAACGTTCCTTTGTGTGGGGAGCGGGTCATGGAGGGTATAGGAGGTGTGGGGATGCCTGCCTGCCTGCTCGGGGCAATGTGGACGTGCAGAGACTGGTTCTATTTATAAGAAGCTATTTCAGGGACCCTTGGCCTAACACCAGCCTCCTCGAGTTCCTGAGGGCGCTGACCCGGAAACTCATTGAGGGCATTTCTGGCCTCGGGGCCTTGGGGTAGGGGCTGCTCCAATTAGCCTCATCCCTGGCTGACAAGCAGGGCTGTGTGCGCTACAATCCAGGAGGGCCTGGGACCTTCTGCCCAGTGACAGAACCAGCTGTCTGAGGTGGAGCCAGGGGCCAGCCCTGAGCCCGACAGGCCCCTGGAACAGGAAAGGCCTAGGCACTGTAGTATTTCATGCCCCAACGGTTACTGTCCTCCACTTTACAGTTTACAAAGGGTTTCACCACAAGAGCATCATGAGTTAGGTAATTATAACTATCATCCCCATTTTAAAGATGAGGAAACCGATGCCTAGATCACAGTTAGACTTTAGCCAAGGTCGCACATAGTAGGGCATAGTATAGCGGGTAGACCCCAGAGTCCTACCTGCCACTGATGCATACTGGCCCTGTGCATTTGAACCTCTCGGAGAAGGCGCTGACCTGGATTGGGAGAAAGGGTTTCCTCTTCTGGGAATCCCTATACCCATGAAATTGTGGGTCTCTCTCTTTCGGGCAGTAAACAGACATTTATTAAGTACCTACTGGATGCCAGGCGTTGTGCTAAGCACCAGGGCTACAAAGAAGGCCAAAAATATGGTGCCTGGACTCAAGTTGCTCCCAGTCTAATGGGGGAAAAAGCATGTAGATGTGCACACGAGACAGAGACAGAGTAGAGGGAAGGTGATGGGGGGTGGGGTGCAAGAAAGGCCACTTGCAGAAGTGGGGTTTGAACTGGACCTAGGAGGAAGCTAGGGAATGGAGGAGACAGAGAGACCAAATGGTGGAGTCGTATGTGATGACCTCCTGCTCTCCATCTATGACCCCTGAGGTCACACGCACCCCAGATCTGAGCACTGCAATCTTTGGCCTCCCTGCCTCCCAGCTGTGTTGGGAAGAAAGCATTTACTCAACAATTACCATGTACCTGGTGTGGCATCTAAAGGAGGGGCATAGAGATAACCAGCTTGGGCAGCAAGACTCCCACGTCACTTACTCACAGTGAGCCTCTTGCCCTCTGGGATGCCCCCAAACAGCCAGCATCCCTGAACCATCACCTGGACCCCTCGCCAGGGTGGGTCCCCTGCTGACAGCCCCCAGGGACTGGCATCCCACTTCCAGTGAACCAACTAACATCAGTCAATTTTTTTAAAATTTGTTTTTTGGGGGGAAGGCAGGGCAATTGGGGTTAAATGACTTGCCCAAGGTCACACAGCTAGTGTGTCAAGTGTCTGAGGGCAGATTTGAACTCAGGTCCTCCTGACTCCAGGGCCCATGCTCTACTCACTGTGCCACCTCGCTGCCCCCACATCAGTTAGCTTTCACAAAGGGATTTTTTATTTCAGAGATGACAAGAACAGAAGAAGACAGACACCAAGTAGATGGAGGGAAATCGGAGAAGGAGATGACTATTTGTTAAGCGTCTGTGTGCTGAGCGCTCTACAGTGGTCTCTTCTGATCCTCACAATAATCCTAGGAGGTCGGTGCCATGATTTTCCCCATTTTACACATAGGGAGACTGAGGCAGGTAGAAGTTAAGTGACTTGTCCAGGCTCACACAGTTTGTCTGGGAGCAGATGTGACCTCACGTCTGTCTGACTCCTTCCCGGGCGCTCTAATCACTACCCCACCAAGCTGCAAGGCAGTCTTAAAATCTCCCCAAACATGAGCTATTATGAGGTGTGCCGTCCCTGAGCCCCACAGTGGGGCCCTGTGAGCCAGCTCCAAACCTGTCCTTGGCAACCTGACCTGATGCCCTGAGGGGGCATCCCAGGAATCCAGGCTCCAGGACAATCTCTGGCCTGTCTATTTCACCGGACACTGCCCCACCTGGGACATTAGGCTGTGTCTTGTCTGTGGAGCCTGGCCTGCCCCTGCTACCACCTGGCCTCCTTGCAGGGCCCTTCAGTGTGCAGAGAGGAGGCGAACATAGCTCTGCTCCCAGCCACGCATGTGGTTTGAGTTTTAGGGCTGGCTTCTTGTGGCCCTGAAGAGCCTCCCCTTCCCCCACCCCAAATAGCACTCAGGCGGAAGGAAGCCAGGGCCAGGGAGTCTGCTAGTAGCAGAGGACACAGCGACAAGCCCAAGAAGGCCAGAAAGGCTCGCGTTTCTAGCCTCTGAGGGTGGAACGGTCTCCATGAAATCTCTGCCTGTGGAGGTGGTCAGCCCTGTGGAGCCTGGCTCCCAAGACCCAAGCTGGAACCACGTACATAGCCAGAGCAATAGCATGGAGGAGCAGAGTTACTGCCCCCTCCCCCACCTTCTACCTTGGTTTCCTCTTAGGTCCTGTGTAGGGCCAGGGTCACAGGAGCTGGAAGAAGCCCGGAAATCACCCAGTCCAGTCCCCTTCACACCCCCCTCTCCCTCATTTTAGAGAAGAGGAGTGGCCCTAGCAGCCAGGTGCGTATCTGAGGCAGACTTTGAACTCAGGCCTCCCGGCTCCAAATCCAGGCTCTCTCCCGTCTGCCTTTGGCAGGATCCCCAGCTTCTCATCTAGGAAACATGGAAATGGACCTCGATACTCTCAGGGTCCCTCTCTGGGTCTCAGGCAACGATCTCGTGGTCATCATGGGAGCCTCTTCAAGTCCTTGTGACTCAGTTTCCTTATCTGTAAAATGAGGGGGTCAGACTGGACTGCCCCTCTAGAATCCTATCATCTCATATCCGGGGCCGGGTGACACTGGACGATGTGGTAGGAGCAGCAGCTCCTCCACACAGGCGCGGCTCAATTACCCTGCAAAGGCCATGAAGCGGTCCAAGATACTCTCCTGGTCCAGAGTGTCTGCTTCAAGCTCGGACTTTCTCTGGTTCCAGAGCCCAGTTCAACCTTCCTGACCCAGCCTGCTGTTTGCCATCACAGCAAATCTGAGGGGAGGGAAGCTTCAGAACATGCCTCCCACGCAGTCACTTGGCAAATCTCCGATTATTAAATGTTGGACTGTTTAGAGCAAATCACCGCCCAGCCTGGCCTCCCTTCCCTACCTGCCCCTTCCTGCTCCATCCCCTGCTTCATTCTGCGCCAGAAGGGGTGAGGGGTGGTGACCATGAAGCTCCCCTGCACAGAAGTGCTCAAAGCTCCCAATCTGACTCCAATTTTAATTTGAATTTTGTCCTTCCATCTAGCTTTCCAGCCTTATTCCCCATCATGCCTTTCCATTAGGTATTCTGTAGTTCAATGCCTTGCCCTTTCTAACCTCCAGACCTTTGCTCAAGATGAGCCTGCGCCTGGACTTCCTTCTCTACCTGTTGGCTTCCTATCCATTCCTCAAACACCAGTTCACGAGTTAACCCCACTACCTGCAGCCTCCCCTGATTCTAGTCCATCCTCCCTCCTATGACTTCTCACTTGGGTTCAATAAACATCTATTAAGTACCTACTATGTGCCAGGCACTATGCTAAGCACTGGGCTACAGAGAGGCAAACGACAGTCCCTGCCCCCAAGGAGCTTACAGTCTGGTGCCTGTTTTGTGCACTTATCATAGATTCAGGCTGAGAGGCTCATTACCCATTAGAACCGGAAGGGACCACCTCGGAGAGAAGAAAACAAGCTGGAGAGGGTGGGAGGGGCCCAAATCGCACAGTAGGACAGCGGCAGAAGCAGAATCGGAGCCCAGGTCTCCTCCTTTGTTGTATGACCCGGGCTGTCATTCTCTTGTTCCTTTGTGGCTCCCATCCCGTGGTGAATCACGGCATTTCCTTTCATGCCTGTGGCCTTTTCTCATTGATGAAATGCTTCATACCGTGGGAAGCTCAGAAGCATCCCTGTAAAGTCACTGTGGTAGAGGCGATTGTCCCCATTTTATTGATGAGAAACTGAGGCTCTGTGGTGGGAAAGGACTGATTCAAATTGTCACAGCTGCATGAAGAGACCACAGGGGGAAGCATGCTCTGGGCCTGGCAAGCGGTTTTCCCACTCCTGGCTTCAGTTTCTCCTCCTGTAAAGTGAAGGGGCCAAGCTAGGTTACCTGTAAGGGCCCTCTGGACTCCAAGTCTTTGGTGACCATGCTGGGTCTAGACTCCCAGGCCAGACCTGCCTTCCATGCCCCTCACACACAATCCAAGACATCCTGTCTGAATGGGCAGCTAACTGCCTGTCAGACCACCCTTCTTCAGCCATGCTCACCCTTCCAACTGACAATTATGGGATTTGGGAGCTCGTCTCCTCCATCTCCCTCATTTTACAGATGTGGAAACTGAGGCCTAGAAGAACCAGCATCCAACCCCATTTTGGCCGATGCCAAAATACCTGCTTCACCCACTACACTCCCCCGCCTCTTCCTACCTCAATCCCCCAGTCAGGAGAGGAGGAGCGAGCATCAGGCAGAGGGTCTGACCTGCAGGCACAAAAGCCCCCCACCCTGAGCGAGGCCTAGTCTGGCTTTTATAAAGGCAGTAGGGAAAAAAAGCTGCACTTCGTTAACAAGCCAGGGGGCCCCTAACAGGTCACGGCAGAGAAAGGTTTGAGGCAGCAGCCCCCTCTCATAAAGCTGCCTCTCCCTCTGTCCGGTTTGATCTCCAAATGCGGAGCCATAAACTCTAATATGCTGCAAAGCAGGGAGGAAGTTTACTGAACTCCTGACAGGCTTTGGGGCCACGACTTGGTTATTCTTGGAGGCATTTCCCAACTGTCGGGCGTGTGTCCTGGGAACCTTCAGAGGCAAAGGCTTAAGGTGCCTTAGAAAGGCAGAGAACACGGGCTCAGTACCAAGACATGCCACCAGCACTTAGCATGGTACCTGGCACACAGTAGGCACTTCAGGAAGGTTTCTTGACTGACTGGTCTTTGCCGAGTCAGTTCTCTTTTCTTGGGCCATGGTATCCATAAAGCAAAGACCTCTAAGGGCCCTGCTAGCCCTAAACTGTCCTGTTTTATATTTAGACTCTTTCCCAGAATTCCTTCTTTCAATAAGATGTCAATGATGAGATAAATGTAGAATCTTAAGCCTGGGTTCAAATAATCAGTTTCTTTTCTTTTTTCTTTTCCTTTCTCTTCTTTTCCTTTCCTTTCCTTTCTTTTCTTTTCTTTTCTTTTCTTTTCTTTTCTTTTCTTTTCTTTTCTTTCCTTTTTGTTTTGGGGGCAATCGGAGTTAAGTGAGTAAGTGTCTGAGGCTGGATTTGAACTCAGCTCAAAGAACGAGTTTCTCAAGGACAGGACGGAGGTCACCCCAAAGAGTCGGTGTGAGAACACCCCTCCCTTCTCTCCGAGGCTCCAACTGTGGAACCCTGCAGGTATGCCAGGACATGTGAAGCTGATGGCTGGTCTGACTGAGGTGGTTCTTTTTTCTCCCAGGTCCAAGATCAAAGGACAGAATGCACCCACAGTGCTGCACAAACCTGAGGGTATTTTATAAACGCTGGCGATCTTTATCATTTTTCTTTTTTTGTTATGAGAGATGACCGGGGAGGAGGCAGAGAGGTTTGGGAAATGGAGGCACCTTGGAAACAAAGCATATCACTCAAATTAAAAATTAAAATGACTAAAACTTAAAATTCAATTAAAAACAAAACAGGTACAGGATGTCAGAGAGAAAGAAAAAGTCCTCCCAGAGTCTTCCAGGAGAACGACCTACCTCAAGAGGTAGTGAGCCTCCCTTTCCCTGGGGGGCTTCCGAAATGTCTGGGCCAGCCCCCGTGGGTGCTGGGAAGACTCCTGGGCACCTGTGAGTCAGACTAAGTGGGCTTAGAGGTCCCCTCCACCTCAGATTCTGGGGTTCTAGCTCCAGTATTCTAAGATCTAGACTCCAGCATTTTAAGTTTTGACGTTCTGTGTTCTAAGGCCCCTCTTGGCGTTGACATTCTGTGTTCTAAAGGCCCCTCTTGGCTCTGACATTCTGTGTTCTAAGGCACCTCCTCGTTTTTTTTTCTAGTTTTATTTTTATTGTCAGTTCCAAATTTTCTCCCTCCCTCCACCCCTCCCCCTCCCATTGAGAAGGTAAGAAACATGATAGCCATTATCCCTACGAAATCATGCAAAACATCTTTGTGCATTAGTCTGCCAGTTTTGACATTCTATGTTCTAATATCCTCCTAGCTCTGACATTCGGTGCTCTAAAGTCCCTGGCAGCCTCAGACACTCACTAGCTGTGCGACCCTGGCCAAGTCACTTCACCCTGTTTGCCTCAGTTTCCTCATCTGTAAAATGAACTGAAGAAGGAAATGGCAAACCACTCCAGTATCTTGAACCAACCACTCCAGTCACGAAGAGTCAGTCACGACTGAAACCACTGAACATGCCAGCCGTGGATCCACCTAGCAGGTGTTGGGTCAGGCCTATTTGCATCTGCAGTAACCAGAGAGGGCTCCAACTGTGACGACCTCCTGAAATGTCCCTAGGTCCTCTGCCTCCTCCCTCACCCCACCTTGCACCATGTTTTTGGGGGCGTGACTTTCTCCCTTGTTAGATTTTAGGCTCCTGCAGAGTACACAGCTGTCCAGTTTAAGGCCTTGTATACACTAGACACTTAATAAGTGTTCATCAAATGGAAAAGCCTCAGATGACTTTACGCCCTCGGAGCCTCAGCCAAGTCACCCAAGTGTCCAGAAAGATTTTC
>CM053625.1:323536961-323557429 GCA_028646595.1 Phalanger gymnotis | reverse complement strand
TACTTTTAAGAGCAATTAATTCTCATGTTCAGCTGTGGGCACCAGGCTTTAAGAAAGGCATTGTCAAGCTGGAGGGTGTCTAAAGGGGGGCAAGCAGGGTGGAGAGGGGCCTTGATTCTGTGACAGAGGCGCATCCGCTGAGAGGAGAAGATTCAGGGATGAGGGCCCCTGAGAGCCATCCTCCAGCATCTGAAAAGCCATCCTCAGGAGAAGGGATCGGCCTCTTCTGCAGGTAGAGCGAGAAGCCACAGAGCGAGGAGGTGGCAAAGAGGCCAATTTGGGGTTCAATGGCAGGAAAAGCTTCCTAACAACAAGGCTGTCTCAAAGCTGGATGGGACAGCTCTAGGTGGGGGTCCTGAGGCTCTGGAGGCCGGTCCAACAGCCTCAGACTTCAATCTGCAGAAAAACAGCAAGAGGGATAAGACATTTGTCTTTTTCAGAGCAGGGCTTCCCTGGCAAACAGGCCAGGAAGCCGCTAGAATAAAGGACCACGGTCATTAGCACCTTATGAAGGAGGGAGGCATGACATTACTTACCTGTGGACACTCTCCTCCCCAGCTTGGCTTTTTTTCCCTCCCCTTTGGATAAAGGAGTTCCAAGAGCATGTCTGTGTCTGGCATTGTCTGACCCCGGTCCGGGCCTGGCCAGAGGAGGAGGGCCACTTCCTGGGCCCTCTCCGAGCCTGGCACTCCTGGAGCACTAAGGGCATGGTCAGAGTTTCCCTGGTGGGCAGGCCTCATGCCCAGGGAGGGGGAAGGAGAAAAACCAAAGAGAGGAAGCCCAATCTGGGGCTAAGAGCCCTAGGTCAGCCCCTGGTGCTCAGAGAACAGAAAATCAGTCCTGACAGAAACATAAACACAGCAGTTGCCCAAGAAAGTGCTGACAATTTCCACAAAGATGAGGAAATGCTTGTCCCAGCCCCCACATCCCTTTCTTCAAGCTTTGGAGGTCACAGTGACTTGGCCATGCTGGGGGCAGTGGAGCAGTCATTCTGGCACTGGCCTTCACTCTCCCTGATCTTCTCTCCTGGTGTAACTACAGTCACATAAGTGGCTGATACCTGCTGGCCTTAGCTACATAGCAATCAGGTGCCTCTGAAGGGAGGAAGGAAGGAAGGAAGGAAGGAAGGAAGGAAGGAAGGAAGGAAGGAAGGAAGGAAGGAAGGAAGGAAGGAAGGAAGGAAGGAAGGAAGGAAGGAAGGAAGGAGAGAGGGAAAAAAGGAAAGAAAGAAGGAAGGAAGGAGGGAGAGAGAGGATAGGAGGGGAGGGGAGGGGAGGAGGGAGGAGGCCACCAGTGGTGGGGAGCCCACCACCTCTCAAGGCAGCCCCTTTCACTCTGGGAGGGCTCTCGTTGTGCCTAAATCTTCCACTTCTGCGCCTTCCATCCTCCTCTTCCTCACCATCAGGACACCTAGAAAGAGGAAAATCTGAAAGACTCCAACCCTTCATAACATTAGGCAGCCAGTTAGAAGACTTTTCAGCAGTCCATCCCACCAATTCTTCAATTGCTCATAGCTGGAAACCAGATCCACCAAAGTTCTCCAAGTTGGATTGGAACCAAGGCAGGGTTGTCTGCTCAGGCTCTATGTAGCTCCCCAGGAAGGGTGAATCTGAGCATTCTCTAAGGACTGGCTTCACTGGTCAAGTCCACAAGCATTTTTTAAGCCAACACCATGTGCCTGGTACTGTTCCAAGTGCCGGAAATACAGAGAAAGGCCAAGAATAACCCTTGCTCCCAAGGAGCTCATAGCCTGATGCTCATAGCTCATAGCCCCATCATACACTTATCGCATCCTTCTCCTTTGGACTCATTGGTCCTTCTCCGTGCTGTGCCCGGCGTCTGTCTTCCTCATTTAAGCCTTGCTTGATGCAGCTAATGAGGGAGTTGCCAGGCAAAGTTGCATCTGCTGCTGAAACTAATACAATTAGGGTTGAAGGAGCATACCTTCTGCTTGTCATCCAGAATCACCCAATCCAAGAATCTCAGAGCTGGAGGAACCTAGGAGTCAATCTAGTACAATTTAGATCTGAACAAGAATCCCTCTGCCACACCCTTGATGAGCAGTCATCCAGAGTCTGCTTGGATACCTTCAGGGATGGGGAGCTCACGACCTACTGGAGATACCTGGCTCTAGTTTCAACCCATTCGGCCCTCCAGGGTCAGATTTTATCTTTGCCTCCCTACACAATGCTGGTGCTTCACAAATATTTGTAATTTGCCCGATTAAGCTGTTTACCCATTGGAAAGTGCTCCTCCTTCTTCTTCCCAGTGGCTGACCACCTCCAGTAGGGATCCAGCCACCCCAGCTTGGGGTCTTGCTGTGGCTGGGAGGCCCTTCTTCCCTCACTGAATAATGACTCTTCCATCTGATTCTCCCCCTACCAGAGGCCAAGGCCTTTCCTGACCCTCTTCCATATGCCATGGTGCTAAGTGATGCTTAGCCAAGGGGAAGCTGTTCCAGCTGTCCAGGCCTCCCTCCAGTGGCCCAGGCCCTGCGTTCTTGTCTAACCACCACAATGGGAGCTTCAGCCAAGGTCTTCCGACATGAGGGTGCTATGCAGTAGTGTCCTGTGTCCCTACTTCAGGGAGTGAATTAGAGGTCTACCTTGATCTGATAAAACAAGCATGTCCTTTGTACACTGAATTCTGCAAACACGGACCATAAAATGCCTGGACACAATAAATACACATCTTTTCCCTGCATGGCCAGCAATGCATGGCATTTCATGTGGACTACTCATTTTCTGTTCTTCTGAAATTGGGCACTGATTTTGGAACACATTGACTGGCAGAGGCTAAAATAGGTGAAGTGACAGAAAGCTGTGACCTGTGAGCCTTCACAAGAAACCTGGGGGTGCCCAGAGAAAGCTGGAGAGCCTCCCAATTCTTTACTGGGCTGCCAGTGTGTGGGAGAAGGAAGAGCTTTGTCCTGCTTGGCCACAGACAGCCATGGGACCAGGAGGGGGGGACAGGGATGCCTGTCAGCCTTAGAACCAGGAGGGGAAATTGGCAGTTCCACCGAGAGGAGCCATCGAATCTGCTTTGTTTAAAGGAGTTTGTGCACTCTGGCATTACCTACTGTAAGATCCCTCTGAGCTCTGACATTCTATGACCTTCATGGAAGCTTATTCAGCTCTGACATTCTGTATTCTTGGTTCTAAGGTTCCTCCTGGGCTCTGGGCTGCCCTCCAGCACCTGGCAGCCTGGGATCCTCCTGTTTCCCCAAGCCTCAGTGGTGAGTCTCTCTTGGTTTAAGGGATTCCCGACCCTAAATCCCCAGGCCTGAGCCTGAGTTGACAGCCTGGAGCCCTGGTCTATCTCAGGCCCAGGCCCCTGCTTTCAGGAGGTGATTTTTCCACAGGGAATGGGCTATTTGTTTTTCCTGATGGACTGATTTATGGGACTGCTTTGTTCTTTATCTATTTGCACAGATTTAGGAGAGTAGCCAAGACTTGGGTTTTTCAGAGTTCAGAGGATTCTGTCAACACCTCCCAGCCAAAGGTCAGCCCTACCTTCCCCCAGAAAAAGCCAAGTCACCTGGAATCCTCCTGGCCCAAGGAGAGGGAAGAGCTGGTTAGAGCTCCAGGGTCAGCAAGGAAGAGGGCAGAGCTCTGGCTGTGCTCTAGGGTGAGATATGGAGCAGCGGATGGTGGGTGGGATCCCGAGAAAGGAGTAAGGAGACCACAGCACTGGACCCCATTCTGGTACTGGCTTGTGGCTGTGAGGCCTTAGGAACTTTGGCTAACTTCTCTGGCCCCTGGAAAATTAGGGGTCTGGATGACATGGTCTCGGAGGTTGCTGCTACCCCTGGTATGCTCTGATCTCTGACGTAAGCTGCTGCCCGGCGCTGACCTTCTCTGTTCTAAGGTCCCTCCCGGCTCTGACATTCTCCATTCCGAGGGGGCTATCTCCCAGCATCTTGGGGAATAGACTGTGTCTGGGGCCAGAGGAAAGGCCCTCAGCCTTCTCCTGCTCCCCTGGCTTTCTCTCTTCCCTGACTTTTGGCCTCGTCTGTGGTCAGCCCCCAGCCCAGCAGGCATCGGCTTTGCCCCTTCTCCTGCTGGGTCACCTGTCAGCACTGGGTCACCTCCTCAGAGTTATCTCCTTTTGCTTAAAGCTGGAGGCCTTTGCAGACCCTCTAGCCAACAGCTGGAGACAAGATCACAAACACCCAAGGGGCCCATGGGGTCATGAACATTTCAGGCAAATAAACGTACCTGTGGGTCCCCTAGAAGAATAAACAGGTGGGAAGGCCTGTCAACGTCCAGATAAATGACGAGGACCTCTCCGGGTCGGTGACAACATTGGAATCCTAGAAGGGCAGGGCTGGGCTACCACCAAGTCCAGCCCCTGCCTCATACAGATAAGGCAGAATAGGCCCCAGAGGTTGCCTGGCTTGGCCCAAGGTCACACAGTGGTTTAGAGTCTCAGGGCTTCCAAGCCGGGTCCCCTGACATCGAGTATACTGTGCACTCAGGAACTGCCAGAATACCAGACCTGAGAGTCCCTGGGACACAGAACACAGACTGGCCAAGCTCAGTAAAATATGGAAAGTCAGGGCTGGATATCATCTTGGAACAGAGAATGGTTTAGAATGTCAAAGCTGGAATCTAGAATATCAGAGCTGGGACAGACCTGAGAACATGAAATAGGTAATGTCAAGTCTGGGAGGGGACTTGGAACAAAGAACAGAAAATGACCTGGAGGTCACCCAGTCCAAGGGGGCCCAAAGGGCCCCTGACACCAGGTGACCCTGGGCCAGTCACTGACCTCACTTGCCTAGGCAACTTCCCGAGGCTCTAGACTTGAGCATAGATGCTGAGCTGCACAATGCCTGGCATACAATGAGCACTTAATAAATGTTTACTGATTAATTGATTGGTAGAGGGAATTATCTCACTGGAAGTTCTTTTCACCAATAAAATCCCTGGTCAAGTTTTAAAAAAAAATTATCCATAAAGGAATTTGGGTCCAATCTTGACTTTGCCTTTTAAGTCTTTATGACCTTAAGCACCCCACTTAACCCCTTAGTGCCTGGGTTTTCTCATCTGTAAAATAAAGGGGGTAGACCAGATGACCCCTGGGAACCAGTCAAGGCTAAATCAGTGCTTCTATTTGGGCGGTGACCTGGTCCACTCCCCAAACCCTTGAACTTGAGTCAGAGCAGGAAACCATAATCCTGGGGCCAGGCCTGACATGGCCCACCATGTGAGCCCCCCCAATCTCCTCCTGTCTCTGAGCCTTGGTTTCCCTGGCTGGAAACACCGATGGGCTGGCTACAGGCACTGTCCTTTTTCTCACCGTTCGCCCTCAGAGGGAAGGAGGCTCCGAAGCAGCCAGAGCAGAACATCTAGCCTTGACAAAGCCATGAAATCCCTGACGGGCTCCGGGAAACCAGGCCAGGGGCGAGGGGGCATCTCCTGAGAAAGGCCTTAGGTCCCAACCCCCAGCTGTGTAAGTGACCCAGATGTGGCCGAGAGAGCAGAGATAAGGCCCTGACACCTTGACTGATATTGTGTGGGAAGATGGGGAACAGATCCCGGACCGCAGGAACCCACATCTATGCGGAGGCAAGCCCTCTCTCCCTGATTCTCTGCCACCCCCACCCCATGATAAAGCTAATTACACCCCTTGGTACTTAGTGAAAACTAGGAAACTGCTTGATAGGCCTGGGAATTTATCGAGTCCATTTACAGAACCCAGAAAAAATATCACAACTAGGAGAGACCTCAGAGGGACCCCTCTCCACCATGCCCTGCCAATGGACTCCCATTTTTTCCTTGAAGACATGCATTGATGGGGAGCACCCCACCTCTCCAGGCAGCCCTCTTCCCTCCATGAGCCTCAGTTTACCTCTTTGCAACCTTCCCTCCTGTCACTCCCATTGCCCCTTGTTCTGCCCTCTGGGCCCAAGCAGAACTGAGGCCTTGCCAGCCCTTCAAATTCTTCAAGACAGCCAGGAGTCTACGAGCCAAGAAAACATCCCAAGTTCCCCTCTCCAGCACCTTTGTTCATGCTTGAGGGTGAATCCTGTCACCTTCACTCATGTTTGAGGGTGAACCCTGTGAGGCTTCCCGGAGGAGGTGACAGTGGGGCTGAGCCTGGGAGAATGAGGTTCAGCAGGTAGATATCACCTGCCGACATTGCTGCTGCCCTTTGCCGTTTTCAGCATGTTTTATGAACCCCTCCTTTGAGCCTCCCAGCTCCCCTGAGATGGACACTATGATTACCCATTTGTTATAGAGATAGATGAAGGGATCCGGCAAGGATTGCCCAGCCAACCAGAGTCAGAGATAGGGAGGATCTGAACCCAGGGCTCTCCTGTGATGTCAAGTGGGAAACCAGATGGAAAAGGCAGGGCAGGTCTAGATTGGGAATGAATGGAAAATATTCTACTTCCTGCTAAGCAAGGAGCCAAGAACCAGGGCTACGGACAAGAGGGCTGCAGGGTGGACAGTGAGGCCCGTTGCTCCTCAGGGCACAGCACCAGAGTGGACAGCAAGGCCCTGGGCCCCTGGGGCAAAGCAAGGTCAGGGCAATAGCCAAACTGAAGGAAGGGGAGCTTTGCATGTCATGCCTGGGGAATGTCCAAGGGTTAACAACAGCAACAGCAAGAGGTAGTGCTTATGTAGTACCTACTGCGTGCCAGGCACTGACAGGTGCTTTATACACATTATCTCACTTGACACAATAGTCCTTGAGGTAGGTGCTTTCATTATTCCCATTTTACAGATGAGGAACCTGAGGCAGAGGTTAAGTGCCCGGCCCAGGGCTAGGTGCTCTTATGGCTTTGAACCCCACTCTGCCATACTGACAACAGGAATTAAAGATCCCCACTTCCCTGTGCAATGATCTCCGGGGACTCCCCTTCACCTCCAAAATCGAATATAAAACGCTCTATAACCCGGCCCTTCCAGCCTTCCCAGTGTGCTCCACCCTCCTCCCCTCCACACAAGGGGAGGACTGATACCTCTTGGCCATTCCTCACCCCTGGATCTTTTGCCTCTGGGTGTTTTCTCTGACTGCCCCGCCCCCATGCCCGCCCTGCTCTGCCACCTTGTTTCGCCTCCCGAGTTTCAACTCAATTTTTACCTTCCTAAGGAAGCCTCTTTCAGTCCTCCTGAATTGTAATGTTTTCCCTCTGAGATCATCCCAAGTGCCCCATACATAGCATGTTGGTACCTAGGTGTTTGCTTGTCGTCTCCCTCCGTAAGAGCAGACACCGATTTTTGACTTTCTTTGTAGCCCCAATACTTAGCACAGTGCCTGGCACATAGAAGCCACTTCATAAATTCATGTTGGCTAAGTGACCAAATGGAGAAGCTATGGGAGAAATGTTGGTGAGGGCATTTGCTGAGACTTGGCAATTTGTTGGCTGGAGGGAGGTAAAAGGGAAAGAAGAGGGGTGAGGGAGCCAGTCAATGCTGGGGAGTTGCCTGACTTTATAGGCTTGGATGGTGCCCACCACCACAAAAGGGAAGCTGGGAAGAAAGGAGGGCTTAAGGGGAAAGACAATTCGCTCTACCTCGGTGGTGCCATGTTTGAGGAGATGCCCAGCAGGCAGCTGCTGATGTGGCACTGGAGCTGGGAGAGGGAGGAAGGCGAGGGATCCAGAGCCAAAATCGGTCTTCAGAGGGATGGTGATGGAGTCCAGGGCAGTCTGGACACATGAGCCTTCCCAAGGCTTTGGGCTCAATGCCCATTATCTGCCTAATTGCCTCCAGTCTGCCTGTCCCTCCATGAAGCCCTCCCCAGAGGTACTGAGCCCTGGGCACCTTGGCACGGGCACTACAGGCGAGTGGAACACTTCAGAAGAATAATCACAGCCAGGATTTTGAAGTGGAGTGGGGGTGGGGGTGGAGAAGGGGGGTGGATATTAACAGGACACAAAAATGCAGAGAATTTGTCCCCTCGGGGCTTGCAGGTATGGACAGAGGAAGCTAATAAACACGAAGCCATTATCTCAAATTCCTACCTGGTGGAAACTTTTCCACAGCCCACAGCCCTGTGGGGTTTGTAAGATGTGAGAGCCACAAAAGGCTTTAGAAGCAAAGGCTTAGATCAGACAAGCCGGATTGCCAAACTGGAAAGAAGGAGGACACCCTTCAAAGCCGAGGATTCCCAGGAGCTCAGGGACGTCTACTCTAAGCTGTGTCTGACTCAACCCTTGCCCCTCTGACCCTCCTTTGTTTGGAGCACAAAGCCTTTCCTCCTTAACCTGGCCCCTTCTCCCTGTTCTGGGCTCTAGCCCCTTCTCCCTGTTCTAGGCTCCTCCCTAACCTGGCCCCTTCTCCCTGTTCTAGGCTCCTCCCTAACCTGGCCCCTTCTCCCTGTTCTAGGATCCTCCCTAACCTGGCCCCTTTTGCCGGTGCTAGGTTTCTTACCCTTCGATCCCCATCTGGTGCTCTGCCATCCAGCTACCCAATCCTTACTGTCCTTCTCCACCCAGGATGTCGCCCTCTCATCTCCATGCCGAGCCCTGCATCGTGTGTCCCTCCTCCTTGGGGGCCTCCTCGGTTTCTTGGCTTCCTTCAGCTCACACATGAAAAGGGTGAAGCCTCTCAGCCGGGGCTGAGAGATGGTCGCCATTTGTATTGTCCCTATCTTGTATGGTCAGTTCTTTGCATGGGGTCACTTAGAGGCAGGGTCTGTTAGCACAGGGCCTGGCACACACTAAGCATTTCATAGCTTTCAGCTGACTGAGGATCTGAATTGTGACCCTGAGCAAATCACAGAGAAAGTGCTGATCGGCATTGGTGAAGCGAGTCTCCTCAATGGAGAGTTCCCATACCCATGGTATCACAAGTAAAGTACAGAGACAGACAGACAGACAAAGAGACAGAAACAGAAACAGAGAGAGAGAGACAGAGACAGAGAGAGACAGAGACAGAGAGACAGAGAGAGAGACAGAGACAGAGAGAGACAGAGACAGAGAGACAGAGAGAGAGATGGAGAGAGCTTTTATTAAAGTGCGCCCACGGTTTTGGGCCATCAAAGCCTTTTGGGATCCTGACTCTGTCATGCACTATGTTACCTTTCCCACCCAATTTATGTCTTTAGTAAATTGGATAATTATCCCTCATGCAAGCCATTGCTAAAGTGTCGAATAAAATAGGATCAAGCAGAGATCCCTGGGGCACTCCACTGGATTAAAAACAGATCAACCTTCTATGTTGTAGGAAAGACCTAGCACCTAGCAGAGGGCCTGGTACAGAGTAGGCACTTAATAAATGTGTTGTAATTGATTGAAGATGCACTGTGTTCTGTTCTGGGCACCAAATGCAGATAGGATGTTGATAAACTGGAGTGTATGGAAAGGGAGGTAAACAGGACACCTGTTTCCTCATTTATAAGATGAGGGTGATGCCATCTGTGGACACTGACTCCCAAGTGGCTCAGGTGAGCTCATGGAGGGCCCATTTACATCTAGGATGTTATTGTTGCTAATTACTGCTATTACTATTACTAATAAACTGGGAGATGTACTTTGCTCCTGGGTCCCTGCGTTTCCCCATGTAGAATGTGAGCTCCTTGAGAGGTGTTGTCTAGGTTTTGTATTTCTGGTGAGGACTTCACAGAAGCTTTTCCATCCATCCAACCATTCATTCTTCATCTATCCATGCATTCACCATTCATCCATTCGGAGGTGGGAGAGCCACGCGAGTATCTCTTTGATAGTTCTTCCATTCACCCAAATCCTTTTGACCTCTCTCCTCAGAACCCAAGGGGATGAGAAATACCCCTTGCCAGCCGCTGGTTGAATGAGCCTGGAGTGGGTGAGGAGTCTGGGGCCTGTGGCCTTCTATGGCCTAGTGACGCCATCCCCTATGTCAGGGACAGACTGGCTCTGAGGCACCCCGGAAATGATTGGGCTGCCATTCCACCCACGGCGTCCAGCTCTCCCCCACACAGTCCATGCCCAGACAATGGTGGGATTCAGAGGCGGTGAATGCACACACATGCTCCCCAGCCTCTATCTACAAGGCTAATTCTTAATGAGTCAAACGATGCTCCACTGATCCTGCCTAAATCCTGGGCTTCCCGCCTCCTCCAGGAAGCCCTCTCTAGAGCTCACATTCTAATGGATGAGACAACAAGCCAATGAATTTAGAGAAATGAGACAAATATGTACAGACAAGTAGATAGAGTGCTGGGTTTCAAGGCAAGAAGACCTGAGTTCAAATCCTGCCTCTGACATAATATATGAGATCTTGGGAATTGTCTGGGTACTGACAGTGTGGGGGAGAGCTGGTCACTTGTGAGCGGAATGGCGGCCCAATAATTTCTGGGGTGCATGTCCCCAAGACAGTCCGGGACGCTCTGCTCTTCTCCCTCTATACCAGCTCTGTCATTGCTGTCACCAATTCCCACGGGCCTAGTGACCACTTCTGTACAGATGGCTCCCCTCCCCATATACCCAGCCCTAGCCTCCCTGCTGAGGTCTGCTGCTGCATCTCTCAAGGTGCATCTCAAACTCCACGTCTAAAACATCCACCTCTCTTTAGGACTTCCTTATGACTCGAGGCCGCTATCATCTTTCAATGACCCAGGCTCCAACCTCTGTTTCCTCCTCAACTCCTCCCCACCCTCCTCACCCCCACACGGCCAATCAGTTGTCCAGTCTTGTGGTTTCTATTTCCACATCACCTTTCAAAGGCTTGGTGATCGATTGATGATTTATTGACTTTAGAGGTCATTTATAGAGGAGGAACCCAAGATCCAGAGATAGAAGGGGCTTTCTCCAGGTCCCACAGGAGCAAGGAAGCACCTCCGGGGTCCAGCCCTACACTGACAGATTCTTGGTCCAGCGCTGGCCCTTAGAGCCAAACCAGATCCACCAGGAGAAAGCATCCTGGCTTTGGAAGCATGCTGTTTGGGAAGCTGTGCCATTTTCCACCTGGTGACCCTAGGTTATCTCACTGGAGCCTCATTACCAACCATGGAGGGAGGGGATGCCAATTTTATTAGCTCCATTTTACGGAGAAAGGGACCTCAGCTCCAAGGCTGAGTGGGTAGAATGAGGAAGTGTTTAAACCGCATCTTTCTGAGTCCAAGCCCAGTGTTCAATATGAAAAGGGCCCTCAAAGGCAGGAGATTCTCTAAGATCTTGGTGAGTCATGAGGTCCTAAAGTCAGGGATCTGGAGCAAGGAGGGATCCCACAGTTGGAGTCCAGCCCTCTGAATTTACAGGTAAAGAAACAGAGCCAGAGAGCTTCTTTAGCTTGTCAGTGGTCACACAGAGTGAGAAGTGGCCAGCACACTGGCCAGATCCTTTGCCTTCACCTCCTCCTTCTCTGCACCTCAGTTTACTTATCTGTGGAATGGTGATGGCTTCCCTCACAGTCACTAGGAAGTGAGTGCTCTGGAAACTGTGAAGTGCCAAAGAAATGTGTGCTGCTCTTGCAAATAACAGGTCCACAGAGCCCAAGGTGATGGGAGAGGCCTCGAGACAGCCCAGCCCTATTGGCTGGCTTGTGTTGTGCCCATTCCATTCAGGCAGAGGGGTTAAAAAAATAGAGGAGAACTTGCTGGAAGGAAGGATCACTGGCGGCTGATAATTAGCCTTCTGTGTCCTGGTATTAGATCTGAAACAAACCCAGGGAGGTGAGAGAGAGATCAGACAATGAGGAGACACTGGGCTCGACTTTCTCCTTAGTTATGACGACCAGTTCCTGTTCCTTCCTCCCCCAGCCCATGAGGACCTCGCGTTTCATGGATGAACAGGGCCTCAGTCCCTGAGATTTGGGCATGGCCCCTCAAGGCCATTGGTCACCCAACCTCCACTGGAATTGAGGAAGAGGCTGAGGCCCAGAAAGCCCTCTGTTAATAAAGCCAGAAAAAGCCGAGGAAGGCGACAAAGCTGGGGTCTCCCATCCCATCTGCTTCATCGACTGTTGCGCAGTGACCGGAAGGGAGGCCTCCTGTTCTGACCCTTCACCACTATCAGTGTGGACGAGCGGCCAGCCAGTGTCTGCTTGGATGTCGTTCCTGACGGGCATGTCGCTCATTTGCAGGCCAGGTCATCCATGGTTAGATAGCTCTAAGGAATTGAGCCAAATCTACTCCTCCCTCATGATTTGTCCCAGATTTGCGCCCTGAAGTCAAACAGAAAAAATCTAATCCCCCTTCCCAATAATTGCTCCTCATTACTCAAACCCATTCATCCTCCCCCACTAAGACTTCCCTGCTCCAGGTTAAACACCTTCCAGAGCATCGGCACATCCTCATTGTCCTTGCTACGGCAGCTCATGATACATGCCTTCGCTAACCTGTGGTGCCCAGGTTGAGCTCTGTCTTCTCCATGGAGCCTGACCAGGGCTGAGGAGAGAGGGACAGTCACAGGGTTATTTCCTGAGGCTCTGGCTTCCTTAATGCAGTTGAGAACAATAGCACATTTTTTGTGGAGTCCTTCTGGAGCCCCCAGATCTTTTTCTGACAGACTGCTATCTAACCAGTCCTCCCCCATCTTGTTCCAGGGACTTTTTTAAGACTTTCCTTTTATGTCTATTGAATTTCCTTTTGTTAGATTTGGCTCGGTGCTTGAGCCTGACTCTGTCATTCGCTGTGTTAGTGACCCTGCCCAGCTTGACTTAGGAATTAAAATGGAGCTTGCTGGCCCAAAGCCTGAAGCCTGTTCTCTTTCAGGTTTTTTTTTGTTTGTTTGCTTGTTTTGTTTGTTTTTGGTTTTTTTGGAAACCAGAAGTTTTGCCATTCTCTAATACAGGGCATATCTTCCACCCCTGACAATCCTCCACACACCCTGGGAAGGCAGGCAGGCAGGCAGGCAGGCAGGGGCTTAGCAGTCACAGCTTCCATTCTCTCAGGACCTGGGAAAGAAGTTTACTTGGAACTGAGACTTGATTCCTTTCCTGGCTCTTTTTTTTTGTCTTGAGCATCAGCTTCCTATCCCCATTTTGTTCTGTCCGTTTAAGTCAAAGTCAATCTTTTGTTCTAGCCTTTAAAGTCATTCTCCTTGGTAAAGAAAGCAAAATAAGGCTATTGTCTATGGTATTTTACTTCACAGACAAACACGAGCAGTTTTTTTCCCCTCTCATTCATCTTTTTCATTTTAATCTCTTTTGATCAGATTTTCAAGAACTAGGAAAATACATTCTTCACAATTTTGTAAGGTGAACTTCATTCCTGGCAAGATACCTGTCATCCCTATATTTTCAGCCACGATCTGGAAGTCCAAATCCCATTCTAGGATGCTGTCTTTCATCCCTTACCTATGATGGGCCACGATGCCCATCATCCCTTCAAGGGTCTACAGTTTCTCACTCAAGACTGCATTGTCTTTGGCAATATTTCCTTTGACCATTTGTGCTCAAGCGGATCACCAGAAACAGTAGTTTTATCCACAATCATATCTGTCTCCATAATAACCAATATCCATAATCGTAACAGAAAGTTATCCATTTTGACAAGTTTTAAGGACTACCAGAGTGACCGGATTGGATCAACTGTTCAATGATCCTGTCTATTGTTGAGTGGTTGACCACTCAGGATGGTTGAAAAGATTAAAACTGACCAACTTGGATCGTCTCTTATCCCCCATATCCAAGCTGTGGCCAAAGCCATCTCTCAAATACACCCCCCCCTTCTGAAACTGCCCCCATTCTGGGCCCTTATCACCTCCCACCTGGACTAGTGCATTAACTTGCCCGCCTCAAGCCTCTCTTCACTCAGGTCCCTCCTCTGATCAACCACTAAAATGACTGTCCTAAAGCTCAAGTGCGATTGGGTCTCCCCTACTCAGTAAACTCCAGTGGCTCCCTAAGGCCTACAGGATCAAACACAAAGTGCTCAGTTGGACGTTAAGGCCCTTCCTAACCTGCTTCTTCCTACCTTTCCAGTCTTCCAGATGCAAATCCAGCAACACTGACCATTCCACGCACAAGATCCTCTGCCTCTCTGGACATTTTCTGTGGCTTTTCCCCATTCCTGGAACACACTCCACTCAACTTATTGACCTTCCTGCCTCCCTCTAAGTCCCAGCTAAAATCCCACCTCCTGCAGGAAGCCTTCCCCAGTCGCTCTTAGTTTCAGTGCCTTCCTTCTGTTCATCATTTCCTATTTATCCCACATACAGCTTGCTTTGTATATTTTTGTGCGTGTGTTGTCTCCCCTGCTAGACTGTAAGCTCCTTGAGAGTAAGGATTGTCTTTTGCCTCTTTTTGTATCTCTAGAGCTTAGCATAGTGCCTGGCACATAGCAGGTGCTTAATACATGTTTATTGACCATTGAATATCGACAATCTTAGGGGCAAAGGAGCATCCCAGAGGGCTGCGAGTCAAATCGGGAAACTTAGGTTTGAGCTCAGGTTTGGGTCATCTCAGGCTCAGTTTCCCCATCTGTAATGTGGGGATTTTAATATTGACGGTACCTGTATCATAGGTTTACCGTGGAGGAAGAGCTTTCTGATGCACTCCTAAGGAAGGACCTAGAGAAACCGCGGCCCATCAGGAGGAGGGTGGCCAGGTGGTGGAGTTCATGGCATTTGAGAATCATTTGAATGAACTGAGAATGTTTAGTGTGGTGGAGAGATCTCAGAGCTTTTTGGGTTTGGTTCTGATTGGTCCAGAGGCAGAACCCAAGGACAGCAGGAAGAGGCTGCAAAGAGGCAGATAGATTTAGGTTCATGTCAGGAGGAGCTTCCTGGAAATGAGAGCTGTCCCGATGAGGAATGGGCCTTCTCAAGAGGTGGTTCTACATCCTACCCCCACCCCCACCCTAGAAGTTTACAGACAAGCTTGCAACATTTGTCAGGTATGATCCAGAGATTCCAGCTCAAAGAAGAGCTGGACCCCCTTGGGCTCTAAAAGTCTCTGATCCTGTGAGCTGTAATTCCCTATAGAAATGCACTCACACATGCATGCATGTGCATGTACACACACACACACACACACATGCACACACACACACACACACACACACACACACACACACACACACACACACACACACGCTTGGGGACAGAATTAGAGGGTGAGAAAGGACTTCAGAGGCATCTCTTCCAGTTGGTACCTGAAAAGCCACCCCCTCTATGATCTACCTGACCAGCATTGAATCAGCAAGGAGGGGGTGTTGACCCCCACACTCATTGACCCCCACACTACCTGCCCCCCTGAACCCCTCCAGCTGCAGGGGCAGCTCTAATTACTTCTTAATAGAAGTAATTTCTGACACAAGGCTTGGACTTTTCTAGCTGCTCCCCACTCCCCAACACCCAGATGCCCCCCACATCTGCTCTGGGGCCTACAGAACACTCCAAATCCCTCTACCAGGCCCTGCAAGTCCTGAAAGACCACATTTCTGGAGTCTTCCATTCTCCGAGCTAACTGTGGCCTCCTCCCCCAGGAATGAAAGATTCCTGCTCAGTCCTGGTCTCCTGGTGCGCCTGCCTCCTGGAATTTCTGCAGCCTCTTGGCAGGGGGAGGAGGTGGGGGGGACTCTGCAGACCCAGTATCCCAGGTGGAAGGACCGCTCATTGTCCACTAAGGCCCAGAGGTAGCCTTGCTCCAGGTCCCCCAGCTGGTGCTTGTGGCCATCAGCCAAGAGGCCCCATCTTGACTCGGGACACAGCCACCCGGTCTGTTGTGTTACGGAGGTACCTAGAAGGAGGTAGAGTTGCTTGCCTAGTCTGGGATCTTGGGGAGCACGCTCCTCATCTCTGGGCCTCTGGGCTCCTCTCCATGTGTGACCTCTCCCCCTCAGGTGTTCTCTGGGCTGGGATCTGGGGCTTCTACTCAGGCCCCCTCAGACACACCCCCTCTGCCTCAGTTTCCTCCTACGTGAAATAAGAGAGTTGAGCCCTATGCTCTGAGGACCCACCTGTGCCTGCCATTCTAGGCTCCGTGCTCTCTCAGCTCTGACGTTTTATATTCTAACATCCTTTCTAACTGTTCTGTGCTCCCAGGTCCCTTCAAGCTCTCCTAGCCTATGCTCTCAGGTCCCTCTCAACTCAGGCATTCTGTGTCCCGTGTCTTATTTCCTGCCCCATCTTCCAGGCCAAGTCCTAGGCCTAAGGGCCCTCCCAGCAGGGCGTAATGGACTTCAGGCAGACCTGGGTTCAAATCCTGCCTCAGGTACTTTGACTAGCTGAGTGACCTAATAAAGTCATGTGACCTCTTTGGGTCTCAGTTTCCTCATCCATCAAAAGTGGGGGCTGGACTTGACGGTCCCTGAGGCCCCTTCCAGCCCCCCGTGTCTGGTTCTATGAGCCTTCATCCAGCATTCTCTGCTCCCAGGATGCTCCTGGCTTTGCCCGTCTGTGGTTCCGGGCCAGGGAGCTGTGGTAGCCAGGGAGCCTTGACAGTCAGGAAGCCATAGCGTCCAGGGAGCCTTGGCAGTCAGGAAGCCATAGTGGCCAGGGAGCCTTGGCGGTCAGGGGTCCTCAGTGGTCAGAGAGCCACGGTGATCAGGGAGCTGTGGCGGCCAGGAAGCCTCGATGATCAGAGTGCCTCCAGACCCTCCTGACCCACGGACGGCCTCCCCTCGACCCCCGGCCCTGACCTTTCCCCACCTCCTGCCAATTCATGTGCTGAGTTCCCCCAGGGGTCTCCTTCCACAGGGAAGTGGCGTCTCCATGTTTTCTCACTAAGCAGCCCTGCCCACCCTGCTCCTGAATGGGCCGACTGTTCCCTGATTACGGGGTCAGGGCTGCCGTGGCCTGACCCCTGAAAAGGAAAGAGGGCAGGCCTCCACAAGGCCTAATCTGTTCCACCTGTTGCTGAGCAGAGGGCAAGCTACCCTTCCAGCTTCGTCATCCAGCCTCTGGCCTCCCATCCTTCAACGAGAGAGGCCATGGGTGGGAGGGGGTCCAGGGCCCTCGGAGTGGGCCAACAAGCTTAATGTTTATCTAGTCTGAGCTCCTGCTGGTGAACAAATCTTCTGCCCAAGGTAGGCATCCCTCCTCTGCATGAACACTATACGTGATGAGGAGCTCATTACCTTGCTGGGAGGTCAAGTCTGTTGCAGGAGCTGTGGAAAGTTCTTCACCTCTCTGTGAGTGGGGTCAGAATAAGGCCTATCTTATTCAGAAAAAGGCAGTGTGGTGCAATGGAGAGCCACTGACCAGATATCTAAGACCCAAGTTCTAATGCTCATTCAATTCATCCTCCCTAAGCATTTATTAGTTACCTACTGTTTGCAGAAGTGAAGACTCAGTCTCTGCCCTCACAGAGACCCCAGATGCAAAGGATGATCCCAGAGCTAGACAGAGGCTGTATCCCAAGACCCGGAATCAGCCCCCAGGACACTGGAGATGGGCAAGCAGCCAGCTTGAGGAGGCCTTCAGGAAGGTCGTTATCAATCAGGGCATGCTGTGTATATGTGTATATGTGTGTGTGCGTGTGTGTGTGTGTGTGTGTGTGCGCGCACATGTGTGTGTGTGTGAGAGAGAGAGAGAGAAAGACAGAGACAGAGAAACAGAGACAGAAACAGAAAAAGACAGAGAAATAGAGACAAAGACAAAGACAAAGACAGAGGAGAGAAGGAGGGAGGAGAAAGAAAGAGAGGAAGGGAGAGACAGAGACAGAGAGAGAGAAAGAGACAGAGAGAGACAAAGAGACAGAGGGATAAAGAGAGAGAGAGAGTGAGTGAGGCTATGAATTCCTTGGGAGGGCAGTGTTTTCATTGTTTGTCTTCCAGGCTTGGCAATCAATCACTCGGTAAGCATTTATTAAGCACTTGCTGTATAGCAGACCAGGATGGGGGTGGGAGGCTGTTTACATTCCAATAAATTCATGCTGAGTTGCACTGAATGGGCTTTAAAGCCTGCAGAGGAATGAAAGCAGAGAAAAAGGGACTTTAGAAGGTGGGATTTAACTCCAGGTGCAGGAAGCTTCAGAGAAGAAGCGTGCTTGGGAGGCCGAGGCTTGTCTGGTTTGGTTGAAATCAGACTGTGTGGAGAGGAGCAGTGGGAAGGCCCCCTGGAAAGGTCTCCTGGGGTCAAGTGGTGCAGGGCCTTGAATGCCAGGTCAAGCAGCTGACCTTCCCTTTGGGAGGGGTTAAGGTGGCATCCCTCTCTCCCTTCCTGGGCCTCAGTTTCCCCATCCGAGGAGGCTGGACTAGTGGAATGCCGCCTGTGGAGCTCCTGTGACCTTGGGGGCCTCTGGGACAAATGACAAAGTCTCCAGTGTGGAGAGCCCCCTATCCCTTCATGCTCCAGGGCCAGGCTCCCCTCCAGCCTCCCCTTCTCTAACCCTCCTTTTCCAGCCAATGGGGGATACTCACCACTGCCTCCACCTCTGGCCTCTGTGCCTTGGCACAGGCTGTGTCCCTCTCCATCTTTCTGCCTTTGACTCCTCTTGTCCCCTCCTCCCCAAAGCCTTCCCTAGTGTCCCCTAGTGCTCTCCTCGTAATGGACCACACTTGAGGAAATATGTCCCCATGAAGTGTAATCTCCTTGAGGGCGAAGCCTGTTTCATTTGGGATTTTGAGTGCCAAGCACAGGTCCAGGCACACTGCGGGGAGGACTCCCAGAAAGCTTGATGATCAGACTGAAGTTGTTGGGATGAGTTGGATCCCCCTTGCTGCTCTCGCTTGGCACTCTCGGCCAGGCTCCTACTGTGCGCCGTGGCCATAGCACACGAACAGCCACTTGAGGAAGGGGAGAGGGCTGCCTAGCCTGGAGGAGAGAGGCCTGGGTGAGGGGAGAAAAGGAGACATGAGAGATGTCTTAGGTCTTAGTTTTTAATTCAATTTTCTTTATCTCTAGGTCCAAATTCTCGCTCCTCCTTCCCTCCTCCCCACTGAGGAAGCAAGAAAAATGAAGGGCATCTTCAAGAGTCTAGGTGGCTGACCTTTGGAATTAGAGGTGCTGGACACTTCTGCTTGGACCCAGGGACAGAATCAGGAGCAGGAGAAGTCACAAAGCTGCCAATTTAGGCTGAAAGTCAGGAAACTTCCCAAAGAGGGTAGCTGTCCCAGAATGGAACAGGCAGGCTTGGAAGGCAGGAGGCTCCACCTGGTTGGAGGACATAGAGGGGCAACCATTGATCAGCTGTGGTATGGTGGGGCTTGTCTTGGGGTGCCGTGGAATGGGCTGGACATGGCCTCAGAAAGCCCGTCAGCTCCGAGAGTCTGTGGTCCTGCATGAATGTCAGGCACCATTATTGTGTGTGTGTGTGTGTGTGTGTGTGTGTGTGTGTGTGTGTGTGTCTGTGTGTGCGCTCAATACACACACAGCATACAACATACACACATGCACATGCACACACATATACACCATACACATACATACACACATATACATACACACATACATACCACACACACATAAACACACACATACACACATACACGTACACACATATACATACCGCACGCGCACACACCCACACCCACACACACACACACACACACACACACAAACACCACACACGTACAGCTTTTCATGCTGCTGACTCCACCAATAAAATACACTGGCACAGTTTCTAGCAAACCCAGCCTCTGCCAGTCTGAGCTCACAATCCGCTCAAAGATTCTTTGAGACGATAAATTCTTGGGGGATCCAAGGAAAGCCAGGAAATCCAAGGCCAGAGCCAACGTCAGCACCGCGGCTGGTACAATGAGTCCAGTCTAGGGGAAGATGAAATTTGAATTTCTAAAAATTCTTTGAAGAGAGACACAGCCAGCACCTGGCCTCGGGCCAGCCCCTCAGACAGGCTTGTGAGCTCCAGGTGCTGGAGTTGGAAGGGACCCCAGAGAACATCTCATTCAGCAACCTTAGTTTACAGATGAGGAAACCGAGGCCCATGGTGCCCAAGGCCACCCTGGCAATCACCCTCAGAGGCAGGATTTGGACACAGGTGATCTGACTTTGGCACTATGGAGCCTTCCATTGTATCATCCTGAGTCATCAGATAGAGGCTCAGTGATGGGCCAGCTAGGGTTGGCTGCCAGTTTCAATCAATAAGCATTTATTAAGCACCTACTATGCATCAGGCACTGTGCTAAGTACTTCTTGACCTTCCAGTTGAGAGGTAGACTAGACAGGGAATTAATTCCAAGATCCCTCTCAGAATTGCAGAATCTCAGAGAGCCTGGGCCTTAGAGACCATCTGGTCTCTCTACCAAACCGGCACCCACCCAGCCCCTACTTGCAGGCTGGATTGCCTTCCAGAAATGACCAAGATCCATTCATAACTCCACACCACTCTCAGAAATATCTTCTTAACCATTAACATTCTAGGCTTTCTGTTATATGCCTGTAGGCCTTGGGTCATAGCAGCCTCCAAAACTGAAAACCAGCATGCCCCAGAGAGTACTGGAGAGATACAGGATGGGTGGTGTGAGCAGACAGCAGCATAGAACGGATGAGGAAGAAGCTATGAAGAAAAGTCAGAGGAATGGATGATGGACAGGAGGGATGGGTTATGTGGAGTGAGTAAGAGATGGCCTGTATGCTGTGCCAGTAAGGCAAAATGGGCTTAGTTTAACGGGTGCCCTTGAGGGGTTTGGCT
>CM053625.1:323507945-323529679 GCA_028646595.1 Phalanger gymnotis | reverse complement strand
AAGAGACATAGAACTGCCTTCAAGTTATCTCGATAGCTGTTGGGTGGGTGGGTGGGGGGTCAAAAATTAAGTTAAATTATTTTCAATTAACAAGCATTTATTTTCTCTCCTTCCCAATCCCCGCTATTGAACAAAAGAAAAGAAAGGAGATGGAAAGAAAAGGAAAACTCTCATAAGAGGTATGCCAAATCAAACAAGGCAGATCCAAGAACGACCACATGCACCAGGGATCTGCCATTCGTTAGGACGGGAGCTCATCCCAAGGAGGGATTGTTTCGTTCTTTGACTTGACTCTCCAGCATCTCTCCACTGAGAGTGGAGATGTGGCTGGCACACAGTAGGCAGTTAATAAATGCTTATTGATTGGCCTCTGAAGGCAGAACTCAGAATAAAGAATGGAAGCCACAAAGGACACTTAATTTTGACAGAAGGGAAGGCTTCCTTATAGGGAGAGCAGGCTCGTAGTAGGAGGTGTTACCTGGGGAGGAAAAGGTCCCTCTCCTTGGGACAGAGGCTAGCCCCTGGTTGGGGGTGGGGTGAGGGAGGATTCTTGGACTAGATAGTCATTGAGGCCCCTTCCAGCTTTGACTTTCTGTGATTCTAGGTGGGAGACAGTTTACTGGACATTGTCTTACTGGACTCACTTCTGCTTCCTGAGGGATCAGTTTCTAGAGGTGGGCACCGAGTTTCCCTTCTTCCTTGCCAGATATGTCTTCTTTGCTTGGGTCTATGAAGATTCCATTCTCTTCACTCACAGAGACAAGCTCTGTGCTTCAAGGTTCATCTCCCCTACACATCCCAGCCAGGAGTATTCCCTTTGGGAAGACTCTCACCAGATCCCAGCACATACAGCATGTCCAAAGCCTCTACCACGAGCACACTTTGGGGTCTCGGCACAAGGCCCCCACCCCCTCACAGCTTCATGGCTGGGACATCCTTTCTCCTCTCATTTAGCCCCTTGTGGGGTAACATGTTCCCAAAGTCCATTTTAGGGACTCCTCCACAGGGATGAAAACTCAATTACTTGATTTACAAGATCTTCTCCTACACATAACCAGAGCAAGAGCAGTCTAAAGCAATAAGGCAAGGTCATCGCCACCTCCTGCCTTTTTATGTACCTACTACCAGGGACTGAGCCCTTGGCTTTTGGTCAGCATTCCTGCGACCACTCTCCCTTCATAAGAAGGAAGAAGTTCGTTGCAGAGCTGAGATTTGAACACAGGTCCTACAGAGCTTCCCTTATAAAGAGGATGAGCCTGCCTATCATGACCTCTTTGGCAGAGCTGGCCTCTCCAGGAAAAAGCTCGTGTCTTCAGTCTCTTCAGATAGGAACCAGGTTCCTTTCCCCCTACATACCTGGAGCCACCTCTGCTCTTCCTTCTGGACCATCGTCCTGGCCACTCATCCATGTCACTTGACTCTAGTGATTTCTGTGTTTCTGGAAGAAGGGAATTCGCCATTCAGGTATGTATTTGTGTGTGTGTGTGTGTGTGTGTGTGAGAGAGAGAGAGAGAGAGAGAGAGAGAGAGAGAGAGAGAGAGAGAGACAGAGAGAGACAGAGAGAGACAGAGATGAGACAGAGACAGACAGAGACAGACAGAGACAGAGACAGAGAGACAGAAAGGGGGCTGGGGGGAGTCTGGAAGGACTTGGAAACAGTTCTGAGCTAGTTGGCCTGGCACCATGAAATAAAGAACCCTGAACTTGAGATCTGAAGGTCCAATTTTGAGTTATATTGGAGCCATTTGCGAGAGACATGACTAGGCAGATCCCTGGTCCCCTCTGCACCTCGGTTTCCCTCTCTGTAAAATGTAAGTTCCTGCCCTGGCTGTGAAGGCAGCCTTGGGAAGCAGCCAGCATCTTTGAAGTGTGAGCCATTACTGCAGTGATTCTTGAGTTGTTCCTGGGGCTGGGGGCTGTCGATGCACAGATGCGTGTCTGAGCCAGCCTTTCCAAGGTCTTTCCTGGGCCTGGCAATAAAGAGCAGTCAGGGATTGGCAGCAGGGTCCACTTGAGCTTAGCTCTCATTGTGAAGAGATGTAGACTGACACCAAGCCTCTCTCTTCCTCTTTCTAACTCCCATCTTTGTTCTGCTTGCCCCAGAGGGTGGGATGCAGAACAACGATGGTTGGTGGGAAGGCTTAATGTAAGATCTAGGCTTGATGTAAGAAAACATTTCCTAACACTCTGAACTATCTCAAAGTGGGATGGGCTGCCTTACCACTCAGATGGTAGTGAGCTCTCCACGTCTGGAGTTATTCAAGTGCAGGTGGGACAGTCTTTCCTCCGAGCTTCTGTAAAGGGGATTCTTCTTCAGGCCTAGGCTGGTCTAGGTGGCTACTGAGGTCCTGAGGTTCCGGAAACACTTAGAAATTGGAAATTGAGTCATCCTGTGCTTGGGGCAGGACCTGATGACTGCCTGTCTACTTTTAGGCTCCTTGACAACCTCTGGTCTTAAAATAGAACAGCCCTGATAATGTTCTTGGCAGAGGGCTTGTTTTCATCGACTTAAACAAAAACAAAAAAGTGAAAAAAGTATCAAGGCAGAGAGAAGGGATGAGGTAATTGTGCTGTCTTAGGCCACACTAGGGCACGGCGTCCACACAAAGCCCTGGGAAATCCCCCAGTGGAAAGGATGCCAAGACATTTCTTTTGGTCTCTGCAGCTGAAATCCAGACACATCAGGGCTTTCAGGTTTTCAGTTTTCCAGCTGCAGACTGCATTTACCTCACACTAAGAGAAATATTCCTGTCAAACACACAAGCTGGCAAGCGTCTCCAAACGGGAAGATCAGTGTTAATGTCTGACTCCATCCCGTCGGTCTTTGCTGAGCCGCCCTCTGTCCCTGGGAAAAACCCGGAGTGGAGATGGAGAAATTTGTCTCTGGCCCTTGCCGAGCTCCCCCCTCCCTAATGAGCTAATGCAGCCCCCAGATCTACCAGATGCACATGTCCTCTGGCTCGTTCTTTGGCAACATCCTCCCTAAAAGAAAATCAGTAAGAATTGATTAAACATCTACCATGTGCCCAGCACTGTGCTAAGTGCTGGGAATACACAAGGGGTGAAAGCCAGTCCCCATCCTTAAGGAATCGAGTGGGAGACACAACATGTGAACAGCTATCTCCAAAGCAAGATGGATACAGGGTGAATAGAAAATAACAGAAGGAAGGTACCGGAATTAAGAGGGGTTGGGGAAAGCTTCTCCAAAGAGGTGGGGTTTAGTTGGGATTTAAAGGAATCCAGGGAAGCCAGGGGGCAGAGATGAGAAGGAAGAATACTCCAGACATGGGGGGCTGCCAGGGAAAATGCTCGGAGCTGAGGGACAAAGGGAACAGCCAGACAGGGAAGGGAGGACCAGGCTCGGCTAGGAAGGGCTTTGAAAGCCAAACAGAGGATTTTGTATTTGATTCTGGGGTGATAGGGAGCCACCAGAGTTCATAGTCAGTAAGTGATGTAACTAGACCTGCTCTTTAGGGAAATCACCTCAGTGGCTAAATAGAGAATGGACTGGAAGTGGAGAGAGACTGGAGGCAGGCAGCCACCAGGGTGGAGAGTCAGAAGAGAGAAGGAGGCATATTCAAGAGACAGTCTGGGTCCCCCACTTCCCAGCTCCTCCTTCTGTTTGGTCTTCTCTATGAGAAGGGATTGTCTTGGTTTCTTGTATTTGTACACACAGCCCTTCACTTACCACGCCTGGCACATGGTGGGTACTTAATAATAATAATGACCAAAACTGCAAGAACACTAGGTAACACACACACACACACACACACACACACACACACACACACACACACACATCCCTTTAAAGGTGGTAAAGCACCTGTGAAATATCATGTCATTTTATCCTCATGACACACCTGGGAGGGAGGGGCTATTATTATCCACGTTTGAGGAGTCTGAGGTAGGTAGTAGTTAAGTGACTTGCCCAGGGTCACACAGCTAGTAAGTGTCTGAAGCTGGATTTGAACCCAGCTCTTCCTGACTCCAGGGCCAGCTTTTTATGCTTCATGCTACTAACCACCTCTAATAAGTTATTTCTTCCTTCTTTCTTTTCCCTTCTTTCTTTCCTTCTTTCCTTCCTTTCTTTCCTTATTCCTTCCTTCTTTCTTCCTTTCTTCCTTCGTTTCTTTTTTCCTCTTTCCTTCCTTCCTTCCTTTCCTTCCTTTCCTTTCCTTATTCCTTATTTTTTTCTTTCCTTCATTCCTTTCTTTCCTTCTTTCTTTCTTTCTTTCTTTCTTTCTTTCTTTCCTTCCTTCCCTTCTTTCTTCCTTATTTTTTCTTTCCTTCCTTCCTTCCTTCCTTTCTTTCCTTCCTTCCTTTCCTTCCTTCCTTCCTTTCTTTTGTCCTACCTACCTATTGATCTGTCTTCAAATATTTCTCAAAATCTGACTAGAAGGAAATAGAAATGACCTAGCCATGTCCCTTCATTTTGAGGAAGCAGAGACCCAGAGAAGAAAAGCACCTTCCTCAGGGTCACAAAGCTGTGCCTGAAATCCTGCGTCTGAACAAGAAGGAGGAGAGATGTGTCCGAGGCCTCCTTCCTTCATTCACCAGGTGACCACTCCCCCAGTGGAGGCCTCAGTTTCCCCTCTGTAAAATCGGGACTGTCCTGCCAGTGTGAGCTTCCTCGAAGGACAGTGGGAGGGAAGCACATTGTGCACATCAAACGCTCCTGCATCTCCGAGGCGAGGGTCAGACACAGGCTTTCCTGGTCCAGAATTCTGTCCATTACCTTCCATGGCCCCAGTACAGAAGAGTTGATGCACACGTGTATTTGAGCACACCGTATAAAGCCTCTCATGATATTCTCATGGAAAAGGAGAGACCTGAGCTGAGCATTGGCCCAATCACCTGGATTAGGAGAGTCCTCATTGACAAAAAGAGAGGGATGTGCCTGAGGGACCCATTCCCTCCTGCGGAACATTTTTATCAATGACTGGAATAAAGGCACTGGGGGTGTATTTATCAGATTTGCAGATAACACAGGGGATAACGTCCCACAAGGATAAATTCTTAAGAATTCTTAGGCTTAAGAAACAGGCTCCAAGAACAGCCTAAAGAGACAGCAGGGCTCCACAGTCATTTCTATGAAAACGATCTGGGGGTTTTAGTGGACATCAAGCTTGGTGTAAGTCAGCAGTATGCTATGGCAGCCCCCTACAAGATGATGGAACTTTGACCCGGATTAGGAGACACAGAGGGTAGTCGTTTTGTCCTGGGCCTTGGTCAGACCAAATCTGGAGATTGTGCTTGGTTTGAGTATCACATTTTAGGAAAGACATTAATAAACTGGCTGACACAGAAAGGAGAGTCCCCAGGCTGGTGAGGGACACGAGAATCAAGTGAAGTGGCCAGAGATGTTTAGTCTAGAGAGGAGGAGGCCTAGGGGGCCATGGTAGCTTTGTTCAAGGCCTCAAAGGTCCATCATACGGATGAGGGATGCAGCTTGTTCTGTTGGGGCCAGGGCGCAGAGCCAGGAGCAAGGGCCAGGAGGGTAGACTTTCTGGGAGGAAGCCCTTCCTCATAATGAGGCACGATGGGCTTCCTTGGGAGAGAGTAGTTTCCCCCTCTCGTGGGAGATGTCCGCACTGATACTGGATGTCCACTTTTCAGGGATTCTGGGTCAGAGGTGGGTCACGCTGGGTGCCAACTCCCAATCCTGTGATTTCTTCCAGCGCTGATCTCCAACGAATCACCGGGTTTGGAAGGTGTTCAGGGCTTCCTTGGAGAGAGCTCAGGCCCTAGAGCAGGAAAATTGTCACAGATCAGAGGCCATTAGAACAGGAAACAAGCTTAATGGTCACCCTGCTGAACCCACTCATTTAGCAGGATGAGAAACAGGCCCCCAGGGGATGAGCGAAGCTGCTGCTTCCTTGTGGGGTCAGAGCAAGGCCTATAACCGGGGCTCCTAACTCCCCATCTGGAGTCCTTCACCCTTCTCTGTTGTTCCCCAGTTGGGGAGACAACACATCCACCCCTACTGATGGACAAGACAGAGAAAGTAGAAATGGGAGGTGACCTTGGAGGAAAAAGCTGGGCTTGTGGAAGGGGATGGAGGGACCAGGAGGAAGGTGAGGCCCCTTACGCTGAGCCCAGCCTTGGCCCCTCTGGGGCAGCAGGGCAGCCACTTGGTCCCAGATCTCTCTTGGCCTCACCTGGGACCAGCCTTCAGGCTCCTCCACCAGAAACAGGGCTGGCTGGTGGGCTCTCAGGGAAACACCTCTGGCCCCCATTCTTGGGGCTGGGGATTTCTTTGGGCGAGTCCTGGTCTGTCAGTTGCCCATCACAGCCCTTCCCCCTTCCCTTCTTCCGACAGGAATGTAAGGAATCTCCTTGTCTCCTGTGATGGTCCCTCCAAGAGGATCCCCTCCCTCCCAGACATCCATCACCCCCAGCTCTCCAAGAATGTTCCCGTTCCTGGCACCACAGGGGCTCGGCCTCCAGGGAGGCCCATGGGAAGACCCAGGTAATCCTTCATTCATTTATCAGAGGTCCCAGAGAAATATGACCCCAGCCCCAAGATCCAGCCTGTCCCAACCTGCTGCCTGAGGTTCCAGGAGGTGGGGGAAACTACAGGAAAGCAGCTTCCCCAGGCTCTCCAGAGACTTGGGAGTGGAAGGAACAGCCCACTGGAAATCCTAGTGATAGAGTCCCAAGAAGGCTTCTTATGACTCATATGACCTTGGTTGAGTCCCTTCCCTCCCAAAGCCCCAGTTCCCTTGTCTGTAAAATTGGGAGGGCCCTAGAAGGGACCCCAGAGGCTGCTTCAGTTTTCTGTACAACTTGCCTGACAAGTGGGCACCCAGCCTCTACTTAGCGCCCTCCAGTGAGGGGGAGCTCACTGTTTAATAGGAGGGTACATTCCACCCTGGGACAACTATCACTGGGAGGAAGGTTTCCCAACTCAGTCTAAAGAGGCCTCTTTGGGGCCTCAGAGAACAAGATCAATCCCTTCTCATGACAATCCTTCCAACATTTGAACCCAGCTTTCGTGTTCCCCTTTGAAGCTCCCCAGGTCCTTCCAGAGATCTTCCTTCAGAGAGAAGGGGAAGGGGAAAGGAAGGAAGAGAGGTAGGGAGGGGGAGATGGCGCCAAATGATCCCCAGAGATGCCTCCCAATATGGATTCTGAGCAGCTTATGAAATAAATCCTGCAGATGAACCAAGGTCTGTTGGGGCCATTTTGGCTTCAGGGAAGATGGCAGAAAGGTGGGGGTGGCCACCTGCTGAGAGAGTAATTTTAGACCTGATTCAAGGCTCTCCAGAGGATACTACACACACACACACACACACACACACACACACACACACACACACACCCCTAAAGCCAGCTGCAAGAGGCCCGGGAACCCAGGAGAGGATGTGGCCCTTTGGAAGAGCTCCAACTGGGACCACCACTGGAAATGGGCTCGCTCTCTCCAGGCCCCTGGGGCTCTTCAGGGCCCCTCCTTCTCACCCAAAGCCAGTGGGCCTCCAACATCCTCCACAAGGCCCTTCTTTCTCTCTCTTCCCAGGGAAGGCAATGGTCTCCTGGGAAGCGCACCTTTCACAGAATCTTAGAATCCCAAAGACTCCAAATCCCATAATCTGAAAATCTCTGAATCTAAGAATTCGAAATTCCAGATCCCCCAATCAGGGAAACAGAATTCCAGAGCTGGGAGGACAAATTCCCAAGCTTTTAACTTCCAGTCTATACTTAGAATGTTTTTAGGCAGGAATCTAGCTGGGCACTGCTCTCCTGGGGAACAGCCTCCCTTCATGGACCAGCCCCTCTCCAACATCCCCACCACCAGCTTCTCAGTCCTAAATGTTCCTCCACATTCTCTCTGTCTTTCAAACCCCTCCTGTACTCCCTTGCTCCATTGCAATGGCTGGGTTTGAGCTGGCAGGCCTCTCTAAGGCCACCTGGGCAAATTGACAGAGGAGGAACTGCTGTAAACAACCCAGAGGTGGGCTTTGACTGCCCCCTCCCCCGCCCAGGCCCGACAGTCTCTGTTCTCCTGGCTCTGTCATCCTGAGCCTGACCCCCTGACAGAGGCTGCATCCAGGTCACTGACCAGAGGCCAAAGGAAGCTGCATCCTGGGGCGTGGGTGGTTATTTAGGCCAAGAAGGAGAGAGCATCCTGTAACTAGAGAATATTTTCCCATGTTCTCCCATTTTTGCCTCTATTCTCCTGATGCCCTGCACAGTGTCTGGTACACTAGAGGTGCTTAATAAATGCATGGTGCCTAAATGACTGATCCCAGAAGTGATCCAAGAGACTGGCTCACAGCAGCACTGGGCCAAACAGCCCATTATGAAGGCAGGCATGGATGCCTTTTCCAGCCAGAATGGCTTTCCTGATGCATTCTCTTCTGGCCATATGGCCCAGCGGTCATGAGAGTCACCAGCTCAGCTGGAGAAAACACTCAGAGATCACAGAACTCCTGTTGTCCGCCTGGCCAGCCTTGCAGCTCCACACCCCTCCCCCATCTGGCATACCGCCATCTTACAGTCTATGTAAATGAAGTAAGCAGCTCATGCAAATGAAGAAGGGAAACATATTTCAACACCACAAAAAAGAGCAGAAATTATGTTTTGTCATAACCAAGCCTGGAGGAAAAAGAAGCAGTTTGCCAGGGGAGAAGTCCTTGGCACAATGGACAGGGAGCGGATACTCCAATTCCCAGTGAGTAAGTACCAAGAAGTATGAAGCAGAACAGTCCCCAGAGAGAGAGAGACTCAAAGAACCGGTAAGAAGGAGAGAGAATGATTCCTAAATGTCTGGACAGACCATAGGTCAGCAGGAGCTTGAATTTAATGCGATGCAATCGGTTAGGAATCAACATAAAGTCGTCCACTTTGGCCCAAAAAATCAGCATCAAAATGGAAGAGGCATGATCAGACAGCAGCTCACACCAAAAAGCTCTGGGGGTTTTAGTGGACTGAACCTCAGCCAGTCAGTCAATAAACACTTACTAAGTGCCTGCTATGGGTCAGGCACGGTGCTAAGGGCTGAGAAGACCAAGAAAGCCGAAAGACGATCCCTGCCCTCAGGTAGCTCTAATGAAGAGTACGCCTATATGACTTCAGTATGATTCCACCTTGTGGTCTCGGTAGCTCATCTGTGACTTCAGGAATGTCGCTGGTCCTTCCAGGGAGGCAGATCACAGCCTCCTAGGCCGACCCATCCGAGAAGACTTATCCACATCTTCATATGAACTCCTCACCACAAGTCTGCCTGGGCCCTTTCTCCATTCTCCTTTGGCATCCTCAGGATACCCCAGAGGGCCCCAACTGCCTGCCAGGCCTCTCATCACAGGCCCAGGACATCTTATTTTCAGATCATACGACCCTTTGATGAGATCATATACAGAGGTTCTCTTTTGTAATCTCTCACTTAATGTATTAAGACTTCATTAAGAGAGGCAGAGCTTCCGGGAGTGGGGAGGAGGCCAGCCTCTACTCTGACGACCTCGGACCAAGGGACAGTAGGGAACAGCTGGGGAGCAATGAGAAGAAAGGGATTAAAGTCTAGCCCTTGAAGAATTACCTGAAAAAACTGGAATTTTAAAGAAGAGTCATCGAGGAGGAGATCGCTAACATTTACACGGCGCTAAAATGCTTGACAATAATTACCTTATTTGATCCTCATAGCAACCTGTGAGGTAGGTGCTATCTTTATTATCATTCCCATTTTACAGATAAGAAAACTGAGACAAACAGGGGTGAAGTGATTTACCCAGGGTCACACAGGTCTTACATGTCTGAGGCTGGATTTGAACTCAGATCTTCCTAATGCCAGGCCTGGTGCTCCAGCCATTGTGCCACCTGGCTGCTGGGGAAGAGAAATCACTCTTGTTCTGCTTAGCTCCGGAGGGCAGACTCGGGAGAAATGGGGAGGGCCTTGGGGGCAGGGGGAGGGATGCAAAGTAACAGATATAAGTTTGATATTAAGAAAAACTTCCTAGAATCAGAAGCCAGAAGATTGGGCTTGGAGCCCACGCTGGCCCTGTGCCCCTGGGCAAATTACTGACTCTCTCACCCTCAGTTTGCCTCCCTGTAAAAACTGGACAAGAAGATGTAGGACCTTCCTCACAGATTTGCTCTGAGGCTTGGCTCATGGGAATGTGTTTGCAAACTTTAAAGAGCTATATAGATGTATATGGGTAGGAATGGGGAGAAGTCTAGGCCTGTGGTCTCATTCATAGGAGGAACACCCCGGTAAGGAAGCTCTGTCTAACAATGCAGGTTAGCACCTTCCCTGGGTCTTAGAGCCTAGAGTCCAGGGTCACCCAAGCAGGACTCGAACCCACAGCTTCCTGGCTCTCAGATCAGCCCTCTATGTACCATATGCCTATCATCGGCACTGCTGCCACCACTGCTAGGCTCTGAATACCTGAGGCAATTAGCAGATCAAAGGGCAGAGAGCACTAGACTTGGAGTCAGGAAGAAATGAGTTCAAATCCTCCCTGAGACACTTAATAGCCATGTGAACCTAGTCACAGCTTCCTCATCTGCAAAATGGAGATAGAAAAGCAGCTGCCTCATGGGTTATTGTGAGGAAAAACTGCTGTGGCAACCTGGAACCCTATAGAAAAGCTGGCTATTGTTTGGTTATTATGACTGAGGTCTCTACTCTAGGATGGCTTCTAGCAAGGAGCCAGCAAGGCCTCCTCATGTCACAGATGAGAGGCCGGGAGCTTGCTTAATGCCATAAGCAGCAGCCTGGGACCCAAAGCCAGATCTTCTGTCTCTCTGTCCATCTGTCTTTGTCTCTGTCTCTGTGTCTGTCTGTCTGTCTGTCTGTCTCTCTCTCTCTTTCTCTCTTTCTCTATCTATCTCTTTTTTTGTCTCTGCTCTCTGTGTCTGTTTTTTTGTCTCCTCTCTTCTCTATCTGTCTCTATCTCTGTCTTTCCGTCTCTGTCTCTCTCTGTTTCTCCCTCTCTCTGTCTCTTTGTCTATCCCTTTCACTCTCTGCTCTCTCTCTCTCTGTCTTTGTCTCTGTGTCTGTCTCTCCTCTCTTGGTCTCTTTGTCTCTGTCTCTTTCTCCCTCTTCTCTCTCTCTGTCTTTGTCTTTCTGTCTCCCTCCTCTCTCTGTCTTTATCTATGTTCTGTCTCTGCTCTCTCTGTCTCTGTCTCTGTCTCTCTGTCTCTCTCTCTCTGTCTCTCTCTCTCTTTTTCTTCTTCTTCTAACTCACTTTCCTCTTCTAAACAATTCCTATGCTAAAACCAACAATTAGAGATGAAAGGAACTTAGATGTCTTCTAGTATGTGCCCATCATTTTGTGGTGGAGAAAACCAGGGCACACCGAGGATGGGGACATTTCCTGTCACCCAAATTGCATGGAATCAAGCTGGGATACCCACATCCAGACCCAGGGCACTTTCCACTGTCTCTAACCCAGCTCTGGGACTCATGCCAGAGACAGGTAGAGAAGACTAAGCTCTGCAGTACGGTCCATAGACCCCAAAGCAGAAGGAGCAGTGCCAACTCTTTGAGGGCTGATGGTCAGGGGATGCTCCCTGGAGGAGGAAAGCCTGGGCCGAGGCCTTGAAGGATGGAGCCTTCTAATTGTGGGCAATGGGCCAAATCACACTGGCTTCTCAGCCTGCCTCTGCTAGCGTGTGCCTAGTCTGAGATTGGGGCAGGCATCCATCAGGGGAATAAATGTTATGGTTGGAAATATTTGCCTTTGACAGACCTATTTGTGGCAACAAAGCAAAGGCCGGTGGGCCTGTTCTGGCCTCCCTCCCCTCAAATGTGAGGCTTCCCAGAACTGCCCAGGTCAAAGCCCACCCCCTACCCCCAGCCCCCAGCTGGAGCCACAACGGTGGGAGCTGAAATCTACACAAAGAGACTCTTCTTTGGCCAAAGACCCCAAGGGTCAACGGGAGCTAAAATAGGAACCATGTGGAAAATGGTTCCCTTCTGGGCCATAATTATTCTCTCCCCAGAGTTTCTCCCAGGAGCCAGGTCCAGTGGGGGTGGGTTGGGAAAGGAAGGCACCCAGGGAGAGAAAGAGACAGAGAGAAGAGAGAAGAGGGATGGAAGGAGAAAGGTGAGAAGAGAGAAGAAAAGAAGAGAGGAAAGGAGACGAGAGTGAGGGAGAAAGAGGAAACAAGAAAATAAGAAGAGAGAGTGAAAGAAACAGAGAGAGATGGGGTATGGGGAGAATATCAGGGAGAGAGAGGGAAGAAGAAAGGAAAAGAGGAGAGAAGTAGAAGGAAACAGAGACAGAGGCAGAAAGAGTGGTTGAAATAGGGAAATAGAGAGAAAGGATGTGGAAAAGAAACATAGAGAAAGCGGGGGGCCCACAAGGAAGCACACTGTGTCTCATCCCCCTCACCGAGGTCATGGACCCATACAGGAATGAGATTTGCATTTATAGACTCAGCTATGGGGACATTTGTTTAACAATGCATGTTTGTTACCAGGGTGTGGGTTGTGGATTTGTTTTTTGTTTTTTGTTCTCTCAGTAGAAGGAGGTGGAAGGGAGAAAGCAATGCTTGAAAACTAAAAAATAAAATAAAATTTAATTAAAAAAATAAAATCGGGAGGAAAATGAGAAAAAAGAGGGAAAGTAAGGCAGAAAGAGTGAGAAAAGGAAGACAGAAAAATAGGGAGACACAGAGACAGGGATGGAAGAGACAGAGAAAGAAAAAGAGAAACAGTAGAGAGGGAGTGGGGAGAGAGGAAGAAAAGAAGAGTGGGAGAGAAAGAGAGAGCAAAGAAGACAAGGGGAAAGGGGCAGGAGAGAGAAGACTGGGAGGAGAAAGAGAGAGAAGGAAAAGAGGGGGAGTGAGGCAGAGAGAGAGGAAAGAAAAGAAGGTCGGGACCAAGGCAGAGAGAGGAGCTGGGAAGCGGGGTGCCTTCTAGTTAAAAACTAAGAGGCATTGGAGCTCCCCCTCTCCCCTTCCCCAAATCAGGGACGTCCAACTTGGGGCAGGGGCAGAAGTCTTTCACCTTCAGAAGTGCCCAGGGGCATCTGGTTGAGGTCAAGGGAAGCTTGGTCTTTATGAGCCTCAGTGGTAGAGACAGGGTTCTGGTTTGGGGGTCCAGAGATCTAGAGTCTATCGTGCCTTGGCTTCTTACTAGTCACATGCCTTTGGGAAAGTCAGCTCCCCTCTCTATGCCTTTCTTTCCTCATCTGTAAAATGGGGTTGCCACCATTTGCACTCCCTACTTGGCCAAGTTGACTTTGCCCTAAAAGGGCAAAGTCTTCTTGCCCATTTAGCCTTCTGACTGGTATCATGATGGTTGATTAATGGTAGTGACTGTGAAAGGGGTGGTCTGCATTTCTGCCTATTTCTCCAGAGCTCATTTGGTCTCTGCCACAAGCCAGGAAGACTGCCGGTAAATTCATTGCTCTCTCTCACTCAATCAAGGCCACACAGGTAACAAGGACCCAAGTCAGAATTAGAACCCATGTCTTTTGTCTCCAAAGTCTTTACAGGCACATCTCAGAGATATTGTGGGTTTAGCTCCAGACTACTGCAATAAAGCAAATATCACAATAAAGCTGGTCTCACATGAAATTTTTGGTTTTCCATTGCATGTAAAAGTTATATTTATGCTATTCTGTAGTCTATTAAGTGTGCAAATAGTATTAGATCCTACAATGTATATACCTTAATTTAAAAATACTTCATTGCTTAAAATACTAAGGATCATTTGAGCCTTCAGGGAGTTGTAATCTCTTGCCTCAATATGGATGGCTGCCTCAATGTGGATAGTGGCAGCTAAAGGCTGGGGCAGCTGGGGCAACTGGGACAATTTCTTAAATTAAGACAATGAAGTTTGCCCCATTGATTGACTTTTCCTTTCATTCGTTCACTTGAAAGGCCATTGTAGGGTGTTATTCATTGACCTAATTTCAATATTGCTGTGTCTCAGGGAGTAGGGAGGTCCAAAGAGAGAGAGAGAAATGGGTCACTGGAGCACTCAGAACACACAACATTTATGGATTAAGTTCATCATATTATATGGGCAGGTTCATGGCACCCCAAAACACAATAATAACATGAAAGATCACTGATGACAGATCACCATAACAGATATAATAATGATGGAAAAGCTTGGAATATTGTGAGAATTACCAAAATGTGACACAGAGACATGATGTGAGCACATACACATTGTTGGAATAATGGTGCCAATGAACTTGCTGGACACAGGGCTGCCACAAGCCTTCAGTTAGTCAAAAACACAATACCTGTGAAGCACAATAAAACAAAGAGCAATAAAACAAGGTATACCTGTACTCTTTTCCCACCACCATGCAACCTATGATACCATATTCTGTTTAATAACCCAGTTCTCTAAGTATGAATATCAATCAGTCAACAAGATTTATTCAGCTCTTACTATGTGCCAGGTTACAAGCCTACATGACTGGGAGAATGATGTGGCCCTCTACAGTAATGACAAAGTTTGGAAGAGGGAAGGGTTTGGGGAGAAATAAAATGAGTATTTTAGACATATTAAGTTTGATATCCAAAAGGTGGGTGGATGTGCTAGACTGGAGCTCAGGAAAGAGATTACGCCTAAATAGAAGTAGATAATCATCCACAAAGATATAATAATTGGGCCCAGTAGAACTAATGATATTACCTAGCAAGACAGCATGGAGGAGAAAAGAGAGCCTGGGACAGATCCTTGGAGGACATCTGTGGTTAGTAGGCATAACATGGATGAAGATCCAACAAAGAAGAGTCATTTAGTCAACGAACATTTATTAGGTGCCTACATTGTGCCAGACGCTGTCATAAGAACTGAGGATACACAAAGAAGTGAAAGAGTTCCTACCATCACAGAGCTTGTAGTCTAATGGCGAAGGAAGGCACCGGAATTGAGGAATTGAGGAATGTTTTCTATAAAAGGTTGAATTTTAGTTGAAACTTAAAGGAAGCTAGAGAAATTGGTAGTCAGAGTAGAGGAGATAGAGAATTCCAGGTATAGGAGACAGCCAGAGAAAATGCAGAGAGTTGGGAGATAAAAGGTCTTATTCATGGAACAGCTAGGAGACCAGTGTCACTAGATGGAAAAGTACATGTCAGGGAGTAAGGCATAAGAGCCTGCAAAGGTAAGAGGAGGCTAGGTCATGAAGGTTAGGTCAAACAGTATTTTATATCTTCTCCTGGAGATAATAGGGAGCCACTAGAGTTTATTGAATAGAAGGGGTGATGTATCTAAACGTGTGCTTTAGAGAGATTGATTTGATAGCTGAGTGGAGGATGGATTGCAGTGGGGAGAGACTCAAGGCAGGCAGACCCATTAGTAGTTGTTGCAATAATCCAGATGTGAGATGATGAGGGCCTACACTAGTTTGGCGGTGTGTCAGAGGAGAGAAGGAAGCTATTAGAGAGATGCTGCAAAAATGAAATCAACAAGGGATGTTGAAATCAACAAGGAATGCTGCAGAAGTGAAATGCACAACAGATGCCACATAGCTGAAATCTACAAGAGTTGCTGCAGAGAGGAAATCTATGGGGGGGGGGGGTTGAAATCAACAAGAAATGTTACATAGGTGAACTGAACAAGAGATGTTACTAGGTGAAATCAACAAGGAATGTTGCAGAGGTGAAATGTACAAGAGATTCTGCAGAAGTGAAATAAACAGGGAAGGCTGGAGAGATGGAATCAACAAGAGATGCTGCAGAGGTGAACTTGACTGGAGATGCTTCAGAGGTGAAATCAACTGGCCATGTTAACAGCTTATATGTGGGGGATGAGAGAGTATGCAGAGCCCAGGATGACTCTTTCCTTGTGAGCTGGAAAGATGGGGGTGTTGTCTACAGTAATAGGGAAGGCAGGAGCAGGAAAGGTTTAGGAGGAAAGGGGTGACCACAAAGGTAAGATAAAAACCAGGAGAATAACAGGTGGCTTCTTAAATGGAATTAGAAAGGCTATTTGGTAGGAATCTTGTAGAGATTCTTTTTCAGATCCAAGTTAGTATATAAAACAAAGGAAAGCATTTTGATATGAAAAATAAACAGGTATGTAAGGGAGGCAGAGTCCAGACAGAAAAGGGCATAGGTTTTTGCAGGTCAGAGACAGAGGAAAGATGTTGTCTAGCCTTCACATAGGGTTGGGGACCTGGGTCCAAGGCTCACACAGTGAGTTTGCAGTGATGCAGCAATTTGTAGATCTGATCAGGAAGTTTGGGCACATACTGTTATGTGAACCCAAAGTGCTGAAGCAGGGCCAAGTACTTACAATATTGAAATACGAAGGCACCACAGTCACTGTTGCTGTTTTGTCTGCCCACTTTCATCATGACGTAACCTTTCCATTCTGAAGTAACCTTTCCATCCCTGGTCCTCTTGAGGTCCCTCAACTCTTAACATTCAGTGATTTTGTGTATTGTTATTAGTATTATGTTTTTATTATTATTATTCAATAACTTGTTGAATTAATGAGTGAAGGGAAGGCTTCAGGTTGAAGAATAGGGACACTGGAGTCCAGCAAGACAAACTTTGTCTAATTACAAGAATGATAACTCCCATTTCTATCTCCCTTACACTAGGCTCACAGTCACCCCATAAGTAAATATGTATTATTATCCCCATCTTATACATGAGAAAATTTAAGCTCAGGGAGAGATCCAATGACTGCTCACAGTTGCATAGGTAGGATGATAAGCACTAGAACTCAAATTTGACCATTCCACAGAGCTCCCCTTAAAAGGAATGAGGCCCTGAGGCTCATTTCACAATAATTACAGATAATTGTAATTCATATACACTGTGGGGCCCAGCCATCTTCGGCCTGGCCCTTGGTTTCCTGAATTGGCTGGGCACCCCAAAGAAAGGGGTTGCGTTGCTACCTCTATCAGTCATGAACGGCTGCTTCTAAATGACTTAGATCCTTGTCATTGTGGGAAGGAAATGAGCCTTTGTCAGAGGCAACCCTGGGGCCAAGACCACCTAGCAGAGAAGAAAAGGTCCAGTCTGGGAGCTAGCTCAGTGTAAGAGAAGACCAGCTAACAATTGGAGCCTCAGATTAGAATAGGTTGCCTCAGTAGATGCCGGGCTCCCCCCATAAAGGAAGCCTTCCTTCAAAAGTTGGGAGTTCTCTTACCGAATGTGTTACAGTCATCTCCTGCCTCATCTCCTTCCACGGATTGTAACAGAGAAATGTGAACAAAGTCAGGTCCCTCAGATGTGATAGAAGGAAGCCTTCTCTGCCTTGATGAATGACGATGATGATGATGATGATGATGATGATGATGATGATGATGAAACAGCATGTATGTGGCAATTTAGGGTTTGTCAACTCATTTGATCCTCATGACAACCCTGTAAAGTGAATACTATTAGTATTCCTAGTTTATAGATGGGGAAACTGAGGCACAGCTAGGTTGTGACTTACCCAGGGTCACAAGGCTAATCAGTGAGTATCTGAGGCAAGATTCTAATTCAAGTGTTCCTGTCTCCCAAGTCCTGAGCTCTAGCCACTGTGGTACCACCTAGCTGTTGGGATAAAGCTTTACACTGGGAAAGAAAAAGACCTGAGTTCTTACTAGCTATGTGCCCCTGGGCAAATCATTCAACCTCTGACTGCCTCAGTTTCCTTCTCTGTAAAATGAGGAAAATACTAGCACCAATCTTACGGAGTTGTTGTGAGGATCAGATGAGTCAATATTTGTGAAGTGCTTTGCAAACTTTAGAGTATTACCCAGCAATAAGAGTAGAGCAGCCACACATGTTTTGACCCCAGAGAGGTATTTTCTACCCAGCCAGATCATGTGGCTTTCCTCAGAGACTTCTCCCAACACAGACACCAGCTGAGACCCCTTTCCAACCAACTGGAGCTTCTCAGAAAGTGGCAATGTGTTGTGAGGAGCACATGGCTTGTTATATAAAGGCAACATCTGAGGGGTTTAAAAATCTGATCTGAACGCCTCTGAGTGAGCTCCTCTCCTTGCCAGCAGGGAAGGGGTCCTCACAGCAGCCCCGTGACTTGCAAGGTCATCATGTCAGCGTACAGGACAGCCCTGCCTGGTCTTCTATGGAGGCAGCCCCTGGAGCCCAAGGTGCCCTGGGGACCATGATGAGCCATGAGGAAAACAGCACAGGATGTCTTCAGACTGCTGGTCAACCCAGGGACCATGCAAGACCTCAGGTAAATGAGGGCAACCTCAGCTTCCTGTTAGGGAGCAGGGAGAACATGCGTGCAGAATGGGATGGTGTTTTAGCCAGAGCCCGTATGTCGATTTAGTTTGCTTGGCCACTCTTACAAGGGAGTGTTCCATTGCTGGGGAAGTTATAATCAGGAAATGACAATGAGGGGGGAAGGAAAACATCAAGAAAATGTATAAAAAGAAAAATTAAAAACTCAAGGAGAGAATTAAGAGTTCAGGACTAGTTGCTGCCCTCCCTCTACCACTACTTGGCTATGGCTTCTTCCCCAAACTGTATCCTGAAAGGGTCACAGTAGGAGATCACCCCCCATGATCCCTCCCAGATTTGACCTTCCAGGGGCTAGATTCTCAGAACTCTCCAAATGGAAATTCTGTGTTCTACATTCTAAGATCCTTCCTAGCTTTGATCTTCTCTAGTCTACACTCCAAGGTCCCTCTCACCTCTGACCTTTTCTGTCCTATGTTCTAAGGTCCTTCCCAGCTCTGACCTTCTCTATTCTATGTTTCAAGGTCTCTTCCAGCTCTGACCTTCTCTGCTCTCTGTTCTAAGGTTCCTCCCAGCTCTGACCTTCTCTGTTCTATGTTCCAAAGAACCTCGCAGCTCTGACCTTCTCTATGTTCTAAGGTCCCCCCAACTCTGACATTCTATGTTCTCCATTCCAAGGCCCTTCTCAGGTCTCATGTTCTATGCCCCTGAGAGTATGAATTCCTTCCCTTGGCCAGGGAGCATTCACACCTACAACTTCAGGGTTCAAACCACCAAGTGATGGTAGAAGGCTGAGCTATAAAGAAAAGCCCTCCATGAACCAGAGCTGAGTCGTTGATCCAACACCACGTTTTCTGCATGTGCCCTCCTCAGACAAACTCCATGGAGGTCAGCGCCATAGACCCTGGTTCTAGTGTGGCCGTGGATGCCCTTCTGTGGGGAAAACACATGTTCAGCAGGGGCCACCATTAGGTTCTCACTGCATGTTCATTTTTTAAAGTACATTTATCATGTATTTCTTTCCAATAAAATGTCTTCTTTGGGTTCTCGGCTGATATTGCACCTGTGAATAAGTGAAGACTCGTCTGGGCTTGCATTTTAGCATTCGCATTTCATCGCAGGGACTCAGACTCCATCAACACCTTTCAGTACTGACACCCCTAATTAAGGTAGAAGGTCACACTTAAGCTAACAGCCTGAAAAGCTACTGGGAAGCTCCACTAGAGAGGCCACAGTCTTACTGCCTTCTGGGCTCTGCAGACCCTGAGCTCAGCCGGGCAAGGGGTGGTTGGGGGTGCATTTAAAGAAGGACATTGACAAGCTGGGAAAGATTCGAAGGAGACAGATCAGATTAGTGAGGGCACTGTAAACCATCCCTGATTAGGGTTGCCTGAAGGATCTGGGGGTGTTTAGTCTGAAGAGGCAAAGGCTAAGGGGTACCTCAAGAGCTGGGTTCAACTGTTGGTGGGTTGTCCCAGAGAAGATGCACCAGGCTGGCTCTGTGTGGTCCCAGAAGATGGAGCTAGGTCAGATTGCCCAGAGGAAGATTGAGGTTCGATATTGGGACAAACTTGATCATAATCAGAGGCATCTGCCCCAGAGGGGAGAGTGGGAAATCCCCCTGAGGTCTCCAAGAAGATGAAGGTTGAAGATTGTAGAAGGGATTCCTCCTGAGACAGAGCTCAACCTCACTGGCCTGAGGTCCCAGGGTTCTCTAGATAGAATCCAGCTGCCTCAGCTCCCATTGAATTAAAACAACACTGTCTTCACCACATTCACAGTGGCAGGAAACTCCCCATCCCCCATGTATATTTTTTGCTGGGCAGGGCAATTGGGGTTAAGTGACTTGCCCAAGGTCACGCAGCTAGTATATGTGTTGAGTGTCTAAGGCTGGATTTGAATTCAGGTCCTCCTGACTCCAGGGCCGGTGCTCTACTCACTGTGCCACCTAGCTGCCTCTCCTCAGGTATATTTTAAAAAAAGAAAAAAGAGAAGGCTGTGTCTTCCCTTTCAAACTGGATAGAAATCTCCATAGATTTAAAGGCAGCTTACTACAGGAGAATGGTCAAAGATATGCTGGAGCCAGCTCACACTGGCTGTTGAGAGCTGGTTGTTAAATTTCAGTGTGATCATCTACCCTTTAGAAATCAGCTACAGACAGAGACTTGGTTTATTGTTTTGTTGATTGTCTGGTCTTAAGAAAGTGATGGAGAAGATGATGATAATGTCTATTAAACTTAAAAGTTTGTTGAATGTATTTTTCCCCTCTGGAGAGTCAGTTGTTGAACGTTTACCAGCACAGCCCTGGGGATTATTGTTGTTCATCCTTCAAGCTGTCTTCTCAGGGCCCCGTCTAATTGGGCAGAAAGGTTTTAATTAGGCACGTGGGGTGACAAAGGACAGGCTGAAAACCTCCGCCAGCACAGAGAGTGGGGGATTTGGCAGTGACTCACACGGTGTCTGATGTCTGCATTTCTGCTATAGGTGGCTATTATGTGTGCTTCTTCTAGAAAAAAAGGCTACTCCAGCATGTCAAGGGCAATGGAGTATTCCTGAAGGAAACAGAAATGAGGCTTCGAGAGGGGAAAGGGGATTCTGAGGTGGGTTAGAAAAGACCCTTTTCAGGAGGATAGAGGGGCAAGACAGGCACACAAGGGAGGAAGGAAAGACATAGGATCCCTGAAGACTTTGAGCAGAAATCAGAGGCAGCTACGCCCTGCCTCTGATCAGGACGCTCTGGCTTCAAATCCAGCCGCAGACATTGACTATGTGGCCGGGCAACCCTGAGAAAGTCCCTGTGGCTGCCTCTGCCTCCTCATCTCTAAAATGGGGATAATGATAGCACTGGTCCCCTGGGGTTTTGTGAGGCTAAAATGTGATAATACCTGTGATGTGTTTTGCAAGCCTTAAATAGCGATAGGTGTTAGCCATTACTATTATTATCACAGCTGTTGTTGTTAAAAATGCAGATTTGACATTCTCCCTGACGAGAGCAGAGCTGGTTGCCCTGTGTAGGAAGCAGCCTCTTGTACTCCAAAGAATCAAAGAAAGAATTTTAGGGAGCACAGTTTGGGAAGATGCTGAGGAGCTGGAAAGTGTCCAGAGAAGGGCAACCAGCAAGGTGGAGGCCTCAAGTTCATTTCATTCGAGGATTGAAAGGATGGGGGGGTTTTAGACTGGAGAAGAGAAGACTGGGGGTGGGGGGGGCGGAAGGCCTTACACTAAGCACAATTTGCAAATATTATCTCATGGGTGATTTTTGTGTTCCAGTATTTGAGTACTGGCCAGCCAGGTGGGCCAGTGGTTAGAATGCTAGGCCTAAGGTCAGATCTGAATTAAAAACCAGCCTCAGGAACTGACTGTCTGTGTGACACTGGGTAAGTTGCTCCACCCTGTTTGCCTCAGTTTCCTCATCTGTAAAATGAGTTGGAGAAGGAAATGGCCAACCACCCCAGGATCTTTGCCAAAAAAACCCCAAATGGGGTCATAGAGAGTCAGACAAAACAGAACAACAACACGTGGAATTGGAGTTCTCCTGTCCTGCTTGGCTCCTCCTGTTGCGGAGGCTGATTTGGGCTCAAGAGCTCCCTTGGGATGGAGCTGCTTGGGGGCAGACTGGG
>CM053625.1:323484095-323507845 GCA_028646595.1 Phalanger gymnotis | reverse complement strand
GATCCGGGTGAAAAGCCCGGCCCGTCGTTGAGTCTGTTTTTAACCCTCAAATGTCTCCTCTTCTGGGCTGATGTTTCCAGGTCACTTGGACTTCTGAGCAAAAAGGAGACAACTTGTGTGGGTGCCAGGTAGAAGAAAAAGCAGAAGAGTCTTTTCTCCTTGGAGATCCTGAGCTGTGGCAGGGCAGGGATGGCCCTGGCCAGACCCATCATTTCTAGCACTGAACTGGGAGCCTGGTACCACACAGGCAGGCCGGAAAAGAAAGCCACCCAACTCATGCCAGACAAACCAGGCACTCAAACTGGGTCAGACAGATAGACCTACTGAGGGTGTGACAGTCTTGTCCTCTCTCCTGGCCCAGTGAAAAGGAGAGATTCAGCAGAACCAGTCTCCTAGAGGGAAGGAAGCTTGTAGACCAACCAATGAATCAGTTAAGAAGCACCAATTGATTGCTTGCCATGTGCCAGGACGTGGGCTAGGCACTACAGATACAAATACAATAAATGAAGCAAACCCTACTCTCCAGCTCTTTAATGAAGCTGCTTTCTCTAGACTAGGGCTTCTTCATCTTTCTTGTGTCCTAGACCCCTCTGGCAGTCTTTGGAAGACTATAGACCCCCCTTCCAGAATAATGTTTTAAAAGCATAAAATAAAGCAGCAAAGATTACAAGGGAAACCAGTTCTACTGAAATACAATCATCAAAAAATATGAAGTTCACAGAGCTCAGGTTAAAAGTTCCCAGGAGCAAAGGTAAGATGAGGAGGGGCCTGAAAGGAGAAACATCAGGAAGGCTGGAGGGACCAGGCTCAGTTCCCTGGTGTGAAAGTCTACATTCTAAGCTCAGGCATCACCAACTGCAGCTTTTTCTTTTCTGTTGGAGTGGCCCTCAGTGAGTGGATCTTCCCAGATACTCTTGCTCTGTGTGCCAGGAGTTTCCTGGACCGAGTGAGCAGACCGAGCCATCGGACAATCAGGAATCATGGGTTCAGAAATGTCGGGCAGAGTGTTGAGATCAGATGGCATCCAGTCCATTCTAAACCTGAACAAAAGTCCACTTTCTACCAGCCCCGACCAGAAAGCAGTGGGCACGAGACTTTCAGGGGATAAGTATGGAGCTAAAAGTTAGGCCTTGTCTGCTCCTACCTCCTAATCCCACACCCCTGTCCACCCAACCGTGATGAGCTTGTGAATAGTCCAGGCTGTGCCAGGAAAGATTCCCTTATAGAACCTTGATGCCTTGAATCTTACTTTTGTTAGTAGAAAGTTGTTTATGTTGTGAATAAGCATCCTAGGAAAGGCGCATTGTTATTACACCAAGGCAATACAGCAGGATGGGGTCAGGGGCCCAGTGCTTAAATCCTAGGATCATAAGATCATATATGGCATTTGAACTTGAAGGGACCTTAGAGAGGCTTGCTCAATCTCTCCATTTTACAGATAAAGAAACTGAGTCCCAGAGACCTCCTTTGGAGGAAGGGGAGAACATGAGGTTCAGGGCCACAATAAGAACAAGCCTGACACTACTCTGGTAGTTCAGCCACACGAACTACAAAGAGGACCAAGTGAGGACAGCCATGTCCCAGAGCAAAGATCTGAGCTCAGAAGAAACTGATCCTGCCTGAGGTATAGGTGGACTATAAGCGCTCTGAGGGCAAGCCTCTGTCTTATTGGGTTTTTTGTCCTGGTACCCAGTGGGATCCAGTGCCTGGCACAGAGCAGACATACACTTGTTGACCTGACTTGGCCCCAACCCCGGGCCAGGGCAAAAGCCTGTCCAACAACCCTCCCATTTGTTTTTGTTCAAATTCTCTCCTTCCAGAGGGAGGCCAAAGTGGGGGGGGCGGGCCTCAGCCAAACTATGGAGGATTTTTGCTTTTGACCTTTAATCCTTAGCCACACATCACTTCCTACCCAAAGTCAAAAGGGCAGAAGTAAAACTGAGGTCCCCGCCCCCCACCCATCTTTCTTACTCAGGAAGACTTCCCAAAGACCATTTGCCTCAGCATGTGGGAGGCAGTGGCCCGCGGCCTGGGGGGAATCCACGGCCTGCTCCCTCCCTCTCCCTTACACACTCTAAGAAGCCACCCCCAGAGCCAAGGCCAGGGGTCACCCGGCCTCACAATCGCTCCTTTTTGACCTCAGCCAACATCTTAACGCAGGATGATACCACTGCGCTATCACCAATTCACAGGGCCACGTGTCAAAATAGGTGTGAGTGGGGACATTTACGGGGGGGGGGCGCAAATAAAGGACTTCCTGACTTAATTGTTTTCTTATAGAAATCTCCAAACCCTGACAAGTAAGCTGAAAGTCAGGATAAGCTTCCGCAAAGAAACCTCTGGCCAGAGACCATTGGATCTAACCCACTGCTGAGACAGGTGTGAGCCTCTTCAGCCCCCTGGGCTCAGCCCAAAGACCTCCTGAGGAGGAACCCCAGCTCCTGAACCAGCTCCTCCTGCTTTGAGGTACTTCTAATAGTCAAGAACATCTTCCCTTACACAGAGTCAAAATGTGTTTCCCTGTAACTTCAACAGACATTTATTGCATGCCTACTATGTCCAAGGGTCATTTCTAGGAAGACAAGGGGCCATGGAAGGTGACCTAAGCATCATGAGGAAAGTCCCAGACAGAGTTCCAACAAAAGAGGTCATCCTGATCTGGGATATGAGTCTCCCTTCAGCCCCAGCCCAGTACTGTCTCCCTGGGTAAATCCGCAGTAATTCCAAAGATCAGCCTACTCATCCACCTTGGGAAAGCAAAGTGGAGGAAGATGATCCTCCTCCAGATCAGGCCACGAGTTGGGTCAGAGAGCACCATGGAGTCGGCCCTTTGGTCCACCTCTGTGGGATAGAACTGCAGAGGGGGGATGAGCTGGGACCGGGTGGAGGAGGAGGAGAGCATGCTCGGGTGTGTTCTGGTAACCATGAAGGACATTCAGGGACACAGAGCCAACCCCTGAGACATCAACATTCTAGACTCCTGGTGATGAGTCTCCGGCTGCACAGACATAGGGCTCTCAGAGGATTCAGCTTCAGGAGGCTTTATGGGCTGTGGAAAGATGAATGGTGGGTGTAGGAAGGCGGCCATATTGGCGACAGTATTCTGTGGGGGTGGAAGGGCAGAAAGACCTCAGCAAGGATGTGAAGAGCGGGAGAAAGAAGGCTGGCTTTGGGAGTCCTGGCTCTGCCCCAGCAACCCCTCTGGCCTGTCCACATCCCTGGCTCCTCCACAATGAGGTCCTTTTCATCTCTGCATTCATGCTCCTAAAATCCTGTTTTTGGTCAAAGAATAAAATAAAAGGAAGCAGAAAAATCATGATCAGTACAAATTTATGAAGAGCCTACTATGTGTCAGCTTTGCAGGAAGACAAAAGAGAAACCATTTCTGCCCCTTTAAGAGACTGTAATCTCTTTGCGGCAGGGATAGTTTCCTTTTTGTCTGTGCATGCTCAGGACCTAGTGCTTTATCCTAGTATCTTAGCAGGTGCCTTAGTAAACACTGGAAGGAATGAGTGCTTGCCCTCAAGAAGCTTATTATTGTAGTGACGTGTAAGTACACACTATCTACAGATAAATATAAAGTAATTAGGGGAGGAGAGGAGATAAGGAAGGGCCTGATGCCTCTGTAGGGTCACAACTGAGGTTGATGGGAGCTAGAATTCTAAGTGGTAAAGGTGAGAAGGGAGGGCCTTCCAGGCATGAGGCACAGCCTAGGCAAAAGCACAGAGATGGGAGAAGAATAATGTGCATGAAAACAGTAAATTGGCCAGTTCGGTGGGAAGGCAGAGTATGTGCAGAGGAATATCCCCATAAAAGGAAGATGGAGCCAGATGAGAAAGAGCTTCAGAAGCTAAAAAAGGTTGTTTTCTCCTGGAGTCAATAGGGAACCACTGGAGTTTTTTGAGTGCAGCAGTGACTGGAGTATGAAGTTGGTGGCTGGATTTGGAGGTGAAAGCCTGTTTCTGACACTAGCTCTGGAACCTTGGACAAGTCATGGGAACTCCGAGACCCTCTGTTTTCTCTTCTGCAAAATGGTGATAATAATGGTGCTGACGTTTCAGGGTTGTTGGAAGGATATGATGAAATAATACCTGTAAAGTGCTTTGCACACTTTAAAGGGCTGAATAACTGTGAGTCACCTCTTGCCTGAGAACTTTCCTAATCCCATCCTGCTCAGTGACCATGTATGGATCCAGTTATGCACTTGGAAGCATGCTGAGGGCAGGGATTGTATCTGCAGCACCTGCCGCATAGTAGGTACATAATATAATGCTTGTTGATTGAGGAAACTCTAGCCCCCTCAGGAACTCTCAGATCTGTAACTAGGGTGGGGCTGCAGGGCCTTTGTTCTCAGGCACTGACATTCAGAGAGCTCAAGCATCTGAAATAATTATAGGAGATTGTGCCTTGTAAAATTTGTTCTATTTACATTTTGACAGCACTTTCTCGCTCCTTCCTGGGAGTAGAAACAACTGAGTTTAGCACATCGTTAGCAAGAATAATTAAACTGGGAAGCTACCAGATGGAGCGCCCCCCTCCTCCTCTCCCCTCTCCAGCTGAGCTTCTTCCCAGCCCGGGCCCACCTTGCTCCCTCCCAGCAGGACCTCCAGGGTTGGGAAGTTCTCCTTGCCCCCTTCCCCTAGCTAGTGTTTGGTTTCTTCCCCCACCATGGGGCTGGGATCAGTGTCTTCCTTCACACTCCTTGGGATTTTGTCTTAAGTGCTTATCATGAATTACAAAGTTGGTTCAAGGACCCCCTTCCTACCACCTGCCTGGCCACTGGACCCAGATGGCTCTGAGGAGAAGGTGAGGCTGCACAGCCCTGCCTCACTTAAATCCAGTTCACTCGCCCGTCATGGCATCACCTTTGTGATGTCATGGTCCTCTTTGAGATCAAAGGACCAACGATCACCATCACCGCTCCATGCATCAACATTCCTGGCTAGAGCTCTGGAGCTCAGCTCTTCACCAGCCTTTGCCTTTCCTCAAGGTCTGGCACATCGGGGTGGGAAACAGGCTGTATGGTTGTGACTTCATGTGGGAGTCACTGCCTGCAGCGGTGCACCTCTGCCTTCCCCCCTCAAGAGCTTTCCAGACAGGAGGAGGGCTCCCACCAACCTCCAGCTCTGCTCCTCTCTGAGGGCCTGCTAAGCTGTAGATTCTCTCAACATTTCTGGCAGACAAAGGATGAGCATCCCCGTTAGACAGGTGAAGAAACTGGGGATCAGGTAAAATGACTTGCCCAAGGACACTTAAGCTTTACGTCTCTTGCTTTTACCCCCCTAAACCTTCTCCTCAGACCCATAATTTCTAGGCATCTTCTGTTTGCTTCGAAGCTCGGGAGGCGTTCTCAACTGTCTCCTCATCTCCTCAGGTTATCTCGTATTTACTTTTGTGTGCGTGTGCAATGTATCCACCAAAATGGGAAGTCTTGGTTGTCAAGGATTGTGGAGCCCGTGCCTGGCACCAAACGTAGCATAATTAATGCTTGTGGACTAATTTGTGTCCCCAACTTAACGTGGTGCTTTCTATATAGTGGGTACTTAATGTTTGCTGCATGAGTTTGAATAAAGAAGTATTTTAATGCAATAGAAAGGCACTGGACTGGGAGTTTGAGGTTCTGGGTTCAAACCCATTTACTTGCTCCAAAGGGGAAGGTTTAGACTAGATTACAACTGGATATCTTCCAAATTAAGTCTTTGTTGTTCAGTTGTGTCCAACTCTTCACGAGCCCATTTGGGGCTTTCTTGGCAAAAATTCTGGAGGGGTTTGCCATTTCCCTCTCCAGCTCATTTTACAGGTGAGGAAACTGAGGCCAACAGGGTGAAATGACTTGCCCAGGGTCACACAGCTAGCTAGTATCTGAAACGATATTTGAACTCAGGTCTTTCTGACTCGAAGCCCAGCACTCTATCCTCTGTACCACTCAGCTGCCCCAAACTGACATCTAGCCAGTAGCAATCATTCTTTGGTTTGTATTTATTTCATTCCATTCCATTATATTTATTCCATTCCATTCCAACAGCCCCACCCACCCACTCACCTGCACCATCATCTCACCCACTTCTCTCTATCTTTTCTATAGCAATGATATGGGAAACTCAGGCACACAGCCTGCAGAAATCCGGGATGGCGGAGGCTCAGAGCAGCCCTCTTAGAAAAGGAAATCTTGATAAAGCAGCCTGACTATTGTCATCCCCGCTTCCCTTTTCTAGATATTCACTAGCCATCTCCTTAATAGTAGAGGCAAACCAGGGCTGCCCTGGATGGGGCTCAGAGTCAGGAAGACCTAAGTTCAAATCCAGCCTCAGACAAGCTATGTGACCCTAGGCAAGTCACTTACCCACTGTCTGCCTCAGTTTTCTCATCTCTAAAATGGAGGTAATAATGGCACCTGCCTCCCTAGCTTGTTGTGAGGCTGAAATTAGATAATATTTGTAAAGTACTTAGCACAGGGTTTTGGCACATAGTTGGCCCTAAAGAAATGCTTGTTCCATTGCCTTACTTCCCAGGTACCAAAATCAAGCTCTATCCTTTGGCAGATCCTAATCTCTACCATTTTGTAAATTAAAAAATCCAGACTGCATTTCTTCTATGGTCTTGAGGTATGTCTCCCTCTCCACTGTTCCCCACGTGCTCCACTCATAACGCTGCTGGGTCTTTCAGGACCCAAGTGGCAGCTCCATTTGAGCCAGCGACTGGTGCTGCAGTCCAGGGGAGCGAGATGGTCCCGTGCTGTTTCCCCAATTATCTCAGACTTAGCTCCTTCTTATCCATCTTAGCTCTGTCCTGCTGGATGCCAAGATCTTTCCTTTTGGTCCAGAAAACAAAAGCACTATGAGGTTTAGGTCTGGCTTTTCTCCTTGTAAGTCTGCATTACCCCAACACCTCGGGGCAGTGGCCCCAGCTCTTCTTGGGTCCCTTGTGCCCCATCGCCCCCTCCTCCACTCGGGGGTGAAACATTTTCTTTAGCTTGAGTTTATTCTAGTTATCCGTGCTTCTGACACAGCACACTCTTTCATCCAGCTCTGTACCTGTGCTTGCCTGCATTTGCCATCCCTGTCTTTTTTTTCTAAGTGGATTGGTGAGGTCCTTGTGCAGCCACATCAGCTTCTTTGGACCAGGAATCTACCACCGATTTTGATCATGCATCCTAATAGGAAGCATCTTCAGAGTACACGTATATATACACACATATGAGTAGATATACATACATATTATAAATGAATATGTATGTATGAAAATACTTTCCAACTAAGGATACATAATCAAATACATCTGGAAATTTGTATATATTTATATATTCATATATATATATGTATATGTATACATCTATTTCTATATCATCTACCCACATGTGTTATGTGTATGTTTATATGTGTATATAGTAACAGACACACATATCTGTGTGTGTGTGTATATATACTCATAAATACATAAATATGGTATGTATTTATGGGTATATGTACATATATATTTAAATTAATTATATACATACTCTACTAATACATTATATATTATCAAACACAGAACTAGGAATCCAGAAAAGGTAAATTGTATATAAAATCTTTTTATTTTAATTAAGTAATGAAACAAAATCTTTTTGCTCTCACTGAAATATTATTAGCAGTAGATGTTTGACAAAAGCAATGTGACTAAAGAGATTTCACAGTTTTGGAAGATCTTGGTTCCCACTTCATGACACAGCCTTTGGAAGTCCTGCTTCTGAGTTTAGATTATTTCCCCACTTGGTTTTAATGGTTTTAAAAAAAAGATGACCCCAAGGTATGGAGGCCCACCTGGGAAAGGCCTGTCTTATCAATTGTGATGTTTGTTCTTCAGTCCCATCCCTAGATTATCAAAGATGTTTGTAGAAATTCAATTAGCAAGTTTCCTGCTTTTTTTTGGTGTCAATCAGTTGTTCTTGCAAACTAATAGAAGGTGTTGCATTTTTATATTTTTAACAAATGAGTTCAAAATCCACTGAAACTCTTTATTTGGAAGATTTTTAAACAAGTTAGAAAATTATTTCCAAATTTTTAATCATGTGTTTATAAGCTTGCAAAGGGGCACCGTTCATATCAGGTCTTGTGCCCTGGTGGGGGTGATTCTCAGTAGTCTATGTGGTCATGGAGGGTCCATCAGCTCCAGCCACTGTTTCCTTCACCTTCTTTGTAATCAATCTGGTGCCCTTGGCCACTCTTGGCAGGGCTGTATGACTTATCCGCCAAGCTCCTCTTTTGCTGGAAGAAGGAAGGAAGGAAGGAAGGAAGGAAGGAAGGAAGGAAGGAAGGAAGGAAGGAAGGAAGGAAGGAAGGAAGGAAGGAAGGAAAGAAGGAAAGAAGGAAAGAAGGAAGGGAGGGAGAGAGAAAGGGAGGGAGGGAGGAAGGGAGGGCAGGAGAGGAAAAGGAAGTGAGGAAGAGAGGGAGAATGGGAGAAAGAAAGAGAGAGAGGAAGGAAAGAAGGGAAGGAGGGAGGGAGAAAGATGAGAATGGGGACAAAGAGAGAAAGAAGAAGGAAAGAGAAAGAGGGAAGATTATCAAAAATTGATCATTTCAACTTTTTTCTGAACAATAAGCCCCTCTCTAGTATCTTGCAGTTTCCATAAATTACATGCCATAAGGTAAGCTTCTTGAGGGTAAGCATTTTGCTTGTTTTTATCTTTATATCCCCAGTACCAGTAACATACATAGTAGGTGCTTTTTGTTTCTTTGATTACTAAATGCCACCCTCCCCATCCACACTCCCTTTAGGTCTTTCTCTATACCCAGCATTCCCTCCCAAAGTCTACTCTGGCAGAAGTGGGACCTCTCCTCCAGGAAGGCCGGTCTTCCCAGTCTGAAGCACTTTCATTCAGAGCCTTTGTGGCTTTCTTATGCACTTACATATCCATACTTTTGTCATGCTTATTTGTGCACCTTTCTTGCTCCCCTCCCAGACTCTCAACTATCTAAGGCTAGGTGGGTTAGTCTTTCTTCTTTCTCTCTGCCACTTTCTCTGTCTTGCATCTTGGAGAAATGCTCTGGCTGGTGAATTTAAAAGGGTTAAAAAAGCAAGAGAGCTGGTGCCTTTGACTACAAGGACTGGGGGAAGATTCTCAGCTGAACAAGGGAAAAAGAAGAGCATGAAAGATTAAAGAGAGAATTTTGACTACATGAAATTAAAAGGCTTTGTCATGAATAAAATCAATGGAGATAGAATTAGAAGAGAAGAAACAGAGTGGTGGGAGAATATTTGTAGCAGAGCCCACCCCAAAGGCTGAAAGACAGGAAATTGAGATGAACATTGGAGATCATTCCCCAAGAGGTCATTAGTCAAAGGATATGAATAGTTTTCAAAAGGAGAACTGAAATCTATAAATGACCACCTAGAGACAAGCAGGAAATCACATAGAAATGCAAATGGAAGCAATTCTGAGGTTTCCATTCACACCAAGCAAATTAACCAGGATGACAAAAGATGAAGAACCATCTAGGTTGGAGGGGGCGCTGTGAGAAGATGCACACAGCCTCACACAGTTGATGGAGTTGTGGAGTGGCCTGGTTGTTTTGGATTTCAATTTGTAATTAAGGAAGATCCCACTATTAGATATACCACCCCCATATGGCCCCCAAGGAAGTGAAAGCCAGAAGCAAATGTCCCAAATAGTCTTGGTGGCGATGAATTGGAAACTGAACGAGTGCCCATCCACAGTGGGATGGCTGAAAACTATTTTGTGTAACTTTTTGTGTAACTCAGAGCTCAAATCCCTGGTAAGGTATCATAGTATGATTGTGCAGTAAGAAAGGACCAGTTCCTTTAACTGGTCCTCATATGGCATGCATTTGTATTTCACCATTTTGTACGTGTTTGTATTTATTCACTTTATACTGATGCCATCTATATTTATAGAGGTATTTCTCTCACCCATTAGCTCCTTGCCAGGAAGTATCATTCCATTCTTTGTCTGGGTATTGTCACTTGGTATCTGGAACATGGTAGACATGTCATAGAAGATTACTGATTGATTTGCTGTTCTCATTGGCTGCCTCTGGATACTCTCCAGCTCACCAATGTCCTTCCTGACTCATGGTGCCCAGAGTTAACTGGCAGTAGAGTCCCAGGCCATTTGCTTGGCACCATGGGGCTTTAGTGTATTTATTGTCAATGATTAAATGTTGATGGATTCAATGATATAGTAAATCATTCTTGTTCTCACTGTGACGTAAGGTTATAGGATGCTTATGGTTTCAAGGCGTGGGAGGTTCACTGGTGGGGGCTCCGAGACTTGTACACAGTTTCAACCCCCAAATCAGGAACATCCTCAAAGTTACAGTACAGGGCAGGTGGGGGCGGGGGTTGCATGTTATTATGTATAACACAAAAGGAGGCACCTGAATCCATCCAAGAGGAAGTGATGGCAATGTCTACAGACCTGGCTCGCGCAGACTGAGTGCCGGGTGACCTCAATCTCTCAGCTCCAGAGGGATCTCCCATGAATGAATGAAGGAATAAGTGAATGAATGAATGAAAAAGCATTTATTGAATCCTTACTCTGCACTGGGCACCGGGCCAATTGCTGGGGATACAAACACAAAAGACAGTCTCTGAGCTTAAGGAGTCTGTTACGCTCTACAAGACTTCCATCGAAGAGAGCAGTGGCTGACCTACACTGGTCAGAGTTTCACATTGATGAAATCACAGATCTAGACCACACAGAAAAGTGCCCCTCTAGACAGGATCAAACAACCAGCTACAGGAGCTTTGAGGGAAGAAAAGCTGCTCCGGAGGCAGTGAGGGGGTTCCACTTGACTCCAGGGGACTGGTGTCAGTAAACCCGAGTTCAAATCCTGCCTTAGACACTTCCTAGCTGTGTGACCCTGGGAAAGTCTCTTAATTACTAGGTGCCTCAGTTTCCTCAACTGTAAAATGGGGATAATAACCTACCTCCCAAGGTGATTGTGAAGACCAAATGAGATCATATTACTAAGGTGCTTGGCACAGTACCTGGCACACAGCAGGTGTTTAATAACTGGTTCCTTCCTTCCTATCTGGGTTATTGGGGAAAGGTTTCTAGAGAGGGAGGTGTTTTAGATTGATTTTAATGTAAGGGTAATAAATAGCTGGAGAGGGAAGGACAGGGAAGAGGATAGACTTTCCAAGTAGAGGAAACAAGATGAATAAAGGCACAAAAATCCAGCCCAAATTGGGGGAAATGGGGCATCAAGTGGTCATAGGCATCAGCTCCTTTTTGAAATCAGAGGAGGTGAGGAAATAGCATAGACCTCAGGATAGATGGAATTAATCTGTCCAACAAAAATCAATACCAAAAGGCAGGGGGAAAATCAGATACATTTGAAAACAGGGATATAATTGCTTCACTTCACACCTTCTGTCACCAGCTGAACATTTCAGGCCTGGGTTCCAGGTTTGCGCTGCTCCCAGCTCACTTCAAAGCACATGACAGCAGGAGCTAAACGTGGCATATTTGGGAACAATATCGAGACAAAACAGACCCACGAGAGGGGGATGTTCCTGGGACCATCTGCCTAAAAATGTTTGTGCTGGAGAGAGCAGGAGAGGGTCCAACCAGCCTTTCTGAGGGCTTACCTGGAGCTGTCCAGGGTCCCACTGGGAGCTCTTTAGTGCAGGCGCAGGGAGCCGAAGCAAGAGTCTGAGGACACTTTGCTGACACCAGTGTTATTGCTCGTTGCAACAAGAAAAATAATAGCTCATATTTACTCCCATCTTAAATTCTCTGTCCTGGCCCTGAGCTAGGGACTGGGAACATGAAGTCCAAAGTGGAACATTCCCTGCCCGCAAGCAGCTGACACTCTCCTGGGGGGCCAGGGGCGCAAGTACACAGCGGACAATTAGAACCCACCGCTGATGTTGACAGTCACAATGTAAAGGGAACAAACCACAACAAAACAATGAAAATGGAAGATCATGAAGTTAAATGCCGAGCTCAACCGTCAAAAAGAAATATTAGGAGTATCCCTTTCCCAGACCTCCACCAGTTCTTTACAGAGGTTCAGGATCATGGGGATGGAAGCCTGAATTAAATATCAGACTTGTTTCAGTATGTTGCTTAGCTTTGCTGAACTATGTTTTCCTTCTTTATTGGAAAGGATCAATTTCTGGAAGAGGACAAAGTGGGACAATAAACATTTTTTAAGCCTATATTGAGCCAGGCACTGAGTTAAATGCTAAGGATACAAGTGGAGAGAGAGAGAGAGAGAGAGAGAGAGAGAGAGAGAGAGAGAGAGTGTGTGTGTGTCTCTGGAGGAGCTTGGGCTCTACTGGGGGATGATAATACACAAAAAGAAAGTGAATGGCTGACCTCGGTCCACCCTCAAAATAAAGGTGCAGGGAAGAACTCATCGATAGGAAAGAGCAATAGTATGGCAATGGAATTCTCCGGGGTGAGAAAGTTTCATGATCTATGGATATTTTCAGGTGAAGAAGCCCCAGGAACTGAGGCAGTGAGCCATATTGATGGAAGTCAGAAGCAAAGGCCAGAGAGGCAGATAAGAATACGGTGGGAAATAAGGATGATTCAAAAACAAAAGATATCAATGAGATTTATTAAAATAAACAAAAAACAAACCCTGCCACTGAGCCCAAAGGAGCTCACTTTCTTCCTTTCCCTAAAAGGCCTCTTTCATACTATGTGTATGCACATGGACCCGGTTCAGTCCTGGGCAAGTCTGACCACCTACAAGAAGGGTCAGACTCCTTTTCTCATACTCTCTGGCTCATTACACCCAAATCCTGACACCCCAGGGAAGAATTGCCAAAGATTTAGGTCTGGCTCATGTCCAGGGTCTCCCCAAAGGGGAAGGGAAGGGGAATATAAAGGCACTCAATGTTATAACAAGATTGAGGGATGGGACAGCTATTGATTCCCCTCATACAAAAGAAATTCTTAACAAAAAAGCAACATGAACAAAGACTTAAAACAAGCAGCAATAATAACTACAGTTGTATTCTCCCATGAAGTTGAGACTTAAAACCATCAAAACATAAATCATTTGGAGGAATTGCTGAATAGATATTTTACATTTCATTTCAGCTCTTCACTGTGCAAACAACTACCTGCAGCTCTACATCTCCTGGCAAGCCAGGGCAGGGCCTGGGCTCATTCTCTTGTTAGTGGTCATCTCCAATGAAACATCACCCTCTCACTTCAAGTTAGGTCCAACTGAAGGACTGCTGACCACCCAAACTCACAAGGTTGCTGTCCAGATGCATCTTGTGATCACAGTTTGGTCACTTCCAATCAGGCACCGAAACCCAAAGCAGAAGAGAGAACCGGGGCCCCCAGTTCGAGCTCAGTTACCTTCTGCACAGGTGTGATTGCTTTGCTTCTGGAGCAGAGGGCGATGAAGCTGTCTTCTCCCCTCATCACCACACGGATTGACTCATATCGTTGTCACATGATGTGCATTTTAGAGGGAAAGTCATTGCCTTTTAGATAACGAGTCAGCGGCTCTTCCTGCCAAATGGCCAATAAAGGGATTTTTTCATCATCTCAGAGCACCTGAGTCTTTTAGTGGAGACACAATCGGCTATTCAGAGATGGGAGGGCAGCTCATGGCTCCTCCATGGCAGTTGAGACAAGCAAATGTGAGATAATTTCAATAAAAGGAGAGAACTAACAACTGGGGATAGGAAATATTAGAAAAGCCTTCTGTAGGAGGTGATGACGATGATGATGGTGGTGATTATAATTATTATTATTAATGACAACAACAAGAATAGCTGACATTTATATGGCACTTTAAAGTTTGCAAAGCACTTTACAAATATCCCATTTGATTCTCACAAAACCCTAGGAGGCTGATGCCGCCGTTATTCCCATTGTATAAATGATGAGAACTGAGGCTGACGGGGGGTTAAATGAGCTGCCCAGCTATCAGACTTTATCCACTGTCAAATTTAAACTCGAGTCTTCCTGACTCTAAGTCCAGTGTTCTATCCATTGTGCCCCCTAGCTGCTCTAGCTGGCACCTGAGCTTGTCCTTTAAGGAAGCTAAGTTTTCTAAGAGGTAGAGGTTAGAGGGAAATGTCTCCCAGGCATGAGAGACAATTTGTACAAGGGCAAGAAGGTGGAAATTGAGTTTAGTGAAGAGCCAGTCAGGAGGCAAATTTGGCAGGAACACGGAGTGCATGAAGAAGGACAATGGGGACCCAGCCTGGAGTGGTGGATGGAAATCAGGTCCTTCTTCCTGTGGCTCTGTGCTACCTCCATATTGTTCCCCAAAATGCTAAGTGTACCTCCAGTCATTGTGTGCCTCATCCTCAGATACCACCAGCATCAGGGAAATGCCAGGGGAGAACAGGTGGGTTCTGCCAATCTGGAAATGCTTTGCCCATGGGCCTGAAGACACTTGTTTCTCTTCTCCAGAGACCAGCCTGGTTCAGTACAAAGATTCAGCCCAAAGGCTGTGCTGGCAGAGAAGAGGGTTTTGGGACACAGCGACTCCCAGAGACCATGTAGAGATGTGGACTGTGAGGGAGGAAGGGCCAACCACGTCAATGAGTCACAGATCCTTTCAAGGAGACAAGGATTTGCTCCATCATGAGCCTTCTAGCCATGATTTCATTTGATAGTCATGATGTCCTTGAGGCATTGAAACTCATAGACTTAGACCAACCCATAACAGAAAAATATGCCAGACAGAAAAGTGATCATTGGCCACCACTTGGGAACCTCCAATGAATGGGAATACATCCCTCCATTCCACCCCTCCATTCCTCCTTGGGACGCCTCTCATTGGCCCACTCTTACTGAAAACAGGCTGGTTCTTTTAACCAGCCGGTCAAGCAAGCAATGGGCACTATTTGTCACCTATGTGGTTATATAATAGGTTGTAACAAGTTATACACAGAATAAATTGAAGATTAATCAAAAAACATTCATTAAGCATTTACCATGTGCCAGGTATTGTGATAAGCACTGGGGATACAAAAAGAGGCTTCAGACAGTCCCTGCCCTCAAGGAGTATGCAATCTAATTGACATAAAAATGTGTTGTTTGAGAAACACAGAGGCTCTGGAATCATAGAAAACTTAGCAGTGAGTGAAACATAAGAAGGCTGGAAAGTGGGGGGAGGTTATGAAGGGCTTCAAATGCCCAATGGAGGATTTGATATTTGGTACTTGAGCAGTGTCTGAGGGAGAGAAAAGGATCTATGAGGCAAAGGTGAGGAGGGAGGGCATTTCAGCACTGAGGATAGCCCAAGGCACATAGATGGATACCAAGTATTATGTGTGAGGAGCAGAGAGCCCAGCCAGAGGGTGTGGAAGGGGAAATAGTGTGGTAAGTTAGGACTAGGAACTTTAAAAGCCAAACAGAAGAGTTATATTTGATCACAGGGAGCCACTGGAGTTTACTGAGTAGGGGAGGGTCATGGTCCAATCTGTGCTTTGGTGGCTGAGTGGAGGATGTGTTGGAGACCAAGGAGTCCATCGAATTAACATAGGAGATGTGATGAGGGGCTGCACTGAGATGGTTACTGAGTGGAGAGAGAGAAGGCACCGTATGCAAGAGATGTTGGGGAGGTAGAAAAAGCAAGATTTGGCCACTGGTTGGATCTGTGGGGTAAGAGAAGAGGGGCAGTCAAAGATGACAAACTTGGGAGACTGGCAGGGTGGTAAGGTCTTCAAGGGAAAGAGGGAAGTTGAGAAGGGTTTAGGGGGAAAGACAATACTGTGTGTCTTGAATGTGTCGAGGTCGAGATGGCTATGGGATGTCCAGTTTGAAAGAGTTATCTGCAGAGCAGTGAAAGATGTTAAACCTTAGCTCACTGAGGCCTCAAATCAGCACAGGCATCACAGGTATCATCACTCCTATTTCACAGATGGAGAAACTGAGGCTCAGAGAGGTTAAATGAATTCCCTGCAGTCACACAATGAGGAGTAGGATTCCAACCTGTGTTCTCTGAACTCCAGGTTCAGCACTCTGCTCATTCTAGAACCCTGGAGAGTACCCAGGCTCTAGAGCTAACTCTGAAATTTTGCTAGATATGTGGCCCTGGTTGCTTTGTCTCTGGTCTAAGGTGATCCTATCTGTCATGTGAGAACAGTGATCCTTGGCCTCTCCACTTCAGAGGCAGTTGGCAGGCTCTGAGAACATCTGTGGTCCTCTGGTCCTCGACCCATGAGTGGAGTGATTGCTTGGCGTTGGCTGTTATTCTAATCTGCAAAGCCGGCAATCAAGCTGGTGTGCTTCAGGAAACCTTGCCACGGTGATTGCTTTCAAATAAAAAACAAAGTAAGGGGCTGATGGAGAAAACAGGAGTTAAACCCATGATTCCCCCCACACTCCAGTAATCCAGACCGAGACATAAACTCACTTTTATGATTTACGCACAGATATGGACCAGAACCACATGGGATGGGGAAGTGGGGGCTGCTCACCCTCTGACCCTGAGCAAAGAACTCCCACAAATCCATCAAAGTGGACCCTTGCATGGGTCCCTCTCCCTACGGGAACCAGCCTGGGCTCTGGACTCAGGTTTCTGGCTTCTAAGACTCTGGACCTCCCCAGCCTTCCTCCAGGGTACCTGTCAACCCTTACCTGCTTCCATGACTTCTAGGCACTTGATCGTTTGTCCTGCTGGCACCGATGGTCCTTCCCAGGCCTCTCCCACGCCCTGTTGCCACCCACGGCTAAGCAGCAGCAAAGTCATCCTTCATCCCAGTAAGTGTGTGCTGACATTTCCGCAGCAGCCACTGCTCGGTTCTCTGGGCAGCCACTCAGCTCACCCTCCCATCCACCAGGCCATGTGTATATTTTTCTTCTCTGGGATTGAAAATAATTTCTTTAAACAAGTTCTAACTGGGGATTGTTTTCCTCTTTCTATTTAGAAAAGCTTGTGTTGCAAAGCAGCCCCTGAAGATGATAAATTGTGGGAACCTGGTGGGAAATAGGGAATTCTTTCTTCATGTAAATAGAAGGGAGTTTGTCTGCCTTTTGAAGGCTTCCACAGCTTTTCAAGTGGTTGGAGCCAGATTCTTAGGGGCTTCTTTGCATGACCAAATGGAGTATTTAGTGGTCAATGAGGCATTTTTCTTATTTTTTAAAATAAATTTTTATTGATGCTTTCTGTTTTTTATAACACCATAGTCTCCTATGCATACACCCCCTCCCCCTCCACCCCTACCAAGAGCCATTCCATAGGACTAGTATTTTGGAGAAAGGAAGAAAAAAATCTGCACATCTGACTGACACATTGAAAAAGTCCAAATCCTGTATAGTTTATAACATCTGTGGACCTCTCACCTCCATGAAGGTGTTGGTTAGGTGAGTCTTCTGGTATCTCCTCATTCAAATCCTGCTTGATCTTTATAATTCTGTTACATTTAATTTTGATTTTTTTTGCTGTCATAGTTCTTTCCATTTATGTTGTGGTAGTTATCGTGCGTCCTGTATTCTTATCTCTATTGACTTTCCCCTGCATCCATTCATATCCATCTTCCCAGGCTTTTCTGGATTCACCACACACACATCATTTCTTATAGCACAGGAATATTCCTTCACATTCATGTAGCATAGTTTGTTCAGCCATTCCCCAATCAATGGGCATCAACTTTGTTTCCAATTCTTAGCTATCACAAAAAGTGATGCTATGAATATTTTGTCGTATGTGAAGACTTTTTTCTTATCGATGGTTTCTTTTATCACAGTGCCAGACAGACAGCAGACATTTAATAAATGCTTATCTATTGATGAGCCAGGTAATGGAGTCTCATTCAAAAGGTATGGACAGTTTAGACACTTTATTTGCCTAAATTCTAATTACTTTTCAAAATGGTTCTACCAGTTCACAGTTCCAACAGTGTATCAGCATAACCTATCATTCCACAACCTAACACTGTCACCATTTTTGATAATTTTGGCCAATTTACAGGGCATGAAGTGAAACTTCAAGCTTGTTTTGATTTGCATTTCTCTTCTCATCAGTGATCCGGAGCATTTTTCACATCATTACAAATATTTTGTACTTCTTTTGAGAAGTGTTTGTTCCTATCCTTTGACCATTTATCTATTGGGAAATGGCTATTAGCCTTATATACATTGCTTAGTCATTTATATATAGGGGATATCAAACCCTTGTTAGAAAAATTGGATACAATTTCTTCCCATTTGACCATTTCCTTTCTTATCCAAGATGTATTAATGTTGTCTATGCCAAGGCTTTTCAGTTTCAGGAAATCAAAGTTGTGTTTTCTCTTCTGTAATTGCCTATATCTCTTGTTTGATAAGAATACATCTCTTATCCATAACTATGAAAAGTATATGATCTATTTTTCTTCTAATCTTTTGTGGTTTTATCTTTTATATTAAGGTCGCATATACATTTAGAATATATTATGGAATATGGCATAAGGTATTGGTCTAAACCTAATTCTTGCCAGATTGCTTTCCGATTTTGCCAGAAGTTTTTATCAACTAGGAAATATTTCAATAGATAATTTATGTTTTCCACTTTATCAAACACTGAGTAATTGAGTTCTATTTTTTTAAATATCCCTTGTCTTGTCTGTTGATCTATCTCTCTGTTCTTTAACCAATGACATATGGCTTTGGTGATTGCTACTCTAGAATATAGTTTGAGGTCTATTTACTTCTTTTCATAATTTCTCTTGATATTCTGGACTTTTTTGTTTTATCAAACAACTTCTGTTGTAATTTTATCAAGTTTTGTAAAGTATTTGTTAGTGTTGTCATTTTGGGTCATGTCAGACTCTTCATGACTCCATTTGGGATTTTCCAGCAAAGATGCTGGAGTTATCTGCCATTTCCTTTTCCAATTCATTTCACAGTTGAGGAAACTGAGGCAATCAGAGTTGAGTGACTTGCCTAGGGTCACACAGCTAGTAAGTGTCAGAAGCCAAAACTGAACTCTGGAAGATGAGCCTTCCTGACTCCAGGCCTGGCACTCTATCTTCAGTAATTTGATTGACATAGCATTAAAAATGTAAATTAATTTTGGTAGTATTGTCATCATTGTATTGGGCCTGCCTTTCCATGAGTACTGAACAGTCTTCTTGCTACTTAAGTTTTTCTTTATTTCTTTAAGGAACATTTTATAATTGAGTTGATACAAATCTTTTATGAGCTTTGGAGGTTGATACCCAGATAGTTTATGCATTTTGTACATATTTGGAATGAAATTTCCCTTTCTATTATTGTTTCTTGTATTTTATCATTATTATTATTACACAGAGATGCTGTTGATTTTTGAGGATTTATTTTGCAACTTTGCTTAAGCTATTGTCTCATTTTGTGTTTTTGCTGATTCCCCAGAGTTTTCCAAGTAAGCCATCTATCAACAAATGGGGACAGTTTTGGTTCTCCTTTACCCATCTTGCTATTGCTAGAATTTTTGGTTCTATATCAAACAATAGTGGGAGAGAGGACATCCTCGCTTCACTCCCTTACATAGTAAGAAAGATTTTAGTGTATCCTCCTTGCATATGATAACTTGGTTTTCATTTTAGACAGTTGCTTTTTAGGATAAAAAATTTTTAAAGTTCCTCCATGCCTATACTTCATAGGACTTTTTTAGCATAAAAAGAATCTTATACTTTGTCAAAGGCTTTTTCTGCCTCTGTTGAGATGATCATATGGCTTGGAATGTTTTGGTTTTTAACATGATTAATTATGTTGATAGTTTTCCTACTGTTTAACCATCCTGGCATCACTGGTATAAATCCCACTTGATCATAATGAGTGATTTCTTGGATAAATCATTGTAGTTTGATAAGATTTTGTTTAAAAATTTTAAACCAATGTTCATTAGTGATATTAGCCAATGGTCTTCTTTCTGTGTTTTATTTTTCCCCGCAATGATCTGTTTTTCTTGGATAATTTCTGAAATTACATTAATAATCTCAAGTCAATTCAATGAACATTTAATAATTGCCTATTTTGTATCAGGAATTGTGCCAAGAGATTTTATTTCTGTGAAACATCAATTCCTTTAAAAGGCTTCCATGACCATGATTTCCATAGGTTTGATATTTACAGGAATCTCAAAAGGTGTATTGGGAAGGTATTATTATCTCCAAGCAATAAATGAGGAAACTAAGACTCAGATCGATGATGATGATGATGATGATGAAGAAACTAACATCTATATAATGCACCCTGAAGTTTGCCCACATGATCTCATTTTGTCCTCACAACCACCTTTTGGGATAGGGACTCATATTTGGTCCATTTTACAGATGGGCAAACGAATGCCCACTGTGATTAGGCAACCTACCCATGGAAGAGGGACTTGATCTGAGCAATGAAGGTAGCATGTCCACTGGTGGGGGATGGCGGTGGGGAAGGGGAGAAAGCAAAGAACAAAGGGATTAGAGGAAAGGTGGTAGAATTTAATTCAATTCCACAAAGCTCCATGAAGCCTGCTCTTCAGGCCAAGCTAGGGGGAGGCATGGAAGACATGGGCCATCTCCAGGAGATCACCACTTGGTTATACATCACTGTAACACATGGCAGAACACAGTGAGTAAGAGGGTAGAGACCATGCTCTAGGAGGAGTGAGAAAAGGTCAGGAGTGTAGCAAGGGAGAAAGGACATTGATTTTAGAATCAGGGAGCCTAGGTTTAAATCCAGTAGTCTGCCACGAGCTGTGTGTCCTTGGGCAAGTCATTTAAGTTACTGGGTTTCTTCCTCATCAGCAGAATGAGGAGAATGGCCACCAAGGTTCCTCTTCACTAAATCAGTAGTTCTATGACCAAAAATCCCAATTATTAGAGTGATACAAAGTTTGGAATTCCAAAGTTGGAATGGGCTGCCTTGAGAGGTGCCAAGCTCTCCCATCACTGGATGCCTCCAAACAGAGACTGGATGTCCAGTTGTATGTTGGAGGGGGGTGCTTTTTGGGAGGATCTCAGATCGATGGCCTTAGTACCCACATGGCCAAGGTAGTCATGCCCGACTCCCAGATTCTATAATTTGGTGATGTTTACCAGGGAGATCAAGAAAGGCTTCTTGGAGGTGGTGGATTGTGGGCTTAGAGCTCTGAGTTCAGCATCTGGGGCTCTCCTGAATCTGGCAACGCCTTCTTTTGCAGACACATGCCACACAATTCTCCTTCATATACTTTACATTTCAGCCTAACCTGCTTCCTTGTTGTTCCTCTACGCCATTTCCCTCTTCATGTCTTTGCATAGGCTGGCCACCATGCCTAGAATACCCCCATAGGATCCTAGCTTTAGAGCTGGAAGGAATCTTAGAAGGCCAGTGAGTCTAACCCCTCAGAACTGAGGCAGGCAGTGGTAGAATAATTTGCCCAGGGTCACACATCCTAGAAATTAGTAACTGTCTGAGGCTGAATTTGAAACCAGAACTTCTGACTCCAAAGCCAGGGCTCTTTCTACAGTCTGACACAAGAATGGAGTGTGGAGGCAGGAAAAGGAGGTGGGGCCAGATTGTAGAGGGCCTTGAATGCCAGACTGAAAGGTTTAGATTTTCCAGTGGCCTGTGTTTAGGGACGGTGAAGTGTGTGATCAGAGCAGAGTGTGAATATTGGAGGAGGGTAGGGGACACAGAAAGAAAGAAATCAATGTGAGATTTTTGAGAAACGAGAGAGCAGCCTAGGGTGGTACGAAAAGCCTGGATTTGAGATTACAAGGCTTGGGTTTGAAGCCAGCCTCTACCACCAGCCGCCTGGGTGACCTCAGACAAGTCCCTAGTCCTCAGTTTCCTCATCAGTAACATGAGGGAGCTGGACAGGACGGCCTCTGAGGGTCTGTCCGGCTCTAGGTCTATGACCCTCTGCTCACTCTTCGGTCTGGGTCTGGCCTGGACGATCCAGGGCCTTGAACACCAGACAGGGGTTGACACCTCAGGAGGCAGCTCCAGGCTCCTGCTGGCATCACTTAGGTGGGGATAGCACCTGGCAGGGGTCATCGGAGTGGACAGTTGGTCCTGCCTCATGTTGTTTACTTCCCTAGTTCCAAGACAGAGCAGGGAGGCCTCTCAGGCCTGGCAGGGGCAGCCTCTGGGGCAGAGCAGGCAGCCTGTTTAGTTAACATGGAAGGATGTGTCTTAAATGCATTTGTACTGTTGCCAAAGAGATACCTCAGATCCAGGAAAAAGCAGGAGCAGCCTCCAAGGGAGAGCATGGCACAGCCCGCAGGGTGGCTGAGCACCGGAGAGCAATCAAATCGACATTTCTCGAGCTCTGTCCATCCCGGGCCCAGCTCTGCTCTGGAGATGCTTCTCCTCCACTCAAGAACCTCCAGTGGCTCCCTAGAGCCTCCAGGATAAGACACAAGCCCCTCTGCCACAAACTGCCTCTGAAATCTCTTTTCAGACTCACTATCAATCCAAAAGCACTTATAACGCTCCTCCTATGTGACAGGCCACCTGTCTACCTGCTAGTCCTTGTCTGTGCTGCTCCATCTCTCATCTCCAAGCATTTGCCCAGGCTGCCCCCCATGCATGCCTGGCATTCTGCCCCTCTTCACCTCATACTTGGAGGCTCAGCTCATGAGCCTTCTCTTTTTCCCTGTTGTTCTCCTTTCCTTCTCCATCTCTGAATGACTTTGAATTTTCCCTGTACATAAGTTGTGTCTGTTCATCTGTATAGGCATCAGAGTTCTGCTGTGTCTGTGTCCCCAGCCCCCAGCACAGTGCCGGGCACACAGTAGACACCCGATGCATCCTTGTGGGGATGGCCACTGTTTTCCCCCCAAAACAGCTCCAAGAGTATAGGGATTGCACCTTGTTTCAAGGCTGGATCCCCAGCACCCAGAATGGCCTGGGTACTGAATATTGGGACCTCTTGGCATTTGCTGACTGAAAGAATGTCAGCCACAGTCAGGCCTCCAGAGGCTGTGAGCACAGAGGAGCCAGTGGCAGGCAGCCCTGGAGGCCCCTCAAGCAGGAGGAAACCCTTCCCTAGGAGAGGCCAGGGCCAGCTTCTCCCAGGAGGATTGTTTGGCCAGCTTCCTGATTTCCTCCCCTCACCCCCTGCTCCAAGACCTTGTCCCTCCTGGGGCCAAGGTACTTTATAAATGGAAAGTGAATCACAGAGGTCTTGGACCTGGAAATGACAGAACATGCAGGGGAGGCCATCGGAGGGAGGCTGGGCCCCTTCCTCCCTGGGGCAGGAAGGCGCTCTCCAGAGGATGCCTTCGGGAGCCCGGCCAGGGAGGCCTGGATCACCCCTGAAGGAAGGAGGAGGAGGAAGCCCTTCTCAGCTGTTTTTGAATTTCATTTCCCAAAAAAATGGTCAGGATGTCCCTCCCTAAACAGGGATGTTGGTGCAGGGAAGCAGAGGTGGAGCCCCCTCCGAGGGATGGGGTGTGAGAGGCCAGCATAGGACTACAGGGAAGAGGAATAAACAGGTTTCTGTCCCCACTCAGGCTCTGCTCTCTGGGACTTTCCAAACCATCTCTGTCTCCTGGCAAATTCAAAACCCGCCTCCGGCCAACATTTATTAAGCACCTACTGTGGGCCTGGCCCTCTGCCAGGTACTGGGGATATAGACTGAAGCCAACCAGGGCCTGGGCTCCAGACTCAGCTCTTCTCCTGGGTGGTCTCAGCTGCCTCCCCCTCATTCGGAAGGCTTTAGACTGGAGGCTGAGGGAGCCCAGGGTCTTAGAGGTGGGGGCCCTCCTGGGAAGGCCATTGCCAAAAGATGTCTCAGTGGCCATGTCCTAAGAGCCCCAGCAAGGGGAAGCCATTCAGGGGGTGAAGGAGAGGGAGAGAGAAGAGGGGGAGAGTGGGAGAGAATGGAGAG
>CM053625.1:323462261-323483595 GCA_028646595.1 Phalanger gymnotis | reverse complement strand
TACATTTGGATTCCTAAGAGCGGCTCACCACCTGTGTGACCTAAGACTTAGTAAGTAAGCATGGAGGGAGGGGTCCAGCCCAACCCTCCCTCTGTGACCCAGGAGATGACATTTCACAAGGACCATGCAAAATCACAAAAAAGGAAAAGCTGCCTGCAGAAGGTGGCCTAGATTCTTGCAATGAGCTGCCACTCGATCTCCCTCCCATACTGGTACATCTTACACTTTGTTACTGTCTTTCCCCATTAGAGGGGAATCCCCTTGGGAGTAGAGCTTATTTCCTTCTTTTTCCCATGTATCCCAGCACCCTGCATAGTACCTGGCACACAGAGATCATTTCATACATTTTTGTTGATGGATTGATTAACAGGGGAGACATAATAAGACAGAAATTCACAGGAAAGCAATCTGAATGCCTTAGTGGACCTCAAGACTGGGATTTGTCAACAACATAATAGTGAAGCCAAGAAAGCCAGTGTGCTCTTTGCCTGGCTTCGGTGGGGCCCCAGCCCTAGGACAATGGCCCAAAGGACAGTTGAGAGGCTGGGCTCAGTTCAGGAGGAATATTGACAAGCTAGTATCCAAGGAGGGCAGCAGGACAGCTGTGAGGCTGGAAAGGGGCTGCCTAAGAAAGGGCTGGAACTTGAGGCTTGGAGCCAAGGGGAGAGGGAGATATGACTGACTTTAGGCATTGGCTGTTATGTAGGAGAGGGATTATGGGACTTTGGGACCCCAAAGGGCACACCCCATCTTCAATCTTGCAGGCCTTGGCGTTTACTAGGTGCCAAGCACTGTGCTGAATGCTGAAGAAACAAAGAAAAGAGCAGCCATGTTTCCCTGCCCTCCGAGAGCTCACCCAGTAATGGCGGAGGCCTGCAACCACCATGCAGACAAGGCCAATGAAGAACAGCTGGGGCAGGGAAGGCCTCCTAGAAAGGGGCCTTTGAGACAAGTCTTGAAGGAAATCAGGGATTTTGAGGGGTGGAAGGAGATGGAGCATCTCAGGAATGGGGCAGCCAACCCCAAAGCACTAGGAGATGGAGCATCGGCCACCAGGCCCGTGTCACCGGACGAGGGAGGGCACGGAGGGGAAGCATGTTTGGAAAGACTGGGAATATAAGTAAGGGGCCAGATTCTGAAGGACTTTCAAAGCCAGAGGAATTTCTATTTGATCCCAGAGATGAGTTTATTGAGTCGGGCTGTGTAACATGATCAGAACCAGCCTTAGGAAGACCAGTCTGGCAGGTGAGTGAGGAGGTGGAGGGCACACAGGGAGAAGCCTGCCACAGACCCAGGGAGGAGTCACACTCTCAAGTGCCAAACAAAAGACTTTGTGCTTTGTCTCAGAGCAGGGGCTGAGTACAAGAGGAGATGGGAAGAGAAACAACAAGATTGGGCCTCTGGGCAGGTCTAGTGGAGACCAGGGAGAGGGAGGAGTCGAGGACACCAGAGCTGTGAAGCAAGGGGAAGGGAAGGATGGCAGTGCCTAAGATAGAGAGAGATGGAGAGACAGATAAGAGGGAGAGAGAGACAGAGACAGAGAGAGAAAGGGACAGAGATGGATGGATGAATAAGAGATAGATAGATAGATAGATAGATAGATAGATAGATAGATAGATAGATAGATAGATAATAGTTGGGGAGAGAGATAATAGAAAGATAGACTGAGTAGACAGACAGATGTAGAGACAGACAGACAGAAAGAGCCTGGGGATTAGGCCTGTGATTTCCTTAGCCTGCAGGACTCCCAGGTGAGGAGGCTCCTTCGCTCCTTCCCTTGAGGCAGACAGGCCCTCTTCTGCACCTCCTACTGGCAGAGAGCTGCCTGGGGGCCTGATCCAGACTTGAACCAAAGGCTGCCTGACCCTGATGAGGGATCCAGCTCTGCTAAGCTGGGCTTCTTCCCAAGGGTTCTACCAGCGCTAACTGGTGGTGTGTTCTAGCCCCCTGTGCTGGTGTCTGACTCTCTCACTAAGCCTACCATGAGGGCAGAAGTAGTTTCTCCAAACTCTGCGTCTCCCTAACACCTACATCAAAGCCCCACACGACATCTGGCATGTAGTAGGTGCTTAATAAATACTTGCTGGGTTGGCTTGGATTGTAATACATGTTCGTTGACTGAGTGTGTGACTGAATAAATTACTTTACACAGGGGTCTACAAAGCCTGTACTCACAATATTCCCTCTAAAGGAGATGGGCTACACATTGTTTATCCCCATTTCATAAATGAGGTAAAGTGCCCACCCACGGTCACATAACTAGAGCTAAATCTCACACCCAGGACCTGTGACTCCTGCAGCTTCTTGTACTTTCTCCCATCCTCCTGACTAGAGTGGGCATCTGTGACGAAGGCCACATTGGAAGCAGCCCGTGGGGGGTGGGGCTGTCCCACAATCTCCTGCGGAAGAGCCAGTTGTGGCCTGCCAGTGACATCAGGTGCCTCTACAAAAGCCAGGGAGGCAAAATTCTCGATTATCTCTCTTCTTCCAGCTCCCAGAGGTGAGGAAGGAGGTTTGGACAAGAGCCCAATCCAGATGAAGCATCTCATTCCCTCCCCCACTCTTGGGCACCTTATCTCCAAGCTGTGAGGGAGTGAGCCTGCCTATCCTGTGCAGGCCTGTCATGCCCCCCCAGGTAACCCAGCCCAGCAATGTTTCCAGGACCAAGAGAAATGAACAGGCCAAAGAAACAGAGACACTGTTGTGAGACTCCCGTAGGAAAAAAGTCCAGCATCCCACTGTCATCTGTGCACAAGGCCTCCTCAAGAATCTAATTTGTATTTGTATTTTCTAACAAATCCCATCTGTCCAAATTTGAGTCTGATTTTTTTCTTTTTTCGTTTTCATCGGAGGGAGTGCCGTGTAGTGGAAAGAGCCCTGGAAAAGAGGACCTGAGCTCCAACCTTCAGTTTCTTCATCAGGAAAATGGGGATAATATTGCTACTTCATTGAGGTTTTTCTCCTTTTTAAATATTTTTTTTTGTTATAAGGAACGGAGGACTCTTTGGATTGTGGGGATGAGAGTTATTAAAAAACTAGAGATATCAATAAAAACCTAAAAAATTAAAGGGAGGAACACCTGGCTCTGAATTCAAAGAAGCATGAGAAGACGTATGGACCGATGCAGAATAAAATAAAAGGGGCCAGAGTCCAACACTGTCCACATCGTTGTGCTGATAATGACCAAGACTGAGCCTGAACATGATTCAGAAAAGTGGTTGTCCCTCCCACCCTTGTCTACAGAGGTGGGGGGCTGCGGGTGTGGATAGCGATCCGTACGCTTTCAGACTCAGCTGGTACTCGGACTGGTTTTGCTGAGCTACTTTTATCTTTTTTATCCTTTGTTAAGATGGTATCTCTGTGGGGAAGAAAAGGAAGGAGGAATGTGATTTGAAATGAAGGGGAGCAGAAAACACATCAGTGGATCTTTTGGCAAGACCCAAGTAAATGCCAGAGTTGTTGTCTGTTCTCCTCTGGGGACAAAGGAATCCAGAAGGGGGAGGGGAGGGAGGAAATCTGTTGAATTGAATTCATTCAATGTCATTGTCCTGCTCAACAATTTTTACCGGCACCTTCTCATTTCCAGGATAAAATGTAAGCTGTCCCCCCAAGCCTGATATTTGTTGTTGTTGGGTCATTTCGGTCGTGTCTGACTCTCCAATCCACATGAAAGACTGTAATGGGGTGAAGACTTGAGCACTTGCTTTGGGGCTGACTGTAGGGGGCCTTAGAGAAGGAAATGTCCAACTCTTCCAGTACCTTTGCCAAGAAAACCCTGTGAAATGGAAATTCAACTGAATATTTTAATATTTGAGTGCTAACCTAAGGATCTGGTGACTGGAGACAATGGAGTTGTTGGACTTACGGGATTATTCCTCTTCAAGATTTAGCCACAATTTTCTTGTGTCCAAAGGCCCGTCCAAGCTCCAACCTTCTATGTTCTTTGCTCTCAGACCCTTCCCAGATCTAGCATTCCACAGTCTACATTCTAGAATCTTCCTCATGTTCAGTGTTCTAGGACCCCCTCCTTATCACTGCTGGCTTGTTCTCTCCTATGTCCTAAAGCCCTCTCAGAGCTCTGACATTCTGCATTCAATTCAAATCTCTCCTAAACCTTGGTGAACTCAAGTTCCATCCTTTAACGTTGTAATCACTATGGCCCCAAACCCTCTCCTTGGACTACACACACACACACACACACTCATTCTGCATGGTAGACCAGGAGGCCTGGTTCTAATCAGCCTTGGTAAACTGGATGCCCCAGAGGGCAGCCACCATGCACCACTGGACCCCAACATCCTTACCAGACACAGGGGACTACTCGGAGTTCAGACCTTAGTGACCGAGGCTGCCAAAGGCTTCACCATCTCCGTGGGTCACATCGCCTTACTTGAAAGAAAAAAAAATAACCTTGGGGAGGAGGATGGGGAGGAGGTGAGAGATGGGAAAGAGCAAACGAAATTTTTGTTCTCTTCCTGAAACAAATGTTTGTGCAGGAAAGGACCAGAGAGGCTGGAGGCTGGCGCCCACACATCATCTGAAGAGATTTAGGCAGTATTGTAAAATAAGAAAAGGCTGAACGAAGTGAAAGGGAGTCAGCTGAAGGCACTCCCAGGATTCAGCCAGGACGGAGAGGGAACAGTGAAGAGAGTCCTTGAGCGACAAGCAAGGCTCAGGCTGAGTCCCATCCAGAGCCGGGACTGAATCCCAAATCCAGTGTGGACTAGTGTCTAACCCTGGGGAAGCTATAGAAGGCCTCCAGGACATCTTCATCCAACCCAAACCTGAATAAGGATTCCCCCCATCCCAACTGTTCCATCGAGTGACGTGGTCCTCCAGCCTCCTCGTGAAGACTTCCCAAAGCAGCCTAGCCCGCATCTAGCTGGCTCTGACTTGGAAGCTTTTCCTGAAAACCAACCTCCACTGGCCTCTTGCACTTTTCACCTATCACTTCAGGTTGTGCCTTCTAGAGTCATGCAGAACAAGTCTAGTCTGCCTTCTACTACTCTGGGCCTGTTTCTCCATCTCTCACATGGGGATGATAGCAAGCCTGTATTCCCAGACTCTTGGAGTTGGGGTGAGAGAAGTGTTCGGCAAAGCTGAAAAGACCAGAGGAACGTCAGCCAGTCTTGTTCACCTTGGTCAACTGAAAGGACCTGCCGTCGCCCATGTGATCGCGGTTTATTACTGTGGAGGCAGTAATGAACCAACCCAGCTTCCTTAGGGGCAGCCTCAGCTTACTTATCTGTAAAATATAAATGCAAGGCAGCTAGGTGATGCATTGCATAGAATGCCAGGCCTAGAGTCAGAAAGGCCTGAATTCAAATCCAGCTTCCGACACTTCCTAGCTGTGTGATCTTGGGCAAGTCACTTTACCCTGTTTGTCTCAGTTTCCTCATCTGTCAAATGAGCTGGAGAAGGAAATGGCGAACTGCTCTAATATCTCTGCCAAGAAAACCCCCAGTGAGGTCATGAAGAGTCAGACACAACTGAACAATAACACCAACAAAATGTAAATAACACCTGCCCTGCCAACCTCCCAGGATATTGCGGGCATTCTGCAAAGTGATCTCTCTACCATGCCCTCTCCCCTTTCAGGTCCCTCGATGTGCTATCTTCCCTGTTAAAATCTAGGCTCCTAGAGGGCAGGGATTGTCTTTTTTTCTGCTTAGATTTGTATTCTCAACACTTAGCACAGTGCCTGGTAGATAGTGGGTGCTTCATAATTGCCCATTGACTGGACTTGCCTAGAAATAGCAGTTGCTACCATCATCATCATCATCTTCATCATCAGGGACACCATCATTATTCATAATGTTACTATGTGGCAAGCAAGACTGTCTCTGACCATGGGAAATGGAGAGGCAAAAACTTCATAGCACTTAGTTTAAGGTTTAGAGTAGAATTTTCCCAAGAGAAAGCAGTGTGTCCAAGTGTGTATGTGTGTATCTGTGTATAAAAGGTCTGGGCGGGGCGGGGTTGGTGCGCTACAAGCTCCATGGCAATCATGAGCAGTGTGATCGAAGCTCTTGAGCTGTAGGAATAGAGGTTCCTAGGTGAGAGGCAAGTTGGTGTAGAGGGCTGGCCTCAAAGCCAGAAAGCCCTGGGTTCGAGTCCTGTTGCCCACACCATCACCATCGCAGGTGTGGTCCGGTGCCCTCTCTACACACCTGGAATTTCTGAACTCGACCTTTGGGCAAGAACGCTCTCCTCCTCCCCCCTCTGCCTCTTGGACCCCCCAGCCCCCTTCAAGACAGCCAGCGGCTACTCCCAAAAGGCTTGGATGCCCTTGGTTAACAGTGTTTGCCTCCCCTAGTGATTACTTTGTATTTATTTGTATGTAATTGACTTACCTCCGTTTATATTGTCTCCTGCCTACAGAACATAGGCTCCCTGAGGGCAGGAAATATTTCATCTCATCTATCCCTATAGCAGAGCACAGTGCCTGGCACCGAATGGAGCGATACACGCAGATTGATGGACTGCATGATCTCCCGATAGAATGTAAGCTTCTCAAGGACTAGCTCTGGAACCCCATACCCTCACAAGTCCTGATACATGTAGTTAGGTAATTAGCACATGCTTTCATAAGAATAGCTAGCATTTATATGGTGCCTTAAGCCTCGCAAAGTGCTCTTTGAGACTTAAGATAACCGTGGGAGGGAGATGCTATTATGATCCCCATTTTACAGATAAGGAAACTGAGAAAAGTGGAGGTTAAAGTGACTCACCCAGGATTCTACAGCTAGTCAATGTCTATGGCTGGATTTGAACTCAGGTCTTCCTAATTCCAGGACCAGCATTCTATCTAGTGTACCACTTAGTGGTCTCTTCAGTGGATTGAAATAGTTACCTCTGTTACAGGGAATTGTTTCAAGTGAAGGCTCTTTCCACTCGAGTGCACAACATCCCCCCTGTCAGCTCCATTTTCTCCATCCTCTCACCTGCCCCCACCACACCTTTGGTTAGGGTGGTTGGGGGAGGGGAAGAGAGACAAGCATTATCTTTACTCCCAGTCCCACAGAAGGGAAGATTTGCTTGGCTCACAGAGTGAATTGCCAGCTGACTCAGATCTGTACTTTTGGGGAAAGCCCTGGCCTTTTCCAGTCGACCAGCTGCTACCTGATCAGCTCCCATCTGTCCCTAATTGGGGAGGAGGACAGCAGGTACAGAGGGGGTGCCCAGCCCCTGCCCTCTGGAGGAAGTCATTACCAGTAACCATGTGCAGTGGCCTGAGGTGGGCGGCTGGTCTGGCTCATTATCCCAAGTTCAAGGAAACAGTTTCCAGGTCTTCTACAGCCCTTGTGCATTTCATGACTCTGAGGATCTTTTATGGCCACCTGGAATCCCCAGGGGCCTTGGCCATAGAAGCCCTTCCAAAGGCTGGCTCATGGTCAAATCTAGTAAACAGGCTACCCCAAGCGCCCCACCCCAGCCTCGCCTGTTCTCCCCAGCTCTGGCAGTCCATAACCTGTGGTCCGGCAACATCCCACCCTGCTCTGGATGCTCAGGCCCAATATCCAAGATCACAGAGAACCAGACACACACCCTATCCCCCAGCGGGAAGCCCAGCATGGGACCCTGTGGCAGGCCTCTCTTAGGTCATACCTTATCAAAAGCATGATGTGTGGGGACTTCCAGCTCCCCACTTTGGGGGACACAGGTGCAAGGATCCCCACTGTGGGATCTAGGAGACCACAGTCCCCTATCACAGTAGAAAGAAGACAAAAAGATGTGGAGATCAGAGACTCACTTTGCACATCTTGGTGAAGCAGTATAGCATTGTATAGAAGAAAAAACCCTTAATTTGGAGTCCAAGGGCCTGGGTTCAAATTCAGCTTCTGTCATAAGCTATCTGTGTGACCCTGAACAAGTCTCTGTCTTTTCTGGGATGCAGACTCCTGATGGGTTTGGATTGAAGGGCTTTCAAGGTCCCCTCGCCTCTCTAAGTGAAAGGGCTCTGGAGTCAAAAGATCCTGGTTCAAATGCTAGGACTCAGTTTCCTCATCTCAGAGGAACCTCTCAGCCCGAGCTTTAGGACCCAAGTCTGGACTCAGCCCCCTTGGACTTCGGTTCCTCCAGAAAAGCAGAGTCTTGGGCCAGATGCCCCCTCGGCAGGTCCATGAGCTCACTTCCTCTTATTGTAACCGGGGGTGGGGGGAGGAAAGGATGGAGTCCATCAGCTCTCCCACCCACCACCACCCTCAGCCCGCTGCCTACAAATTTCTGGACTTTCTGAAAGCACCAAGTGACTGGGTTCACTCCCAGTCTCTAAGGATTGGCCTCCCTTCTTCTCTCCCCCACCGTCCCCCATCCAGCCGGGCAAGCTGAACGGGCATTGTAAACCTCCCAACGTCCACAGGCTGTAAATGGTTTGAATTAATTAATTTCCTTTGGAAATCTGTCATATCCTGTATCCGGCCCTCGCCCCCTAGGAAGAGGGCCCCGTGTGGAAGTATCAATTCGCACCATGAGCCCTGACAGGCCCGTGCAGTGACAAGTCTCTTTGTTGTCCATGAAAAATGGTGACTCCCGCATGAGGAAGTCCATTGATGTTGCCACAGGCCGGGCCCTGGTGGGGGAACATCTGGTCTGGGTTAGGTCCTCATTCCAGGCACAGCCCACTTGTCCTGTTTTCTCTCTCCCCATCTGACTACTGGCTGGGCAATACCCGTCCGCATCAACGGAGACTCCAGCTCCCCAGCACACCCCCGCAGAAGACAAAGCAAGCGTCCACCAGCATCTGAAAGGGCTAGAAACAGAAGACCAAGGCCGGAATCCTGGCCCAGGCTCTGCTGAGCTCTGTGACCATCCTGCTGGGCCACAGTTTGGATTCCTCCACTGAGGAGGGAGTTGCCTTCCCCACTGACTTGTTGAGAGGGGAATGTACAAGTCCTGAAGAGGGGGTGATATTAGGGGAGCCCCTTGTACATCATACTTTGTTACGGAACATCAGCCAGCAACAGCAGGAGTAGCTAGCCAGCGTTTACAGAGATCATTAAAGATTGCAAAGCGCTGCAGAGAGAATAATCGCTGTCACTTATAAAGCACCTACTATGTGCCACAGTGCTAAGCACTTTACATTTATTTCATTTGATCTTCGTGACAACTCTGCAGGTGGATGCTGTTATCATTCCTATTTTGCAGATGAGGAAACTGAGCACACAGAAGCTAAGTGACCTGCCCGAACCAGTGTGTGTCTGAGACCACTTTTGACCCGTCTTCTTCCCCTCTCCAGAACTAGCAGCCATCTGCCGCCCCAGCCTCGCTGCTCAGGAGAGCTCCAGAAATGTGGCCAAGACAGCCACCCCACTCTGGGTAAGCTCTTCACTGAGGCCATTTCTGCACATCAACTCACTAGGTTCACTCAAGAGTTGGGAAATCTCTGTCATTTTCCATGATTACATCATGAGTTGTGGGGACACGCCAATGATGGGAGTTATCCAAATGACATTCCAGAAAGCTCTGGGATGTATGTACTGATAGTAGGACTTTGTGTGAGGCTAGTCCAATGGAAAGGGGGAAGGGGAAACTACAGAACAGATAACGTTTAGAAAATGTAGATCCCAAAATTCATATACTTTTTTTTTTAATCTGAAAAGAAATGAACCAAGGAGTGACACTTTAATTATCTTCATTATGATCATGAATCCCAGAATCATTTGAAGGGAACTCAGAGGCATTTGGGTCAACCCAGATCTGCATTAAGGTCCTTTCTCTGGAACACCCCTGGCAAGGGGTCATCTCCAGGGAAGGAGAACTCTCTACTTCTGACGACACTCCATTCTATTTCAAGAGAGCTCTGATTGCTGGGAAGGGGCACATGACCACAGCTGTGCATGAATGAATTAGTCTGGCAGAATGTGAGGGGTGATCAAAACTAGCCCAAAGGGAAATGTCCTGCCTTGGAAGAGGGTGGGCTCCCCATCCCCAGAAGTCTCCAAGCAGAGGCTGGATAAGGACTTTTCAGACATGGCATACACGGACTTCTCAGGAAGGTACAGTCAGACCAAGTGGCCACAGAGGTCCCTCCCAACTCGGAGGTGCAGAGATCCTGTGGTTCTGAGATCAATTAGGACACAATGACAAGGACAGTCCTGGCAAGAGATGGTGAAGGTGGCAGCTTTATGAGCGAAGAGGAGATGATGCCAACGATGTCACCGAAGGACAGTGAGAAAGCTTGTCCACTCTTTTGAGGTGAGGAGCCCCAGAGAAGAGGCAGGCATTGACATTTCAATGTGGGATGACTGGAGAGGTGGGGGTCCCACTCAGAACTGGTAAATCAAGGAGAAGAGCGAGTTTTAGCAGAGAGGGGATGGATTAGTTCAGGTACTCAACACCTCTCCTCGGCTCCAGCCTCCTAATTGGTCCCCCTACTTCCAGTCTCTCTCCCTTGTAAGCACTTCCCACATGATGACCCAATTAGCCTTCCTTGATAAAGCACATCTCACCACATCACTCCCCTGCTCAAGATGGCATTATCTCTGTGCAAGCACACTGACTGAGGCACAGAGTGTCCAGGTAGAGATGATTGGGTTGGTAACTGAACCTTCAGACCTGGAGTTCAGGGGACAAGCGAAGCTATACATATAGACAGGGAAGTCATCTGCCCAGAGCTAGGACAGCAGAGAAGACTGGCATGGAGGGAGAAGCCTCTCAGGATAAACCCTTGGGAGGCATACCCACGTGTAGGCATGAGGAGGAAGAGACCACCAGAGGACACCAAGGGCTGTCCCAAGAGGTAGGAGAAGAAGCAGGAGAAGATGGTACCCCAAAAGCCAGGGAAGGAGCAAGTATCCAGAAGGACAGGGTGACCACCCCCTCCTGTACTGCAGAGAGGTCAAGAAAGATGAGAAAAAGTGATTAGCTCTAGAAGAATAGTGACCCTTGAGATGATAGCTTTAGTAGAGTGGTGAGGTCAGAAGTCTGATTGCAAGTAGCTGAGGAGAAAGATAGACAGACAGAGACAGAGACACAGACATAGAGACAGCAGAGACAGAGACACACAGAGAAAGAAGGAGAGGAGAGGGAAGGAGGGAGGGAGAGGGGGCAGGGGGAGAGAGAGAAAGACAGACAGAGAGACAGAAACACAGAGAGACAGAGAGACACAGAGAAGGAGAGAGAGAGAGAGAGAGAGAGAGAGAGAGAGAGAGAGAGAATGGAGGCTTGCAGCATAGTCAGCTTTGTAAAAGTTAGGCAGTAAACGGGAGGAGAGAGATGGGCTTCTGGCTTGGGAGGATGACAAGGTCAAAGGAAAGAGCTTTTATTTCTTAATGACAGGAAAGAACTTGTTTCTTCCCTTTGGACCAAAGACCTGCTCAGGTCTCACTTTCTTCTTTAAAGAATCAAAGTGTCCAAGTGCTGGGGGGGAGGGGGAGGTGGAGCTGAGGGCTGCAGACCATGGGTAAGAAGCTGGTGGAGCAGGAGGGGCTAATGATGCCAGAGCCTGAGGAGAGACTGATGGATGAAGTGAGATTGGGGAAGAGGCAGGAGAGGCTGAGCTGTGGAGCTCAGATGGGAGGGGTGGCCTTGGAGAGGAGGAGAGACACCTGAGGCTGGAGAGCAGGATGGGAAGAGATGCAGAGGAATGAGCAGGTGGAGCTGGAGGCCTTGAAGGGAGTTCAAGTCCTGGGCTTGCTTCCTTCCAAAAGGATTTCAGCATCGACACTCTTGGGTTTTGTCCCCAAGGGCCACCATGTCCATGAGTTTCCTCTCACTGGCCTCCGTCAGAAAGCCTGAAAACTTCATCCAGTCAATGACGGAGAAGAGAGCGTTAGGCGGGAAGTCCAGGAATTAGGCTCCTTGGAAAGTTGGAATATCAGGTTTGCTTTGTTTCTTCTTATCAAGCCAAACAGCTGCAGAAGCACAGCCCCAACCTTTAGCTGGTCTGACCTGCGTCGGATTATCAGCCAGTGACTGAGCTGGGGGTGGTTGGCCCAGAGAGGAGAAAATATGGCGCTAGAGTTGGAAGGGGGAGTGGACTTGCTCTGTCTGACCCCAGTGGGCAGAACCAGGAGCAACAGACATTAGAAATGGGCAGATTTAGACTATGTCAGGAGGACAAATTGCTCTAGTTTCCTAACAAAGATGTTGTTCTAAAGAGACTTGCCCCGAAGTAGTTCTAAGGTCTCTCACAACTTGAACATCCTATGTTCTGGATTCTAGGGTACTTTCCTAGCTCTGAAATCCCTTGTTCTAGATTCTAAAGTTCTTGAGAGCATTTGCTTTCATGGTCTAGGTTCTGAGGTCTCTTTGAGTTCTACCACTTCTTGTTCTAGGTTCTATTGTCCCTGCTAGCTCTTATATTTATGTTCTAGGTTCAAGGTCCCTTTGAACTCTGATGTTTTCTGTTCCATGTTCTAAGGTCTTTGCTAGTTCCATCATTCCTGTACTATGTTCTAATGCCCTTGCCAGGTCTAACATTCATGTTCTAGACTCTGTAGTCCCTCCAAGCTCTGTCATTATTTGTTCTAGGTCCTCATGGCCTGGTTACCTCTGACATTCACATTCTAGGTTCCCAGGTCTTGCCAAGCTCTGACATTCCTTATTCTAGGTCCTCATGTCATAAACATCTCTAATATTTATGGTCTAGATTCTGAGGTCCCTCTAGGCCCTGGCATTCCTTGCTCTAGGTTCTCATGTCCTAGCCATCTCTGACATTCATGTTCTAGGTTCTGAGGTTCCTCTGAGCTAGCTCTGTTCTTGAAGCCTGAAATCATCAGCTTCTACCTTTGCAGCAAAAAAGAAGCCTGGGGCTCAGGGTACAGTTACTAAGCCACAGCAAAGCCTGTTCCCTTGGTAGGAGAGATTTCCCTGGTTGCCATGGAAGCCGCTTCTAGCAGCTTATCCCAACCATCCTACAAGGTCTGGTTCTCTGCTCCCTGGGGAGGGTGGCTGCGCATCTGTTTCAGAGGGCAGAGGTGCCAAGGAGTTGAAGAGAGAGGCCGGGGGCAGGGAGGACATGGACTGGGGCCCCCAGCCCTGAGTACTATAAGCTGGTGAATGTGGTCCCCGAGCTCTCCCCAGAGCCACCCAAGGTTGGGCTGTGCCCTGCTCAGCCCTTGGCAGAGTCCACAGGAATGACTCGCAGACCCTGAGAGCAAAGAAGACCTCAGCCTCAGCTGCCCCTTTGGGCTGATGACAGAGCAAAGCCAGCAAGTGCTTGGTCCACAGGGAAGGGGAGAAGCATTGACGAGCGCTTACCAAGTGCCAGGCACTGTGCTGGGCACTTTTCACAAACGTGATCTTGTTTTTATCCTTATAACAACCCTCTGAGGTAGGCAGTGTTATTATACCCATGTGAATGCCCAGCTGAGAAAACTGAGGCAAAAAGGAGTGAAGTGGCTTGTCCAGGGTCACACAGCTAGTGAGTGTCTGAGGCAGGATTTGAACTCCGATCTTCCTGACTCCAAGCCGGGTGATCTATCCACTGGGCCACTCAGCTGCCCAGGCAAACAGTGGGTGTTTAATAAATACTCAATATTGATTAATTGGTGGATAACTGTCCTCAAAGCCCCAGAGAGTTGGGAAGTGGAATTAATAAAGACAACAGCCTCCCCAACAACAGAAGCATTGAGATGTGGTTTAAGGTTTGCAAAACACTCTCTAAACATGATTTTATTTTATCCTCATGCCCCAGAAAGGCAGTTTTCATCCCCACTTTACAGGCAGGGAAACCTGTCCTGAGTTGCACAGCTGGGAAGTGCCTTAGGCCAAAGTCAGGGTCCGCTCTTCCCAGCTCGGGCCCAAAGCTCTACCCTTTGGGTCACCTCACTGCCTCAAGCACGGGTGTGCTGAAATTACGGGGGACCCGGACCCAGGAGGGCCCAGGTTCAAATCCCAACTCAAACACTTGCCAGCCGTGACCCTGGTCGAGTCACTTCCCCTGCCAAGGATCAGTTTCCTCCCCTGTAAAAGAGATAAAAGCAGTAGTCCCCCTTGCCCCCCCAAGGTAGGCTTGCTCTAATAGGCTTTGCACTTTTTAAAATATGTTCTTAAAATATGCTATTCAGTTAGTGGAGGCTTGAGAATTCTGGCCCCCTGGGCAAGCCCTCTAACTCCAGGATCACTTAGCCAATTAACATTAATTAGCTCTCACAAAGGGACATTTACACATTTACTAAGATGACTGACAAGGACAGAAGAAGGAGCTTCTCCCCACATCCGGGGCCCTGGACAGAGCTATCCCACTAATAGCAGCTCCTACAAAGCAGTGACTCCACCAAGGTCACTTCTAACAGAGGCATAGCCAATCGTTCAGCCCCTGAGGAGTCCTTGAGTGCCCTGCTATGCTCCCACAGTCACAGCCATGGTCAGAGTGGCTCCTTCACCAAAGCGCACAGCAGAAGAAAATGGTGAAAAAGGCAAAGAACAGAGCCCTGTCTGGATGGGGGTGGGGGGCGGGGAGGCCGGCCTCCCTCCCTTCCCCGCTATGTAACTGAATGTCCTCTCTCCATCTTCCATCTTCAATCTGAGTTCAAATCCAGCTTCACACACTTCCTAGCTGTGTGACCCCGGGCAAGTCATTTCACCCTATTTGCCTCAGTTTCCTCATCTATAAGATGAGCTGGAGAAGGAAATGACAAAGCCCTCCAGTATTTGGAGATGGGGTCACAGAGAGTCAGACACGACTGAACAACATACTAGGGGAAATGGCCCTTCTGGACTGTGCTCTCCTGGCTGAAGAGTCTAGGAAAGAGCCATAGGGCGAAGAGAGAGAGAGAGGGAGGGAGGGCAATGTGAGGAAGGCAGAGGACAAGAGAGGCCGGGGAACTCAGATGCAAAGAGGAATGGAAGCGCAGCAGGTGGTCTCAGATCAAGGAAGGCCTCGAATGCCAGGGAGAAGGGTTGGGACTTTACTTCTGCCTGCCTCAGGTTCCTTATCAACAAATAGGAAATAAATAATGGCAGGGAGGAGCCAAGAGCAGATCTCTCCAAAGAGGCTCTTCATTTGGGAAGCCCATGACAGCTAGATTGAAGAGGGGGGCAGCAGACTGTGAGAGGCCTTCGGAGGTCCGTGGTAATGAGGGCTTGGCTGAGCAGACATTGTCACAGAAAGGCTCTTGCCTAGACCGGGCTGTTCAGACAGGGGCCGGCCTCAGTGCCCTCTGATGGCCTTCCTAGTGCTGAGACTGTGGACATCAGCAGAAGGAAAGGGGAGGAGGAAATGGAGGGGGAGGAATGTTAGAGACACGGGATGACAATGAGGGAGCTGGTTGCTTTTCCAAAGTTCCTCCCTGGACCAACCTTCAAGGCCACCCCAGGCTCCAGGAGCCCCCATCGGGGCACCTCGCAGGAATCATTCTGACGGTGCCATTGGATGAAGCGTTTCCTCAATGGTCACTATGTGCAAAGCCCTGGGCTCGGTGCTGGCGATGCACATGGAAAAGTCAGACAGTCCCTGCTCTCCCAGGAGCTCACATTCTGGGGTGGGAGGAGCCCACATCTAGCCAAGGAGTCAGCTGCTGGGCTGCAGTGGAGAACATATGTTAACTACTACAAGGTGCAGACCCAGATGGGACAGATGAAGGTGAGGAGGATCACAGGCTCTTAGACAGACACATCTTGGAGGCTTAGGGTCGGTGAAATGCTTTCCATACAGTGATGACCTTTCAGAAGTCAGCAGTCCCATTTTACAGATAAGAGGTCACACATCTGGCCTAAGAGTAACAGAAGGCTCTTCTCATCAATGCAAGGTTCAAAGATGGCTCCAAAAGACTCATGATGGAAAAAGATGTCCACATCCAGAGAAAGAATTACAAAGTCTGAATGCAAATTGAGGCAGACTATTTGCTCTTTTTTTCTTTTTTGGTTTTGTTTCTTCTTTCTCGTGGCTCATTCCATGGGTTATAATTCTTCTTTACAATTTGACTATTGTGTAAGTAAGTCTAACGAGAAGGTATATGTAGAACCTATATCAGATTACATGCCGTCTTGGGTGGGGGAGAGGGGAGGAGAGGGAGGGGGAGAAAATTTGGAACTCAAAAACTTGTGGAACCGAGTGTTATAAACTAAAAATTTAAAAAAAAATTTAAAGAATAACAGAAGGCAGGATTCGCACCCAGGCCCCCACTGACCCCATGGTCAGGGCTCTAGTCACCAGGCCACACTGCCTGGCCATGGCACAGCTTAGTGACCAATAGGTGCTCTCCTCCTGAATAACAGACCCAGGAGATCAGGAGGCCCGTTTCTGCTCAAGAAAACAGAAAAGTGGTTGAGCACCACCTCCCTGGCCCTAGCCCATTCCTCCTGCCTCTGAGGTGACCAGCAGCAGACCAGAACATGCTTCACAAGAAGACTTCACTTGCTGGAGAAGAAGGAAGCTTAATTGAGAGGGAGATTAGGCCTTTGACAGGCGGAGGTTTGAAAGAACAGGGCTTCCATTAGGTAAGGAAATTGGGGCCCATCATTCACTCGGCTAATACATGCCAAGCAGGGCTCTTAATAAATATTAAGGAAGGCGAAAACTCCCATCAGGGGCCACTGCTGAACAGAGGCATTGTTCAAAGGGAGGAAAGGGACAGAATCCAAGGGGGCGGACAGCGAAACCTGAGGCCCTAGATGTCTCAGAAGGTGCCAGACTTCCCATGCAAGGACCGTCTCAGTCACCAGGCCTGGCCTCCGCCCCTAGAGTCGCCACCTGCATCACCCTGGGCAGGTGGTGCCAGAGGCACAGGACCTCCAAAGCGGCCCAGCCCCAGAGGCCCAGACAAGCGGTCACCCGGCAGGTCTTGTAGACCTCCAAGTCTTCACTGAGGCAGCTCAGCGGAGCAGCAGATAGAATATTGGGCCTCAGCAGTCCAGAACAGCCGAGTTCAAATCCTGCCTCACACACTTCCTAGCTGTGTAATTCTGCGCAAGGCTGTCTCTGTCTTCCTCAGTTTCTTCATCTGCAAAATAAGGATAATAATTCCACCTCCCTCCTAAGGTTGTCATGAGGATCAGATATTTGTAAGGCCCTTTGCACAGCGCTTAGCATACAGTAGGCTTTTAATAAATTTCTGCTCCCTTCCATCCCTTCTTCCTCATATCTTTCCAAGGCAGACTCCTCCTGGTTTGGACAGTGACCATATGAGTTTTCCTTTTATCAGACTGAGCCCATCATTCTGGCCTGTTAGGATCTTTCTGGATCCTGACCCTGTCATCCACAGTGTTACACATTCCAGCTTTACATTATCCATACATTCTGATGCCTTCATTGAAACAATTAACATCATCAAACAACACAAAACCAAGTACAGATCCTGGAACACCCCACTAGAGACCTCCCTCCAAGCTGAGAAGGTTCTTTGGATCCTGACTACATTGTCCACTGTATTAGCTCTCCTCCTCAGCTTGGTGTCTTCTGAAGATTTGATGAACATATGCCTTTATCTCAGTCATTGATAAAAATATCAAAGAGCCCGGAGCCAAGCCCAGATCCCTGTGGTACTCTACTAGAGACATCCGGCTACACTACAACCACTTTTTACGTTATGCCTTCCAACTAGTTTAAATCCAACTCATCTCTATCTCTCCATCTTTCCTATAAGAAGATCATTCAAAGTTCCCATCTGGGCCACATGTTACCATCTTATCTGCAAGCATAGTGAGAGACTTTCATAGTCAGCCGTCTCATTGAAATCTAATTTTCCTATGCCTACAACACTCCCCATAGTCATCTAATAAGCCTTCCTTCCCAAAAAAGGCAATAAGATTAGTCTGAAATGGCCTAATGTGGATGGGCCCATGCTGGCTTTTAATGATCGCTGCTTCCCTTTCTAAGTGATGATCATCCATCCCGTTAATAATGCGGTTCAGAAATTCTCCAGGAATTGAAGCCAAGCTCCTTGGCCTGTTCTTGGCAGACTCCTCCCTTCCCCTGGTCCTGTGGTCCCTCTTCACTCTCCACAGCCCTTCTGAGGTCACTGCCAGTGGCTCAGCGATCGCATCATCCAGGGAGGTCCTGCGGTCACCATGGCAACAGAAGTGCTCACGGCCCTTGCATGCTCTCCTGCCCACTAGCCCCTTGTCTTCGGTGTTTGGTTTTGGCTGGTTTTCCCCAATTCTGTGATTTCACCAGGCTAGGGAGTGAGTGCCTGGTAAGGAGCATCCTCTGCCATCTCCTTGAGGGCACGGCCCATGCCAAATGTCATTCTTTGGCTCCCAACACCTCGTGCACATATGGGGGGGATGAAGGATGACCATGATGGCAGAAGCTTGGCATCTGCTTCTTTTTGTTTTCCAAGGGGAGCGATCTTTGACCTGAGACAAGCAGAGAGAAAATGGATGTGCATAAGGGGTTAAAACCGAAGATTTCAGCTAGCATGGCACAGCAGACAGGCAGCAGCCGCTGGCACACACGGCTCTGAGCCACTGGCCAAGCCATTGAACTTCCCACTTCTCTGGAGTCTAGATAACTCTCTTGTAGGTGCAGAGAATGTGCTCACCTACATTAGTAGAGGGAGCTTCCTCACCTGGGAGTCCCCTGTATCAGTGAGCTGCAAGGTACAGTGCCCCCCATATATGCACGAGGTGCTGGGATCCTGGAAAGGATGCAGCATCAATTACCCTCAGCTCCACTCACCCTCCCTGGGACCTCCCTGACCACCGTATCCCAGCTATGTGTTGTTTCAGGGCCCATCTCGCCTTGGGGCTTGAAGCCTTAGCACTCAGCACAGTGTCCAGCCCATGGTCAACACTGAGGAAAGGCTGGGCCATTCATTCAGATTTTGAGAATACAAATATGCTTTCATATAAACAAATACTAGATATAAGCAAGATGACACACAGCGGTTTGGGGGTCACTAAGAAATGGGGGCCCCAGGAAATGCCTCTTGAGGATGGTGGAGCTTTGAAAGGAGCTGGGGGTTCTAAAGGGCAGAGGGGAAGAAGCAGGGCACTCCAGGCAGGAGAGACAGCCTGCGTGGAGGCGAGAAGCCTTGGGGAACAACAGGGTGGTCACTTTGGCAGAATCATTGACCAAGAGAGGGCAGTGATGATCAAGGAGCCAGACAGAAGCCATAAAGGCTGGCTCAACAGAGGGGCTTGCATTTTGTCCATAGTGGGGAGCCACGGAAGCTTAGAGGTGAGCTGATAAGCTGTGGAGGGGTTGAGCTGTGAACCAGGTGGGTAAGAAAATGGCCACACTGTGAAACCCCAGAGCCAGGCGGGGGCTGGAGACAAGGCCTGCTTCTGATTCAGGACCATGATCTTGTCTCTTGTGCTGATCCCACTTCCTCTTGCAGACCTGACTCATAGGACAGCTCCAAAGTCCATCCTACTGCAGGTAGGATGGCGAGATCTGAGCCTCTTTTGTGTGGCCTGGCCTGGTCCCCCAACAGACCCCTAAGCCATCCCGGGTGCACACTCAAGGCCATCCCAGCGTGGGAGGACCTGCTAGGGCTTGGAAGCCTCTGGTAAAGCCTTGGGGAGCCCAGGGTCGCCTCCAGATGCAAGAGCACATGGGATAAGGGTGGTAGAGGAAGACAGCATCACATAAGTAAAAGGAATTCCTCTGTTCCTAGGATGAAAGTAGATCTTTAAACAATAAAATTTTAAAATAACAAAAAGCAAAACTCCTGCCCTAAGGGAAGGGAGGCTTGGCTTGGGGCCCAGTCATGACCTGTCCATTTTTCCAGGACAGCAGCTCCACCCATCCTCTGGGTGGGGAGGGGGGAGGGAGGGCTGTGAGTGCCAAGCTGAGTCCTGGGGCAGGCATTTGGCAGGGAGCAGGGCTGGGCCTGGGGACGTCAGGCCTGCCGTCCTGTGACATTCCTACACCCACATCCTCTCAGCTGTGGCTCAGCCACAGATTCACTCACCTTGGAACTAGCCTGAGAGTAAGGAGAAGCTCTGGCCTCTGGGACATGAGATTCTTTCCCTAGGACCAGGGGCAGGCCTGGGGCCAATTCGAAATGCACAGATGGAAGGTCTCCCTGTTCATGGGCCTTCCTCCTTCGCAAACATACTTTGGGCTGGGAGGGGGAAAGAGAGTTCCATACCCCGACCTTCCTCCAGCAGCTGTCAAGGGTGAATAAATCTGGGCAGGACAGAGGATGTTGGCGGAAAGGTTCATTTCATCCAATCCCCATTCTTGCCCACGATCCCACATCAGGTCTGCTGCTCTTCTGAGTCTCCTCCATATTTCCATCCTTCCCCTTGGGTATCTTGGCTTTGTATATGTCCCTTGGAGTCCAGAGCTACCTGTACCAAGAAGGCAGGAGCCTTGAACTGGGGTCCCAGCATGCCCCTAACTTTCTGTGGGATACTGTACAACATTTTTTCCCCTCTCTGGGCCTCAAATTCCATGAAAAAAGGATTGAACAAGGTCCCTCCCAGCTCTGACAGTCGTTGGTCTGTGTTCTAAGGTTCCTCCTCACGCTGACCTTCCATGTTCTATGTTCTTAGCTCCCACATTCTGTGACTTCTGCTCTAGGGTCCTTCCCAGCTCTGACATCCTAAGTCCTTTGTGTGAGCCAAGGGAGGAGGATATAAGTAAGAGATGTTGTGGGGAAGGAATGACAAATTTTAGCGGTGACAACAACCAGATATATAGACTTTGTGAGTCTGGAGCCAAGGATAGGACTGAGTTTTCAAGCTTGGGTGGTTGGGGTCATGGCGGTATCTTCAACAAGAATAAGGACGTTTGGAAGACACGTGGGTTTGAGGGAAATAAAACACGTTCAGTCTTGGACATGTTGAGAGAAGGGACAGGAAGCCAAGGCCATCTCCTCTGAGGAGCTGTGGGTCCAGGAGGCCACCCTGGCCCAAACTGTCTAGCTCCCTGGATGTCACAGGAGCAGCTTACAGCATTCTTGGGGCAATGCAAAAGTCACACTCTGCCCTCCTTACTGTGGAATCTTGATGAATGGAGTTCCTATCAGGGAGGGTAGGTGACATGTAGACAGATATGGCATGGAGCTCCTGGGGGCTCTGGGCTTCAGAAGACTCACTTAGGGGACCGGGAGGAATCAATCCGAATGAAGTCAGCCCAGAGAGAAGGAAGCGCCCTGGGTTGAGCACCATGACTGGCTTCCTCCTCTTCTACACTGGCTAAACACCAGTTTAGTAAAGTTACAGAAATTTTAAAGCCCAACTCCAGGGCTGCCTTTTCCCTGAAGCTTTGCTGGTCCACCAGCAGTAGGAACCTTCCACTTCAGAGACCACTGGGACTGCACTGCTCTGATATACTCCATTCACCAGTCCATAAGCTTTTAGGGAGCATGTGCCAGACATTGTTCTGAGATAAATGGATGATGATGGAGAGAGACAGAGAGAGAGAGAGAGAGAGAGAGAGAGAGAGAGAGAGAGAGAGAGAGAGAGAGAGAGAGAGATGAGTGAGAGATGAGAGAGA
>CM053625.1:323423446-323461761 GCA_028646595.1 Phalanger gymnotis | reverse complement strand
GATGGATGGATGGATGGATGGATGGATGGATGGATGGATGGATGGATGGAAAGATGGATAGACAGATGTAGATAGATGGATGGATGGATAGATGGATAGATGGATGGATGAATGGATAGATAGAAAGATAGATAGATAGATGCATAGATAGATGGATAGATGGATAGATAAATAGATATAGAGAGATAGATGATAGATATAAATAGAGAGATGGATGGACAGAGATAGAGAAAGAGAAAGATAAACAGATAGATGGATGGACAGATGGATAGATAAATGGACAGATAAACAAACAGACAAAGATAGGTAGATAGATAAAGCAAGCATTTATTAAGCACTCACTGTGTGCCAAGGACTGGGGCTATAAATACAAGTAAATGAGACATGCCGTCCCTGTGAGGAGCTTACCTTCCAGCAGGAAAAGAGGCCCATAAAAGAAAGCTGAAAGGGAAGGGTAAGAGATGAAAGCTGGTGGTGCGTGGAAGCCTGGATCTAGGCAGGAGATGAAGGCTCACAGATCACTATGTGGAGAGCCCAAGCAAGGCTAGGGAAATGTTTCAACAATCCGGCTAACAGCTGCTGTGGGGGTGTAAAACCACCAACAACCAGCTCACAGAACACTGCAAGCCCAGGTTCTTTTGATCTGTTTTACTAAGGAAAGCAACATTAAGGGGTTAACAATCTCAATTTAATGGAACATACAAACATCATTCACTTAGTTCAGGAGGAAAAGCCAGCACCCTGAACTTCAGAGCAAACACAAACAAATACAAACATCAACAGACAGACCTTCTCTGATTCAAATCTCAATGCACAGTTACCAGAGTTTAACAAAGTCCTAACATCCCAGTTTACAAGCTGGAGGGCTTTTAGCTACAGCTGCCCAGAGTCTCCACATCAGCGCACAGGCCAACAGTGAGAGCCCTAAGCAAATACCTCTATCTTCTCTTTTTATGCACTCTTTAGCCATTCATCAACTCATCTCAGAGACCAGAACTAAAGCTCTTACTATTGGCTCTGGTGTTAGCACCTGCCTTCATTGGCCCCACCTGGGGCCCCGCCTTAGTTACCAATTCACACCCACACATTAGCACCTAATAGATAGGGGTTTGGGCCTGGGGCTTAGCACCTAGTAAGGCTCAATCAAAGACACTTAATTAATCATTTTAAAACAGTAAGAAAGTCCCAGCTTAATTGATATTACAGGAAACAAGGATGACAGCCAGATGGCAGGCCCAGGCAGGGACACAGCTGGGGAGGAAACAAAAAAACATTTCCAAAGATCCCTGCCCTCGGAGCTTACTTTCAATTTCGTCATGTGGGGGATTAGAGTCATAGGCGTGGGCGTCCTGTGCCCCCACCAGGCCAGAACCTCCACCGAGCAGGAGCTGGCTCAGCTTTGAGATGATGGACAATCATCGACATTTCCATGTCATGTTGAGGTTTACAAAGCACTTTCTATACATTAGTTCATTTGAGCCCTACGACAAGCCTGTGAGGAGGGTGCTATTAATGTACCCATTTTATGGATGAGGAAATTGAGACCGTTAGGCCTGGTAAATGAGGAGATTGTGAGGAGATGAGGGAACAGCTTTCCCAGGATCACAGGGCTAGCAAGTGTCAGTGTGTTGGTAAGCAAAATGGGCTCTTAGCACTTAGTTCAACAAGTGCCCTTGAAGAGTTTGGCTTTTGTTTCCTTTGAGTAATTCAGTGTATTTCATTGAGTCTTACTAAGTGCTAAGCCCCAGGCTCTAACCCCTATTAGGTATTAACCTAACCTATGTGAATGTGAACCTCCCAGGGTCCTAAAGGGAGGTGCTAACTCCAGAGCCAATCATAGCAGCCTAAGTTCTGGTCATTCAGATGACATTCGATGATGTCTGAAATCCTATAAGAAGAGAAGACAGACATTTGCACAGGGCTCTCACTCGGAGTGGGGCTGAGGCAGAGACTCTGGGGGTGGTGCTGAGGCAGAGACTCTGGGCAGGAGTTTCTGTAGCTAGGAGCCCTCCCACTTGTAACCCGGATGCTGAGACTTTGTTAAACTCTGGTAACTATGTATTGGGATTTGAATCAGACAAGGTCTGTCTGTTGATGTTTGTACTTTGTATTTTGCTCTGAACTTCAGGGTGCTGGCTTTTTCCCCTGAACTAAGTGAATGATATTTGTATGCTGAATTAAAGTAAGCTTGTCGACCCCTTAACGTTGCTTTCCTTAATTAAGCAAATCAAAAGAACCTGTGCTTTTGCAGCATTCTGGTAGCGTTCTTGTTGTTGGGCTTGGGTTGGTCTTACACCCCCACAACAGCTGCTAGCCAGATTGTTGAAACAGTCAGGGACAGAATTTGAACCTAGGTCTTCTGGACTCTGTGCCCAGTGTGTGAATCGCAATGCCCTGCTGCTGTTTCTCTTGAGCGATAGTCCAGTGCTTGGCACCTAGTAAGTGCTTCATGAATACTTCTTCCCTTCCCTTCCCCCTGCCCTTCTAGGGCCCACTATCAGGCACTGGATAAATGCTTAAGAAACCTTTGCTGAATTAATGAGTGAAGCTGCAGTTAAGTGGATTCAGGGGATGAGGAGACTTGTTTAGCACTGACAAGGGAAAAGGGTGCTGATGAAGCACCTACTAGGTGCTGGCCACCGCACCCTCAAGGAGCTTCCATTGTAATGGGGGAAGCTATAGTAAAGGTCCAGACAAGATCCCAACAGAGCAGAAAGAATGGGAGGCAGCCACAACCAGGAGGACAGAGCGGTCAAGCATAGAGCCTGGTGTAGACAGACGTCATCTGTCTAATCACCTCCCAGTGCCCAGAACGGGGAAGATGCTCATCTGAGAGTGGACAGCCCTTGAGTTCAGAGGAAGAATTCCATCTTGGGCTTTCTGACCCCACATCCAGTGATGCTGCCCACTGCCCCACACTGCCTCCTTGGAAGAGGAACACTGTGTCATCATCATAGGCCAGGTGACCCAAAAAGCTAAGCCCCATCAGAATGGATGCATTCACCCTGTAAGATCAGAACTTTGAATCCCAGAATGTCAAAACTAGAAGAGATGTTAGAGAGTGGTTTTTCCAAGCCACTCACTTTCCAGATAAAGAACCTGAGGCTGAGAGAAGAAAAGGGACCTCTCAAGCATCCCAGGGTCAACCAGGTACCTCCTTCCCTGTAGCCCCTGGTGCTGGAATTCTATTCCAGGAATCTCTCCACCCCCCAGAGAAGATAGGCACAGCTCTAACCAAGGCGGGACAATCAGGACTTTCTTCCAGGACATCAAAATTTAAAATGCAGAAAAAGTGTAAATAATTATTTTTTAAAGGTTGCGCAATTTAAAAATTTGTTACATTTCTATTTTGACAGCATGTTCACTCCTTGAGCAGCACAGGAACTAGTTAGCAAGAATAGTTAGTTAAATAGGGAAGCGACCAGATGGCACCATTTCTTCTCCACCCGCAGCCACAAACAGGTGACTTGCTCTGCAGGTTGGTCCCACCTAGGCCTTCACAGTACCTTCTTTGGCCTTATCTCAGGTTTTCTCCTCCTGTGGAGGTGGAGTTTAGGTTTCCCACATCCCACAGTTGGTTTCCTGCATGCCTGAGGCACTCAAACTGCTCCTATCCCATCTACCACCTTCCAAAAGCTCACCAAAGGCAAGGGATAATGCACCGGGGAGAACCCACCTCTGCTAGTAGAAGCAGAATCCAAAGCCCGCCTCCTATTGATGAGCAGCCAAGAAAGCCAATGGAATCTTGGGCTGTATGAGGAGGGGAGGAGCTTTAAAGAGATGACGGCCCTGCTCAGACCCAGGTCAATATCCATCTTCCCAATGTGCTTCTTAAACCATGGCGGCCAGAACTGAACACAATGGTATAGGTGAGGTGTGGGGAGGGCCGAGGGCTGTGGCATCGTCACCCCGCTATTCCTGGGGTCTATGGCCGTTTCCCTACATGCATTATCTGTCCCTTGAGAGTGTAAGTTCCATGTGGGCAGGGACTGTCTCACTTGCATATCTGTATTCCTGCACAACCAAAGAGCCTGGCACTCGGGAGGCCATGGGGTTGTCGAAATGACGGATTGATTGCTATCTTGTCCCCCTCTCTCCATCTCACCCCTGAGAGTGTAGTGAGAGATATTGTAATATATCTGAATGAAATGCCCACATACTATAAATTAGGAAGCGACCAGATAGCATCATTTCTTCCCCCAGTCCTGGCAATCTCCTGAGCTACCAGCCTACTTCTGTAAGAAAAGAGGTCAGGAGGGCATGATTCGCTTTAAGGAACTCCTGCCAGTCCTCCCTTCTGGGCACTCACAGACCACCCTTTTATCACCAATCCGAGAATTCTATCAGGCATAGAAGTCCAGTTCATTTGGCCCATGGTCTGAGTGCCTTCCTTCTTCCTCGTTATGGAAATCCAAACAGCCTTCCCTCCTTGTATTCATTCAGCTCAGGCATTCCAAGACCGTCTTCCTTCCTGGCCACATTAAGAATAGCAGCCCTTGTTTTCATTGCTCATTACTGTTCACAAAGATCTTCCCTCACAATGACCCTGAAAGGTAGAAAAGACAGGCTGGGTGATCTCATTTTACGAACAAAGAAACCAGGGCTCAGAGAATTGTAGATTTAGACTGGGAGGAACCTCAGAAGGGATCAAGACCCACCCTCTCATTTTACAGGTGACAACCTGTAAATGACCTATCCAAGGTCCGAGGAGGGATCTGAATCCAGGTCCTCCAGAGCTTGTCCCATACCACCTCCAGCGAAGGACACAGAGCTAATCCATAGACGAGGCAGGATTCTGACTGTGTGTCTGCTTATAATACCTGACTTTCATGTGGTATTTTAAGGTTTCCCAAGTGTTTGTAGACAGAACTTGGGTGATCCTCACAAGGATATATGCGTCAAACACTTTGATTCCATCAGTTTAGGGAACTTCCAATGTGGAAACTCCCTCCACCTAGCACAGAGCCTTCCCCATGGAAGGCACTTAATAAGTGCTTGTTAACTGACTGTAGGCCCAGACAAAACAGGCAAAATAGAGGACAGAGGGTCCATCACCCCTCCTGAGGCAGCCAGCCAGAGATTCAGTATCTGTCTTGGCTTCTGGTCCCTAGGATGCAGGCTTCCCCAGGGGTAGGGATGCGTTGGCCCTGAGCCATTCACACTATGTTGGGCTTTGTGACCATCAGCAGGGCTTGGGAAGAGGCTGAGTGAGGGCTGGGACTGTCCCTTTGCCAGTGTGCAGAACCATAACCAGCAGCCGGATGGGTGCCCAAGGCCCCTGCATGACCATCACAGGCAGGCCAATGAGTTAAACCTTAGCAGTAGGAGCTTAACAAATGCTTGGTGAATTCAATTGCCTTGAACCTTGGAGACCATCCGATCCAGATCCTCTTTACATTTCAATCTCTGACAGCTACATATCTTTCTAAGACTAGACCTAGGCCTGGGTTCAAATCTCTCCTCAGGCATTTACTAGCTATGGGACCCTGAGAAAGCCACTTCCCCTCTGTTTGCCTCAGTCTCCTCATCTGTAAAATAGGGATGATAATTACATCACCCACCTCAGAAGGTGGTTTTGAAATGAGGTCACACTGTACAGTGCTCAGCAAACCTTTGTGTGCTATTATGAATGCTAGCCGTTATTATTTACAAAGTGAGGAGGGTAGGTGGTGCTGAATCACTTTTTAATCAATCACTTAGAGAGAAGATTGCAGATGACACAAACCTGGAATGTCTGACTAGCACGTGGGCTTGTGGCAGCTTGGTTCTGGCGGCTCCACGGGAGATTCGGTTTAATTGGGATAAATGTCAAGCATAGGGCTTAGGTTAAAAGAATCAATTGCACAATTCAGGCTGGAAACCAACTCAGGAGAAAACACTGGAGGGAGGTCAGCGGTCAGAAAACTCAGTATGAGTCAACAAAGCAACATGCGGACCCAAGAGACTGCATGCAACCTTCGGCTTTTATCTGCTTTGTGGGTCCTGTGGCTACAACACGCGTTAGCCCCCCACTAGCCAACTAGGGTCTACTTCAGCTCCAGTGTTTAGAAGAGGAGAGGAAGGAGCCTGCTGTGCGGGGTCCTGGGCTCAGCCACAGAAGGATGTGAACAAGGGGATGCCATCCAGAAGAGGGGGAAGAGCATGAGAAGAAGAGAGACCCCGCTGTGTGAGGGTCAGTGCAAGGAAGTGGAGGCAGCCAGCCTGGAGAGTGGACAAAGAAGCAGCCTTCTCAAATTGGAAGCCACAGCCCTGTGCTGAAATGTATGACTTACAAAGTAGATGAGCCAGCCACATAGACACAGGGGAGATGGCCCCCTCGGGGAGCCTGTGCACACAGAAGGTTTAAAGATCAAGACAAGGGCTTCTGGCATGTCTGGGGGACCTGGCCTGGCAGTTCAGTTATGGAACACAGACCAGTATCATGGGATGAGAAGCCCTGGGTGGATCGTTCAGGGCCCTCTCCTCAGGGTATCAGGTCCCCTCTGGCTTTAAATGTATGATTCGATGTGATCATAGAGGTCTCTTCTTCCTCTAATGTTCTCCAGGCCTGTGATTTGGGAAGGAGACAGGGCCAGGAGTGCACGCTGCTTGCCAGGGCTCTGCCTGGCCTCTGCCTGCACAGAGGCGGCTGCCCCACCCTGCTGGCCCCAGGTGTCCCCAAGCTCTCTCAGCTTCCCTGGAGAGGCCCTGGGCCATCTGGGCCACAGGGGCAGGACAGACAGCAGCTGAAGGCCCCGCTTCCTCTGGTGGCCCACCCCTGGTCAGAATGGGACTCTCCACTGATGCTGCTCCAACATCGCTGCTTCTTTTTCCTAGAGAGGAATTTGCAGTGTGTTTCCTGAAGCTGGCGTTGGGAGTGTCCACTTGGCACTTTGGCCAAAGATAGCAGACCTGGAGTCAGCCAGAGGCTGCCCTTCCCTCAGTGGTCCTAACGGTCGGACAGCTGCCTGCTTGGGCTCAGAGCTGGGGATGAGCTCCATGGGTGTGTCTGGCCAACACTGCACAGGTCTCCTCCCAGGCCCTTGGGGCGAGGGGGGTGGGGGTGGGGACCATATGGTTGGCTGTTGTCATAAGGGTGTGAAATCAAGGCAGTCTGCACCCAGCCATCACTAGGGTGAGACAGCTGGAGTTCTGTCTCAGGGCACAGAAATTAAGGGGCCCTTATGGCCCGTCTGGGGTTTCCTTGGCCTCTGGGCTCCAGCTTTTCTCCCTACATTCCCAGCAGTAGCCAGGCCTTCAGCAGGGCAGCAGCCTTTCATTATTCTGAGGTGTCGCCACTCCTATCTCTCAACAACCCCCACCCTGGCCCAGGTCAAAAATTCTTAGTTATTGCCCTGAGAGAGGGCAGGGAAAGAGCTGTTTATTTAATAGGATCTAGAGCTAGAACAAACTGCCCTTAGAGATCATCAGAGTCCAACGCCCTCATTTTGCCCAGGAGGACACTAAAGCCCATGAAGTAGGGTACTTGTCCAAGGTCATGCAGCGAGTGGCAGGATTCAAACCCAGGCCTCCCGACTCCAAATCCAAGTCTCATTCCTGCCTCACTAACCAGCTGTGTGGGGAGCCAGGGAATCTTCTTGTGCATGGGGAACGACAGCATCAGAGGCACTCACCAGGGAGGGGAGAGACTGGAGCAGAGAGACCAGGAAGGAAGGTAGTGCATGTGAGCTGTGGGAGGGAAGAGAAGCTGGCAGTACAAAGGTGGAGCTTCCATCACCTCCCCGCTGCTTGGCCCCCACAGCCCCCTGCTCTAGCCTCTGCCCTCACCTTTCCATCTTCCATACAACCACCCTGGAGATTCTCCTAAGGCACAGTCTGACCGCATCATCCCCCACTCAAGAATCTTCCATAGCTCCCTCTTACCTCCAGGATCAGATGGAAGCTCTTCTGTTTGTCATTTAAATCAGAATGTGGCCAGGGCTTTTTCTCTCCCTCTTTCTGTTCCTTGTGCATACTGTTTCCCTCCACACACCCTACAGTCTGCTCCTATCGGTCCCAAAAATCCCACCTCCCATCTTTGCACTGGCTGTGCCCCATGCCTGGAATGCCCTCTCTCTCTCTGTACCTCCACTGAACTTGGGACTCAGCTCAGACTCCAGCTGCTACAAGAAGCCTGCCTCCCCACCCCCCTCTTCTAAGATTGTTACTTTGTACCTGGTGGTGTGGACACATTGTCTCCCGTTAGAATGTAAGCTCTTGGAATGGCAGGGAATGTCTCGGGTTTTTCTTTTTATCCCTGTGCGCCGGGCCCATAGGAAGCACTGACCACCTAAATGCTTGTTGACTGACTGATGCCCCCTCCAGCACTGAGGATTTATTGTAACTGTAACCCCAGCACCTAGCTTCATTCCAGGCATTCAGTAAGTGCTCAATAAATGCTTGTCCATTCATTGATGGATACAATGAAGAGCAAAAGTGGGCCCCAGGAGTTAGTGGGGATGGAAGAAAGCCCTCTCCGGCTGAGAGTCTATGTGTCTGCACTCTGGGGCTCGGCCTCCAACAGGTAGAGGCTCCCCCCACCCCGAGCCTGGGCCCCAGATAGTCGGCTGAGGGCCCAAGGGACGTAGGGTCTGCGTCAGTGCAGGGAACCCCCAGACTGATGAGATCACAGACTCCGGGAGAGGTGAAATTGAACTTTATCTGAAACATCGGCTCTCCAGAGGAGGAAGAGACGGAGCTCGGGAGCTTGGGGGCCCGCAAGCTACGTGAGGCCTGCTCTCCCCAAGCTGGGAGCCTGCACGCCACTCCCAGGGCCCGCTTTGTGTCCTGCAGGTCCACCGACCCCTCCACAGAGGACAATGCAGTCAGCGTGTAATCTGGGGAATACTGCCCAAAGAACAATACCCCACACCAGCGCAAGTGTGAAAGTACCTTTGAGGCCACAGGTCCAGAAAGGTAAGCCCTTGTGATGAAAGAGACAGTTTTCTCATGCCTGCCTTCCTGGGTCCCCAGCTGGCTCTCCTTCTCCCTCCTAGGCAAGGAGAAGGGGAGGGCTGGGCTCCCATTCATCTTCCTCCTCCTCCTCCTTCCTTCTCCTCCTCCACTTTCTCTTCCTGCTCTTCTTTTTCCTCCTCCTTTTCTTTCTCTTCCTCCTCCTCCTCCCCTTCCTTCTTTCTCCTCCTCCTCTTCCCCCTTCCTCCTCCTCCTCCTCCCAGGGAGAAGGCCATGGCTTAGTTTGGATCATCCAGAGACTGAGGGGACAGCTTGGTAAAAGCCCCAGCTGAAGCAGTACCCAGCACTGGCCTGGACTGCTCACAGTCACACACTAAAATCCAAGCATCACAATACCTGAGAGAGGACCATATGGTGACTTAAGAATGGAGAGATCTCCTCCTTCCATCAGGGAGATGACGGACTCCGGGTGCAGAGCGAGGCGCACCTTCACAGATGCCGCCAGTGTGGCCATTGTTTGGTGTGACTGTATTTCAGAGAACCACAGAATACAGAATTTCCAAGGGACCTCAGCAGCAGTTGAGTCTGGCCCATACCCAGAAAGGAATCCCTAGTATAGCATAGCTGGCAAGGGTTCACCCAGTCTCTGCCCAAAGACCTCGGGAGCAGGGAGGCCCACCGCTTCTCGAGTCAATCCATCCCACTTTGGGGCAGCTCTCACGGCTGGGGAATTTCTCCTGCCATCTGGCCAAACTGGACATCTTCAAACTTCCTGGTGGCTCCTGCCTTTGCCCTCAGGAGCCGAGTAGACAAGCCCAATATTCTGCACAAGGTGGCCCTTCCTCCGTCTTCTCCACAGGACAAACAAGCCCACTTCCTTCAAGCCATTCTCACATGTCATGACCTCAAGGCTTCAGCCATTCTGGAGGCCTTCCTCTGAATGCTCCCCCAGTTCTGCAATGTCCTTCTTCAAACCTGGTGCCCAGAACTAACCGACCGACCAAAATGCTTTTTGACTGATCAGTCAGAATGTTCTAATGACCTCACTCCTCCACAGAACAGACAGGGCTAAGAGACCTGGAGAAGATTTGGGGGATGGGGTGTCAGAAAGTTGTCTCCAAACCTTTGAAGGACTGCTAGCAGATGGGAAATAAATCAGTTTTTCAAGGTCCCAAAGAGAGGAACCAGGAACAACAGGAGGCCCATTTCAACTCGCCGGACAGAGGGTGAGCCATGCCCCACTGGGACAAGACCCAGCCAGCTCATCCCACCCACCTCTAATGCATGTGGAGGGACAGGCTGACAGAGCCACCCTACCATCCCCAACAAGACCCCCAGCAAGGAGAGCCCACCACCTCTTCATTTCCCTCCAAGTGTTTGGACCTTCTTACTGACATCACCCCTCGGTTTTCCTCTAGGTAACTTCTCCGAGTTGTTCCTGGTTCTATAGGACCCAAGGGCCAAACAGAACAAATCGCATCCCTCTTCCCAAGATCCTTCAGATACATAAAGAGAGGTTCTAAGTCCCCAAGTCCTTCCTTCTCCAGGCTAACCATCCCCCATTCTTCAATCAGTCTTCATATAGCATGACAGGAGTGGAGAGAGGTTCAGCATGGAGGATGAAGAAACCGTGCATGTGTGAAATGTAGGAAAAATTTGAAACAAAGAGAAGTTCTGTTTGAACGCTGCAGAATTGGGGCAAGGGAGGTGGAGGGGTGGGTAGAAATTCATGATCATGCATCTTTGGGGTTTCCATTCATACTTATGTTCCACCTCAATTCAGGAAGAATCAAGGGGAAGGAAGTAGAACCCTGGGCGGGGGGAAGGGAGGGGAGAGGGCTAAAGGAACAGCTGTCCATGGCTATTAATAAACTGTCTCCTCTCAAACAGTAAAGGGGAGAGGCTTTTCTGGTGCTCCGCCTCCTTCTGGTGGTAACTAGTAAAGTAGCCAGAGTTGGGAAACCATCCCTGGGAATGAGAACTAAGTGTGGAAAGTGGGTTAGTGTTGTGGTTGGAGTCATTAGTGATGTCAGAGGGAGATGGGTGGAGTGACAGGACCATGTAATGTGAGTCACTGGGAGCAGTTTTCCTGGGTGTCTGGGTTCTGTTTCATGGAACTTCATGGGTGTGTCTGGGTGCAGATCCCCAGAGGGCTGGGTTTGCCCAAAGGATGAACTTTGATTGAGGAGTTTGGAGAGCAGGATTAGGGTACAGCTTGGGGGCCTGTGGGGCCCACAGCCATCGTGGCTACCTGCCAAGGCTGGGTGACACCTGGGTCCTAGCACCCTTCCTACAGAGAAGTGACAGCAGCAACTGGGACAGAGATGAAAGAGTCTGAATCCCCCAAGAGACAAGCTGATGGAGTCCCAGGCTACAGTAAAAGGGATGGAACTTTTAGGAACAGGGAGGCCATAGGAATTGCATTCTACCTCTCTCAGACTTCAGCTGGAGCATTGGGTTCCACTGTCTATGAAGAAAATGGATAAAGAGTAGACAACCAGGATAGAGAAGGGCCTTCTGTACATGACATAGGAAAAGCACCTGTGGAGACCAGGGTGTTTAGCCCAGAGAAGAATTGGGGGAGACAGGATTCTTGTCTGCAGGAATTCGAAGGGCTGGCCTGTAGAAGAGGGAAGAGGTCTGCTTACCTGTTCCCAGGGACGATGGGAAGGAACTCTGTAAGAGACCTGTTTGGGTTTTAATGATACTGGGGAAATTCGGAGTGGAATAGGGCGCCTTGGCCATGGCAGAGGGCTCTTGGGACAACAGCTCTGAGGGGCCTTAGAGGTCATCTGGACTAGTCCTCTCACTTTATAGAGGAAGAAATTGAATTCCAGATGGTGTGAAGTGACCCCCCCCACAATGGCACAGAAGACCTAGAATTCACACCCAGCCCTCTGTCTCCAAGCCCCTTCATTCCCCTTCCTGTACCAAGCTGTCTTTGTGTAGATCTTCAAGCAATGGCTGGAATCCATTTACCTGGGGTGTCTGGGGGAGCAGCTTGGACCAGATAGGCAGCAAGGTCCCTTCCTCGTGAGACTTGGAGTATCTGGGAATCAAGCTTTGTCCATGCTCCTTGCTGGGTGAGATCCACACTCTGTCCTTGGCCAGTCTTTCCCCTAAGGCCTCTGATACAAATGTCTCAAGGAGGCCCAACCCCTTCCCTCTCATCAGCCTGTGGGCTCCCCACATTCCTGGCACCACATCAAGGCCGAGTTCAAAGGGGCATTGGCAGGCAGGCAGCTCATGTGGCTGAAGGTCCGAGGTGGCTCATTAGCCCCTTGTGGGTCTCATGGGAGGCCCTTTAATGTGGTCCAGCGGCCTGTCTCCGGCTCCTTTTAAAAAGGAAGAAGTTAATAACGGGCCCACTTTATGACTTCTTTCTTCCCTCCTCGGAGAGGGGCTTTTTGGGGTAGCAGGCACTGGGGCTGGTTAAGGCCAAAGCCCAGTGATTTCCTTCTCCCTGGGAATGCCTGTAATTATCCCAGGAGAGGGGGCCACATGTAACATGGCAACATTCCAAGGTCTTAACCTCTGCGGCAGGAGGAGAGTTAGGTGTCAGGCATCTTAGCCGGCTCCTAAAGCCCAAACATATGGAGGATCCATTACTGAGACTACAAAGGGGGGGCCCTTGCTAATAAACCTATTTACTGGCTTAAATAAATACTCCCAGTGTTTTTAAAAGCCTGGCTCTGGGACTGGAAGTCAGACATCTTTCACTTGTCAGGAGCTGGCTTTTGGAAGCTCTCAGGCTGCAGGCCTCCCTCCCTTCCCTGGCTCTGTCCAGCCCTCATATCTCTCTCCTGGCCTCAGGAGACCAAAGGAAAACAAGAGGCCTTTGGTGCCAGGAATACAGAAAGGGCAGGCACTGAATGTGGCTCCCCTAATGTTCAGACTCACCCAGGGAAACAGACACACATACAAAGGCATATACCTGTACTTACATCCATACTCATGCTGATACAGACCCACATTAAGCATACACACACACACACACACACACACACATACACACACACACCCCTATGTCACCCCTACCCCTATGCATACTGTGGCTACGTCATAAGATCTTCACTTGACTGAAATGGACCCAGAACAGAGCAGAGGGCTTATCTAGGTCCCCCAGCATCTGCCAAGAAGCTGAATGAACACACATACACATACACATACACACACACACACATAGATACACATACACATACACACATAACCTCACCATGTCATAAGATCTACACTTGACTGAAATGGACCCAGAACAGAGCAGGGGGCTTACTCAGGTCCCCCAGCATCTGCCAAGAAGCTGAATGAACACACACACACACACACACACACACACACACACACAGGCTGACTAGGCCCTGCCTGAGAGGAGTGGAAATCATGAAACCAGCATCTCTTAGGATCATTCCCCCCATCCCCAAAGGACTCTCTTTATTCTCTCTCCATCCCTTGCTGTCTCTGTTTCTTTCTCTTTCCTCTCTCTTCCCTCCTCTCCCTCCCACCTCTCCTTCTCTCTCTCCCCCCTCACTTCCCCCCCGCATTTGACCCTTACTGCCTCATTCAATACTCTCTATGGCTCCTTGTTGCCTTAAGATCAAATAGAAAACCCTCTATTTGCCTTTGAGCCTGGCCCCTCTCATCTTTCCAATCTTCTTGCACCTTATCCACCCTCTAGGCCATCCATGTACTCTGTGATCCAATAACATGGACTTCCTTGCCAGTTACTTGCCCATGATCCATCTCCCCGTCTCCAGGCATTTGTCTGACTGCCCTATACCCAGAAATCTCTCCTTCATCATCTTTATTTCTTGGCTGCCCTGGCCTTTTCCAGGAGGCCTTTCCTGATGTCCCTTGATTCTGGTGGCGCCTTCTCTCTGGTGACTATCTCACATTATCCCCCTCTATCTTGTTTGTTCTTGGATGTTTTCATGTCTCCCCCATTAGGCAGGAGCACCTGAAGAGCAGCAGCTGTTTACTGTTTGCCTTTCTTTGTATCCCAAGTGCCTGGCACATAGTAGGCACTTAATACATGCTTATTGATTTGACTTGTGCCTCCCTCCCAAGTAAAATACTCTACCCTTGAGAGCAGGGGCTGTTTTATATTTGTGTCTCTAACACCTAGCACAGAGTCTGGAAGACAGTAGGCATTTAATAAATGCATGTCAAATGAACAAATGACTTAGCCAGCTGTGAGCCCTTCTGACTCTAAGGATGGGGAAGTGGGAAGAGTAGCCACATGGCCCAGGTGGCTCCTAATACTCCCTCTGTGACTTGGGGTAAATCCCTTGCCTTCTCTGGCCTCAGTTTCCTCAACTGTAAAATAAGTGGGCTAGTAGTACAATGGAAAGAGCACTGACCCTGAAGTCAGGGAGGCCTGAGTTCAAATTCTGCCTCTGTGTGTCCATTGACAAATCACTTCCCCACTTTAGGCCTCAGTTTCCTCAACTGTACAACATGGAAGGGGGGCTTGGAGGAGATGGCATCTGAGGTCCCTGGAAGGTCTCCAGGGTCCTTCCAGGGCTAAATCAATCTCTAAGCCTTACCCTGTCACTACTGGGGCTTTGAGGAGTTCCTTAAGGGACTTACTAAAAATAACCCAACAGATGACTGTCCAGAGCCCATGCAGTGCCAGTCTGCCGATGGCTTCATCGCGCTATCTTTTAATTCCCCAATTCTGGGACAGGCTGGGTGGTCACAGGCCTCGAATTGACACATGCCCAGGTGGAAGGGGAGAAGAACTAGGGTGGGACATCCCAGAAGAGATGCTCCTAAATCAGGGAACGCAGATCTAGACCTGGAAAAGGCCTTGGAGTCCATCCCCCTCACTTTACAGAGGTGGAAACTAAGGCCCAGAGGTTAAGTGATTTAGTCAAGTCACACAGACAGTAACTGTCAAAGGCAAGATTCGAACCCCAGACCCCTAAGTCCCAGGCCAGCACTGTTTACACTTGTATCATCCTGAATCTCCTATTCCTAGCCACTAACATTTAGTCAACAAGTAGTCATTAAGCTCCTACTGTGTTGTGTGCCAGGCACTGTTAAGCACTAGGGATACAAACAAAGGCAAAAGACAGTCCCTGCCCTAAAGGAACTCACAATTTAATGGGGGAGATAACATAAAAAAAAATAGAGAAAGCAAGTTATATACAGGATAAATAGAAAATAATAAATGAAGGGAAGGCATTAGAATTAAAAAAGGTTGGGGACACTTTCCTGTGGAAGATGGGATTTTAGTTGAGACTTGAAGGAAGCCATGGAGGTCTGTCCGAGTCACAGCAGAAGAGGAAGAACATTCCAGGCATTGGTGAGGGTGGGGGCAGCCAGAGAGAATACCTAGTCCTGGGAAGTGGAGGGTCTTGATTAAAGAACAGCCAGGAGGCCAGGGTCTCTGGATCAAAGAGTAAATATTGGGGAATAAGATGTGAGAATGCCGGAAAGGTAGAAGACAAGGTTGTGAAGGACTTTGAATTGGAAACAGAGAAATTTGTATTAGCTCCTGGAAGTAATAGGCAACCACAGGGGATGGGTGCTGGGGCAGGGGTGGCGACATGGTCAGGCCTACACTTTAGGAAACCCACTTTGGTGGTTGAATGGAGGATGGTCTGGGACGGGCACACACCCCCCATAACAGTCTACTGCAATAGTATGATGTGATGAATGTCTGTACCAGAGTGGGGGACATGTCAGAGGACAGAAGGAGGTGGTTTGGAGGTGAAATCAACAAGAGATGTTGTAGAGGTAAAATCTACAGAAGATGTTCAGAAGCAAAATCAGGAAGAAATGCTGCAGAGTAAAATCTACAAAAGGTGTTCAGAAGTGAAATCGGCAAGAGATGTTCAGAGGTGAAATCTACAAGAGATATTCAGAAGTGAAATCTAGAAGAGATGCAGCAGAGGTCAAATCAACAAGAAATGCTGCAAAGATGACACTGACTAGAGATGTTGCAGAAATGAAATTGACATGCCTTGGCCACAACTCTGTATAGGGGGAACATGGGATAGTGAGGAGTCCAGGATGACTCCTAAATTGGGAGCCTTTGGGACTGGCCTGATTATCCCATTATCCTATCAGATGGCCCTAGCTCCCCTCTGTGAGCCCTGTTTACAGTTGCTTGAGTAAGCAACAGGGTGATCCATCAGCTCTGGTCTCCCAACCCACTGACTCAATGAACAGCAAGCACAGGAGAACTGTGAGGAATTTGGACAGTAAATAAATCCTGTCTTGATAAGCCAGACATTTCTGAGAGCTCCCCACTGGGCCTTGATTAAGGACCCGAGAACAACCTCCCAAGGTAGGCGGAAGGGAGGCGGAAGTTCATCCACAGAGCTCTAGAAAAGGAGGGGAGAATCTCATTTGCCTGGGAGGGTCAGGAGAAAGGGGCAGATGGGAGGCGGGATTAACAAGAGACATCTGTGTATTTAAGATTCCTCTAGTTCAGTGGTTCTCAAAGTGTGGTCCAGTGACTCCTGGGGGGTCCATGAGGCTAAAACTATTTTAGTAATAACATTAAGACATTTTAAGTTCTAATATGGTAAATATCAATAGCTTTGATGCTCATAAACAAAATCTCTTTGGGCTCCTCAATAATTTTTCAGTGTAAAGGGATTCTGAGACCAAAAAATCTTGAGAAATGTTTGTCCTAGCCAAAGTTAAATTTTCATTAAAACAACTAATAGCTTTTTAGAGTGACCTGAAATGTGAGTTTATAGATGTCTTAAGGATCATAAAATGATAGGATGTCAGAGCTAGGAGGAGCTTTAGAACACAAAATTGCAAATGTCAGAGTTAGAAAGAACTTTAGTCAGTCAATAAATGTTTATTAAGTGCCTGTTATGTGCTGGGCATTGTGCTAAGCTCTGGAGATACAAAAGAAGGCAAAAGACAATCCCGGCCCTCAAGAAGCTCACAATCTAACAGGGGAGATGAAAACAACTTTTACTGACGAGCTATATGTGGGAAAAATAAGAAATAACCAACAGAAAGAAGGCACTAAAATTAAGTGGATCCAGAAAGGGTTCTTGAAGAAGATAGGATTTTAACTGAGACTTGAAGGAAGCCAGGGAAGCCAGGAGGCAGAGATGAGATTGGAGAACATTTCAGGCGTGGGGAACAGCCAGAGAGAATGCCCAGAGCCGAGAGATGGAGGGTCTTGTTCATGGAATAAGCAGGAAGCCATTGTCACTGGACCCTGGAGTATACGGGTGGGACGGCAGGTAGTAAAAGGCTTTAAAAGCTAAACAGAGAATTTTATATTTGGTCCTAGGGGTGATAGGATGTCACTGGAGTTTACTGAGTAGGTAGCACTGGCATGATCAGACCCACATGCTAGGTAAATCCCTTTGGTGGTTGAATGGAAGATGGATTTCAGTGGAGAGAGACTTGAGGCCGACAGACCCCCCATCCCCAGCAGCTATTGCAAGAGTCCAGGTGTGAGGTGATAAAGGTCTACACCAAGGTGTGGCAGAGTCAGAGGAGATAATGGGGCATATTGGACACATTGCAGAAGTGAAATGAACAAGAGATGGTGAAATCAACAAGAGATGTGAAATTGATAAATGATGCTCCAGAGGTGAAATCAAGAAGAGATGATGAAATCAACAAGATATGCTGCAGAAGTGAAATCCAGAGGCCTTGGAAACAGGTTGTATAGAAAAAGGAATTAGGAAATTAGAAAAGGAATTAGAGTTAGAACCTTAGCAGAGAGAATGTCAGAGTTGGTAGGTATAGGGAGGAAAGAAGAACAAAGGCCTCAGAGAAGAAGCGTGGGAAAAAAAAAACCCAGTAGATTTAGTCAGAGGACCTGGGTTCAAATCCTGCCTCTGCCATTTATACTATCTGTGTCCCCCTGGGTACTTAATGTCTCTTGACCTCAGTTTCCTCACCTCTAAGTTGAGAGACCTGAACTAGATTCTGGTCTTTAAGGTCTCTTTCACTTTGATATCTATGATTATAGATAGTATCATAGCGCACAGAATGTCAGAGCTAAGAAACTGGCTTGTCCAAACTTCTTATTTTGCAGATGGGGAAACTGAAGCTAGTACCTAAGATGGAATTTGAACCCAGATCTTTCTTAGTCCACGTCTGCTGTCCTACCCACAATACAACACTGCCTTTTAAACTTGAACAAAACATTTTTTTCAAGCACTGAATTCCTTGGCATAAAACCTTTTAGGGAGGCCAAGAATTGAATCTAGGCTGATAAAAACCTCAAGAGAGCATGTGTTATCAGGAGTCACATTTTAGGAAGGTCATTTACAAGCTAAAGTAGATCCAAAGGAAAGCTATCAAGATGGGAAAGGGTCTTGAGCCCACATTCTATGACGATCACTTGAATGTCTGAGGGATGTTTAGCCCCAAGAAGAGAAGGCTAAGGGGAGCACATAGTGACTGCCTTCATGTATTTAAAACATTGTTGTGATGAGGAGGATTTAGATCCGTTCTTCTTGGCTGCAGAGTGCAGAACCAGGAGCCGTGAGGTGGAGGGGGTGGGGTGGGGAAGAAGCATATTTAGAGTTGAGAAAGAAAAAACTTCCTGACAATTAGTCCCATTGTGGAATGAGCTGCCTTAAGAGGTCCCCACCCCTGGATAACCATTTGTTGAGGACTCTTGTTCAGAAACAGGCATAATTCAGTTCAGTTCCATTTAACAAGCAGTTATTAAGCTCCATCTTTGGACTAGACACTGAGAAAACCAACACAAATGAAGCCTTCCATGTACTCAATGAGCTTACATTCTCCTGTGAAGTAGTGTACACAGGGATTCTAACCCTAACCCTAATTCTCCCTAAAAGACAATACAAGAAAAGTATTAAGGGAGACAGTGCCAACAACCAAGGGGATCAGGACAGGCTCCATGGCATGGAGCTTCTGTGATGAGACCTGGAGGAAGATCAGAATTCAAAGAGGAGGATCAAGGGGAGAATAACTTCGAGACAAGACATACAGCCTGAACAAAGTCATGATGGAAGCAAGAGGTGAAACAGCAAGCAGGCCAGTTTGGCTGGAATGGAGAAGGGAAGGTAGACTGGAGCCATATTGTGAAACGCCTTCAATACCAAGTAGAGAAATGGGCACTTTCTCTGAAGAGGAAATGGGAAGCCACCGAGGATTCTGCAGCAGAGGAATTTCCTCATGCTTTAGGGAGAATATTTTCTCAGCTTGTGAAAATACACTGGAGAAGGAAGACAAGACATGGCTAGTAGCATTGGGGCTGAGATCCAAATGTGGGTGTTCTGATTATTATTAATAATAATAATAACTAGCATTCACATAGTACTTCTTGCTAATTATTTTTAATAACAATAATAGCTAGCATTTATATATTGATCACTTTCAAGTTTGTATAACATTGTACATATGGTTTCACATTTCATTCCAAGTCCAAGGTTCTGTTATTTTGCAAATGGTGAATTTCCTTTGGGAGACAAAATAGACATGACCGGGCAAAAAAAAAAAAAAAAAGAACTAAGCACCAAGAGCTTTGGGTTTTTATTTCAGGCTGAATAAGCACCTATGTGTCTGAATCTGTATTCCCCTATTTTCTAGGTGCTCCTTGGACCAACAGTCCCTTAAGAAGCATCTATTTCATGGGCTTAACACCCTCCTGGACTCTGAATTTAAGCAGTTTTGCTGTCTAAGAATATTTGATGGTAATTTCCAAAACAACTGAAATCATTCCCTCTTAAACATCTGATGTAATCAACACCTTACACCCATTCATATGGAGTTTGTTGGGCTCAGCAGAAAGAGCCAATGGGTGTCACTGAATCATCCTACAAAAGAGGCCCTCAAGGCCCAGAAAGGTAACATGATTGGCCCTAAGGCCGCCAGTGCTGAGAGCCAGGGCAGATGCTCTGATCCTAGCCCCAGGGCTCCTTTGCAGAACCTGTAAGTCTGGTCCTCATCACAGGCCCGCAAAGATAGGACAGATGGTGTTATCTCCATTTGACAGGTGAGGAAGGGAAGTCTCAGAGAGCTGGGACTTGTCCAAGGTCACATAGCCAAAAAAGCAAGAGCCATAAAGGGGACCCAGGTCCTCTACCTCTGAGGACAGTGAGGATGACTTCCGTTTTGCCACCAATGCCTCTGGAAAGTGTGGGCAAGATCCACAGGAAGGAAGATAGAAAATCTGGCACTAGCAAGTCTCAGTTTCCCTCCCTGTAAAAAGAAGGGCATTGGACCATAAGGTTTCTGTGGCCCTTCACAGCTATGGATCTAGGAAACCCTCAATGAGTGGCCACATGGTCTAGACCAGGTCCGATGGAAGCTGTCTGATGAGGAATGGAGGTCACATTCCTAAGCCTCAATGGTTCCCTGGGGCTCCCCCAGGGCCTGGTCACACCTGCCTTGGCACCTCTGGGCCAATGTGCTTCTCTGTGGTATTGAGCCAAGTATGACCATTATGTTACAAATAAAGAAACCCGGGCCCACTAGCTAAAGTTAGAGGCAACAGTGCCCTAGAGCAGTACTGGATTCTCTTTCAGGCTCCTCCAGTGGGGGAGTCTCTCTCTATGTCTTCAGGCAAAATGCTCTCTCTTTCTAACCCTCAATTTTCCCTTTTACAAAATGAGATGTTGAACTAGACTTTCTAAAGTCTCCACCAGATCTGGCTGAACATGTTCTGTATACTAGGGTCCCTCTTGGCTCTGACGTCCCATATTCCATGCTCTAAGGTCCCTCCCAACCCTGACATTCCACATTCCACATTCTAAGATCCCTCCTGGCTCTGACATGGAGGGACTCTAGAACAGAGATATTAGTGATATCGTTAGGCTGGTTCCTGCCCCAGGCAAGGGTTGGAGCACCTGGCCTTTGGGGTCCTTTCCCATTCTTAGATTTGATGAATCCAATCATCTGAAGCCCAGTGGGGTAAGGTCCAGTGGGGTGGGAATGAGGGGACTAAGGGTGGGAAAGAAAAGCTCCCCCCCCACCTTCTCTAACATGCCCCGTTGCATTTCCTAATTGTTTACCTGATGGTGACTATAAAGAGATGGCTTCCCCAATTCCATAATGAAGGGCCTGGATCTGAAGCCGTTTATTAGGTATAAATTTATGTGCTGTGAAGCCCGTTAGATCCCTGGCCAGTCAGTCAGTTGTCTCGGGAAAAGGCACATCTACAAAGAGTTTCCAGGGTGAGGGTCACCAAGCTTAATCAGAACCAGACGAAGCCTGGCCCCCAGGGCTCAAGATTGCTGGCTTTCAAGTATATTTCTATTTGGCGAAATGGCCTTTTGAAGACCTTGCCTTCCGAAAAAAATTTCCTCTCTTATTAAAAAGAAAGAATGAGCAATTATTTTGCACTATTGTTCGACTTAAAAAAAAAAATAGAAGCAGAAGCCACGAAGTTCCCCTGTTTGATTGTGTGGGAGAAGTCATTGGACTGATTCTCTGTGGAGCCAGGGTGGGCATTCCCTGGTAAGGAGCTTAACAAGGGGCCAGGTAGATGCCAGGACCGTAGGACACTTTGGCTGAGGCCTGCTGCTTAGCAGGGGCTCTCACAGACTTGTGGGATTGCAGAATGTCAGCGCTGGGAGGGACCTTGGAACAGAAAGGACCAGAGACCTAGAATACTATGTCCAGGTCAGGAGGAGCCTCAAAAATCACAGGATCCTAGGTACTGAGTTGGAAGGAACTTCAAGGGTCATCGAGTCTGACCTTCTCATTTTACAGATGAGGAAAGGGAGTGGTATGGCCAAGGTCACACAGGTAGTAGGGACAGATTTGAACCCAGGTCTTCTGACCCCAGAGACGGCCCTCTTTCCACTAACCCACACTATCTGTCGGATTTTGTAAACTCAAAAAGAGGACCCAGATCTCTTAGAACCAAAGGGCAAAGCAGAAATGGAAAGAGTCCACTGGTCATCTCCTGAAAGGAATCCTCAAATGAAAACTCCCAGGCACATCCAAGCCCAAATCCAGAGCTTTCAGGTTCAAGAAGAAAATCCTTCAAGTGGCCAGAAAGAAATAACCGAAGTGCAGAGAAGTCACACTCAGGATCAGACGAGATTTAGCAGCTACCACTCGGAAGCAGAGTGAGAAGCTTGTAATGTGATATTCCAGAAGACAAAGAATATAGGCTTATAGCCAAGAATAACTTACCCCCCAAAACTGAGTGTAACATCTGAAGAGGTTAAAGGAGAGAAGCAAGCACACGCACACACACACACACATACAGAGAGAGAGAGAGAGAGAGATAGAAATATATCTCATTTAACCAAGAAATAGGAGAGAAAGGGGGGAAAGGAAAAGAGAGTGAAAAAGACAGAGGAAGAATTAATTTAAGCAAAACAAACTCTAAGGAAGTATAAAACACTTGGAGCAGCTTTTTGTGATGGTAAAGAATTGGAAACTGAGGCGGTGCTCATCAATCAAGGGTTGGCTGAACAGGTCGTAGTGTATGAATGCAAGAGAATACTGTGTTGCTGTAGGAAATGATGGAAGCAGGGTTTGAAAGAAACCTAGGAAGATTTGTATCAACTGAGACAGAGTGAGGTGAGCAGAACCAGGAAAATGATTTATGCAACAATGATATTGTCAAGATAAATAGCTTCAAAGACTCGGGAACTCTGATCAGTGAATAACCAACCACCATTACAAAGGACTCACGACCAAACACACTACTCCTCCTCCCTCCTGAAAGAGAAGCAAAGGACTCAGAGGGTAGACTAAGGCCTATTTTTTTGGACATGGCCAATTTGGAGATTTATTTTGCTTGACTATAAATGTTTGTAACAGGAGGTTATTTTTCTTTCTAAATTGAGGAGAGGAGAAGGTGGGAAAAAGAAGGATTTTTGTTGTTTAAAAAAATAAAACTTAATTTAAAAAAAGAAGATAGCTGGAACTCAGTGACAAGATAGATTTCATCCAATAAAAGAAGTTGTCTCTTGTCCTTGTGTCATATCGGCTTCTATTGCTAAATAAACCTCACCGCTTCCTGGCTTCCCACACACACATGCACACTGTGGGGAGAGAAGGCCTAGTGGCCCAAAAATAGATGGAAGAGGCTGATTGTTATTAATTCATGCCTCACATTTCACAAATAAACAATCAAACGCAGGAATGAGCCACGAGGATCAACTAAGAGAGACACCAAGAAGATAGCCAGGAACTAGAATCGGAAGCTACCCTGCTAATCTTGTGACACCCGTGTTCCAAGATGTGACATTGTTACCCATCAGATTACTCTGTGTTCAAGCCATCAGGCAGTTTACAGCACAGCCAGAGATTGTCCCCAGGACCACACACAACCCCTGAAGACACTGAGGAGGAGCCACCCAAGTAGACTGCGCCCAAAACACACTTTTTTGTCACCCAGATGCCTCACCTGGATCTCTTCCCCTTCCTCCTTCTAACAAAACCAACTCTTTGGCCACAGTCCAAAGGCCAGTTTAGGGAGCACCAAGTAATGTCTCCATGTTTCTATCTATTGCCTAGGAGCAGCCTCAGTGTGGGAAAGACAATGGCACCCTTGGAGCCATTGGCAGCATATACTACCTTCCTCCATAGCTCAAGGTCCTTGTGTCTCTGCTGTGGTAACAAGATGGAAGCAAATTCAGCAACTTGTATTAAATGAAAAAGAAGGCCCTAAGCCCCAGTGAGTCCAAGCTGGGTTTGGAGTCACAAGACATCTCTTGGAAGACCAGCTCTGACGTTTGAGTTCCATCATCTGTAACAGAGGGGTGTATCTACACTACCCCCTTCTCAGGTCAATGTGAGGAGAGAGCTTTATAAACCTTGAGGCACTAGAGAAATGGGAGTACTCACCATCCATATTAGTAGGATGAGCCGCCCTGCTTTCCAGGGCAATCCTGGGCAAGAGCTCTGCACTGATAGGTCAGTGTCCTAAGCAGTCCAAGAGAATCTGCTCAGAAGCCAAAGGACCCTGACCATCACCATCAATAAACTGTGACGAGGTTTCCTTGCTGCATGAATGACTCTATCTAAAGAAAACTTTTGAAGGACTTTGTAAATGGCCAAATCTAACCTGGGGGCTGCATCATAAAGTCCTAGACTTTACAAGCTGGAAAAAGATTTGCCAACAGAGACCAAGTCCAAAAAGGGCTCCTGTGGGGCTGATTGCTGATCTAAAGTATCAAGCCCCAAGCCCTGCTTGAGGAGATCTCATGTAAATATCTGGGTCCACCAGAGAGATCTGTACATGCATAGAGGAGACGGATGGTGGCCTCAGAGGGGAAGGTGCCACAGATGTGCCAGGTTCTGGGATTTGAGGATCAGGAAAGAAGCAGCGGCTCCCAGATCTAAGGCTAGAAGGGACCCCCTCATTTCACATAGAAGGGGCCTGAAGCCCAGAGAGGTCAAACAGCAGGGAAATGTCAAAGGCAGGATTTGAACCCAGGCCTTCCTGATTCTCAGGCCAGCACTTTATGCCCCATGCTAGAACATATGGAAGGCCTTTTGTGAAACTGACCATACTTCATCGATGCTACCATCATCATCATTAATTATCGCTGTTCTTATCCAGAGGTAGCTCCAGGCCCAGGATGGTAGCTTCCTGCCCACTGTTCTTTCTACTCTAGGAAACCCTACCAAGGCGGCAATTGAGTCCTTCCCTAGTGCAGGGAAGAAGGAGGGGAAACGAGCATTTGCTAGACATCTACAGTGTGCTGGGCACTCTGCTGACTAAGCACTTATTATCTAATGTGATCCTCACAACAGCCCTGGAAGGCAGGTACTATTATTATTAATTATCCCCATTTTACAGCAAGGAAACTGAGGTAGAAGCAGTTAAGTGACTTGCCTGGGGGTCACACAGCTAGTTAAGTGTCAGAGGCTGGATTTGAACTCAGGTCTTCTTGGATCCAACTTCTATTACAGTTCAAGAAAGAAGCAAATTTTCTCAGGAAGACCTCCAAGTCCCAAAATGTAACTTTGACAGTTCCTGGGGATGATGCTAACCACTCAGTGCCTGTTTCCTTGGACCCTCCTGCTTCCTCACTCCGCACTGGCTGGCCCAGTCCATTGCTGCTCCGCTATGCAGGATGCAGAAGGTTAACGTCCTGGAACTCCGGGAGAGGAGAAGCAGGCTCCCAGGAGCGAAGTGGGAGGGTCCGCTCCAATGGGGGACACTGAACCACTCGGACCTTCCATGTCCTCCCAGCAGAGAAATGGTAACTACTCCTCCACCACAGAGGGGCCGGCAAGCCGGGAGGGGGGGCCAGGAGAAAGGTAAACACACCAGGACTCTTGGTGTTTATTTGTGGAAGAATCGGCAGGGTGGGCTCAGGCAGCCGATGCCACAGACGCATTAACAGGAGCCTCTGCTCGCCATCGTCCCCGAGCTGATCATCTCGGAACAATGAGGTCTACAAAGATGCGGTCACCTGTGGGTGCTGCGGAAACCGCACGAGGCATCGCTGCTCGTCATGAGCTCCACGGGAGCCCAAAAGGGAGCGAACGCCCAAGACAGCGAACGCCTTCGAGAAGTCGCTGGCTTCTCACTGCTCAGAGCCTCAGAAGGAGCTTTGGGGAGAAGAGATGACTGTTAAAAATAGTGCTCAGAAATCTATGGGGACTCCTCCCCGCCCACACGCTGAGGATCCATTGAACGCTGGGAGCTCCAGAACAAGCGACCCCGAGACCTGGGTTCGAGTCCCACCTCCCTCATGGACCAGCTCTGCTCCCCCGGTGCTTCCCCTCTCCCTCTCTGAGCCGCAGAGGCTTGCTTTGTAAAAAAAAAAAAAGGGAGGGGGGCAACTTCAGTGACTCCGAAGGCTCCCCAGTCCGACTCCCTTTTCAGCAGCATCACCGGGGTCCACATCAAAGATTCGGGACTGGAAGGATCCTCCCTGTTATTTTACAGATGAGGAAACCAAGGCACAGAGAGGTTAAACAGAGGCCCCAGGAGTAAAGGGGACCAAAAAGCAAGTGTTCTCACTGCACACCTAACCTGGACGTAGACAGGCAGCCAAACACTGGCATTCCTTCCTCATAGGACATGCACCCCAGGCCCCTCTCTGCCCTGGTTACCCCTCTCAGGTCTTTCTTAAACCATGGCCCCCTAGAACTGGGCCCAGTGTTCCAGATAGTCATGGCCCTTCTCTCCCATCCCCAATACTTTTTAACTTCTGGTAGCCTCAGTTTCCCCACATGTCAAATGAGTAGAGCTGGATGACCCTGTTCTCACAGTCTGAGATACTGTGATCTCTCTGGGCCTTGTTTCCAGTTGTATAAAGTGAGAGACTAGGCTAAGGGGATTTCTAAGGCCCTTCTAATACTGACAGCCTCAGTTTCCTCACCTGTAAAATGGGAGTCTTGATGGTTTCTAGGCTTCCTCCCGAGGCTGGCATTCTCTGAGCTATGACTCTGCTTCCAGCCTTTCATGCTGGCGCACTCTTACCCAGATTCCCAGGAGGGCCCTGGCTGCTGCCCCTGTGCCCCGGGTGTCTGGGTCGAGAAGTGGAACGGTGTCAAATGCCTATGAGAACCTCTGGTGGCTTGTTGGTGGTGGGTGAAGTGGGACAGATTTGGCTTTGAAACTTGATTTACAGCCACATACCTGTCCCTCCCCAGGGCCCAGCTCTGCTTGGGTGGGTCTCTGTCTCCCTTTCATGGGCTGAGGACCAGGGGAAAGTCTTTCTCACCAAGGCAGGTCACTGGGTGCCCATCACCTGGGTGAATAGGGCTCCAGGCTGGCCCTGCCACGACTCCAGGGGAGGAGAGGGCCCCTTGAGGAAGCTAAGGAGGCCCTAGATTTCCCATCTCAGAAAACTCCCCATCTCATTATCCCTCCGCCATGCCTTTCCCCACAGTCCCCTTTATGAGGATGCTGGTCCAGATCCCTGAGGCTTTCAGGCCCCTGAACTCCACACCCAAAGTCCCCATAGCCAAGGAGCATTGATTTCAGGGCCTGTGGGTGTCTCTCCCCTTCCTGCTTATGTAACAGGGACAAGTCACTTCAATGCCAGAGACTCAGTTTCTTCATCTATAAAAAGGGAATAATGATGCATGCCTTCCCCACCAGTCAGAGGCTTCCAGACAGCTTTCTAGCCTATAGACATGGAAATTACAGGGATTATGAAGAGTAAGAGATAGGAGTCTTTCTGGGGGAGTGGTATCCAACTCTTCAGAAGGTCCCTGTCTCCTCTGGCTTCCCTACAAGCCTCTGGGGAAACTGGATCCCTCTCCTCCTCTTCCTCCTCTGCCCCTACTTGCAAAGCACTGAATTCTGCTTTGAGGAAAGGAGCTGTGTCCCATTTCTCTAGGTCTCAGTTTCCTCGTGTGTCAAAATGAGGGTCAGACTCAGGGGCCTCTGAGATCTCTCCCAGTTCTGAAGCTAGGATTCTGTGGAACTCCCCTTCCCCAAGGCACAAATAAGGAATGAGGTCTTCCTAGAAGAAATTCAGAGCTGGAATGAAACCCAGAGACCATCAGGACCAGTCTAGTCACAAGCATGTATCAGATCCCTGCTATGTGCCAGGCACAGTGTCAGCCACTGAGGATACAAAGAAAGACCAACACTGTCCCTGCCTTCAAGGGGCTCCCAGTCTAATGGGTGAAACAACATGAAAACAACTTAGTATAAACAAGATATATGCAGGATAATTTTGGAGAAAATCATTGCAGGACTGGAAAAGGCATCTTGCAGAAGGTAGGGCTTTAGCTGAGACATAAGGAAAGCCAAGAGGCAGAGATGAGGAGGGAGGGAACTCCAGGCAAAGGACACAGCCTTTACAAAGGCCTGGAGTCGGGAGATAGAGAGGAAGCCAGTGTCACTGGATAGTAGAATACTTGGGGGTGTAAGGGCAGGAAGGGGCCAAGTTAGGGAGGGCTTAGAGCTGAACACAGGATTTTATATGGGATCCTGGAAGTAACAAGAGAGTCATGCAGCTGAATGAACAGGAAGGCAGTAGAGGGGAGGCGATCACGATGACGGCTGAGTGGAAGGTGGACAGGAGTGGGGAGAGACTGAGGCAGGCAGACCCTGCAGCGGCTACTGCAATGGTCCAGGCCTCAGGTGATGAAGGCCTGCACCAGGGTTGGGGCCAGGTCAGAGGAGGGAGGTTAAGAAGGAAGAAACAGCAGGAAAATGACTGGGGCAACCAGGGGGTGCCATAGGGCATAGAGGGCTGAGCCTGGAGTCAGGAAGACCTGAGATCAAATTTGGCCTCAGACAATTACTGTGTGACCCTGGGCAAGTCACTATACCCCATCTGCCTCAGTTTCCTCATCCATAAAATGATCTGGAGAAGGAAATGGCAAGCCACTCCAGTGTCTCTGCTAAGAAAACCCCAAATGGGTTCAGGAAGAGTCGGAAACGACTAAAAAATGACTTAAAATGATTAGAGACGGGGGGCGAGAGAGTGAGGAGCCCAGGATGACCCCTAGGTTGGGAGCCTGAGGGACTAGAAGGATGAGGGTGCCTTCTACAGTAACAGAGAAGATGGGGGTGGGGGAGGAGTTTAGGAAGAAAGATAATGAGTTCTGTTTTGGACATGTTGAGTTTAAGATGACTACTGGACGTCCATTTGGAGATGGCTGAAGGGCAGTTGGAGATGAGCCATTGGAGCTCAGCACAGAGGCTCAGGCAGGGAAGGTAGATTTGAGTATCATCACCATAGAGATAGTCATTTCATCCATGGATGCTGATGAGGTCACCAAGGAAAGCAGTATAGAGGAAGAGCAGGGAGTCCTGAGGGACCCCTGTGGTTAGAGGGCATGGTCTGGAGGAGGAGCCAGCCAAGTAGACAGAGAAGGAGCAGTCTGAGAGGAAGGAGGAGAAAACCTAGAGAGAAGAGGCCACCAAGGAGTACAGAGTGGCCAACAGTGTCCAAGGCTGCAGCCATCGGGGGCTCCCAGTGCAGAAACGCCCTCTACCAATGCAGGCTGGCATCTTTTCTGAGGTTCACAGTCTTCTAGAGTTGATAAAGGCGTGAACAGGTGAAGTGACTTGCCCAGGGTCACACAGCTAGAAGTGTCTGAGGACGGATTTGAACTCACCAGGCGCAGAGCTCTGTGCACTATGGTGCCCCCTAATGAATAAGCAGAAATCTACTTCTCTAATTAGTCCTGCCTACTTTGCTTCTCCTTGTAAGCAGATGTCTCCCGGCTCTTTCCTGGCTGGTTGAGTCTTTTATATTCTTATATTCTAAAGTCCCTGCCACCTCTAACATTATATATTCATTTCCCAGTCTTAGTCCAACCCGTAAAAAAAAAAATCCATAAAAGCCAAATGTGTTTTCAATATGGAAGCACACCCCTTTAGCAGGCATCTGGGGAACTTTGTTTATATTTTTAAAGATTTGTTTTCTACCTGATGGCTTGGTAATTAACCCCATGATCTGGCCCAAGGCCAATTGGGATAATTACACAGCCTGGCAGAAATCAGCTCCATCCCTTCCTCTCCCCTTTTCCCAGCTCCCCCTGCCCACTTACAGCTTCCACCAGGCACACTGTTTTTCCCATCGTTCCCATGGCCAGGCTTGATCGAAGTCCCATGAAAAGTGACCAAACAGACCCCAACATCCCCCCAAGCCACTGACTGCAAGGGGCTTCTCCAGCAGAAGCTCTCTGTAGAAGAGCTCCTCCAGTCAGCTCGTAGAAGTCTCACACTGCCAGAATCTCAAAGTGACTTTAGGCAAGCCACCTTTCTATCCAAGGCCTCGGTTTCCTCATCTGTCAAAATTGGAAATGTGTCTTTCATTTCACATAGCTCTGGGAGAAGCTAAACTAAAATCCTGTAGACCAGAAAGGTCATGGGAATAGAGACTTTCAGGTCGGAGTGACCTTTGAGCCCCCAGAGGAGTCCAGAAGGAGCCACAGAGCCCAGCCTTCTTGGGGTAGCACTCTGGTTCCCCCCAGTTCTCTTAAAAAGGATCAGTTTTCACTAAAAGGTAACAAATCTGTCTTGATTGGCCAGAAGCCTCCTGAGGTTTCCTGAGAGGACTTAAAAATCCCTCCCACGCGGTGTCAGGGTCCCCTCCAATCCGGTGCTGTCTGAAGACCATGAGAGTCACGGTGCCTTGACAACATCCTCAACCTTCTGTTTCAGTGGAATCAGCCAATAATCAATGAATACTTAACCACCTATACATGGATGACTTGTGCTCAGAAGGAGGGAAAAGACAAAGGGGAAGCAAGGAACAACCCCTGCCCTCAGGAAGCTAATAGTCTATAGGCCCTTTAACTGAGTCCAAGTTTTACAGAACAAACCCTTTTATTAACGGGATTGGTTCTGTGAAGTTTGGATTCAGTCAAAAGGCTGCACTTGAGGACCTGGAGGGCCACATGTGGCCTCAAGGCCACAGGTTCTCCATCCTTAGAACAGAAGGAACAAGGCAAAAGTAAAACTAGCTGGAATTTGGGATCACAGAACATGGTGCAGAAGAAACGGTCAAAGAGAAGGTTCAGAAAGGGAGAGGGACCCCTCCCCTCAGCCAGGACAACAGAGAGGGCTTCATGAAGGGGCCGGGAGCTGTGTCTTAAGGAGGGGAAAACAGGAACCATTCCAGCCAGAGGCTGGATCAACAGAGACAAGAATCATGGCTGCCACAGGCCACCACAGCTCCCCTCTGGTGATCCCTCCCTTTGTGCCCTATCACAGCCCATCTTCTGGGTTATTTCCCATCATCCTCTCCAGGGCCAGTTTGTACATGTTATTGGAAGGTGGTCACCCCCACTGGGCTGGGCATTCCCACAGGGCAGGGCCCATTATCCCCTCTTTAAGGGGGAAGAAGCTTCCCTTTTTAAATCCCCGAGGGTTTGGAAGGTTTCAGGGTCTGTTCTGTCACCTTCCAAGGCACCAGAATCAAGCCTGGCCACGGGACAGATGGGAAGAACAATGTGGCCACCAGAAGCTGGCAGGAAGCTGATGGCTGGGCACCAGTAGGGGGGCAGGCACCTCCTGTAAGGGAAGGATGAACCAGCCTCAGAGGTCCCTGATCCAAAGAATCCTTCCAATAACAAATGCAGTTAGGATTATCTAAGTAATATCCATGGCCCCAGAGGGCAAAATTGGGAGGAAAGAGGAGAAATCCAGAGGCAGACGTGGCTCAGCAGAAGGGAATATTAGACAATTCTGGCTGTTGGCACAGGGAAGCGGTGAGCTCCCCCTCCTTGGAAGTCTTCAGACATTAGGGCTTCCTGGGCCCCTGGGGGTGGGCCACATGCTACCTGAGGTCCCATCTCTTTCGAGATTCTGTGCTTCATTCCATCTCCCAAACCCAAAGTGCATGTGACAGAAGATGCCCTCCCAGCCGAGGCCTCTGTGGGATGGCAGAGCAGTGTGTGATCCTGAAACTGCCCAGGCAGCTCAGGCCAATAGGGCCAAAGGGATCCCGAAAGTAGAGAGACTCCCTTCCCAGGCCACTGAGTTGTCATCAAAGCAGGAAGGAGGATTTCCTAGGCTTGGCAATGGGCCCTGGCCACTTATCCTGCTGCTGGAGGGAAAGTGAGGTGGAGGAGCCCAGGCAGGCCGGACACGGACACCCCAGCCGAGCCACTGAGACCAGGGCCATGGCCCACGCCATTTTGCCCTGGGAGTCTCCTAGAGATTTGGGACCCAGTGAGTACTTAATAAATGCTCATTGATTGACACAGAGATCAGATAATCTTCCTCAGTCCAGGCTCCAGTACAGCTTCCTATTGCCTCTCCTGCTTCTCTCTGCAATGAAAGCTCTGTGCCACCTGACTCCCCAGCCTACTGTCCAGCCTCCCTCAGCATTTCTCTTCCCTTCGTGCACTCCACAGTCTAGCCCAACTGGTCTACTAGCTACTACAGCCGGAACGTCCCATCTCTCACCTCCAGGACTTTGCACAGACCATACCCATGCCTGGCGTGCTCTCCCACCTCTTTCCTCATCTCCTTAGTCATCGGGATTCTTTGCCTCTTCCTGTGGTAAATCCTCCTTCTCTGACAGAATATAAGCTCCTTGAGCTCGGGGAATGTTTTGGGCTTTGGCTCCCTACCACCAAGTCAGTTTATTCTTCCTCTCCTACCACAAGGCTGGACAGCTGGTGGTGTAACGTCTGGCGCTCTAGACCCCCAACCCAGGAAGTCCCGAGTTCAAGGCCACTTATTAGCACATGATCCCGCAGGCCACTTCATTTTTTTCTCAGCCACAGTCTCCTCATATGTAAAATGGAATATTATTAGCACCGACCTCTCAGGGCTTTTGCGATAATCAAATGCGACAATGTCTGTAAATTACTTTGCAGATTTTTAAGTGCTACGTAAATAAATGCCCTCTATGACTGTTATTATTTTAAGAATCTGCATGATCATTTGAGGAGGTGGGGGCCCCACCCCCACAGGCTTCCTGGAGGAGGTAGCCTTTGAGCTGGACCTTCTGAGAAAGGGAAGGGAGGACAGATCCGAGCTCAGTGGTCTGAGTAAAGGACCAGGCTTAGTGGAAAGAGGCTGGCCTAGGCAGTGAGGAAGGCTCGTCTCTATGCAGTGAGGTGAGTGTGTCCCGGGGCACATCCCATCCATCTGAGGCTCCCAGAGATGAAAGCACCTGCAAACAGCCCCCCACTGCCCACCCCAGGTCGCCGTCAGGGTCCGAGCAGAGAAGATCTGTAAGGGGCTTTGCAAACCTTTTTCAGAGCACGTGTGAATCTCACGGCTCACTCATGGTGATGACATGCCTCGAGGAAAGGGGTGTCTGCAGAGAAGCCACCTCCAGCTAAGGACGGAGGGGACGAGAGTCGGGGCCGCTGCTGCAGGCGCTGCCTTGGCAGGAAAGGCGGCCCTCGGTCCACTTCTGTGTCCAGCGGTCCGCGGCGGCCGCTGTCTGGTCTCAGGTCTCCTTGAGACTTCTGCCTTTGTCTTTCCGGTTAGATTGTAAGCTCCTAGGGCAAGGCCTGCCTCTTTGTGTATCCCCTGCATTTAGCTCTGTGCCCCTGCACACAGTAGGCGCTTTATGTTTACTGATGGTGATATCGATGTATGCAACACTCTCCCCCGGCAGCCTTCCACCTCTGCCAAGAGAAGGGGAAGGTCTGTTATCTCTTCTCAGAGACCCTCACCCTTTTTCTTTTTCACTTCCTTTGAGACCTTTTCACTGTAATTGTGTGTACTGTATACATGTGATATTGAAATAGTCTGAGCCCTGCCCTGCCCTGCGCACTCTCACAGAGCCCCGCTCTGCGCTGGGGCCTGCTCCCCTGGGTCCCCATCATCAGGAAGTGGGAGCGGACAGGCCGGATGGCCAGAATCCAGCCACCTTCCAGACACCAGGAATCACTTCCTGAGGTGGCCCAGGTCATCAGCCTGCTCAGGGCCTCCATTTCCCCCCAGGGGGATTTGGGACCTGAGTAGGTTGTGTGAGTTTTGACCTCCCCAATCTCAGACCTATCAAAAAGGAAAGAGTCCCAGTCCAGGGAAACTCAGAGACGATCTCATTTCATTCTCTCATTTTACACATCGGGAAACTGAGCACCGGGGAGTGGCTTACCTGTGGTCACGCAGCCAGTACCTGTAAGAGGTAATATCTGAACCCAGGTTCTCTGCCTGCTGATCCCTCTACAGCACAAACACACCCACGCAGAGGCGTTTCTGGTCCAGGCTGGGGAGCATCAGCCTCGGGCCTTCAGCAGCTGCCTCCTGGGCTGGCTTGCAATGGGCTTCTCCCAGCACCAGTGGCCACACTCAGGACCACCAAACCACCTGGCTCAGCTCTGCCAGGCTCCACACCTTTCCATCTTGCCCCCCGTCCACAGCCTGCCTCTTCTTCTAAGCAAGGCTGCTGTATTAGTGCCGGCTGCCATTGAGGCCATGCCAATGGAGGGCCCCATTGCTCCACTCATCATCTTGGTAACTCCTTCCCTGGCCGCATCTGCTGCACTCCCTCTTAAAATGTAAGCTCTTTGGGGGTTGCAGTCTTTAAGGCTTAGCACAGTGCTTGGCACAGTTTTCAGTGATTAATAACGCATTCACTTACTCACTTCCAACTCAGCAACCAAGACCTTCCATCTTTGGGCCCTGAGCTCATTAAACTGAGCTTATCAACCCCACCCCCAAATCTGCTTTCACCTCCCCCTCCTCTTTTTCCTCTCCTTCCACCTCCTCTTCTTCCTCCCCCCTGCTCTTCCTCCTCTCTCTCCTCTTCCTCCTCCTCCCTCACCTCCTCCTTCCTCTTTCTCCTCCTCCTCCCCTCAGACATTAGCTAGCTGTGTTATTCTGGGCAAACCACTTCACCCCTCTTCTCCAAGCCTCAGTTTCCTCATCTGTAAAATGAGACTGATGATAGTAGCAGCCAGGATTCTTGCAAGAATCAAAAGCAATACCTGTGAAATACTTCCAGAATCTTAAGGTACTACAGAAATGCTGCCCGTCATCATCATCATCATCATCATCATCATCACCATCATTATAAAACCGTGTCCGTATGTCCACCTCTCAGAACCCTAGATTCCTCCCAGGCTCAACTCAGACACCACCTTCTACCCGTAGAAATCCTCTTCTGACCCACCCAGAGGCTCCTGCCTTTCCCCCAGGATGCCCTTGGATGTACCTGTATGATGTGGCTATCTCCACCAGCCGAAGACCAGTCAGTCAGTCCATAAGCAGCACTAATCCCTCACCAGCATTGGGAGCTATGCTGATGTATTAACTGAGGACACAAAGGAAGACGAACACAGGCTTATGGAGGGAGACACCATGCAAATAATTAGGCGTGTACCAGATACACACAAAATACATTCGTTGTTGTTCAGTCATTGCAGTCATGTCTGACTCTTCGTGAGGCCATTTGGGGTTTTCTTGGCAAAGATACTGGAGTGGCTTGCCATTTCCTTCTGCAGCTCATTTTACAGATGGGGAAATTGAGGCAAACGGGGTTAAGTGACTTGCCCAAGGTCACACAGCTAGTGTCTGAGGCCACATTAGAACTCAGGAAAGTGAGTCTTCCTGACTCCAGGCCCAGTACCTAATACAGTGCCTAGCATACATGAAGTGCTTAATAAATGATTACTGATTCAATGAATGAATATAAGTTCTTTGAGAGCAGGAAATACTTCACTTTTGTGTCATCAGCACCTAGCACATAGTAGGCACTTAATACATGCTTGTTGATTGATCGTGGACCATAACCATACATTCACCCATTCAATAAGCACTTATATTTATGCCCTACTATGTGCCAGGCATTATGTTAAATCCAAAGATGAAAAAGGAAACAGTACCTATTTTCAAAGGGCCCCCATCCTTCTTGGGGGAAATGCCAGGTACGCAGATGAGTAAACACAAAATGTTTACAATTGTAAGTGCAAAGTCATCTCCTCAGAGGCACTGATAACGAGGGTCCTGTTGTCTTGTGACAGAATGTGCAAAGACACACACTCTTGACTCACAAGCAAATATAAAAGAAACCCAACAGACAGAGATACAACAAGGAGATGCATGAAGCACCGATTATGTGCTGAGCATTGACTGGCAAAAAGCCGCTGCCTCTAGGAGCTCACCTCCTAACAGGGGAGGCAACAGCCAGGTCCATAGCAGACAGCTACAAGCCTGGTAGATGGTCTTCCCAGATGGAAGGTCCTGAGGGAGGTTGGGGGCTGGGAAAGACCTCCTGTGGGAGATGAGATCTGAGGTGAATCTGGAAGGAAACCCAAGACGGAGGAGGACGAGGAGGATGTCAGGCATGAGGGACAGTCAGGTCGAGGTATGGCTTGGGAGATGCTGGTATCGAATGGAAGGAAGCTCAAGCTGGCCAATGCCACTGGTTTCACAGACACACCAACATGCTTGAGTATACTCCCCCATGTGGGAAACTTGCCTCTCCCAGGTTCCCTAAGGGAGCATCAGCAGATGAATTCCCCAGAGGGCGAGCCTGACCCGGGCACTGAAGGGAGCGGGTGGTTTTAGCTCCCAGTTCTGGCCTCCTCCCCCAGGCAGGTGGCCATGTCCCTCTGACCCAAACATATGGTAGCACTCAGGCATGTAATCTACAGGGGATCCCCAGGCCAGCAAACAGATCTCTTCCTCCCTTGGTCTTTCAGTCCATATCTGTGCACTTGGGTTAATTAAAATCAACATTCTTCCAATTTCACCCCTTATAAAATGTCTGAGAAACCTTGATGCGGCATGAAGCGTGACCCAGCTCAGCCACTGGCCCGAGAATAGCAGGCGCCCTTGATGGCCCTCTCCCCTCAGCAGCTTCCTCTGGTCTAGGCCAGGACCCTGCCTGGGCCCCTTCGGGCAGGATCTGGCTCCACTCTGATGCCACCCAGAGCCCAGAGCTGGGCCATCAGGGAATCTGATGGGCTTGGGGTGGGAATGTTGAACTCCCTCTCACCTCTGGAGCAGCACCATGGTTCACTTGATGGCCAAACCCCCAAAGCAGAAAGACAGGATAGATAGTAAGGGCAAGCAGGCTTTCAGGCTTGGTGCACTCGGCACATTATCCCCAAACAGGAGCATCTGGAAGACATGTCCGTATAGGCAGAATCCCTGTCCCAGCAAGACTCAGTGTTGGACATCCACCATGACAGTCAAGAGCACCTTAGTAACAATAATTCCCTTCCTGTTGCTAGGCTTCCTTTGATATAGATAGATAGATAGATAGATAGATAGATAGATAGATAGATAGATAGATAGATAGATAGATAGATAGATAGATAGATGAATAGAAAGATGGATGGATGGATGGACGGACGGATAGACAGATGGACGGACGGACAGATGGGTGGGTGGATGGATGGATGGATGGACGGATGGACGGACGGACGGGTGGGTGGATGGATGAGTGGGTGGATAGATAGTTGGATAGATAGATGATGGATGGGTGGATAATGGATAGATAGATGATAGAGAGATGAATGGATAGACAGGTAGATTCAATAGATAGACGGACAGACAGACGGATAGATAGAACCTTTATTAATCACTATATGCCAGGCACAATGCAAAGTGCTAGGAATACAGAATGACAGTTGCTGCCTTCCAGGAGCTCACATTCTAGTGAGGGAGACAGCACATAAAGCCAGGGGAGGGGCAAGGTAGAGAGCTGGTCTGAAGTGAACGGGCTGACTGCTGGGGTGCTACCTCTTGTGGTCTAGACGCCAACGGGAGGACGACCCAGAGATTGTCTAATGACATTTTCTTTGTAGTCGCATCTATGGAGGAATCCGGTCTGATCGTTAACAACTGCATGAGAACCAGAGAAGGCTTTCCAGGCTGTATTTTGCTCTCCTAGGCAGTTGAGTTTTTACCAGCAACAAGCTATAAACTCTACAGAATCTTCTATCTCCACCATTTTTGGTCAATTGCATGACGGTGTAGCTGTGGTCCGCTGTAGAAATGATTCACATAAATCTGATGAAAAATTAATAAAAATGATAAATAACTTCAGTTACACTCACAAAGTTATGTTCCACCCTTGTCCATTACCAATAAAAGGTGAGAGGCGGCTCTGCAGACTTGAGTCTGAGAGTCCTGTGTTCAAATCCTGTCTCAGACACTCATTACCTTTGTGGCCCCAAGCCAGTCACTTAACCTTTTCTACCTCAGCTTTCTTATTGTCAAAACAGAGATAACAAGAGCAAAAGTGGGAGCTAGAGCATGTGGCTCCCAGGGCTGTCTGTGGCTCCTATGAGATGGGGTGGGTGAAGTGCTTTGAAAAGCTTACGTAACGCCCGCTCCCCTCCAGGACGCCCGGATGAGCCTCATAAAGATTCGCAGACAGGATGAAGCAGGCACACGGCTGGCCCCTGCTGATGTTTTCCCAGTTATTTTTTTCATCATATCGCCCGTTCCTTTGGTGCCCCCCCCCGCCCAAGTCATCCTGAAAATCGATCCCTCGCACTTCCAAACTGGGTCACTCTCATCCCGTATTTCTTGTGCACCACCCCGGCCCGGTCCAACCGCTCAGTCCCCTTCCTCTCACCAAGAGCTCCTTCCTCAGGAAGCGGATCAGCTACTAAGGCGTGAGAGCGCAAATACTGCGGACAGTAAGAAACGCTGACCAAACGTCCCAGTGTGAATTCCTTCTCTCCCCCCAAGACCTTCCCTGCGCCTCTCGCGGTCACCACCGGCTCGCTCTGGGAGTCCTCCCTGATCCCCCTCAGCCTCCCTCTCCCCCATCAGCCACAGGTCCACACTGTGGTTCCCATCCCATGGGCCTCCTCCTCTCCTCTGACGCTGCCCCCGCCCTGGAGCAGGCCCTCGCCACCTCACACCCTGTACCGCGGCAGCCGCTGTCGGGGGTCTGTCTGCCTCAGTCTCTCCCCCTGCGGTCCGACCTCTACCCAGCTGTCAAACCCATCTTCCTAAAGCTACAGCTGGTCACCTTGTATCCCTTCAATCTGTTCCAGTACAGGTTCAAATGCGAAATCTCCCACTTATATTTTAGAGCCTAGTCTCCCTGCCCTTCTCGTCTTCCCACACCTTACACCCTCTAGTACTCCACGATCCACCGACACCGGCCGCCTCTCCATCTCCTGACTCGGGGCCTTTGCACAGGCTG
>CM053625.1:323351673-323422946 GCA_028646595.1 Phalanger gymnotis | reverse complement strand
AGGGACAGGAGCAGGGACAGGGACAGAGGCAAGGACAAAGACAGAGACAGGGACAGAGACAGGGACAGGGGCAGGGATAGAGACAGACAGGGACAGGGACAGGGATAGAGACAGACAGGGACAGGGACAGAGACAGGGACAGAGAAAGAGGCAGGGAGAAAGACAGGGACAGGGGCAGGGGCAGGGATAGAGACAGAGACAGGGACAGGGACAGAGACAGGGATAGGGACAGAGACAGGGACAGAGAGAGAAGCAGGGACAGGGACAGGGGCAGGGGCAGAGGCAGGGGCAGGGACAGTGACAGGGACAGAGGCAGGGGCAGGGGCAGGGGCAGGCAGGGAGAAGGACAGAAACAGGTACAAAGGCTCCTGATTCCTAACTCAGGACCCTCCCTGCCCTCCCCCCAACTCTCGGCCTGTTTAGAGGAGTTACTCCTCACAGTAACAAGTAGCACTTATCTAGAGTTTTAAGGTTTGTGAAGCACATTAGGAAGGTCTCAGGACTAAGTGTGATTATCTACAGATGAGGAAACTGAGGCTCAGAGGATTAAGGGCCCAGGGACACCCAGCTGGTAATGCCGGAGGGCCCCACCTGCCCAGCGACTCTGCATTAGAACCCAAGTCTTCCTGGCTCTTGTGTTTTTCCCTGGCTGCCTCGTGCACAGTTGGAGGCTTCTGCTACTGTTTGGTTTACAAGTAGACAGGAAAGGGTGCCTGCCCCCAGGCAGTACACTTCATTGGGCCACTCTGAACTGGACCTGAGCAGGGCTGGTGAACTGGGGCCGGCACGCTCAGCCTGCCCTGGACCACCAAAGCAGGCTTCGGGCTGGCTCCTCACTGTCCACTGCCCTGCCACCGTCCGAAGACCCCAGTCCCCACCTGCAAATCCCAACTGCCATTCTGAGTACCTGGCCACCGTTTTATAACTCCACCACTCAGGGGACTCTAGAGCCCAGCTCCCTTCCCTGGCCACCATTGCCTGCATGTGCTGTCCAGCCTCACCTCACCACCCCCCTGGAATAGGAGCTCCATGAGGACAGGGTTCATCTCGCTAACAGATTCCTTTCCCTCAAGTTTAGCTCAATTCCTGCAACACAGGGACTTTTCTTTCATTCCTTCATCAACTCATACATTTGTTCATTCATTCTCTCCACACATCCCGGAAGTCATTACTCTCAGCTACATGTTTCAAAAGGAAGCTTCTGGGTATAATTTCCCGATCACGAGGGGTCCCTGGGGCCTAGCTTCTTGACTTCAGCGCCCACCTCCTGAGCTGGCAGCACCACTCCCTGCACTCTGCCCTGTACCCTCCTGGCCCACTTCCTTGGGAGGTTTGGGGCAGCAGCGGCTCTGGTCTGCCGCTTTAAGAATGCCTGTTTGGATGGCGTGCTGAGCAGGGTGGGAGGGCAGGCAGACTGCAGAGGAGTGGCCTGGGGAAACTGAGGAAAGAGGCCAGAAGCCCTCTTCCCACTACACTACATCACACCTAAAGCCATTCTCTTCAGTCCATCCTGTGCATTGCACAGAAACTCCGCAGAGAGACTCTCACTAACTGACCTGTTCTCAAGTAACAGAGTAGAAACCCAATAAACTAACCCCCTAGCTTGGCATGGGAGGCCCTCCACACTCTGGCCACTCCCTTGTAAGACATCTATACGGCCAATAGCTATGGCCTGCCCTCTTCCCCCATCTGTATCTGGAAATCTCCGCCAGCCACCTACCATGACTACAGCTGCAGCCTCCGCTTCTCGCTTGGCCTGGGTCCAGCTGGGGCAGCCCCTCCTGAGTCCTCCTGACACTGTGACCGGTTTGTTCTGTGTCCGTGTGGATCCTCTTATCTTCACCGATCTCCAGGGCCTACCATCTGCCTAAACGTTGGGTCTCCCCACAGCGGCTAGTACTGTGCGCTTTTTCTGCAGCAAGAACTTAATCCTCACTGACCCGAGGATAGTGGCCATTCTGTGCAGGCAGGGTGAGTTGATTTAGAAGGTGAGGTCCCACACCTCTCCAGAGCTCCAGTCCCATGGCCACCTCTTAGTCATTTCAAGCTGGACATCTCCCCAGAGCCACCCCAGGGACACTCATCCTCATTTTCTTACCCTCACTCTGCTACAAAACTGAGGAGTTTCTCCACGTCTCTGGTCTGTTCCCAGCTCTCTGCTCACCTGTCCTCTAACCTAGGCCAGGCCCTCATTACAGTCAGTCTTAAATACTGGGATGGCCTCCTCCCAGCCTCCAACCTCTTTCTTCTCTAATGCACCCCCCCTTCAGCTCTGTGGCAGTCACTGCCATATTCAACTCCTCACGGCTCCTTATGACCTTTCTAGGTGAGCAGGACCAGCCGACTCATCTCCATAGGACTACCAGGCTATAGGAATCTCTTCATCGTCGGTTCCTCCCAGGACCTCAGGTATCTGGAGGAGGCCCAGGCCAAAGATGCCTTCATCAGTCTTTCTGCAGCTCCTTTTATTAGAATGTACTCTCCTTGAGGGCAGAGGCTGTTTCCACTTGGATTTCTAGCACGGTGCCTGGCTTCCAGCCCCTGCTTACCATTCACTCTTCAGGCAGGCCATACTGGCCTAACTGCTGCTACTGCATTTCCTGACTCCACACCTTTGCCCCGGCTGTACCTCATGCCTGGTCTACTCTCCCTTCTCATCTCCACCTCTTAGACGCTCAGCTTAAATCCCATCTTCTGATTCTGGTTCCCTTTCCATCCACACTTTCACCTTCTATGTCCTTGTGATTTACGTGCTTTTTCTGTCATCAGAGAGAGGAAGAATTTTCACTTTTCCTTCATCTCCCCAATGCTTAGCACAGTGACTAGCGCAGTTAGTGTGATCCTTTTGGGGATTTCTTGACAGAGATGCTGGAGAGGTTGGCCATTTCCTTCTCCAGCTCATTTTACAGATGAGGAAACTGAGGCAAACAAGGTGAAGCGACGTGTCCAGATCATGCAGCTAGTAAGTGCCTGAGGCTGGATTTGAACTCGGGAGAGCCTTCTTGACTCCAGACCCAGTGCTCTAACTACTGCGCTAGGTATAGGGCAGGTGCTTAATAAATGCTTGCTGATCGTTTAGCATATTTCCCAAGTGGACTCCGAGTGAATTCTGTGATGGAGCAAATTTCTTCCTATAATATGAAAGGTTGCTAGTTTCCCCATTAATTTCAGAAGGTCAGAAAAAAATCCGGCTGCTTTAATTCCTCAGATGTCCTGAGGTCAGCATTCTTAACGGAACAAAATCACAATTTCATTTTTCCTTCTAGAACAGACCAGGAAGTCACATGTGGACCTTCTCTTAAGCCAAGCTGTATGAAATATTCCATGCTGCATTTACTAGAAACAATCAAATCTAATTAAAAGCAAATGTCATTTGTGGAAACACATTCAGCAAAGGCATCTCAGCCCACAGAAACCTTCATCCTGGGGGAGGCCTGTGTGTGCGCTACTGCTGCAGACAACGTTCGGTAACTTCGGCTTGGTCTCTTCCCTAACAAACTTTTAAGAATGAAAGAAGGGAGGGAGGGGAGGAGAAGAGAGAGAAAGGGAGGAAGAGAGGAAGGCTGAAGGCAGAGGGAGAAGGGGCACTCGAGAGGAGGCATGGTCAGAATCCTCGGATGCCCCCTTCTCCTGCAGACTCTTCCCCTGGGCAGCATACCTCCCCTGTGAGGCTGGAGTGCAGGGCTCCTTCCCCGCTGGTCTGTCTGGCATCCCTTGGGCCTTTCATGACTCTTGCCTGCGCAGAGTTGGCCAGGCACCAATACAAGCTCCTCTGAACAGTTCTCACAGTCTCTATCCATGACTACCTTCAAGAAGTCTTCTCTGCTCTCTGAAACACGCCTTCATGCATGCTGGTAACCCAATATTACTGAGGAAGAAAGAGGGAGAGGGAAGACCAGTGTGTTCGTCCGGCTCCTTCAGAGTAGCCCGGGGGAGTTGCTGGCTGAGTGGTTAGCTGCAGATGGCCAAGAATGAGACCCCAAGGCGCTGAGTAAGCCAAAGCCCTTGTATACAGACCTAAACCTTTCCAGGTGGCCCTGGGCCGTGGGCCCTCCCTCCTTGCATCCTGCACACAGTGGGGGGAACATTCCTGTGCTTTTTGGGCCTCTCTTCTTCTCCTCCCAAAGAGCTGAAAGTCACTTCCAAAAATCTGTCAATCACCAGGAGACATGGAACTCTCCGTCAAACCCATGATCAAACAAGAAGCTTTACTCCAACGGAGACCCTCAATTAAAAACCCAGAGCCAGGGGACTGATGGGGAAAGCCGCTGAGGACTGGAGCCACTGTCCCAGGGCAGAAGGGGCTGACTCAGGAGGCAGCAGTCTTCCTCCTCTCCACGAGCCCCAGAAGGCATTACTCACATCCAAGCGACCCAGTCCCTCTGCAGCCGCCTGCAAAGCGCCACCTTTCTGGCACTCTATCATTGAATATCGTGATCCAAAGCGTTGCCAACAGCCTCCACTCCTCCCTGGGACACACTCTCTGCTCTCAAATTAAGCTCACATGCCTGAGAACATCCCTGCTCCTTCCGGTCTCTCCCCATCTTGGGAGAGGACTCTGAAATGTAGTGCAGACACCGGAGGCAGTTGTCCCTCAAGGCCCCTGGCCAGTTGGCCACCTCCCACAGCCCTGTCCAGCTCAGGAGGGCCCCTGGGAGATGGACACCAGAGTCACTCACGCGCCCGCTATCCCTAGTTGTTGGTGTTCAGTCATTCTAGCCATGACTGATACTCTGTGACCCCATTTGGGGTTTTATTGGCAGAGATACTGGAGTGCTTTGCCATGTTCTTCTCCAGTGCATTTCACAGATCAGGAAACTGAAGCAAACAGGGTGAAGCGACTTGTCCAGGGTCATACAGCTAGTACGTATCTGAGGTCATATTTGAACTCAGGAAAATGAGTCTTCCCGACTCCAGGCCCAGCGCTCTGTGCACTGTGGCGCCACCTAGCGCCCATCCCATTATCTCCACCTCACTTCAATTAGCTCCCAGCTTGGGCAGTGGTCAAGTTTTTAGAAAAAGCGGTCACAACAAAATGAAAGAAAATGCACGAAAATACCGTCATCAGGCTGGCCATCTTTATTTCAGACAATCGTTACAGAGAATTTAGACTCAAGCTCCTTGACATGCAGGAAGGTTAGCATTACTACCAGAAAGGCCAGCGCTGGTGGAGTGGCCTTGGAAGCCTGGGCCCAGAATTCCCAGAGATGCAGACACATGCCTGCCTTGTCCCCATCAGAAGGTCCTGAAAAGCTGGTTGGGAAGGTAGCCGAGGTGCAGGAACGAAGTCTGAGCCTCCTTTTCCAGGGCAGCCAGCTCTTGTACCGTCGGCGCCAAAATGTCCACATGGCCTTTGTAGGTCCCGCCTGCACCATACAAACGCACACAAAGAACTCGTCAGTGAGGCACCCCTGTCTCTAGCTGCCTCCCATCCTCACTCCCAAACCTCCAGCCTCCGTAAAAGTCATGAAGCCTCCAGCCTCGCCTGCCAGCCGCATGTCACGAGATGAGGGCTCCCTCATCTTGGGATTTTCAATCTCTGGCCCAGACATGAAGGGAAGAAGCCACGAAAGGCCCACAGTTCCCAAGAAGAACCTGCTCTTAGGATCCAGGCAGAGGGAACCTGCTGGCCACTCCTCACACTAGATGCAGGGAGATGGGCCTGAGATTTCTCCATCACTTCCCACTCTGAAGGGCTCTGAGACCAAAGGGAGAGTCTGTTTGGGGTCATAAACATCCCCTTTGCAACAGAAGCTGGCCAGCAGAGAATACCTGGGCAAAGCCAGTTGATTAAACCAACCCATGCTAACTAACACCTAGATGAGCTCAGCTACCCTGAAGGAAGAATTCCTTGATTTTGTTGGGAGGAGCAATTCTTGAGGATGTACCAATCTGAGAGGGGCCCTGTCCAGGAAAGAAAAGGAAACCACTTCCCCCTCTTGGCCTCCTGATCCCTCTGCCACACTGCCTCTCCCAGTGACTCCAATCCAGACTGGCATTACGAGTACAGTGGTTCAAATGCACTTTGGGGGAAATGAGGTTTGGATGCTGGCTTAGAAACCTAATTATTTCTAAAGCTGCCTCCAAGGATCACAAACAAGCTTTGGGAACACACCTCCCACTACAGCCTCCAGGTGGCTACCACTGAGGCCTCTCCCCAGAATCCAGGCCACCCCACTCCCCACCAGTGCTCACTTCTGCGAAGCCCCAGACCACGCACACAGAAACAAAGGGACACCCCCTCCCCTTTTGGCTCCAGGACCCTAGGCTGGGCGTTAGCTCACCGCCAGCTGCTCTCTTCTGACCGTAGGTCACCTTCCCATCAAATTCATCCACAGGGACTTTGATGTCTGGTTCAACTTGAGAGATGGTGCAGTTCAGGTGTTCCTCAATCTCAGAGAGCAGCTAAAGACACAAGGGCAGAAGCAGATTCATTTTAAGGAGGAATTTCCTTTCCCTCCAAGGTAGATTCTGCTGCGCAGGGGTCCACAATACCCACCCCCCTGAAGAGCAGCAGCCCCAACTCCCAAGTCCGTGTCCAGCTGAAAGCAGACCTTGTTTCAAGGGCACAGCAGCTGTCAACACACTTGCCCACAACGAGCTCTGGATTCATTGGGGTTTGAGGTTAGGAAGTCAGTGATCACGTCTGCGGCTCCCCAGCAAGGGAGTGCTCCTACCTGCATCTCATTGTACCAGATGGTGCAGCCGCCATCTTCCTTCAGCCTTGTGTTATAGCATCCCTTCCCGCGGCTGCTGCACACATGGTACCAAACCTAAGTGAGACAGGAAGGGAGTGGAGAGCAAGCTCAGGACCAAACAAAATGCTAGGCTTCCCTCAGCCTCTGCCTTTGCAGGTGGATGAGCTGTGCTCCCACAGACAAGAGCAAAAGGCCAGAAACCACCCCCAAGTCCAGGGGCCCAGACCAGTAAGAGCCTCTGCAGGCCAACCAGAAACGTCTCCAGCTGGTGGCAGGCACGGGCTGACATTCTCAAAGAAATGAAACAGGAAAAACATTCGGCTTTGGGGGCATGCTGGAGAAATGCAGCCCAGGGAAGCAGGCTCAAGAATCTTCTGCAATGTTCGTTGGAGGAATGCTTTTAACATTTTTCACTGGTTTACATCTTATTAAAGCTACTGTGAAAAATCAGATGCTGCACTTCTTATTCCAGAAGTTCATTCTCCTTTTTGTCTTAACGTGAAGGAAAGACTTCATAAAATTCTTTATTCTTAGAAGGTATATAACCAAATTCAGTTTAATGCAAAAAAAAAAAACAAACCCAAACCAAAAACTCCCTCCATTTCAAATATTTAACTGTCCAATGCATGTATCAAAGAACGGTCATGCAAAAAGATTACCTTCTCCTTTTCGGTCGCCACTAGGGACACAGCCAAACCCATTCTGAAATGATTCAAGAGCCCAAGTCAGAATTTACCCCGGAAGCATGCAAGTGGCCCAAGTCACCCCAGCCAACTCCCCGGGGACAGCAGTACCTTTCTGCTCGGCCAACTCGGCCAATCCGATGGACATAGTTCTGCTTTTCGTCAGGAAGAGTGACGTTTATGACTGAAAGTACAAACAATCATCACCAATGAGCCGCCAGCTGCCCCCACCCCCACATTCCCAAATCCACTCCTCTGCCTTCTCTCCATCCTAAGGTCATTTCATACGCTCTTGAGTGGCACACCTTGCAACCCTTTCCAGTGACAGTCCACAAAGTAAGTTAAAGTTTGAGTTATCTGTGAACCACAGAGTCATCATTTACCATAAGGAACCCCATGGATGTCGATCCCTCTGGCAGCCACATCAGTGCAAATCAGAAACCGTACATCTCCTTTCTGCAGGGAGAGGGAGAAGAGGAAAAGGCCATTGTTCACTCCCATTTGGAGACCAGCACAAGGAAGTGAGTCCTCGAATGACAATAAGTCACCAGCAGACAAGAAGTCCAGATGCCAGTGATTTACAAGGAGGACCAAACCCTGAATTCTCAAGCAGGTCCTTGACCTGTTACAATATGTAATTCTGACAAGTAAGTCAATCCCTTCTCACTTTCCCTTTCCCTTCCCTTACCTAAAAGATCTTTCTTTGAACAATAACTTAGAACAGGCAACATACATGGCATAGAATGGAGTGGGGAAAACTCAGATCTTGGAATCAGGAAACCTGCTTCCAGCCCCACTCGGCTCCAGGACCCATGAGCTTTCCCTCCCTGGCCTCTCTGAGACAACTCATCTGTAAAATGGAAATAACCCAATACGGCCCTCACAGCACGGAAAGGAGGAACTCTGTTTGTTTTTAGAAGTCCTATAAACATAAGAAGTCACTAACTGGCCATCGCAACATAAGATGAAATGGTACCAAGCACGAGGGTTGTTTGTCCATCTGCTCACTACTTTTAGTGAAATGACTTTCCTGACGCTGAGCTGAGGCCACTTCCAGGCCTGGGCTCATCAGGGCAGCTGGACCAAAGGAGCCTATTCAAACACCCGGCATGGGAGGGGAGGAGCAGAGAAGATGTCATCTCCCGTAGGCACCGAAGCCCCAGCAGAGACCTTCCAGCTAGAGGGGAGGAGGAGCAGCCAGCCCAGAGCCTGGGACCCACAACAGCAGCACCCCCTGGACTTCCAGGCCCCGCTCTCTCTTGGGGCCGTGTCCGATGCACAAAAGCCAAGGCCACGGTGGCCTCCTTCAGGCCACGCCCCATGGTTGGCACTGATGGAGTATCTCATGGGAGCCTCACAGCCACCTAGGCAAGGAGATGCTGTTCTGATCCCACGGGTCAGAGAAACAGAGTATGGGAAAGGGCTGGAGGCCCATGGTCACCGCAGGTCAGCATTGTCTAGAGCACATGAAATGCCTAATGAGTCTCATAGCCCATGCATCGCCAAAGCCAGGCCTCCAGCTGCTGTCCTAAGATTGTCATTAGAGCGATGCATGCTGGGAAAGGGGGGGGCCCTGGAACCACTGACAGACGGACGATCCAGGAGGCCCTCGTGGAAGGCCCCAAGTGGGGGGGGGGGACACAGGAAGAGAAGGTACAGGGGGTGGCAATCGGTACTCCTGGAGGAGATCCAGGATGGTCAGAGCAGTGCAGGGATGCGCCCAAAGGCTAGGAACCTGGATTCAAGTCCTGCTCCGAGACTTCCTACACATGTGACCCAGAGCAGTTCACTGCCCCGTCCTGTACAATGGGGCTCATCTATCCCAGGGCCTGCCACCTTCTGGGAGCAGCCCTGCTCTGCAGCCAGCCCTTCCTGCTACAGGAAGACCAAGAAACAGTCTGCTCCAGGGTTCAGTACCTTAAACCTCTCCAAGTTTTGCTTCCTCTCATGTGGCTTTCTGTCACCATGAAGACAAACACAAGAGAACTGGTGTCCTTTCTTATCTGGACCTAGAGAAAAACACATTCAACACTGAGCCTTAAGAATTGTGACACAGGTGACTGACTCAGGAGGTCCCCAAAATCACCACCAAGCATGGCAAGCCCAACATTGGATGGAGGGGAAATCCAAGATGAACCCCAAAGGGCAAGAAGCAGAGACCAAGAGGGCCGAGGCCAGTGCATGGGCCTCCCTTCTGCAGCACGTCTCTCACTGCCAAGCACCCTGGCCCATGTGGACCTCCAGGGAAGAGTGGGAGGAAGCCCAAAGGCTTCGGGCCAGCCGAGGGGTCTTCACAAAATCCAGCACTCAATCACCAAGTGCCAATGTTGGTTAGAGGAGAGGCAGGAATTACCAAGGCTGGACAGAAAAACGATAAAAAGTAGCCACAAGAGCTTAAACCCCCAATAGCCTCCTCGGGTTGCTCAGGATGAGGGCACAGCCCCCTAACCTCACAGTGCCCCCAGGACAACACTAGCCCCAGATTCCTAAGGATGCCTGCTCAGGAAGGGAAAGTCCAAATTCATTGGGTACATGGTGACCTCCTGTACACCTTGGGTCTGGGTGTGGATGCTGCCTTTAGCTTCAAAGGAGAGGCTGGAGCGGAGCAGGGCTGCTAGTCCTCCACAAACACCAGACTCTTAGAAGCCCAGGCAGAGAAGAAAGAAGCATCTGTTAAAGAAGCATCCCTTTGGAACAAGGCAGACATGCTTCTCTAGAGGTCATGCATCAGAACAAACAGGCTGTTCTGCTTAAGTTTACTGGGGGAAAATCTTCCCCACCCAGCATGGGAGCCAAAGGTGAGGATCCAATTAAGGTAGCAAACGTCTTGGAATTCTGACCATGCACTTCTGCAAGGTGTCTAATCGGTCAGTCAGAGAAACATTCATGGCCTATTCTGAGAAAAACTTGCCTCCTCCTTGCTGCATGAAATACTGCTCCAAGTTATCACAGTCGATCTTCGTCCTACAGAAGATAATCGCTTGATCCATCTTGTGTTCCTTGATGGCCCGGACAGTGTACTCCCCCTTCAGGATCTTTATGGCTTCAGACCACATCTCTGAAAGCAAACACAGAAGAGATAAGACTCCAGCTGAGCACTGGCAAGCACCAAGGCAGCCCTACAGTAACAATCAGGGCTCGAGCCTCCAGCCATGCTGGGGCCTGGAAAATACAGGCAGATGCACATGTTTACCCATAGAAAATGCCGACATGTGCTATATGTAAACACACTAAGAGTGTGTGTGCATAAAAATCCCCAGCCCTACGTCGCTTCCTTCCCCACTCAATGCTGCTGTAGCTAAAACAATCCAAGAGATAACATTAGCAAGCTGAGCTTTGCCTGTGACTTAGATGGAACTGGGATTTCATCAGATGGGTCCTCAGTCAGCCTTCTCATCCTGGCTAAATCCCTGGGCAGCAAGGTGTCACAGTGGTAGAGGGCTGGGCGTGGAGTCAGGAAGACCTGAGTTCAAATCTGCTCTCAGACACTTATTAGCTGTGTGACCCTGGGCAAGGCACTTTACCCCATTTGCCTCAGTTTCCTCATCTGCAAAATGAGCCGGAGAAGGAAATGGCAAATTGCTCTGGTATCTCTGCCAAGAAAACTCCAAATGGGGTCACAGAGTAGGACACGACTAAACAATGAAGTCCTATTAAGTTTTTCACATATACTCCAGTGAGGATCTGCCTCAAATTGTGGATGCCTCCTTCTTCTTGACTCTTGTGCTATCTCTATTAGGCAAAGTGACCCACAAAATGGCCAAATTTGTCATTTTTGAAAAATAATCTGTGAGCCTTTTGCTCTTTGGAATGCTAAATGTGACAAGATTACTGAAAAACAGAATTACAGCTTTTTTGCAGAGGACCAGTCTATGATTTCATCTCTGTTGTGAACTCCTAGCATGGAAACCCTCTCCACTGATGGGGAGGTTACAGGTTAGATAGCATCTCCTGCATAATTTAGCCCTAGAGAGCTGCCCTGGGCACTAAATGAGTTACCCTTGGTCAGATGGCTATCATGTGTCAGAGCAGCACTTGAACCCAGGCCTTCCTGACTTCAAAAACACACCGTGTTGCCTCTCACCGACATTTCTTCATTCTACAAAACCTTCTACCCCACCTTCTGCCTCACAATGGGAAATAACTAAAAGCAGCTCTCAATTGTCTGCTGCAATTTTTTGAAATTCCATCACCAAGTGTAGCGGGCCGCTGGCCAGCCTGCTGGTGGCCCTAATGTTGGAGTCATTTTTCAGTTGTGTCTGACTCTGTGACCCCATTTGGGGTTTTCTTGGCCAGGATACTGGAGGGGTTTGCCATGTCCTTCTGCAGCTCATCTGACAAATGAGGAAACTGAGGCAGACGGGGTAAAGTGATTTGCCCAGGGCCATACAGCGAGTAAATGCCTGAGGGCAGATTTGAATTCAGGTCCTACTGACCACCTAGCTGCAAAGTACAGTTTTATTTTATTGTTAATCTAAGCAAATTAATCACAAAGTACATTGGGAGGGGAAGAGAATATATCATGCATTTCAAAACTGAAATAACTTTCAGGTGATTCACTGTTTTAGATTAAATGGTTAGATTCAAATGAAATTCAGGACCACTGCAAAGACATCAGCCCTCCTCATAAGGAAAAGTGGCTCTTTTGCTGGCCCGACAAAGCCCACTGCCCAGACGAGGACAGGCAATTCAATGAAGGACATTCCACTGCCTTGGTCCATCGGGACCTTACACTTAGACAGGTACCACAGATGGCCAGTGAGGTCCAGGAATGGAGAAAGAGTGCCAGGTGGCCCACACCAAAAGCCATCTCTTATCTCCAATACTGTACTGCCGATGCCCAGGCAGTAAGTGGTGACCCATGGCACTGGAGAGACACGTGGGGGGGCCAGGTTGGCTGCAGTAACCCCTGCCAAACCTCCTCCCCAGTTACTGCCCCTACTCATCCACACAACTACCTTCCCCACTCCAAGTACATGTCTGCTCACAATGCCCATCTCTCATTGTCACTGGGCCTAAACTGTAGCAGTGACCATGAGAAAACTTCTTTTCCCATGAACCCCTTGGGCCACTATGGCCCTGTCAGATGGTCTAGCCTTCTAATTATTACAGAGGTAATCAGGGCGCCTTCATCTCTTCTCCCCTACCCTTCAAAATCCCCAAATGTCCCCCACCTTCTGCTCCAGCCTCAGAGCAAGGTTCCCTTCACTGAAGACGGGTCCTCCGCCTGGGTCTACACCCTCCCATCTCTGTAAGCACTTGGGTCCTCCCATCATTCTCTTGGTCACATCTTCTAATCCCCATCTTGGCCTCTTCTCCAGTGCCTACAACCAGCCCTCAGCATGCTCCCTGCTCATCCTTCTTCAAAGCTCAGCTCAGGGGCTACCTCCCTGCCCTCCCAGACTCTACCAGCCTCCCCTCCAAGATTATCCCTGGTTTATCCTGCCTCTGTATTGTTGTAACTGTTACCTATCTATCGGCTTATGAGCTCTAAGAGGACAGGGATATATTTGGTGCTTAATAAATGCATTTGTATAAAGGCATCCAGCATCTCCTTCCCTTTCTACACAGTGTAGCCCCCAGTGTAGCCTGATGTCAGGAATGATTTTGTCTTTCTAACCCCAGGGCCTGGCACAGAGCCTTGGGGTCATAATGGGGCTTAACTGAACATATGGGGTCAGAAGCTGGTGGCTAAACGGCCCAGAGAGGCCAAAAGGCAGGTCTCAGAGGCCAGCAGAGAACCCTGCTGGCCACAGACGAGGCCCCAAGGGGTGCCAGGCTGCCACGGACCATGAGGGATGTGACTGACTCAGTCTCCTGTGACCTGCACTATAGGATCTGAATCCTTCACCGCGTACTTCAAAGCTTGCCCTCACTCACCAGGGCTGTTGGCACCGGGTCTGGTGTTATCTTTAGCATGGACTTCATCGGTCTACCAAAAACAAACAAAAACCAGTATTTGAAACAAGCATTTTTAAAAATACACAACACACATAGGCACATACTCAGACACACACACATCCCATTAGGCTATTTTGCTCCCTGTGGTTTATAGTCTTTGGGGAAGTAAACGGCTTAGAACAGGCATTTCAATTTCTTAATGTCCACAAAGTGCAGGCTCCACAAGCAATGGACGGCAGGTGCACTGGAGCTGGAGCCAGGAAATTGGGGCTGAGACCAGATGTCCTCGGGCCCCTTCCTGGCTCACCGCTTCTGGAAAGCTGTCAGTACACGGGCAACGAGCCCTTTCTACTGGTCAGGAGGCAGCCTGGTGGTCCTGTGCCTCTCAGGGTGTCCCCCAAGTCTCGGCAGCCTGAGCTTCTGGGGTGCTGTGTCACACCGCTGACTCAAAGTCAATATGGCTGACGTGAACACATGAAGGTAAAAAAGATGGCATGGTACCTTCGGGAAACAGCCCCTAGCTCAGTCTGGGAGGACCCAAGGGAGCCCAGCTCAGGAGGCTTTGAATGCTGAGCCAGAGCAAGCCAGGAGCCACAGACAGTGCTGGAACATGAGAGGGACCTCACAGGCCTGAGCCCCCAGGAAGCTATACAACAGGTCCTGGGGAGCACTAACGGGACCTCGACTGGACAGGCAAAAGCAGAATTCGGACACTGCCTGGAGACAAGAGTAAAGGGCCAGGACACCTCCATGACTACAGACTCAACCAAACAGAAAATGTGGAGAAAGGGGGAGGTTAGAAGGCCGAATAAGAGGAGCTCTGTCTTGGCCGAGGGCCTGGAATTTAGGGGCGACGTGGCCGACCTGTACACCAAAGAAATCCCAACGGCCACCCAGGTTACACCTTAAGACTTCCAAGAATGGGGACCTCCCCCACCTTGGGGCAGCCATTCCCCTTTGAGGCAGCTCATCCTGGTCCCACAGAATGTCCCTTCCCATACCTGAACACAGGTTTCTCTCCTCTAGGCTAAACAGGACCAGTAACTGAAACAGACGGGAGCCAAGGCAATCGCCAAAGGGACGGGGGCCAGGAGAGTACTCCGGGTAGACCCCAAATTGAGGAGATTGGTGACAGACTAGCCAAGAGCCTGAAAAGCAGGCCACAGGGGATGAGGTAAAGGAAAAGAGCATGTTCAAGGGAGACCAGAGGTGGGGGGGGGGTGACCCTCCCCTTTTCACTGGCTTGGCCCTGGAGGGCGGAGGATGCTCCAGGACACAATGGAGACCCTCAGGGCTCATTCAGCTACATCTGGCCTGCTCCCAAATCTCCCCCTCCCTCTCCTCTTCCACAGTTGCATTCTCAAAGCTTTCCCTTCCTCTCCCAACCTGACTTTCTCTGAGCCCAGCCCAAGCGGCACCCCCTCCATGGGGCCTGTCCTCATGGCCTCAGCCTCCACCATCCCTCTGAACCCATCTGCGTTTACTTGGTGCAGCTCTGTGCCTCTCTTCCTCCCACAGCAGGTAAGCTCCCTGAGGGGAGGGACCATTTCCCCTGGTCTCTGCATCCCCACAAGGTGGTCATCCATCTACCCAGCTGGCTCCTGTAGCAGTCATTCTGTTTGTGAGCACTTATTAAGCACCCACTGTGTGTGAGGCACTAACCTATAGAACTTGGGGCTCGACTCTACAATCCTCATATCTAAGTACTGGCAGAGCCAAGTTTGTCATTTTAAAAGAAATACAAGCTCTCCAGCGACTGTCCCTCTCCTTCCCTCGGCTCCATTTTTGGGGTAAGGAGAATGAAATTGCCAGGTTAACTAAAGACTGAGCCTAGAAGGAACCTGACCCACTAATTACTGAGCAGGAACTCGCCCTGTTGGGCAAGTGAGAGCAGGGTGTGGCCCATCTGACCCCGCCTGACAGACAAGGAAGGACAAAGGGCCGCCCAAGGCCATGGAGAGACCTGCCCACCCCCAAAGGCAGGGCCACATACTCGGATGTGGTTTTTGCCCAGCCTCTCCCACAGTCTGTCCGTTTTGGGATTCACAGGAACAACAACGTGGTGCACAGTTTCAGGGACTGAATCCTCTCCTTTCAAATCAACCCAGGTAGGGAAATGCATGATCTTTTCTGAAAGCTTCTTGACATCAAAAGAGTGGAGAGTGGCTGAGCAGACAATGACCTGAAAGCAAAAAAGACAGGGCCATGATCCCACCTATGAACAGCCCTGACACCCTCCACCCCAGGCTATTTATAAATGCTTCAGAGCCCCCTGCCCTTCAGAGGCCTGAGTCTGTAATCACATCACCAGCACTGACAGAAAGGCTGTGATAGACTCAAGAGATGTACCTCTAGGAGCCCCCTAAAATTAGTGGAGTCCCTCAGGACAGCACCATGGGGCAGGGGAGCAAGGTCGAATGAGGTTCCCAAGTGGGCGACACCACCCTCTGGAATGATTGGGGTACAATTGGGGAGCACTGAATAAAAATAAGGGGGTTTTGGAAGCATAAGGAAAGAAGAGAAGAACATTTTGAAAAACCATTCATACATGTTTCATCTGTTGTGTAAGAGGGTTAAAGTCATAATGATTACATTATTTTCCAAATAAACACACAAATACAAGTTATAACTGGTAAGTGGTAAGGCTGCTGACAGGTCTTAACAAGCAAGTGTTGGCAGGTGAGTGACATGAATTGTTGGGAAGTCCAGCATGCATCAACAGGAATGAGTGTGTAATGACTTTTTTACAACATGACACTATACAATTACATGATGCAATGGTGCATCGTTAAAATTTCAATGCAGGAAAAAACCCAACACTTTAGAAAGTGTTATTAAATTTAAAATGTGTCATTTAAAAAAAAATTTACATTTTTTTGAAATGAGGCAAATTTCAAAAAAAATATTAAAGGGTTAAAGAAAGTAGATTTCTAGGGGGGGTGCTGAGTAATTTTTTTTTAAAGGGGGGCGGTAAGCCAAGTAAGTTTGGGAACCTCTGTGCTACAGCTTTTTAGAATTACTGTTCTTACTCCTAGCTCCCAGGGCCATAGAACTCTGAAGGCTGCTTCCCCCTCCTGGTGGCCTTTGTGCTGGGCAGGGCTCACAGGCCATTGGAGCTGGGCAGCTAAGAAAAGACAGAAAACAGCCCCCAAGGGCTGGCCCCCTGCTCCAGAAGAGAGAGTATGTGTTCAACAGGATGAAAAAGGCATTAGATATGCTTTGTACCTGAAGTCTTTTTCCATCAGAAGTAATCTGAGGAATCTGATTGTGAATCCTATTGATGAAGTCAGAATAGCCCTGGGAAAGAAGCCCATCCTGCAGCGGAAAGAAACAGCAACACTTTCCAGGAGCAGCCCACGTCATCTGGGCCCAGCAATGACCTCCTGAGCCAAGTGGGAGAGGAACTACTGCCCATGGTCTGTGATCCCACAGCTTCCAGCACCTCACTGGGGCGACTGAGGAAGCACTCAGGTCTTTGGATTAAACCAAATTTTAATTATTCCTTTTATTTTCAAAAGAAGCAGACTCTCTTATGAGATCTGACCAAGTCATGAATTAGATCTTAGATTCCCCACCACTAAAACCATCTCCCCCTTGCCCCAAACCAAAGACTAGAAGTTGGTTTTCCCAAATGCCTCCCTGGCCCCCACCCCCAACCCCATCCAAGAACCCAGGTAGGCTCCTACTTACGGCTTCATCCAGGACCAAGAATCGAATCTGGGATAAGTTGAGTTTCCCAGTGGACACCAAGTCATCCAGTCTTCCTGGAGTGCCGACCACAATATCCACCTGAAGGTCATGAGGGGAGAAGCAGAGTCAGTATACACAGTGAAGAATGCCCACAAGGTCACAGTCAGGCACAAAGCAAGCGACAGATAGTAAGAGAAGTGACAGCAAACCAGTTAGTCCTTAATAACCTGAGCCACAACCCAGAATGCTAAGGATATCACTGTTGTGAGGCTTGGAAGGAAAAGCTGTATTTGCAGCTGATTTTTCTTCCCTACATTTCTATTAAAATGAATTTTCAGCAAAAACCAGATGAATGATGCCATGACCTGAATACCTACTGATGAGAAGAATACCGATGAGGATACCTAGATGAGAAAACTGAGACCCACTGAGGTAGAATGACTGTGCTCAATGTCACATGACTAGGACATGGTAGAGCCAGACCAAGGCAGGATCCTGTTATCTCCTCCCAAAGCTCTCCAGACAGAACACCAGGCTCTCCAACCCTAGTGGGCACCACCTAGCTACAAGGGCTGTGGGTGGGGTTATCCTGGGAGCAGCCCAGTCAGGCCCACGACCAGGCTATGGCCACAGAGCAGTCGGCGTCAGCAATGCCAGAGGTCCAAAGCCCAGAGAGGCCATAATCTGCGGCAGCGGAAAGAGCGCCCAAACGAGGGCCTTCTCAGATCCTTAAATTCTGAAGCAGTCAAGGCCTCTGAAAATCAGAGTTTGATCTGTCCTCACTCATTTGTCAGCCACTCCCACACGACTGAGCGGCGACTCTGGTCCTCTAGACCTGCCGGACATCTGCAGGAAGACTGAGGCTATGGGGCAGATGCCCTGGCTTCATTAATGCTGGCGCTCAGGGCGGCTGAGGGCTGCTGCTGCCAACCCACTGCAGTTGTGCAGAAAGGGGCCCAGAGAGTGCCTGTGCTGAGCCCCCAACACCAACAGGGCTCTGCCCGGCCCTGCACATGTCCTCCACAAACAGGAACACACTGAGGATGTGGGGCTCAACAGCCACGCACCAAAGCAGCCTGAACTGTGCACAAGCCCTTCCCGCCTGAGGCCTCAGTTTCCTAATCTGGAAAATGAGGGGGCTGGCCCTGGGTGACATATGGGGTCTCTCTCCTGGCTCTTGATCTATGACTCTACAGACAGAACACAGGCAGCTGATTAACCCCGAGGAAACGCGACAGAAGAGCATATTGCTCCGACATGGCATCCGCAGATGCAGATGCTCAGTCAAATTACCAAATGAGTAAGCAAACTCCTCCTCCCTCCCACCTGTCACCTCTTCCATACACAGCCTTTGAGCGTCTGCACAGCAGCTGCCAGAGGACCCGGGACCGGAGCCACACACAGGTAAGCCCCGGGTTCCAATCCTGCCTCGGCCATTTACTGGCCGAGTGACCTTGGCCAAGGCCCTTCACCTTTGCTTGCCTCAGTCTCCTCATCTGTAAAACAGAGATAATAAGAGGAGACCCTCCTCCCAGGGCTGCTGTGGGATCAGCTGAAACAAGCACTGGAAAGCCCTGCGTGCGCACCTGAAAGCACTACACAAACGCACCATTATGCTCACTGCCAGTGGGAGCGTTTGACAGTGCCTGAGGGAAAGCAAAGCTTTTCTCCAAGAGCTCCCGTCCAAATCAAGTCTAGGATGACACTTTGCTGCAGAGCCCCGCTGCCTCGTGGCACCGCCATGCTGTGTCCCCCCACAGCCCGGCAGCCTTCCCCCACTGTGACCCATGGACCACAGAGAGCTCAGGGAAGATGCACCGGGCCCTCCCACCTCCCGGTCTGTCTCATCACACACGGCGCTTTGTATGTTGTCTGCCCCATTAGACATGAATAAATGTTTGTCCTCCACTAGAAGGGAGCGCCTCGAGGCAGGCCGACCCTCCCACAGGAGGCGAAGAGGAGGAGGCCAGCACGGGTAGGGCGGCAAGGTTGGGGGGAGGGTTGCTTAAGAGAAGAGGGCAGATGAAGGACTTGCAGGCAGCCTTAGCTACTGGACCCCCACCCTGGCCAGAGAACTCACCCCCTGCTCCAGGACAGAGAGCTGATCCCGGGCTGCCACACCACCAATTATCAGAAGCTCTCTAAGAGAAAGAAGAAAGCAAAGATCACATTGGAGGTAGTGGAGAACAAGACACAGGCCCAGTTGGAGCCCTTAACAAGGCCCACTGTGTCCCTAATAATCGAGCACATCCTTGGCTGGGGCAGAACAAACCACAAGTCAGGGGGTACAGGGCACACACACACAGTCTTCTCTTCCATGGACCCAGAGGGGTCCACGGCATCCTGGACTGCCCCTTCCCCAGCTCCTGCCCCAGAGTTTTCTACCCAAATCCCATTTCCTCCAGGAAGCCTTCCCTGATGTCCCACACCCAAGTCTGGGATGGCCTCACCAAGCATTGTCTGCACCTCATAGGCGCTTAAATACTGTTTTGGGTGGTAGGGATACTATATAGATGGTGTTCCCTTTATTAGGACATAGCTACAAGGTGGACCACAAGGCTCCCTCCACATCAGGAACCAGTCAGTTTTCCCAGGCCCTTCTGACATCCCCCTGACACTCTTTCCTACTGTTTCCTGTCCCAGGAGGTTGAGAGGTGGAAGAGCCTTCAGAAGGCCGGAGGCCCCCGAGCCTGCCCTGTTCCTGGGAAAGATAACCAGTGATAATCAGTAGAATTAGGAAGGACTAGGGCACTTTCCCCATCGTCATCCCAGAGCTCCAGCTCTCCGTGTACAGGGTCTAAGCTGGCTAGGACAGTCCTGCATGTCATGGGAAGACATCCCCCACCCCACCAAAAGTAAACCAAGCACCCCAACTTTCCGTAATTGCTCGCATGCACACATGACATTTTGTGGGTCTAAAGCATGTTCTTATCTTTTGATGCACAAATCTACATAGAACATTCACCAAACTGGTGCCTCATCTGTCCCCATGAAGGAGCAGGGAGTCACAGCCCACCACTCAGCCCAAGAAGCTGCAGCAGAGGCTCTCATGCCAAGGAAGGAAAGGGGCAGTAATTTGCCCTAGACCAGGGGTAGAGAACCTGGGGCCTCAAGGCCACATGTGGCCTTCTAGGTCCTTGGGTGTGGCCTTTTGACTAAGTCCAAGTTACATAGAACAAATCCTTTAGTTAAGGGGCTTTGTTTTGTGAAGTTTGAATTCAGTCAAAGGTCCTCATCCATGTTCTAGAGGCTGCCAAAGCTAGGTACTCCTTTCTACCGGGCAGGACAGAAGTTTCCCTTGCACAAAAACCAGATGCCCTAACCCTCCAACCTGACACTGCCAGACGTCAAAGGAAGAAAGGCTGGGGAGCTGAGGTAATCTGGAAGCGAGCAGGCCACGCTTGGCCTCTTGAAGGGATGTGAACTCTGCCAGTAAATTAGCACCAAACCTTGTCAGTGCCCATATTCTGAAAAACTTAAACAGTCTAACACTTGAAAATGCCTCTTGGCAGAAAGAAAAAGCCTACACTTTGGTTCTGGGCCTGTCAGCCAAGCCTGATGACCACCTGAGTCACTCCAACCCTCAGGAGGCTCCCAAACCACCAGGACATACCTCTGTGCTACCCCAGATCTAACCCCCAGCCACCAGCATGTCCCTCGGTGCTGCCCCAGATCTGACCCCCAGCCACAATGAATAGCCCTTAAAGGACATGTGCTTGGGAAGACTGCCGGGGAGGTTATTTACCTCAGCTTCGGGTTATCCACATATTTTTTAAACTGCTTGACATTATTCAAAGTCTGCTCTGCCAACTCCCGGGATGGCTCCACAATGAGGGCCTTGGGAGCATTGGGAAGAAACTTGGTCTGCGCCACCTGGGCACTTCCTGTGAGAAGAAGAAACGACTGATGGTCCTGATGGGGAGGGCAGGCCAGGACGGCACCCCCAGCCCAGCTCCATGTCATCTCACTTCAAAGGCTTGGTACTTGTCCAGTATGTCTGGGAGTCGTCATTTACCCAGTGCATTCCCTGTTAGTACAAGACCTGGGCCCAAAAGCTTCCCAGCTGGGAAAGAATGAATTCCTAAAGGCCTTTAGGAGGACGAGCTAAACTTGCCCCATGTGAATGCCGGCCTCATCAATGTTGTTTCACAGTGACTCTCACTAATACAACAGAAGAAGCCCCACAATTTAAAAATAAATACATAAATGAAGCCCCTCCACTTCCAGATGGAAAATGCCAAATGGCAATGGTCAGGTCCCTCAGCACGGCCTATGCCCTGAATAAGGGCTGAGTCATCCAGAGCACTGGCGATGAACTGCTGGGGGATGGGGTTGGGGGAAGGTCCCGGGAGGGGCCAGGGGAGAATTCTGCAGAGGTCTGGGGCCAACACCACTGGAGCCCCCTGTGTGTGAGGGGAAGATGGAGAGGTGCTGTTGTGCCCTGCCCAGCCCCCTGCCAGCCAAAAGAATCACCAGGTTCCCACTCTGTTACCAATCTAAGACAGACACAAGAATCTACTACCAGCCAGCAATGACCTGCCTATTTATCACACTGTTCCCAAGAAACTCAGAGTCTGGGTATCACGGTCTCACCTACCAGTTCCCCAGGACAGCTGTTCATAGCTGTCTGCCCTCCCATCACAAAGGCCCCAGCACAATACCTGTGTGTTGAGATTTCACAGCGTGGCCATCAGAAGCCTTGCAGAGCCCAACAAATCCGTCTTTGGGGGGAAATTTAAATTCTTCTTCACCAAAGTTAAATTTTAGTTCAGCATTCTAAGAGAAGGAAAGAAAAAGTCAGAACTAGGCAAACAGCACGAGACTCAAGAGCTGATTATGATCAGAGTACAATTTTGTAATTAAATGCTTACCTTTAAGACACACGCAGCAAAAAATGCTTGGTTCTTCAGGTGGGCTGGTATTTCGAAAGCTAGACCAAGGTCTTTTCCTTTAAAGAAAAATGGGAAGAAGGCAGAGAAGAGAGCCAAATTTAGTGGAAATGAATACTCTGAAATCTCTCTCTCCAGAAAACTCCCAAGAACTCACCATTTTTTGAGAACTTGACCTGTCCTTTGTCAATATCCAGATAACATCCAATTGTATCGTGCATAGTGAATTCCTAAAAAGGCAAAAAATGAAAAAGCATAAATGGGTTATTAATAGTTTACCATCAAAATAAACTTTAGGGACAACGTCTCCAAAAACTCCTTTGCAATTTTTAATATAAATCCTTTTAATGTGTACTGTATAAATTTAGTACCACAAATTAAGATTATTAGGTTTTGAAGGGGACTAGCAAAATAAAAAATAACACTACTAGACTGGCCTAAAATTAAAAACAAGACTCTAATATTTGAAATATTAAAATCAAGGAAAAATCAGAACAATGTTTGACAGGAAGTTAACATGTTTTCACACGATTAATAAATGGCAAAATTTTAAAAACTAAAGTATAACTAATGCCACTACATAATTTTTTTTTGAAATTTCAGTGTTTCTTAACCTAAAACCAAATGTGTCAAGAAAAGATGTTAAAAGAAATTTCTTCCTTAATACTCCTATTCATATGTTACTTTTTTGAGGGACCAACAGCTGCATAAGAATGAGACGTTTCAACAAATAACAGCTTACCTCTCCATAATTGTCAAACTGTTTGTTATGGGATTTTTTCCCAGTTCCACCAAAGCCAAAGCCAAACTTGTCGGTACCTATGTGAAAAAACTTTTCTTATTAAACGATAAAATGTCAAGACTTTCACCAGCTCTGTACTTAAGTTAGTACTCTATATCCACATATTAATGCTCCCAAACTTAATCACTTTCACTTGTCAACACTCTTTCTTCTCTAGCATCAGAACTGACACTGCCTATCACGGCCAGTCCTCAATCTTTTCTCTGCCCTTCTAAAATGGGAAACCAATTAAGGAAGCAACCTTCTTTCTAAATAAAAAATGCCATGCTATTAATGACTGCTCAAAGATTCTGAAGGTAATGATTTCCCCATCACTGTATATCTCTGGTCAGAAGTTCAAGAACCATTTTCTAGAAATGCTGTAGGGGCCACTCCTAGCTCAAGTCTAGAGTCTGTGGTTCTTTGAGCTTTGTCTGCCTGAATAATCATAGCACAACGACTTTACAGCCAAAAGGGACACTCTGGAGTTGTCTAGTTCAACCCCTTGGTTTCTATAGATAAAGAGAGCCAAGAGGACTGGCCCAGGCTGCAGAGGAAGAAAGGGGAGGAGCCAAGATTCAAACCCAGGCCTTTGAATTGCAGTCTTATCTAACACAAATACCCTTCACATCAGCTCATCTCACAGTACAAGGTGAAGACCTGGGATCAAACACATATTTTTAAGTCGCAATTCAAGTTGATGTTGTCAATCTGCTAAGTCCCTGCTTCTACCACCTCTCCAGCCTCCATGAACTTCCTCAAAGCTTCAGCTTCTTAAAAATTAATATGTAAAACTGCTAAAACACACAGAAGCAAAAAATCAGGAAAAAGCATTTCTGTGTAGCCCCATGAAAACCTAACAGGTCAGAGTCTTATACATGGCCAGTCAAAGGGAAATCACAGTTCTTTCAATATGACAGGAAGCTAACATCTGGAATCATTACAACTGCTGCCCTGAGAACTATTACTGGGAAAAAAAAAAAAGGCTAGGAAGCCGTGACCTGTGGGGCCAACACACCCAAATCTAGGGAAGCCTGGGAAGTGGACCAGCCAACTCTGCACAAGCCTTGATCGTGACAGGATACTTCGTAGTAATGCTTTCCTATAAAGACAAAGATTTCAGAAAAGATCATTCAGGTATCATCCAACCATAGAAATGGCTGATCTTAACCCACACTTTACTTTAAAGTTCTGATGTTGGGAGGGGCAAACATAGAGGCTAGAGGCTCGCACAGGCTGCCCCCATAACGGGAATCAGATGCTCTCCCTTTGTCCTCCCACCTCTTTCTTTACTTAAAGTCTCCTCCAAGACCTTCCCCTGCCCTAATTGCTCTGTATTCACTTCTTGGGGCACCATTTGTCCCCCAGCCTTTTTTGTCCCATTTCTGTCTGTCTCCAGGCACTGTGCCTGGCATTCAGTCGGTGCTTAAGCAATGCATGATGAGAGAGCCCATCTCTCCTGGTCTACGCTGTCACCAATCCCTTGCCAGGGCCCAGGAAGCATGGCTGGAGGGCATGGTTACCTTTCATCACTCCTTTTGTTGACCGACACCCATGCCATTCCTTCACTTCTCGGCTCTGGCAACAAAGACCGTCTGACCCAATTGCTATTGGGGAGGGAGGAAATAAAAATATGTCAAGACTGGCCTGTGGGAAGGCATCCACCAACACAAAGTAACCGAAGCATAGAAGCAGGCAGAGATGGGGGCACCGGAGGGGCTGTGGAGAGGAGAGGAAGGCCTGGCATATAAGGAAGAGCTCCCACCTGCCTGCCCGGGGCATAAGGAAGACCATGGAAACCAATCAGCTGGTCACCTGAAGGGACCGCACCTCGAATGGCTCTGAACCCAAAGAGACCAGAATACACTGAGGCCTACTGTGCTGGGGCTCCACTACAGCCATCCTCACTACTAGAGCTCTCTTATACATGGGAGCTCTGTTCTTAAAGGTGCTGTAAAACAGCGAATAGTTATTAAATGCCGGTGGTGTTCAGAGATAAAAAGTTTGGACACAAAGCACTGTATCCTTCTGTGCTTGGGGGTATAGAGACTGGAAGACAATGTTCAATCTCTCCACCACCAAGGGACTCGGGAGACATGTGGGGAGAGAAGAGGGCAGTTTGAGTGAACACAAACACAATCAGCATTTGCCCGCCCAAGGCTGTGCTGGAGGAAACCTTCATAACAAAGCTAGACCTAACAAGCTCCTTGCACAAAGGAGTCCCTCAAATATTTGCTGAGTGAATGAATTCTCACTGTGTTCTGTGGTGGAACATTTAGCGAGCTAGCATTGACCTGGAAGCAACCAACTCGCCCGCTTTTGCAAACAGAGACCTAATGTACCAAAGGTGTGGCTCAAGTAGGAAACAACATTAAAAAAGAAAAACCTTGGAATAATTCTGCCTCAAATTTCTTCTTAAATGTCATTCAGCCCCTTGAGTCACCTTAGCAAAGGGTCACCGCACAGAGCATGGCACAGAAGACGGCATTACCACATGTGAAAGTGTAAATGTCACCAATGACCCAAGCACCACTTTGACCTTCAACAAGGCCAGGAAGGAGCCATCCTATAATCACAAACCGTCCCAGGGTCCTGTCCGCCAAAAGGGGCCGTGAGAGCCACTCACCGAAAGCTGATCCTCTGTCATATGGGTTCATCTGCCATTTGTTGAGCACTAAAGGGAGGAGAAAATCAAACACCACATTTGATATAGAACAAGAGATAACAGATGTTTCTATGATGCCTAAAGTCCTACAAACTGAATTAGCTGAGCCTGTTCTCTGCCTCCAATACCCCAGGGGAGTGGGGAGGCAAATCTAAGCACCTCCTCTTTTGTTAAAGGGGAAACAGAGATGGACAGGCTTGGAGGTGTCAGGAACAGGACCAGGAGCAGAGCTGCCTCCCCCCTCTGCCCCTCGGTGTGTGACTACGACAGACCCTGGGCTCCCCCCAAAATCCTAACACATCATGGCCACAAAATGAATGCAAACAGCTTTCCTTCCCCATGGACGCAGCTCAGAACAGGTCACCTCCCCTCTGAGATCAGTGTGCCTAGGTCAGGTGATCGCCAACATCCCTTCTTCCAAGCCTATTATACAGAAAGCCCCCTCAGATGGCTCATTCCCAGAGCACAGCCTAACCATACGAGGGAAACAAGCACTTCCTAATGCAAAAGAAGTTTCCTTTCTTAATGTTTTAATGTATAAATACTAGAATGGAGGGCCTGAGCTATTAACTATACAAGGCAGAGAGATGATTACAACCGATACTCTGAGTACACAGAAGTAAAAAGCCATTGCAGACACTAAATGAATGTGACGAGTAAAAGCAGGGAAGCTACCCCGTCAGGGATCGGCCTGATCAAACCTTTGTGTGTGCGATGTCTGAGGAAGCTCTGATGCCTAAAACACATAAAGAAGTATCAGACCCTATTTATGGCCTAGGTTTGTTCCCTGGCAGACAGGAGGCCAAAGGCTCATGAACAAACAGCTTTAAAAGATGAAATGCCACCTATGAACAACCACACAACAGACTGCTCCCAATCACCAATCAGAAGAAAAACAAATCAAAACAAGATTCTCTCTTTGCCACGGAACTAGCAAAGACGACAGACAACAGGCACAGTCAACGTGGGAAGGGTCGGCTGTGCAAAGTGTGGCCCCTGAACATACCCAGAGCCACAGTGCTGGGAACTGGCCCAAATGTTCCAAAAAAGCAGCTGGAAATGACGTCAGCTAAGTGACTCAAGCACCCCTCCCTTCTGATCCAGAGTGTATAACCACGAAGGGGGCGGGTCACAAACATGAAGAAAGCCCTGCACACCACAACATCTTTCTAGCGGTGCTTTTTGGTGACAGACACCCATCAGCAGGAGCTAAATAAATTGTGTCATGTGACTGTGCTAGGCCATTACTGCACCATACAAAATGACAGACGTGAAGAATGCAGGAAGACACAAATGATGCAAAGTGATTAGAAACAAAGTCATTAGAAACAAGAAAACACTCACAATGACAACAGCGACATAAATGCAAACAAGAAAACCCAAAACTAATGCCCAAGCTTGGCCCTAAAGGAGAAGCAGGAAAACGTCCACACCGCTGTCTCTTCTTTAGAGTGGAGACTGTCACACTTGATGGAGGTTTTGTTAGTTTGGCTAAACTTTTGTTTTACTATAAAGGATGGCATCTGGATGGAGAGGGAAGAGGGAAATGTTGGAAAATGAAGACAGAAAAAAAAATCTTCAAGTGACTCCCCTTGGGCCCGGAGATCGCCCTGCCAGGCACATGCCCCAAAGAGGTGAGAAGCCTCATATACACCAAAACATTTATAAGCAGCACTTTCTGTAGAAGGATACAAACTGGAAAAAGTCAATGTCTCTCTAATGGTGAATGGTAAAATGGTGAACGATGCATAAAGGCAATTGAAATGTTCCCATGCTCTAAGAAATGACAAATGTGATAAACACAGAAAGAAGCACAGGAGGACTTCTATGAGTGAGAGAACGTGAAGACAGACCTAGTAAAGATGGCGACTACAACCACAAACAGAAAGACCACCAACAACAAAGGGACACGCTATGTAATCATAACGGCCTAGATGGGCCTGAAAGAAAAGATCTGAAAATGAGCCTCCTTCCCTTCTTTGCTTCAAACTAGGGAAATATCAGTGCTGGAGGCAGATGGGGAGATGGCAGGATGGGCCGGGATGCCTGGGCCTGGCCAGCCGGCATCAAAACCGAGGAGGGGGGCGCCGGGAGGGAGAGACGACGAAGAACACTGCCTAGATGGCATCAGTTTGGCTAATTGCCTTTTTTGTCTAGAGAAGGAAAGAAAAGGCAATACTAGGCAATGAAGGTGAGAAATTGTCCTGATGCAGGACACACCTGGCACCCTCCTTGTAAATACTTTTAGGAGATGAGGCATTTGCTGCTTTACAAAGTGGTTATTATTTTTTTTTTCCAGTAGAGGGATGGAAGTGAGAGGGAGAGAAAAGTGAATGCTGTTAATTGGAAAAAAAAAAGTTCTTTTTTTAAAGACAACCTATTTTACTATTGCACAGCTCTAGGTATTGGAATATTCTGTTTTATGTTGAGCCGAAATTAGCCCCTACAACTTCTCCTTCCTGGACACTGGTGTGATTTCTAAAAGCGACAAAACAAGTCTCTCCACTCTTCCATCAGAACAGTCCTTCACATACTGGAAAAAAATCCCCTCTCAACCCTCCCACCCTACCCAACAGCATCTCCCTGAACTTGGAGCCCCATCACATCCTCTGGTCCTGCTCCAATGTGTCCATGTCGCTTAGCAGCCCAAGCTCATGAAACCTCCAGATATTAGGACAAGCCACATGTCAGAGGGTCCAATGCCATTATAGACTCATAGCTGTGGCATCATTACAATGCTTTAAACAATTCAGAATTAGGATGTACTGATACATAATATCTCTTCATATGTCTTTTCTCTTTGTTATAATACTAGGTTATATTATGCAAGTGAATATTTGAGAGATGGCATGACCCTAAATTATATCTTAAAAACCATAAAAGGCTGAATTGAAAAGAGACCTTGTGAGATCACCTACTGTAACTCTCTTTGGTAACAAATAAGGACATTTGGAGCCTGGAGACATACACTGACTTGCCCAAGGTCTCTCGGTCAGATGGTGCCCAAGCCAGAACCAGAAGAGGTTTTTTTGGCTTTTACTTCCCTCCATTCAGTATGACTAAAAGGAATGCATGAGATTGTGAATCAGAAAAAACCAGGCATGCCATACATACCCTCACTGAAATATTAGAAAAATTATATGTACTCTTTAGAATTTAAACATTCTATGCCGAGGGATCCCATTTAAGCCAGCACTGAGCTGAATGCTCCCAGGCCCCTGCACGATGCCTTAGCATCCACATCTCACATACAACAGATGTTGCAAAAACATGAGTCCAATTAAATTCAATCAAGACCACAAGTTTGGTTCTCCACCTCACAATATAATGCTGATCTCTTCTTAAACCTTTACCAATCTGCTGTATACTCAATGAACAAACACACCAGTAACATATTTCAAAAACACACCCCAAAGTCCCTCAAATGATCATAAACGCCACGAGTTCACTTACTAAGAAGACAAAACATTCACATCTTAAGATTACCTGCAGCCCCAGTTTTCACGGTGGTCTTCCCCTTCTTGCCCTCCTGCTGGTCTTTCAGGGTCTCATAAACTATCTGGATGACCGGGATACTGAAGGCCTGGAGAAGGAAGAGATTCTGCTTACCAAGACTCAGCCACACAAAGGCTGTAAACGTGCAAACCAAGAGAGGGTGTACAAAGGGGACGTTGTCAAAAGACCTAATAACCTCAACTGGCCAACTAACACCATGTGACCAAACTAAAACTGAATGAAGGCTGGAGGAAAGAGATGACAGCCTTTGAGGGACAGAAGCCAAGACTAGGAGATGAAAGGGAAAACAATGGACCCACAGCCTACAAGTCTGTACTTAATTACTCCTCCTGCTCCCTTTGCCACACACAAAGATGGTCATGTCCTCCATCTGGCCATCACCCACAAAGGCACCACCCATGCTCACACAGTCTAAAACTCGTCCTTGACCATAACCTCTCCCTCTGCCTTCCCTTAACAATCCTACTCTCCATATACTATTGGAACAGTTCTCACCTGGGCCATCTTCCCAGCTCTGGCCACACTCTCCTCCTTTTGACCCCTTAGCAAATCCTACATTGTCTTGTCTACCCATGGGTTCTGGCCAAGCTTTAGCCTTGAGGTGGGATCACTACCATCACCTGTCACCTTCACTCCTACACATGTGCTGCTGAACAAAGGTGGAGACAGTCACCCAACCGTTGGGTTCACCACAAATTGACATTACATAACCTATCCTGGGCCCTCACTGCACTAGGTACTCCTGCTGTATATACCTCCCTTACCAATTCCCTCTCCCACCCTCCACAGCAGCTCTATAAAACCTGCCCATCCCTCCTCAAACTTCCCATGGGTCTCCTTCCCTCACTCTCTCAGTGGAGAACCTTGTCTCACATTTACACGAAAAAACTGAGTCCAATCACGAGCTCCTTCTTCTCCCCTTTTCCTCATCTCCTCCTTCACCTCTGTCTCATGTGAAGAGGTGGCCTAACCCGACCAAAGCTGCCCTTCTACCTGCTCAAGCGATCCTGTTTGCCACCTCTCTTTCCTACTCACTCTTTTACAAAACTTCACTCTCTCCCTGACTCTGGGCTTATTCCCTCCTCCCTATAAAGATGGCCCTATCTCCCCCAGTTAAAAAAAATCCTCAATTTGTCCATGTAACCCCACTGACTATCATCCTGTATCTCTCCCCTCCTTTATGACTAAACTCTTTGAAAAGGCTGTCCACACTAGGGGCCTCCACTTTCTCTCCTCTTACCCCCTTACAATCTGGCTTTTGACCTCCTTGTTGTAACAACACCACTCTCTCCAAAGTGACCAATGATCTCTTAGTTGCCACATCCAGTGGCCTTTTCTCAGGCTTCATTTTCCTTGGCCTCCCTGCAGTCTCTGACACTGTTGATTGCTCTCTCCTCTTTCACACTCCCTTTTCTCTAGGCTTTTAGGATATTTTTATCTCCTGGTTCTCCTCCTCCCTCTCAGACTGCTCCTTCTGTCTCCTTTGCTGGATCCTCCTCCAGATCATGCCTTCTAACCAGAGGTGTCCCCAGGCCTCTGTCGTAGGCCTTCTGCTCTTCTCCCTCTAGACTGCATCACTTGGTGGTCTCATCAGCTGCCATGGATTAAATTACCATCTCTATGCTGCCGATACTCAAATTTGCCTGTTCTTGCCCTAAGCTGTAGGCTGATCTCCAACTGCCTTTGAGACACCTCCAACTGGATGTCCAGTAGACATCTGAAACTCAATTTATCCAAAACTGAACTCATAACCCTTTCCCATAACCCTCCTGCCTCCTCCTTTCCTATTATTACTGTGGAGGACACCCTCATCCTTCCAGTCCCTCAGGCCCCCAACCTAGGGGTCATCCTGGGCTCCTCACTCTCTCTCACTCCCTAGGTCCAAACTGTTGTCAAGGTTTGTAGATTCTACCTTTACGACATCTCCCGAATGCACCCCCTTCTCTCCTCTGACCCTGCCCCCACCCTGGTACAGGCTCTCATCATCTCACAACTGGACTATGGCAGTAGTTGCTGGGGGGTCTGCCTACCTCAGGTCTCTCCCCAATCTAATTCATCCTCCATTCAATCTCTAAGGTGATTTTCCCAAAATGCCGGTCTGTGTCACCCCTCTCCTCAAAAATTTCCAGGGGCTCCCTACTGCCCGCAGGAGCAAATCCAAAAAGCCCTTCCTCACCTATCTTGGCCCTGCCCCTGCAGCTTTGCATTCTCTTTATACCCCACCCCACCCCCCAATACTTGGTGGTCCCACCACACTTGCCTCCAGGCTATTCCTTGAATAAGATAATCTGCCTTTTCACGGGCTGTGCCTGATGCCTGGAACCCTCTCCCTCTTCATCTCTGCAACTAAGCTCCTGGGCTTCCTTTAAGGCCCCACTAGAATGCCTTCTTCTCCAGGAAGCCTTCCCCAGCCTCTCCTAACTCTTGTGCCTGCCCTCTGGTCGCTATGTCCTCCATGCTGCCTCCACCTCGTCATCTGCTGGCTGTCTCCCTCACTAGACTGTGAGCTTCTGTGGGGTGGGGGTCATCTTTTCCCTTTCTTTGTATCCCCAGCATAGTGCCTGGCACACAGCAGGTGCTCAGCTAATATTTACTGGCAGATAGGAGGCAATCTCTACTTGCAAAACTTTCTTGGTGTCAAATCCCAAGAAGCCAAAGGGGATAAGTATTGAATGTTTACATTAGGCACATTCCCCTCACAGAAAAGATCCAGATGTCTCACCCCAAAACACACTGGGCATATTCTTTTAAAACCCCACCCAGTGTTCAATTTCAAAGGATTCTAACTGAGCAATTTCTGGCCACAAACCATCACCACCCCCTTGGTTAAGAACTAAAATGCTTCCAATACACCAGTGAGGTAGCTGCTGACAATCCCTTCAGAATTCAATTCCAGCGCATTGCATAAACAGTTTATTACTTACACCAGTCTTTCCACTTCCTGTTTCTGCAGCCTGCAAGAGAGATAAATTGTTTATAGTTCAGATTAGCAATTAACGACCATCATTAAACTAACATTTATAACACTCATATTTCCCTATTAGACCTAGTTAGTATGGTCTTCCGGCTACTTTCACTTTGAAGTCATTCTTTTTTCTGCTTCTTCTAATCCCCAAAAGGAGCCAGGGAGGGGCCTCCATTTAGGGTCTGGGAAGTCACAGCCACTGAGTGCCCCACCAAGCTCTATCCAGAGGCCATGGTGGTGGGGCTCTGATCTCAGTTCTCAAAGCCAGAGGTGGAGGAGTGGGAGGTGATCACTTGAGAAGCTGAGAGCAGAGGAAGGGTGTTTCCTGGAGTTCAGAGGTGAGTGGCCTGGCTCCTCCCAGGGATGGTCTCTGAAGGCCCACTCAAGCCATGTACAGAAGGGTTCTTGAAGAAACTAAAGTTGTTCAGCCAAAGGAAGGACATGACAGATGCCCCCAAGTGTTTGAAAGGCTTTCACAGACAAGAAATTGCTCCAGTCCAGCTTGGCCTAGAGAAGAGACTGAGCAGTCACAGATAAAAGTTGCTAAGGCAGATTCAGGTGTGATGTAAGGAGTTGGTGTGATGTAAGGAGTTATTCCCAAGTGGAAGAGCTGGCCCAGAAAGCACCCAGCTCCCTCACAGGGGTGGTCCCCAATACGCCAGGTGACCATCTGGCAGATGAGTGTGAAAGAATGGATGACTGACCACTAAGGTCCCTTCCAAGTCTGAGATTCTCTGAAAAGTCAGGACCAGAAATCTGGACTCCTCATTTAAGCTGTAGACCAGCAAGCCGGCCTAAGAAACAGGCTATGCCATGGCAGTGAACCAGAAGGCTCAGTCGTGAAAGTGGCAGACCAAGGACTGACAATGAGATTCCAAGCTAACAGGGAAAACTAGCTGGCACATGGGAGTGACAGCAGAGAATGCTCCATGCAGGTGTTTCTGTCCATACAACACAATGCCAGCAGAGACCTCCCAGGCAAGCTGGTCTCTACCCCACAGGGGAAGATAAGGAGTGGGGCATCATGTCTCAGAATTCTACCTCTCAGGGAGAATGAAGGGGACCTCGAAAGGCCCGAAGAAGTCATACACAAGGGAAGAAAGGATACCTGAGTCATGAAAAGCAGACCCTCCAGGCACTCCCTACAATGATCCCTCAGATTCACTAGGCAGCCATGGCAGGTAGGAGGGGGTCAGAGGGTCAAAAGAAGACAAGAAAGGCACCGGTGTTGGAAAAAGCTGGGCTGAAGGACGAGACCAAAGAGATGGGGAGGAGTCTCCCGAGGGAGCCACCCCACACTGGCCAAACCTGAACCGACTGTGGGCCACTCCTGGTGATTCAAGTGGGCACAGACAATGCCACAATAAGGGAGCACAAAAAATACTGCAAAGGACTCTTAGGCACATGTAATGTTGCTGACAAAGCAAGGATTCAGAAGAGAATGGCGGCTGTGGCTAAGAAGAGAGCTGAGAACCGAGATCTGGGAATCCGTATCCCATCTTAGACTAGAGGCAGAATGGAAGCCGCACACCACGGGGCTTGGAGGGTGGGTAAAGCCAGCCATGGACCCTAGGAGACTGGCTATGGATGACTAAAAGAGAGTGACGACAGACACATAGCACTGAGGGTTTCTGGCAGAAATCTTACTTTTAAACCTAAAGGTAATTTTAAAAGAGTACCATGATCAACATACCATAAGCACGTCACCTCCTCCTAGAATCAACGGGATGGACTCAGCCTGGATATCAGTTGGGAGGCTAGAAAGAACCACATTATAAAGAATCTTAGTGTGAAACAGATAAAAAAATTAATCCTGAGAGAAACTTGATTTAATTTAAACCGAATTAGTTTAAGCCATATTAAAATGTAGCCCCAAAGACTATTTAAACTACCGATCTATAAACATGCATTATTTGACATTATATAATGTCTTACAAGCTTAAGAAATAAACAATCAGTGGTTTAAATAATCATGGAAGGGCTGCATTTCACTTGGGCAACAAATAATAGTGGAGCAGACTGGAAAGTCATTAACAGGCCTTTGAGCCAAGGACAGAACTGCCACTCATAGCTACTGTTTAAGCTAAATATATACTCACAGCCAATCCATCTCCTCCACAGCTTGAGCAATCTCAGGCATAACACCCATTTCTGTAAAAATAAAAAAAAAAATTAATAAGTCTAAAAGCTGTTCAAGGAAATGAAAATGAACTCATTCTCTCTTAAAGTTCCGTCTACTCAAATTGAGGCCCTGGGGATGGGTGTTTTAATCCTCCATGAATAAGCTACAGAAGCACAAATGCAGTCACTGTGCACTATATAGCAAGTAATCTGCACAGGAGGGAGGGGAGTCACATGTGGCTCCAATGCCCAAGTCCACATGAACCTCTTCCACCTGCAGAGAGCTGCGAGGAAAGATGGAAGAGAGGGTGGGAAAGCCCACGTGGACTATTGGACATGGGTGCTGGGATTGGGGAGCCAGTAAGAATTACAATATGAAAGCAAACATCATCAATAAAACACTTGTTTAAAATAAATCAGCTGGTGTGGAAAAAGAGAGCAGTCCAACATTATTTTTCAGAGAGGTGATCCAAGTTCTCGGAGAACCTTTTGGTACAGTATGGTGAGAAGGGTCCTCTATTTGTAATCTGAGGGACAAGGCCCAAAAGCACATTCTGCCCCTCAGAGTCTAGGTGACCCTGTGTCAGTCCCTGCTCTTAGCCTTTTCTGCAAAAGGAAGAAGTTAGACAACCGGACGTCCAAGTTCCCTTCCACTCTTGAATCTCTCTGATTCCTGTCCCTGAAATCTAAATTCACCTTTTTATCTCTTCTGAAATGTAAACTCCTAGATAAAAGGGTTATTCCCACTACAAAGTAAATACAGACAGTTACAAATTACTGCTACCACTTAGCAAAATCAGTCCATACTTACAAACTTTTTGTAAACCACACTCCTTCAATAGAAAGTGTGTTAAAGCATTCCTCATTGGTAACATTGTGGTCTCTGGCTAACATTTTCTTTGAACTCATCTATTCCCTTTACAAATGCTCACCAAAACGCTGGGACACTTCATCAACTCTAAAAATGGTGGACCTAGCCAACACCCATTCCATTTCAACACAGGCTCTAAGTTCTGTGGCTTTCTCCTTTAGTATACCTTCTCAACTCTTGCCCCTGCCAGAGCCCCCCCTTACAGAAAATGCTCCTGCTTTACCATTTCTAAGATTTTTTTTTACCATTGTTGGGAAACTTATTTCGCTTCTAAAATTCTGTTCTAGATTTCCTGTCTCTCAACAATGTGGAAGTGTATTTAGCTGCTTCTGACAATTCTGTTGCTCCCCACACCATCTTCTTTGGTCAGAATGGTCCCAACAGCAAGGGCTTCCTTATGATGGAGGGTCTCCAAACTCACTTTCCTCAAATTCACCTTTATCTTATTACAAAAGAAACCTGTACATGATGAAATCTAGTAGAATGGAGAGAGGAAGGGCTAGGAGTCCAAGTACCTTGTTTCAAATCCCAGCTCAGCCCAAATCTAACTACAGGACCTCAGGCCAAAGGTTCTTAACTGCTTTTGCGTCCAGGACCCCTCTGGTAATCAGATGAAGCCCGTGATTCCTTCTAGCAATAATGTTTTCAAATGCATAAAACATAGAGGATTACAAAGCAAACGAATTATAATGAAATGTGGTCGTTCATTCATTTTTAAAAAGCAAGTCCACAATCCCAGGTTAAGAGGCGAAGCCTTCCACCTCTCCAGGTCTCAATTCCTCAACTGTAGATTGAAGCAGTTACACTGGATGGCATCTGCTTCCGAATCCTAATTCTAATCTTCCAGAACAGGAATCCTTAACAGATGTTTGCTAAATGGGTCTATAGGCACATTCATTCATTTAGAAGCAGAAAATTGTAGCATCTAGAAGAAAACATGCCATTTTCAAAAAGCTGTTAATTTGGATAAGCAGAGAGATAACAGAAGACCCTATTTGTTGAGGCTTCATCATGTTTTCCTCCCAATATCTCCAGGATGCAGGTAATACCAATAACTCTCTTCATACAGTTCACTGTTCACAACCACTCTAAGAGATGTCAGACACATTCCCCCTTTTCCCAAGAGGTGGGGAGTAACTTGTGGAAGATTTACACAATCACATTAAGTGCTTACTTTAAGAAAGGCAAAGCCTCCCAGAGTACAGAGATGGGGACCTCCCACTTGGAAGGGACAAAAAGGAAAGCAGCTTTCCCTGCTCCACCTCCAACCACTCCAACTTGCCTGGCACCGTCCTTTTGATCCTGGTGTATAACATGGCATGTCCTAATTATCCATTGGTATCTCCACTCCCCAGCTCAGGGACTTCCAGCAAAGCGGAACTGAGAGAAATTTTGGATGGAGGGAAGACAACTTGCCAGGCACATGGGAGGCCTGCAGGGAATGAGGCCCATGGAGACCCCGAGGTGCCGCATTTACAGGAGGAGCCTCTTTGGTTGGCAGGATGGACAAAGTGCTCCAGAATGGCTTGTCTCTGCCCTGGGATGGGAGAACCTTGGGAAGGTGTGCCCGATGATGCTGAGCCCCAGAAGCTGGGCAGAAGCCGAGACCCTTGTGTGCCCTGAAGCACGAGGCCGGCCCGTGGGCAACATACACTAAATGCCCTTGGGTGGGGGAGGGGGGCGGTCCATGGAGACTTTCTCTAAATATGCTGGAATAAACGCATTTGTAAAAACTCTCATACCCAGGCAACTGCCAATGGGCGGGAAAGCCCCCTGCCATCCTGCCCATCTCTGGCCCGGCTGCGGGCCTGCCCCGTGTCCGGCGGTCAGGGCCATTCCGGCCGGGCCAGGGGTCCAATGGCAGGACTCAGGACATGCTCCTGCGCCCCCACCCAGGTTTAAATCCAGGAGGCTCTTCCCTCTCAGCCCAACGCTAACGGCTGGCTCAGAATGGGCGGCGCTTCACTTACGGCACGTCCCTGGATGGCCCCGTTTTACATTTTGGGAAACTGAGGCCTGGGGAAGCCGGAGGCCAGGAGAGGACGGGAAAGAGCCCTTGGAAGAAAAAAAACCTTTTCCTGGGGCTACATGTCGGCTGGGGGCCCTGGGGGTCGGGGGTAGGGCGCGTGGGTCGGGTCATTTGGAGGTCAAGGGTCAGAGAAGGGACTGGAAGCCAGGACACTTTTAATCGCAGACAGCAACGTCCTGTTCCCCGAGGCCCCGCCCCTGCCCCGCCGGCGCGCGAGGATAGGCTAGGACTGGGCCTATGCCGCGTCCGAGAGGACGAAGGAGGGGGACGCATGAGAAGAAGGGGAGGGAGCGCATGCGCAGACCGGCCAGCGGCGCAAGCACCAGTGGGGGAGGGGTGCAGTGACAGGGGAGCCGGGGAACGGCAGGGGGCTGGGGGGTTGGGGACGCGGCCCCAGGAGGGACAAGGAGAGAGAGAAGGATCGGGAAAAAGCCCGGGGCAGGCCGAATGCGGACCCAAGTCTCCAGTGCCTCGCCCTCCCCAACGTGCCCGCCACCTCACGAGGGCCAGCCTGCCCGGCTTCCGCCCCTACGGCCCGCCGGTCGCTGCCTAGCACCCCACGTACGCACCTGAGAAGGCCGCCATCTTAGCGCTGTCTTCACTCCGGGAGCCCTCGCCTGGCCCTAATGCGCCTGCGCGCCGCGGGGGCGGGCCTTCCGCGGCTTTTGTGCCGTTTGGTCCACAACTGCCTGGTCACTGCGCCTGCGCAGCACCCGGGGAGGGCGGAGCACTGCGTCCACGTGGGCAGTGTCTCCGCGGGGCTCAAGGAGGGTGGCCCTTGTGGGGCGGGACTCGAGGGGAGGCGTGAGTTCGAATCCCGCCTTGGACACTTGGACCGGCCTGGCCTCACGACTTGACCTGCGACTCCTTGCCAGCCAGTCCTGCTCCATTTTACAGAACTAGAAACTGAGACCCAGAATGGCAGCCTGACTTCTCTTAAAGAGACTTCTGTTTTCTTCTCTGTCTCTGCCAGCTGCCTGGGAGGTGGAGGTAAAAGAAGGCTCTGAGAGGCTTGGCCCCACCCACGGCCCCGGGAGGGTCATTATTGAGCACCTACTGTGTGCCAGGCCTTCTGGAAACTGGCCCCCTGCTCCCGCTGCCTTCCCCCTCCCAACCTCGAGATGGGGGGCCCAGACCACCTGTGGGTGGGTACACCTCCTTCCTTTTGTGTGGTCTTCCCCTTTTACAATGTAAGCTCCTGGGGGGCCTATCTTTGCTTGTATTTGTACGACTGGTATATAGTTAGCGCCCAATAAATGCTTCTTGACAGCACGGGTGCTACATATGCAATAGATACAAACAAGCTTCTCTTCCAACGGGAGGCTTTTATAGTGGCTTGAGGCCTGAACCAGAGGAGAAGCATCTAGGGAAGGGGGAAGGAATCATCGAGGCCCAAGGCTGACCTCAAGAAGACCTGGTCCCAGGCTCTGGTTTTAATATGGTGGTATGACCCTGGGCAAGTCACTTAATCCCAAGATGCTCCCAAGCTCTTCTGGCTAAGTTACAAAATAAAGGATTTATAGCTCTGGCGGTTACAAAGTAACAAGTTACAGAGATTCCTGGAGATAAAGACAGAGAGAGAGGGACAGGGGAGGACAGGAAGGAGGAGGGGAGAAAGTCCCATGAAAACAGAAGACTGCTGCAACCACTGCCTGCCCCCCACCCCAGCTGCCTACCCTGGGGAGTTTTCTCTCAGGGGGAGGGGGGGGGGCAATTCTTGGGGGTTTCCCCCAGTAAGAGCAGCTCCTGGCTCAGTACCACATCTCAAAGCTTCAAACTGCATTCTTGTCTTTTGTTCAGTCTCCCCTGGCCCAAGGCGGGTTTCTCCACGTGAGTCCTGCCCCCACCCCTTCCTCATCAAGGTGTCCTGTTGGGAGGAAGCTAGATATCGTATTGGTCAGAGACTTAGACCTGGAGGCAAGAAGAACTAAATGTAAATTCTGCCTCTGACTTTTACTTTCTCTGTGACTCAGGCAAGTCAGTGACTCTCTCTGAACCCCAGTTTGTCCATATGTGAAATGGACATAGTTGTAGCACCTACCTCTCAGGGTTATCCCAAAATGAAATGAGAATATTTGAAAGGTTCTTTGCAAACCTTAAATTAGCGCTATCTAAATACCAGTTTTTATCACTGGCACCTTCTCCACAAACATGCCCAGGCCTCTCACAGCCCTGTAAGAAAAGGCCCTTACTTGACCCTGCCATGCAGTCAAACTATTTTTCTCTTCTCCCTTCCAGATTCCTAGGATTGTCTATCCTTATGGCCTACATTTGCTCTCCTTTCATTCCCTCTTCAATTCCTTGCGATCTGGACCCCACCATTCAATTGAAACGGTTCTCTCAATGTTACACAACCTTCCTGGGCCCTCACAGCTGCCAGGCAATCCTACTCCATCTCCCAGTCTCTACAGTGGTTCTTCCAATTCTCAACCGTCCCATGGCTTCCCCTCCCCCCCCCAGCTGAGAAACCTCACCCTCATGTTTTACAGAAAAAAATTGAGAGCACACTCTTCTCCCATCTTCCTCATGTGCTATCACTCAGGTGCCATCTGGCCCTCTCTCCTCCCTCCCCCATGTCTCACATGAAGAGATGGCCTTACTCCTGACCAAGACTAACACCTGTGGGAGTGATCCCATATCTCCTCCAACATATTGCCCTCTCTGTCAGTCTCTACTCATCTCCTGTGGCTTGTTTCCTACTGCCTACAAACATGCCCACGTCTCCTCTATCCTCAAAACCTCAAACTTGACCCTTCCATTCCTGCCAGTTTCATCTTCTATCTATTCTGCCCTTTCTAGCTAACCTAGAAAAGACCATCTGTACTAGAGGCCTCCACTTTCTCTCCTCTCATTTCACTTCTTAACCACTTACAATCTGGTTTCCAACATTATCATTCCACCAAAACTGTTCTCTCTAAATTAAGCTCATGCTGAATCCAATGTCCTTTTCCCAATCCTCATTCTCCTTGACCTCTCTGCAGTCCCAACTATGATCCTACCTTCTACAAGAAGCTTTCCCAGTTCCTCCTAATTCTATTTCCTTCCCTCTGCTAATTATTTCCTATTTATCCTGTATTTAGCTTGCTTTGTGTGTATTTGTTTGCATGGTATGCCCCCCATTAGACTGTAAGCTCCTTGAGGGCAGAGATTTTCTTTTTGTCTCTTTATATGCCCAGTGCCCCAGAGAATTGGGCACATAAATGATAGTTGATTTCTTAACAGCTCTATGAGCCTTTTCTCAAAAGTTTTCTCAACCTCTGTTTTGACACTGATAATCAGAGTTTCTTAAACCTTTTCCACTCTGGACCCCTTTTCATGATTTGGCAGTGTTTGCTGGCATTGTATGGCCTGAGGTCATGCTCAGTGCAAACTGCACATGCTTTGTGTTCATAACCAAGGCTGCAATGAAGTTGCATGTGTCAGAAACACCTTGGATTCATTACTATTTGATTTTGAATTAATTTATGGTCATTGTGCATTCAGAAACCTGTTACTGTTGGCAAATTTTTCACAACCCCATGTGGTATAGTGACCTAGAGTTTAAGGAGCACAGCTATACACCACCTCTTCCTCTTGGATATATGCCTTCCTTTGGTTCCCATAACATTCGTCTCTCTTGACTCTCCTGCATTTCTTATCATTCCTTTTCAATTTATTTTGCTGGATTATCATCCTTATCCCCACTCTTAAGTGTGGGTTTCCCCATAATTCCTTTTTTTCCCCATGATTCTGTCTTAGGTTTTCTTCTATTCTTTCTCTAAACTCTTTACCCTTGGTGATCTTATCAGATCCTATAGCTTCAATTATCATTCTTTATTCAGATGACTCACAAAATCTCTCTGTCCAAGTTCATAGTCATACTTTCCATGACCCTATCCATCACATCTCTGCTGTCCCCTTTCCCTTTTGCCTTCAATCTTTCCCAACATCAGGGGCTTTTCCAATGATTCCCTCTTCTCATTATGTGACCATAGTATTTAAGCTTCAGCTTCAGTATCTGACTTTCCAATGAATAGTCTGAATTTCTTTCTTTAAGTATTGACTGATTTGATCCCCTTGCTATCCAAGAGAGTCTCAAAAATCTTCTCCAGAACCACAATTGAAAAGTGATTCTGTGGCACTCACCTTTCCTCAGAGTCCATCTCACACGGCCATATATTGCTACTGGAAAATCCATAGCTGAGAATATTTGTTGGCAAGGGGATGTCTGCATTTTAGTATGCTGTCCAGATGTGCCATAGCTTTCCTTCCAAGGAACAAGCGTCTTTTAATTCCGTGGCTGCTGCTACCACCTGCAGTGATCTTTGAGGCCAAGAATATAAAATCTGACACTGTTTCCATTTCTTTTCTATTTGCCAGGAAGTGATGGGACCAGTTGCCATATTTTTAGTTTGTTTGATGTTAAGCTTCAAGGCAGCTTTAACACTCTCCTCTTTTACCCTCATCAAGAAACTTCTTAATTCTTCATTTTCTGGCATCAGAGTGGGCTGATCTATGTATGTGAGACTGTTGAGATTTCTCCTAGCAGCCTTAATTCTGGCTTTTGATTCATCCAGCCTGGTATTTCACATGATGTACTCTGCATATAAGTTAAATAAATAAGGTGACAATATACAGCCTTGTCATACTCCTTTTCCCATCTTAAACTTGTTCCATGTTCAGTTCTAATTGTTGCTTCTTGACCCAGATACAGGTTCCTCAGAAGACAAGTAAGATGATCTGGTACTCCCATTTCTTTGAGGACTTGCCATATTTTGCTGTGATCCACACAATCAAAGGCTTTAATGGAGTCAATGAAGCAGAAGTAGATCTTTTTCTGGAACTCCCTTGTTTTCTCTGTAATCCAGAAAATGTCGGCAATTTGGTCTCTAGTTCTTCTGCCTCTTTGAAAACCTGCCTTCTGGTGATTCTTGGTTCACTTATTGCTGGAGCCCAGCTTGCAGAATCTTAAGCATAACCTTTGCTGCTGTGTGAAATGAGTGCAGTTACTTGGTAATTTGAATATTCTTTGTCATTGCCCTTCTTTAGGATTGAGGCATAAACTGATCTTTTCCAATCCAGTGGCCACTGTTAGAGTTTTCCAAATTTGCGGCATATTGAGTGTAGCACCTTAACAGCATCATTTTTTAGGATTTTAAATAGCTCAGCTAGAATTCCATCACCTCCACTAGTTTTATTATTAGCCATGTCTCCTAGGGCCTACTTGACTTCATTCTCCAGGATGTCTGGCTCTAGATCAGTAACCACATCATCGAGGTTACTGATAATGTTAAGATCTTTCTTGCATAGTTTTCTCTGTATTCTTGCCACTTCTTCTTAATCTCTTCTACTTCTGTTAAGTCCCTACCATTTTTGCCTTTTATCATGCCCATTATTGCATAAAACGTTCCCTTGAGATTTCCAATTATCTTGAGATCTCTGTTTCTTGCATTGCTCATTTAAAAACACCTTCTTATCCCTCGTTGCTGTTCTCTGGAATTCTGCACTCAGTTGGGCCTATCTTTCCCTTTCTCCTCTCCCTCTCCTTCTTTCCTCGGCTATTGATAAAGCTTCTTTAGGCAGACATTTTGTTTGTTTGCTCTTATTTTTCTTTGGAATGTTTTTTGTTGCTTCCTCCTGCATGGTATTACAAACCTCTGTCCATAGTTCATCAGGCATTCTATCTACCAAATCTAATCCCTCTACTCCAGATCGTCACCTCCACTACATATTCATAAGGGATGTTATTCAGGTCATACCTAGACGATCTGATGGTTTTCCCTACTTTCTTCTATTTAAGTCTGAATTTTGCAATAAGAAGCTCATGATCTGAGCCACAGACAGCTCCAGATCTTGTTTTAACTGACGGTGTAGGGCTTCTCCACCTTTGACTGCAAAATATATAATCTGATTTCTCTATTGACCATCTGGTGGTGTCTATGTATAAAGTTGCCTTTTGGGTTGTTGAAAAAGAGTGTTTGCTCTGACCAGCAAGTTAGCTTGACAAAACTCTGTTAGTGTTTGTCTTGCCTCGTTTTGTTCTCCAAGGACAAATATGCCTATTATTCCAATTTTCTTTTATTTCCTTCTTTAGCATTCCAATCCCCTATGATGAATATGACGTCTTTTTTTTTTTGTCAGTGTTATTTCTAGAAGATGTTGTAGGTCTTCATAGAACTGACCAACTTTGATCTCCTCAGCAGCTGTGCTTGGAGCACAGACTTATATTACTGTGATACTGAATGGTTTGTCTTGGATTTGAACAGATATCATTCTGTCATTTTTGACATCATACTTTTTGTACCTAACCCTAACCCTAATCTTTTTATCAACACTATAGGCTACTGCATTTCTTCTAAAGGATTCTCACCCACAGTAGTATAAGTAGTGATCACTTGAATTAATTCACCCATTCCCATCCATTTAAATTCACCAACACTCAAGATGTTCATGTTTAATCTTTCCATCTCCTGTTTGACACATGTAGCTTACCTCGGTTCATAGACCTTACATTCCAGGTTACTGTGCAATATTGATCTCTACAGCATCAGATTTTCTTTTTGTCACCAGACACATGTGCAGCAGACGTTCCTTTCGGCTCACTTCATTCTTTCTGGAGCTTTTTGTCCTTGTCCTCCACTCTTCCCCAGTAGTGTGCTGGACACTTACCTTGAGGGACTCATCTTCCCTTGTCTTCTCTCTGATCATTTTAGTGCTATCCATGGGGTTTTCTTGGCAAAGATACTGGAGTGGATCACCTTTTGTCAGAACTCTCCATTGTGACCCTGCACAGCACAGCTTCTCATGACATCTAAATACACCAGCCCATTTGCCACCACAAAGCAACATCTACCCCCATTTCTCTCTTGGACTCCAGTGGCAGAACAAAAACTTTGACTTGGCTTTCCCATATTCCTGTGAGTTTTCGGAATGGTGCGGATGGTGAGAAAAGGCTTGCCTTTCCTGTTTCCCTTCCCTGAGGAACCTAGACCTGTAGGATAGTGCTGGGGGTGAGAGTGGAAATTGCTGGAAGGCTGAGAGTTGTCTCTTTAGGGGCCCCAAGGTCATGTCTCTTCCCCAGGAATCTGGGTTCTAAGGATGGGAACCCACATGGGTCCTTTGGCACAGGGTAGAACTTCCTGGGAAGAGGAAGAAGAGTCTGTCAATGATTCAGGGGCTGCTCTTGGGGCTTGACATTCGATTACATTTTCTGCGAAGTGACCTGGTGATTGTCCTGTAGCTGATTTGTGTCATTTCCTCTGGTACTTGACCAGAAGGTGGAGGCCCATTAGCTTCTTTTAGTGATGTGGAGACATGAGATATCAGTTGAGGTTCCTGGAGAGGTGATGGCAAAATGAACTAAAGAGATCGAATTCTTGGAGAAGCCCCTCCAAGACTGAAGCCAGCCCAGGTACACTTGGACGAGAGAGTGCTGAGTCACAGGTTACATGTGTAGTCAGTATTCTCTGACCCCACTTTCCCAGAGCAAAGCAAGCTCTGCTTCCCACCTCCCCCAGGGTTCTAAGAGTATCCCAGAAGAGTTGGGACGGCTTCCTCTAATTCTGTTGGTTCACCTTCCAGGGTATTCTCGCCTCCATTCCCCATCCCCATTTGCCAGTGATTAGAACCTCAGTGCCATTTAATCAATAACTTTGATTAGCTTCCACAAAGGGATATTCACTTCCAACTCCAGCATGCACAGAATTAAACCAACCCCTCAGCACACTTCGGTCTGAGTGGGCTCAGTGCATTGCTTTGGTCACACCAAGTTTACATCCAGCTGTGGCATCTCTGTGGTGTGAGTCCTCATCTCTGTGGCCAGCACTAAGCTGAGTCCCAGAGGTCACTCCTCAAGCCTCAGGGCCTGAACGCTGGTGGCATGGACACCAGTCCTGGGTGGGCTGGCAGCTTCCTTTCCTGACCTCTAAAAGCTCAGAAGGTAATGGTCATCTCCAGTAATGGCCTTCGCCTAAATAAAAGACCAAGAAAGGAGGCCCATGGCCTCAGGCTCCATATCAGCATTGTATGGGTGGATGGGGGGTCTGAGGCCTTCCCTCTGACAGCCTTGTCTCTCCTCTCTCATTTGACTACCTCCAGAAGTCAAAGAAAGAGAAAGGAAGATAAAGGCGACCAGTGCTTTCTGAATGTACCCCTCCTTCCATGGACAGCAGATCAGAACTAGTTATAGAATGTCTTCGCAGGCTCTGAATCTTCCCAAGGCCAGCCCCTTACACAATACCATGACTGCAGAAGCAGGGTCCTCCAGAAGCACATGGGCATTAAACAAACACATTGATGCCTGGGCAGAAGGCCTGGGCTCATCCCCCAGTCCACTGTCACACATGTATCTGTGTGGAATGGGGCCTTGGCACATACACAGACTCTTGCTCAGCTGAGCCCACTGCCCCCTTCACAGATCCTGGGAATCCTGCTTCTGGGAGAATCATGATGTGTGAAGGAAGTGGCTGGGAGACACCATGGAGCATGTGTAGACGTTCTCTAACTGGTTCTGGACAGCTCACCACATAGTTGGGAGTCGCCCTTTTTGATTGGCTTCCAAGCTGGAACTGTGTCAGCAGCATCAAAAAGACCAGAATCAGCTCTGTCTTCTCTTCGATCCGTTCCCATCAGTGGGAACTCAATGACTCTTTGGCTCATGGGGTGGAAGCCCCCTCCCCCGAAATGGGCCTGGGTCCTTGGTCTTTTCATTCGTTCTTTTCTATTTGAGGTACTGTGATAAAGAGTTTCCAGTCATGGGCAACCTAGGAGTCAGCAGCAGGTCCTGCAGCAAGCCTAGCCAGCAATGATGCCCAGAGGAGCAAGGAATCTCTGGGAGTGACCTTTGGGCCCTCAGCCCTGCAGAAGAACTCACCTAACGGTCCTGCTGGATCTGGACATGAGCTTGGTGGGGCCATGCTCTAGAGGAGCTGAGCTAAGTTCTGACCCTATTCCTCAGAAACCCAAGGGGTCTGGGGGGGGGCTGCCCCAGAAGTGGTGGAAGAAATGCTCATATGTTTGTTTTCAATCTATCTTTGAAATGAACATCCCTTTGCAAAGGTAAATTAATGAGAAGTGAGCAGTTCTATGGGTTTAGGAAACTGGTCCCAGGCCCCTGACAGTAGAGGGAACACAACCAAGGAGAGCTTGAGCTGATGAGAGACAGCCTATAGTCCCCTGAGGGTGCTCTAGAACCCTGTGGCAGAGATGCTTTGGGCCTGGTTCTAGGACTGGGTGCTAGAGCCTACAAACTCCTGCGGGTATTCTAGAACCCTGGGCTTGGCCCTAGGAGTAGGTGCTAGAGCCTATAACACTCCCCTGGGTGCCCTAGAACCCTATGGTAGAGATGGTTTGGGCTTGGTTTCTAGGAGTGAGTGCTAGAGCCTACACTCCCTTGAGGATGTTCTAGAACCCTGTGGCAGAGACGGTTTGGGCCTGGTTTCTAGGAGTGAGTGCTAGAGTCTACATGGTAAGGGTGTATTTCCTGAGTAGGTGATAAGCTTTTGGAGGACCAGGCTGAGGGGGCCTTGCCTCTCATATAAGCTAGTCCTTCCACCAAGCCTGGTGTGTGGAAACATGGTCAAGCAGATAGAGCTGTAGTCTCCTGACAGACTCAGGAGAGCCCTGAATCTAGGGATGGTTCTCTGAAAAACCATTTGCACAATTCACTTGGAAGTCTAACCTGCTTCATTGATGTTGCCTGCCTTACTTTCTTAAGGCCGGACAATCAACAAAACAATAAACCAGGCCCTGACTTGTAGCGTTTTAGGGTTTCAATGCTCACAATGAACATTCCAGCACAGGCTGGCTGTGATTCACCCCTGCCTGAACCGTAACATGGGCTCTGACACTGACTAGTGGTAGTGCCTCAAGGTGCAAATCTTTGGCTTCCCCAAGCCTCTGTAAAATGCAGGGCAATAATACTCGTACCCTCTTCCTTGTAGGGCTCCTGTGAAGAAAGTACTTTGCAAATATTAACATGCTTTAGAAATGGCAGCACTTCTCATTAGACACTTAATTGGTGACACCAAATTGGCTCTCCCTCCTTTCCCTGATTCCCCTGCTGTGATGGGGTACACGTCTTTAACCTTCTCCCTGTCCTCCCCCAAAAGGTTCAGATGGTTCTCTTGGACTGGACATCTGTCTGTGAGTCTCACAAGTAAGCTGTCAAAAACTAGGCCAGACCCATTAGGCTGCTGTCTCACTTTCTCTGCCCTAGTGTTCACCTTCTGCTGCGGGTGGGGATCACAGGGGACACCGCCAACAGACAGAAACTCAGAGATGGAGGATTCTGTATGCTCTGAAAACACCAGCGAGACAAAGGGCAGCCCGGATGAATTTCTGAAGGACTGTCAAAGGGAAGAAGAGAGCACGCCAGCTCTGTCGACCTAATTATAAGTAAGCCAGGCCGAAGGACAACTGATGGCTGAGTGACAGACTGGCCTGGCAGCGTTAATGTCCCTCGGTCTTGTGTCTTACATCTCCAGCACTCATCAGCCTCCCTGAGTGGTAAGGGTGGTGCTGAAGAAGGGGGCCTGCAGAACACACAACTTATGCTAAATTACTTTGCCCTTAGGCCAATGAGGACCAATGAGTCACAGCGAGGCAGCTGCAGAATTCTTATGAGTAAGGAGCCTCCTGGTTTTCCCTCTACATCATGGGATAGCAGGGGACATCCTTACTTGCTGCCTGGCTACTGAATCATAAATCCATTTCTGTCTTCATCCTTCTTCAGAACACTCTGCTGTCTCATCTCTATAGGACTTCATCCAGAGGCTGGAGCCTGGGAATCTTCCTCTTCCCCTCCCTTCCCCCTCCCCTCTCCCTCCTTGCCTCAGCTCCCTTCTATATCTTGTCTTTTCCTTTAAAATAGAAGTTCCTTGAGGCCAGAGAGTTTCCTTCTGCTAGTATTTGTATCCCCAGTGCTTAGCACCTAGTGAGTCCTTAAGAAATGCTTGTTGACTATTTGCTGAATTCACCTTAGGTTCTCTTGGCACAGGATCTGGTAGAAAAAGAATTAGCCAATCGGGAATGTTAGGAACCGTTCAAGGCCCCTGGGACAGTATTCTGTGCCTAAGATTAGAGTAGTCAGAGGGGAAGAAACATTAGAGGTGACCTTGTCCTAATCTCCTTTGACAGAGTTTCCTGGAGGGGAAGTAACTTGCCCAAAGCCCCCCAGATTTGGGGTCAGATCCTAAGATCTTGAGCTGGAAAGGCCCTTAGAGACCCCAGGGTCCAGCTTCCTTCCGACTCCTCTCTGTGGATTCTCTGCTGTGTTCCACCAAACTGTAAATAGGCTTTTGCCAATCAGTATATGATGTGCCATCTCCCACCTCTGATCCTTTGTAGATTGTCTTCCTTGCCTAGAGAACACTCGACATTTTTTTTCATTTATATTTACTATTTATTTGAGCATATATTATTTTTGTAAGTTTATTAAATCTCCCTCCCACTGCCCCCTCCCCAATAAAGAACAATTCAAAAACAAAAACAAAACCTTTATGACTAAAAGGCACAGCCCCACAAACTGAGCAAACGGAATTCCGCACCAGCCACGTCCACCTCTGCAGGTCTCGTCCTCGCCTCTCAGGCAGGAGGTGGGTGTTCTGGGTCATTTTCTGGCCTCACAGTTTACTGCTGCATGAAGCAAGTGCCAATTCTCAGGTCTTTCAGAACTGTTCTTTAGGCTGATGTCCTTGTGTAAATTGTTCCCCTAGTCTTGCTCCCTTTACCCGGCAGCTGCTCATAGAGGTAGTCCATCTTCTGAACCTGCCCATTTCATCATTTCTTATGGCACTATAATATTCTATAACATTCAGAGACTCTGACTTGTTTAACCACTCCCCAATAGGTGGGCACCCCATTCATCTACAGTTTGGGCTACTGTAAAAAATGCTGCTAGCAATACATGTGAACAGACTGTCTTGTTCTTTAATTCTCTTTGGAGTATAATAGGCCTTAGGATGCAGTCCTTCTACACCTTTGCTTCTCCATTCCTTCAAGGTTAAGCTCAGGGGCCACCTGATCTCCGCTCCCACCCCTACACCCTCCAACAACCACACCTCCAAATCACTGGTGCTCTTCTCTACCCTTGAAATCACTTTGTATGTATCCAACTTCAAATCTAATGTTCTCACCATTGTCCCATGCTGTCCTTATGTCAGGCAACCAGAAGGTGCTACAGTACCACACTTAGGGTAAGGCAGTCAGGAACACTGCTTGGGAGAGAGCACAAGTGGGTACAATGATGAGGAAGCCTCATCATGAAGCAGGAGCAGGAGCAGGAGATAAGCAATGAGGCCTCCAGTGCTCCCTTGTGGAGCCATGAGAGATTCAGAGAAGGGGTAGCAGAGAGGGAAGGGGTTCATATGATTCATACAAACCAACCAGTGAGATAGAAGACAACCAGTCGTCTTACTGTTTGTCCTAACACCACCGCCTAAATTCCTCCAGGCCTTCCCACCCGTCATCTGCCACTATGTCCTCTAGACCCCTGGGCACTGTCATCTGGCCTGCAGCTGGCTAAAGCTAGGACTATTGGGGCTTACCAACAAATTCTTTCTTCCTTCCTTCCTTCCTTCCTTCCTTCCTTCCTTCCTTCCTTCCTTCCTTCCTTCCTTCCTTCCTTCCTTCCTTCCTTCCTTCTTTCCTTCTTCCCTTCTTCCCTCCCTTCCTTCTTTCCATCAATCTGCCAGACAAGGAAAAAAAGGAATCAGATGCATCTGAAGAGACAAAGGTAACAGTGTCCCTGGACCTAGAACATTTGAGTTCAGCCTCGGAACCACTTTAAACTGTTTGGATTTTTTAAATTTAAAAATTAAAATTTTTTTAAGCATTAGAGTGTGTCTGGCTAAATCCTTATAGAAAGAGGCAGAATAGAATAGAATGAAAGTCAGAAATCTGGGTTCAAATTCTAATGCCACCATTAATTAACCATGTGACTTTGGACAAGTTTCTTTAGGAGGGCACATGTTATAGTCCAGGTTGAATTGGGCTATAGGGGCCACCCCAGGGATCTAGTGCCTGGGAGTCCTCTGGAAATTTTCAGGGACTCCAGGGCCATGGTGACTCATCTCTTAGGCCTTTGGGGGCTGACAAACTTCCTGACTGCTTTGGGCCACATGGTGGCCCTGCACTGAAAGTCTGGCAGGAGCCCCCAGGGCTGCCTTGGTCCTCCCCTGGCCTGGGACAACATCAGGAGAAGTGGGTGCTGTTTTGGGTGAAAGGAGAAATAAATTCTGGCTGGCTCTCTCTTCCTTTGCCCCTCAAGGTGGCCGCATGTAACTTGCAGATGTCCAGCAAGGGGTGGGACAGGGCTAGCTTCAGAGGCCAAGCCACCTGGCCTACAGATGGACTCCCCATTTTCTATTCTGTGGTTCCCAACTACCTCAGACCTACCCCTCCCATGTTATATACCATCTCTGCCTGCTTCTTCCTGTGGTCTGGATTTCCCATTTCATAATGAACAAACTTCCCATCATTTTAGGATTTTAGGCCTTCTCGTCTCTGACCGCTATTAATTGATGGCACTCATGGACTCCTGGCTCCTGGCAGCTAAGCCCCTACCACATCTTACCTGGCCCCATTCACTCTATCTCACTGAATGGTCAGTGGGGGTCATCTACCCCTGGAGCTATGAGGAGTGGTCTCACTTCCTAGCTAATTGCTTGTGAAGCCTGCAGTCTGGGGCCCCACCTGGCAGCTCCAGGACAGATCCAGGAAGGACACTGTTTCAGTATCTCCATCACATGCCCTTCTTCCTCCCCGCTTCAGTCATTGGTCACATGCTCTCTCCTTAGGCTTCCAAATACTCCATGGCCTCCCTGGGTTGTTTCTGTGACTCAGGGTAGTGATGGGGGTAGGATTGGAATCCCTAAGAGACCGTGTCTTTGAAAGCAAGCCAGTCCCTGAATTTTCCCATCCATTTCAGCAGCTCAGATCACTGGTGGGGACCACCCCAGCCCTCCTTGATTATGCAATTAGCTTTTGACGCTCCTTAATCCCATCCAGGCCCCTTTGTCTGTTACCCCCAGAACACCCCAGGCTATTTGCCACTCCCATCCAGAACTTTCCACAGTCTTTCTGTATAAAAATACCAATTTTATCCTCATCAAATGCTCAGAGTCTTAAAATCTGGCCCACTTGTATTGGCATCACAAATAGCACAGACTCACTAGGACTCTTAATACCTCAATCTGTGTCTTAATAAACTTGCTACTTGGACTGAAAGAAGGCTTGAGTGGTCAAATTCTTTTGAGGCAGACCCACCCTGCACCCTTGCATTCTGGGGTTCCCAGCTCCTCTAGACCACAACAGGTAGGAAGGAGGGCCACAAAACACTGTCTTTTCACTTGACTGTTAAGGTGATTTAATTTCCTGTTGGAGGTTCCAGCCTCTCATGACTCTCTAACTTAGTCCTTTCTGTTATCATAGCACTATCCTGGCCTACCCATCTTCCTTGGGCCCTTCCCCCCCAGACTGATATCTTTGGGGTTATAAATCATTGAATGGATGCAGCTTCAGACAATCTGAGACCCGGCAAAGACTTTAATTTAGAAAAGCCAAGGTCACCCACTGCATCCTGGGCCATCATCAGTCTTAGTGACGTTTGTCTTGCCACTGGATTTATATGACTGGAGGCTGACACTTTGCCCAGCTCTGCTTCACTCAGCTCCATTTCAGAGTTCCTGATGCCATCTGTCCTCTTGAGAATGAAGGTTGGACAACAACAGGAAATGAAAGGGAAAGCCCCTGGCCTCCAGTCGTTTTATGTGAGCTGCAGACTGAGGAAAGCCGGGTAAACTAAAGCACCTGCCGAGCAGGAGAGGCTTGTTGGAGGCAGGGAAGCTGCATCCTCCTCAGCTGCAGCAGCTCGAAGTGCTCATTGCGCTTTACTAACCGTTAGGGCTATTTTCCTTGATAACCCTAGGGTCAGTTTTGCTCTATTGGCTCTGTTAATTTTGTTCCCAGCTCTTCCCATTTTCCTGATTCCCGATATTTCTCCAGGGATTGTCATTCCTGGGTGCTGAATTTCATTCTTCTGTGATTTTGAGGCTCTAATGATCCTTGGTTAGGATCCTTGGTTGGGACTGACTCCTTACCATTTGCAGGCCTGGGGCACCCATCTTCAGAGCCTCATGGGCCAATGGGCCACTTTGACACGGGGGAAGAATGAAGAAAAGACAACTTGGCCTGAGCTGAAATCAGTAAAGAGCAAAGTTGAGACTTGAACCTGTGCTTGGCCATTATCGGCATCTGGCTAGCAAAGTATCTTTTGTTTTAATACTTTTTTCTGATTTTTAATAGGACTTTTAGGTTTGTGAAATACAATGCACACCTTGCCTCATTTGATTCTTGAAGAGCCCTAGGTGGTAGGTGTTGGAGGCATTCTTGTTCCCATTTTATGGATGGGGAAATTGAGGCTTAGGGAAGTAATTTGCTCGGGGTTACTCAGAGACTAAGTGTTGGAGGTGAGATTTGTATCTGGGCCCCCAGCATCTCCCTGGGTTTTTCCTTGCTGCCCACTCTATCTGTATCAGCCTAAGGTCATTTCTCTAGAGCTGGAGGGGATCCCAGGGAACATCTGGTCCAACTCCCACTTTACAGATGAGGAAACCAATGAAGTTAAGTGACTTGCCTAAAGTCATACTGGGAGTCAGTAGCCAAACTGGGATTTGAACTCAGCTCCCACTGTACTCTTTCTTCTGGACCACCCTGTCAGGGATCTCCCAGACTGCCTTGCGACTGCTTCCTGGAATGGTTTTCTTTTGACTAGAGGTGTCTGGGACCCAAAACCTTCCTTACTACTTACTCATTGTTAGTAGAATGGTGGAGCTGGGTTCAAGGGCCATCGTGGGCCATCGTAGACATGGAGATAGACTCTTCCTATATGTGTCATTCTTCCATCTTCCCCCATAAACAAGATCTGTAGACCTCACTCCCCACCATGTCCTAGGTCGCTTCTGCCAAGACCAATGTGAACCCAGTTTGGCTCTTCTGACATCATTGTGATGGACTAACCTTCGAGATGAATTCTCCCCTGTATGGATGCCTTGGAAGAGCAGAGGCCCTGAAGAATTAAAAGTTGGTCCAACCAAAGGACAGCGGGGCAACCCGTGATGGGTGTGGTGTGTAATGCATTTACTAAATGCCTACTGCACGTCTGGCACTGTGCTAAGTGCTGGGGACACAAAGAAAGGCAAAAGATGGGCCTCACCCTCAAGGAGGGTGTGGCAAGATGGAAATAAATTGGCTCACCCACGATATATACAGAGTGGATGAAATAAAAGACTTCCCTAAGGTCTAATGGAGTATGTGGCAGAGAATGCACTTTTTTTTTTTGCTTTAATTAGAACACAAGTTCCCTGCAAGCAGGGACTGTTTCCTTCTTTGTCCTTGTAGCCACTGCCCATACTCAGCACAGTGGGTTATGCAGGGCATCACAGCCTAGTGGTGCCTTGAGTTGTGTGTGGTAGTTAGAGTCAGGAAGACCCGAGTTCAAATGCTGCCTCTGATGTGACCCTGGGCAAGTCGGTCAATTCCTCAAAGCTGCGGTCTCCCTATTGTATTATCATTCCCATTTTATAGACGGTACATAGCAATCATTTAATAAATGCTTGTTCACTGACTATCTCTCACTGCCCCATGAGCAGTGGCAATTACTGGTAGGGGCCACAACCTGCTCAGGTCTATTACTTTTGGGGGTCACAGGACACATCCTCATACAGTTGTGGAGGAGCCACTGCAATCTTGCCTAGGATGTGCCCCAGAAGTGCAGCCTTGAGATGAGAGACAAGCAGATGCCAATCTGGAATTTACAGGTCATTGACATCTTTGGGAGTTGACTTTCTGAAAGTTAGTGCCGTTTTTGGAGGCTTCTGGGTAGGAAGCTGGGAAAGGTGCGGTCTCCCCAGGTGCTTCATAATGTGGGAGGGGCAGGGTGCCCGGTCTCTGGGGGCAGGCTCCCTCTTTCTGCCTTCCTCTGTGACCCGATGAGCTCTGGTTACACACAGGAGGGAATTAGAAGCCCAGGGGAGGCCCTGCACTGCTCCCCCAACTGATGGGGGAGGGCTTCTGAGACTATGGCACTGCCATGTGGCATATGTGTGTGGGGGTTGGCTGGTCCCCTCAATTGCCTCTGCACCAGAGCCTAGCTCCTAGCGCCTCTCTCCATTAAATTGGGAGCTGATTGTTCTTCCTTTGCCAGAGAAAAGAGCTCAGGGGGCAGAACCCCACCTGAGCCTCACCAACAGCAGCTCTGGCACCTGTGTCCTCACAAATAACCCAGTTCTTCAATGTTCACCGCGATTGTTATTAAGTAGGAATCTGTTTGCCTTCCTTGGTGTAAAAGTGATTCCCAGCAGTTGTTAAGCCTTCCTCTCCAGAGATTAATCACAGCCCTGGGGTGGGGGAGGTGTTCTGAGCCCTGCTGAGGTCCTGGGGATGCATATAGGGTAGGTTTGTAAAGCATTTTAAACACCAGAGGATTTTATATTTGATCCTGGAGGTGATAGGGAGCTATTGGAGTTTACTGAATTGGGGGGTGACATAGACCTCCACTGTAGGAAAGTCATTTTGACAGCTGAGTCTAGGATGGATTGAATTGGGAAGAAACTCCCGGCAGCTGGCAGACCCCGTCCCTCCCCCGTGCAGAGATGAGAGTCTGCATCAGATTGTGGGCAGTGTCAGTATACAAGAAATGTGACGAGGGCGAAGTGGACAGGCCTTGGCACCATATTGGATGTGGGGGTGAGAGAGAGCGAGGAATCCTAGGGTTTGGGAGGATGGGGCAGACCACTGACAGTAATAGGGAAGGAAGGAGTGGCGGAGTCCGGTTCGAACATAATTAAGATTGGTCACTTAGTCTGTGATGTCTGAGAGGTAGCTGGGCCAGGAAAGGTAGATCTGGAAGTCATCAGCATAGTTGGTCATTAGATCCATGTGACCTGATGGGATCCCCAAAGGAAGCAGTCTTGAGGGAGAGGAGAGGGTCCAAGACAGAGCTCCAGGGTACAGGTTTGGTTAGAGGGAGGGATCTGGGGGAGGATCCAGCCCAGGAGACAGAGGACGGGCGCTCAGAGAGGGCGGGGGAGAACAAGAGGGGGTTTTGTGGTAGAGAAGGGGTAGTCCTAAAGACCTAGAGAGAAGAGCGTCTCCAGGAGGGATCAGCTGCATCGGAGGCAAGAGCCCAGCCTCAGATTGGACCAGGGCCTCCTCTGCCTCTCGATCAGCCAGGGGGCGGTCCTGAGAGGTGACGTCACCCTCCGGCCCCGCCCCCAGAGACATTGTCCCTCACGGGTCACCGTAGTCCCGCTCCTGCCCCAGCCGGCAAACATGGCAGCCGCCGAGTGGAGGCCGCCTTCGAGGCTGGCTTCAGAGAGCGAGGACGAGAACATCCTCTACGACCTGCTGGTCAACACCGAGTGGCCTCCGGAGACGGAGGTGCAGGTGAGCGGCGCGATGGGGCCGGGGGTCGGCCTGGGGCCCGGCGGGGGAGGGCCGCGGGCTGTCCCGGCACCTCTGAGCCACGTCATCTGCCTCGCGGGAGGGGCTGTTCCCTGGGGGGCGGGGGCGGGCCGAGGCGTCTCCATGGCGACCGTCCTCTTTGCTGCTCCCCCCCATCCGGTGGCGTCTGGGCATTGCCATGGCGACCGCACGAGGTTGGACTGGGGGCGCCTGTTCCCCAGCCCCCGGCCCTTCCACGTGCCCTTCCCTGCTCAGGGCCTCAGTTTACCAGTCTGTGAACTGAGGGGTTTGGGCCGGGGGGGCCCCTTCTGTGTTTTAGATTTCAAAGACACCTCGCCCCAATTGGTAGTCTACGTTCTTGCTTCTAAGGGCATCCTGACTTTAACATTTCACATTATAGGTTCTGAGGCCCCTCCCTGCTCTGACACCAGGTTCCAGGCCCTGAGGTCTCTCGCCTCTGACACCCCAGGTTCTAGGTTCTGAGGCCCCTCCCATTTTTGGGCATTCTATGTACTAGATTCTAAGACTTCTCCCAGCTCTGACACTCCATGTTCTAGGTTCTGAGCCCCCTTCCTGCTCTGACATCCTATGTTGTTGGTTCTAAGGTCCTTCCCATTTTTTTGTGTGTTCTATGTACTAGATTCTATGGCCCCTCCCTGCTCTGACACCCCAGGTTCTAGGCTATGAGGCTCCTTCCATTTTTGGCATTCTGTGTATTAGATTAGAAGGTCTTTCCCTGCTCTGACACCCCAGGTTCTAGTCTCTGAGGCCCCTTCCATTTTTGACATTTTATGTACTACATTCTAAGTCTCTCCCTGCTCTGACACTCCATGTTCTAGGTTCTGAGGCCCCCTCCCTGCTCTGACATGCTATGTTGTTGGTTCTAAGGTCCTTCCCATTTTTTGGTGTTCTGTGTACTAGATTCTATGGCCTCTCCCTGCTCTGACACCTCAGTTTCTAGGCTCTGAGACCCCTTCCGTTTTTGGCATTCTACGTACTAGATCCTAAGGTCTCTCCCTGCTGTGACACTCCATGTTCTAGGTTCTGAGGACCCTCCCAGCTCTCTCTCAGTCTTGGGTATGAGAGTCAGGAGGCCCCTTTCCTATTATTGCCATTTACAGATGGGGAAGTTGAGGTAGGCAGAGGTTTAGTGAGGTCATGCAGCTGGTAAGTATATGAGGCTGGACTTGAACCCATCTCCCAAGCAGCAGGCCTGGCACTCTCTCCACCGCCCCATGTGGCTGCGTCTTCTCTGAGTGGCATCGTCCCGAGGGCAGTGGATGCTCAGGACGTTCCTTGGCGGTGGTGTGTGCTTCAGGATGGGGCCTCCCTTTTCTTCTTTTAGGGGCCAGCTCTTCTCCCCATCTGTGTGGCGCCTGGCCTGGGAGTGAAGGTGTGTGCTGGAGGGCTTGGGGTGGGCTCGCTCCAGCCACAGGATTCCCCTGGGCCCCTGCCGACCTGAGGTCGGCCCTTATCTTAAAGCAGCCGCAGCTCCAGCCTCAGCTCCGGCCTGGCCTTTTTCACTGCTCCAGCCTGAAAGGAGCCGTGTCTGGGCGTCCAGCCATCGTTGCCCAACTTCCTGCCTCAGTCCTCATCAGAGCCTTTTTAGCCCACCAGGAATGATCTTTAACTCGTGATCCTCCCTCCCAGACCTCCCTGTTCCTGCTGAGGGCAGTGGCGGCCTCCCAGTTACTCAGGCTCGCATCCTGGTGTCCCCCGACTCCTCTCTCTCTCGGTCATCCCACGTACCCAGCACATCACCACCCTGTCTTCTCCCTTCTCTCCTGTCTGCTGGGCCTCCCATCCCTCTCCCACTCTCTGCTTTATGAGCCCCACCTGGTCTCTTTTACCTTGAGGTTCAAATAGAAAAGGGCTTTGGCACTTAAAGCCTTCATGACCTGGCCCCTTCCCACCTGTCCAGTCTTATACCATCCTTCCCTTCATGCACTGGGTGATCCAGCACCCTGGCCTCCTTGCAACACCCATCTCCCATGGCTGGGCCTTTTCCCCGGCTGTTCCTCTTGCCTGGGATGCCTGGCTTCTCCCTCTTCCTTCAGGACTCACAACTCGGAGTCCTCAGGAGGCCTTTGCTGATACCCCTCAGCTGCTGGTGCCTCCCAGAGATGACCTGCCTTCTGCTCCAGAGCCTGTATGTACCAAGTGTGGTCGTGCTGTCTCCCCTTAGAATTCAGGCTCCCCCAGGGCAGGGGTGGTCCTGCCTTCCTTTGTACCTAGTGGTTAGCACAGAGCCTCCTAGTCATAGCCAGTGCTTAGTACACACTGACTGATGTCTCTTGTGATGAGGGAAGCTAAGCATGCTGATGCCTGTTTCACTGTAAAGGCAGCTGACCTCTGGGCCTCAAGCCCAGCTCTCCTCTTCCCGACTCCATATCACCTCCTCTTCATCACCTCCGGAGGTGAGAGTGTGATGTGTGGTCAGCTCCCTCCTCCAGTGCACACTGCAACCCTTTTGTGTCTTCAGAGCCCCCCAGGTTAATGAGCTGCTGAGCTGGGCCCTTTGGTGAAGAATCATAGAACACAGAAGTATTTTGGATACCTAAAGGAGGATGTTTTCCTTTTTGTAATTACAGCCTAGAGGCAACAGAAAACATGGCGCGTCCTTCATCATCACCAAGGCAATCACAGGTAAATATGGCTGCTGAATTTTATGCATAAGGGAATTCTGGGGCATCCTATACCATGGGCCTGGCACCTTCCCTGTCAGCTGATGGGGCTCTCTTTTGGTCAGCTAGTGGTCTTTAAAATGGGCCCATCATCAGTCATGCTAGGCCCCTGGGTGCCCCAGAAGCCAGGGCAGGAGGCCTGGGATTAGTCTGCTTCCCTCGTGTAGTCCCCCAATCAGTCACACTTGGAGGAGTGTCTCTGGCAGGGGCTGTTCTTCTCCCCCACTTCCCCCCCCTGCCCTTCTCTTTTCTCTTCCCCTCCTCAACCTCCCTTTCCTAACCCCCCCAATTCCCCGAGCCTCCCCACCCCCCTCCTCCCCTTCCTCTTGTCCCCATCTCTCTCCTTCCTCTTCCCCTTCCTCTCCCCGCTCATTTCCTCCATGTCCCTTCTCTTTGCCCCTTCTCCTCCCCCTCCTCCCCTTCTTCCCCTTGAGCCCCTCCTGGAGGTAGAAGGGGCAGCAGGGGAGGCCTGAGCCCACCCTTCCAGACTGGGGGCTTGGGCTGGAGGTAGCTGGTGCCGATCACCGAGCCATTTGCAGTACTCGAGGAACAGATGTAGCCTGAGTACCTGAGGCCCAGATTTCCATTAATACACTTCTGAGGCCTGGCTCTCTCTTAGTGGACAGATGCCCAGACAGCTTTGTCACACTTCTGGGATGCCCAGAATGAGACAGCCTGAGGCCAGGCACCTGCTAGCCCTTGGTGTCCTTGACTGAGAGACTTGGCCTGAATGACCTACGAAGGCCAGTGCCTGTATCACAAAGGGGCATTGACTCCATTGCCTTCTAAGCTCACATTTTAGTCTGGATTCTAGACCGAGCTTAGCACCTTAAATCATGGTGTTTTCTCTAGTTGGGGAGTGGCCTGAGGGTCTGCGTAACGTAGCCAAACACTGCCGACGACACTGAATTGGGACTTAGGGCTTAAGTTTCAGTGAAGTGGGCACCGGGTGCAGATTAATTGGTTTTCTCTGTTTAAGGGCCTCTGTGTTTACTCCCTTCTTCATAGAGAATTCTGTGTGTTCTGTTATATGCTGCTGGAGGGTAAAAGAGATTTCTTTTTATGCTGCTAATGAATCTGATTGGCAGGGAGATACATCCCAGAGCACAGTTCTGTTTATCTAATTCTCTTTTATTACACAGGTCCTCTTCACTTCATCCGTCAGTACATCTGGTACAGGTGAGCCTTCTGTCCGTTGCGGGAGCTCCGAGCCCGTTAACATCGCTGAGGGTCGCTCTGTTCGGCTCTGGGTCTGTGCTTGGCTTGGGGGCGCTGTGTTCCCGGATGCTCGGAGGGAAAGGGCATCTCCCACCTAGATCGTGACCTGACGCAGCCGTTGACGTCAGCATGAGCTTAGTTTGTTATAGCGGCTTGGTCCTTTACAGAAACGGCAGAAGCTTTCCAGACGCTTTGGCACAGTTCAGCTTAGCAGTTTTATTAAGCTGACATCTCCTCACTGCAGTGCTGTACCCCGCACTCCCCCGCCCAAACTTGACGCTCGATGGTGTGCCCTCACGGCCTCAGCATTGGCCTTCACTTTATAACCACTGCCCCCGGATTTCGCTGGGTCTCCAGGGTGCGCTGGATGCCCCTTGCCCTAACCTCAGGCAGGGACTCTTTCCTTTTGGCTCTCATGAACAACACTCTGCTTTCCTCACTTGGGATCCTGTCCCCTGGCCTTTGAGAAAATTTTAATGAGACCAAACCCAGCCCGCCGCCCCTGCCCTCATGGAACTTACAGTCTGAGGCTCAGTTTTCAGCTTGCTTTTGTCTGCTTTGTAGCAAAGGATAAAAAAAGAAGAGTGGAAGACAAAAACACTGCAGCAAAATCAGCCAGTTGGGGGGCCCCTGCACTGTGCTTGTGGCTTAGGAGATCCCTCCTTGGGAGATGGCAGAGGACAGAGGCTTTGAGCGACTGGCCCAGTGTCTTGGAGACAGGAAGGGCGTGTGTGTGTGTGTGTGTGTGTGTGTGTGTGTTTGATTCACACTCAGCTCCTGGCCCCAAGCCCAGGGCTCTCCTCACAAGGCCCCTGAGAGCCCCAGTGTGATCCAGCATTTCAGGTGCCAGCTCCTACTTAGGCCAGGTAGCCTTGGTTCTGAGAAGAGGACCCTGTCCTGGATCCAAGGCCCCCACAGTCCTGTTGGCCTGGGTGCTTGCTCTCTAGAGTATGGGACCGTTCTGCCTGTAGTTCAGCTAACTTTATTTTAAAGCCAAATGTGCCTGTCATTTCAGCCCTACAACATTTTTGCTTCCCGATGGACTGGTTCGCTTGGTCAACAAGCAGATAAACTGGCATTTAGTACTTGCAAGGTAAGCATCTGTGATTTCCCAGAATAGGTCTCAGGGTTTCAAAATTATCTTCAGAATAAAAGTGCATTTTGGAGTCTGGGGGACTTATCTGCAGGTGGGCTCGAACCCTTTCGTATCAGTGAAATGTTGGTTGTAGCTATGAAGAAGAAAGGAATCTTTGTCTCAGATGCCTTGATTATGGCTGAGTGCACCTGGCTGCGTGCCAGTATCTGGAGGCTTCCTTCCAATGGGCTGTCTTCCTGTCGGTCATTGACTAATGGCCTCATGTGTGTGACTGATGGCCGTGGTTAAATCAGTGTTTATGGACAGTCAGAAACTTGAGTGGGTCTCTTCTCCCCCTGCTTGTTTTCTGTGACTCTGCATCTACCCCAGGGTGGAGGAGCAGCACAGGAAGTCGCCCTTGTCTTTTTTCCATGGCCGGAGAATTCATGAGCTGGTGCTGGCCTTGGCTGACCCTCAGGTGTCAGACTCCGTCAGTCCTGGGACCTTCCAGGCCAAGGAGCTTTTCTTCCCTTCTGGAGTCTGCTACGTGTCTGCTGACATAGCCTGGGGAATCCAGGATGATGGCTGTGCCTGATGGGCAGTAGCCGGCCAGAAGAGGACTTTGGGGAGGAGTCACAAGCAACAGGAAAGGGCAGGAGGTGGGAAACTTGTGGGCCAACCATAGACCATTGTAGGAGGGTGTGACTGAAGACAGACTGAGTGAGTTTGTCACATGCCACAAAGGAAAAGAAACCTATCGTGCTTCTCCTTTGCTGCAGAGGTTCAGGGGGGTGCTGGAGGTTGCAGGGAGCCTTCTCAGTGGCAGTGGTGCCTCACTCTTGTGTTTCCCTTCCACAGCAACGGCAAGCTCTTGGCCGCTGTTCAGGACCAGTGTGTGGAGATCAGGTAATTCCTCTTTGCTTGTTTTCAGTGGGTTTTGAAGAAACAGTGTCCCTCGATTTATTTTTAATCAGTGGGAAGATGATTAAAGGATTGTTTAATTTTGTAGAGTGCCAGGTGCTGGATGGGCTGAGGTTTGGGGGGTGGCATCTTAGTAGAGACTCAGTGGAAACCCCACCCCCACTGCCCCATTTCCTGGTCCTTTGGGGGCGATGCTCATTCTATGGGCTTGAAGTGTCTTCACAAGCCCTGGAGAACCTTCTCCACTGACTGTTGTGGCCTAGGCTCTCTGCCAGGCTTTTTAACCTGAGGTCCATGAAGCCTTTTGGGGTGGGCGGATAGATGCTAGCGAACTGAATATGAAACTTAATATTTGGGCAACTGTGCTCTTAGACAATTGGTTTCCTTTGTAATCCTCTCTCTTTTACTTTGTATATTTAAAACCATTGCTGAGAAGGGGGCCTAGGCCTCACCGGACTGATGCCCTGGGGGTCCTTGGCCCTAAAGGGTGAAGGACCCTACTCTGAGTAAACCCTCTAGAGCAGGGGTGGGGAAGCTGTGGCCTTGAGGCCGGTGCGGCCCTTGGGTGCGGCCCTTTGACTGAACCCAAACTTCACAGAACAAATCTCCTTCATGAAAGGATTTGTTCTGTAAAACTTGGACTCAGTCAAAAGGCTGCACTTGAGGACCTAGAGGGCCACACATGGCCTTGAGGCTGCAGGTTCCCTACCCCTGGGCTAGAGGTTCAGACAGTCCTGGGCACGGCTTGGCATGTCGATGCCAATGTTATGGACGTCCACAGTGGGGTCCAATCAGCCAGCGACAGGGACAACCTGCTGGCCTTTCCCAGCTGAAGGTTTTCTTTGGGCATGTGTACCCAGCTTCAAACCTTTACCATGTCTGCTTCTCTCTTGTTACATTGTTTATAAGGCATCACTCATTGTCAGAGGAATGATCCCCGCTGACGTTATTGTCTCCCGTTATGGTTTCAAAATGCTTTTCCAACAAAACCATGATTAGTTCTTATTGAGATGCAGACACTGTGGGAGGCCACTTTGTCCTTTGAGTAGTCTGGTAGACGTGGCGCTCAGCCCTGGATCTAGGCAGGACAGCCGCAGCTTCTCTCTTGAAGAGTTTGGAGTGCTTGGGACCTACATCTTGGCTCAGCCAGTCAGTGACTGTCACTGAACACTTCTTAGGTGACAGATGTTGCTTGGCACTGAGGGTACGCTGACCTCCTCCCAGGGCTTACGTTCCATCAGAATGTACTGTGGTGTCACTTTGGAGGGGCAGAAATAAAATTTGGACTTGAGCACAATTCTTTGTTAATGCGTCACCCAGGCACGGTGGGTGTCATCTGTGCTTATGATAAATGGTAACAAGGCTCCCTAGGAGCTGGGCTTGAGCAAAATCAAGGAAGGCCCGTGTCACTGGGGCACAGGTTACCAGGGGAGCTGTAAGGAAAGATGAGAAGGGGTCAGGTTATGAGGGGCTTTATAAACCAAATAGAAGATGTTCTATAGGTGATGGGGAGCTCTTGAGGCTGATTGGGAGAGGGCATGGTTTGCAGTTGAAGAAGATGAGTTTGTCGTCTGAGTGGAGGATGAGCTTGAGGGGGGACTGGCCAGTAAGGCATCACAGTAGTCCAAGCCTAAAGAGACTAGGGCCTGCATCGGGAGTGGAGATGGTGGGGTGTGCATGCATTTCTGTGTGCGCCTGTGCTTGTGTGTGTGACAGTGTCAGAGATGGGAAGAGGGCAAACAGAGTTCTTGTGAACGTAGCCCCAACAGGACTTGGCAGTGCTTGGCCATGGGGGATGTAGAGGGTGGCAGGTGGGTTGTGACCCCTGGCTCACTGGTCACTTTGGAGAGAAAGGCGCGGGTGCCATGGTGAGCTTGGAAGCCAGATTGTCCTAGGTTCGGAAGAGAGTGAGCAGAGAGGAAGTGGAGGCCCTGGTGTAGACGGCCTTCTCAGAGAATTTAGCCACGACAAGATGGACAGAAATGGGCCACAAGTGGGTGGGGATGGACAGATCAAGGGAGGGTTTTGAGGATGGGGAGACATGGGCAAGTGTTTAGATGGTAGGGAAGCTGTCCTTAGGGACAGTTTGGGGACAGCATGGGGTGCAGTCTCTGGAGAAGGAGGGGTAGCCTGGTATTCTAGGGCACCCCTGCAGGTGGCACAGTGCCAGGGGGCAAAGGAGCCACGTGAGAAGTGCAGGAGGGGAGAAGAGGGAGCCTTGGCAAAGGGCCTCAGTTTTCTCAATGAGATATGGGGCAGAGGGAGCCCGGGGAGGCTTGAGGAGAGACAAGAAGGGGTGGAGAGTGACCCCTGGAGAGGTTTGTGCAATCATCCAGGTGTGAGGGGATGAGGGCCTGCACCGGGGGCACTGCATGAGTAGAGAGAAGTGGGGTAGGAGGCCGGTAACAGGCCCCTGGGAGGGTAGTGTTATCCTGGATAGACGCAGGGAGGTGTGGAGGGTGAAGTGGAGTTTGGAATACCTTCAAAATGTCCCCATGGCAGTTGGTGATGGGGCCTGGACATCAGGAGAGGAGCTGGCGCGGTTACTGACGTGAGGTCTGTGGGCAGGGGTACATGGGTAAGAAGAGACATTGTGTCATTGAAATCCTGTGTCCTTAAGTGAAGAAGGTTTGTGGTTTTTTAAAAAAGTTCTTCCCTTTTGTGAGGCTGGGACCCCTTGGGCACTCTGGATGAACCTGTGGTGTCCTCAGAATCGAGTTTTTAAAGTGTGGATGGAAATGCCACTTTTTAGTTAGAGGTCAGTAAAATAAGGATGAAATTTGTTTTTCCCGTCCAAGTTCATTAACTTCTTGAAATCTTTCCAGGGACCTTTGGGGGTTCATGGACCTGGGGTTAAGAATCTATGGTCTAAATAGACGATTCTTGTCATAAAATCAGCCTTGATAACATAAAAGCTTCTTTAAAGGTCTTGGAGGCTAAAGAGAGAGAGGGAAATGATAGCATTGGTGCTGCTGTGTGAGATGAGTGAGATCAGGAGATCCTGGGTGTGGAGCCTGGTCCCAGAGCCTGGACCAGGAGCCTGGACCTGGCTCTGCCACCTTTCCCTTCCATCTCCGTCTCTTCTGGAGGAGGGCACTGGCAGCGAGGAGCTTTCACGTTCCTTTCCCACTGACACCCTTTGCTTCTGGAGGAAGAGGTTTTCTGTGTCTGCTGTGCTTTTTTAACATCTTTCCTTCTCTTGCTTTGGCATCTATTCGGGGCTCTGCCCTGGGATCCAGAGGCTGTTTGTATGAATGTGGTCCCAAAGTGAGGTAGGTCAGAGATTTCTGCCCCTTCTAAGGTGGTGAGGCCTCCTGCCTGGCCTTGTCTTCCTTGTGTGAACCAATCTGTCTTGAGTGGCAAGGCGAGCCCAGGACTCGAATGCCCTCCCTTGGGCCCAAAGCCTCTCTTTCTAAGAGACAGACGAGTGGGTGAGGAGGGGGCGGTTGGTACGTTTGTGGGGCATTTGCAGCATTAACATATTGTCTGGCTTCTTTGTTGTGTTACAGGTCTGCAAAGGATGATTTTACATCTATCATTGGGAAATGCCAAGGTATGAGTTGTTTATCTTTGAAATGCAATTTTAACCTTGTAAATTTTTTCCTTTAAAAAAGAAAATAGCCCAGGCACTGGATGAACAGGTCGTTTATCTATTGTTTATAACTTTATAAGCCTTTGACATGTCCACATCTGTGATCTTCTGTTTGTCCAGTCCCTCCATTGGTGCAAATCTCAGCCCATGCAGCTCTTATCCACATCCTCCATGGACCAGCTGCCCATCTCACTGGGACTCTGGTGTGGGAAGCAGCAGAGGAGCATGTAGCGCATCCTTGGTTCAGCCCCTCTCCAGCCTCGTGGCCTGTCCCCCTCTCTGGCCTCGTGGCCTGTCCCCCTCTCTGGCCTCGTGGCCTGTCCCCATCTCTGGCCTCGTGGCCTGTCTCCCTCTCTAGCCTCGTGGCCTGTCCCTGTCTCTAGCCTGTGGCTCGCCCCTATTGGAGCCCATCCCTTAGGCCTCTCTCTGGTGCAGGTCTTTGTCAGTTATGTGGTGCGGCCTCGTTATGCCCATTACGTGCTTCCCTCCCTTCCCTCCCTAGTATGGTGCAGGCTCTTCCAGGGCAGGGACCATCTTACTTTTGAGTGTGTTTCTCCCTCACCTTGCCCTGTGCCCAGCAGGGTGGCTGCTTTACAAATACTTGCTGGCATCTTGACTGAACAAGTGTTTGATCAGATGCCCACTGTGAGCCAGGGGTTGTGAGCTTTGCAGTCTTTGGCTCCCCGTCACCTACTGATTACTGAAGTTTCAGGCTTGGCCTTGCCCTCTGGCACCACTTGCCTTTCTGGCCACTGTATCATCTCACCGAACCCCAAACTGGAGGGGCCGCCTGGGAAGGCCTCTGGTCCACCCTCCTCAGTCTTGCAGGTCAGCGTGGAAAAAGGATGTTACAGAGGAATCCAGGACCCCCATGACGACCTTGCTGTCACTTTGACTGGGCTGATGGAACCTCCCAGGAAGGGTCAAGGGAGACGCTCTCTGCCTCACCTCCTTCAGGACTCAGACCAGGCAGAACTAACTGTCCATGAGGGCTGGGAGGGGCTTTGTGAAAAACATGTCACCAGAAACCGGGGAGGAGCCCCTGCCCTCCCTCCCCGGCCTCAGCCTCACGGCCCCCTCTTCTTGTCCCTTTAATTTTCCTTCCACTCCACGAAGATGTTAGAGACTTCTGAGTGACCAGCAAGAGCTAGCATGTTAGTCCAGGGTCTCACCACTTGGCCTGGCTGCTGGGCACTTCCCATCTGCCCTGGCTGATAATAGGGTCTCCCCCCATTCAGCCTGGCTGTTGGCCAACCCCCCAGTACTGCCTGCCCAATGCTACCTCCACCCTGATGTGGCCTGGCTGATAACCCCCATCCCCAGGGCCAAGACTGATGGATGTTTCTAGCCCCTGAGGTTCTGCTTGATTTTTTTGCCCAGGAGTCTTTTGCTCTTCGATGGCCAGCACTGGGTTCTCCTTTACTTCTCTGCTAATTCCTAAGACAGGCAGCCTTCTTTGGGGGCTTGAAGAGCATGGGTGAGGATTCATTCTTCATTCCCAGCTAGCAGTTGATCTGCTCCCACAGTGCTTTGAGGGGACAGTGTGCTGGTGTGGGGTTTGTCACAGCTGTCACAGTCAGCAGTGGGAAAGAGGCGGGGGAGGTCATGTGCACCTTCAGAGTTGGCAGAGGGCTTTCTGTACACCCTCTTCTTGGATCCAGCCCTGTGAGGCCACCCCCTATGGCTGTTGTCCCCATCGTACAGCTGAGGAAGCTGGGACTCAGGTTAAGTGACTGGCCCATGACTATAGAGCTAGTAAATATCAGAGACAGGTTTTGAATTCAGACTCTGTCCCTGCCTCTTGCTGTCCTAGTGGAGGGGAGGCTGGGCCGGAGGTCAGGGGCCTTAGGTTTGAATCCCTGGGAGATGTTGGGCCACATCCTTCCTCCAGGCCTCAGCTGTATCCTCTGTAAAGGGAGAGATGGGGTGAGGTGCTCATTAAGTTCTTTCTAGCCTCGAGGGCCATATGATGTATAGCATGGCCACAGGACCCCACTGCTGCGATTTAGATGGTGATGTCAGGTGGGGTTTGCCCCATGAAGGGAGCCAGGGTGAGGCCGGGGGCAGGAGGAAAGCAGTGGCTTGTGTTTGGGACAGCAGGTCAGCAGGGGTGCCTGTCCTTAGAGTGGACTCTGCCTCAGGCTGTTCTAGGGTATGTGCTCCCCACACACGTGCCTGCCTCCCCAGCGCAGCCCTAAGAGACCCCTCCTCTGTCCCAGACTACTCGGCAATGCCATGGGCTGCTTTTTCTCATTGCTCTGCTTTTGATGCCAATATTCATTCCAGAGGAAGGCCGAGGCCCCCTTGCCTCTGACCCTGAACAAGGGGCTCTCACTCTAGGTGCTGCCCTGGCCAGGAGATGTAGGCCAAGAAGACCCAGTCAGTTTCTTCTGCTCCAATGAAATCATATTTCTGAAGCAGCATAGCGTGCATGTAGTCAGTGCTTAATAAATGCCTGTTTCCTTCCAACTCGTTGTACTTCTTGCCTTTGGCAGGAAGGGCCTCTCCCTGTAAGTGACTGTGGGGGCCTTGGGGTGGTGGGGGGGACAGGATTAAAGTGTCCAAAGGAGATTAGAAGAGGTGCTATCTGCATAGGTGGGTGGCCATCCCCCTGGTCTGCGCCCTGACCTGGGGATGGCTAGCGGCTCCCTCCGCATGGGGCTTCCTGTCTTTTCTGTTCTGTCTCCTTTCAGGGAGGCATCGCGGGGGAGCCCTGTGTCATCCCTTCCCTCGGCCCGTGGTCCTGGGCTCTGGGCCTGCTGAGGGCAGTAAATGTTGGAAGGGGATAAGGATGTGGGTCGCCAAGTGGGCACTGAGCAATCAGGCCTTGAGGGTGAAAGCAAAAGAAAGTAAGCAGCTAAACTTGGCCTGGGGTCCAGGAGAGCAGCCAGTGACCGGGGCAGGGCTAGCAGCTAGGTCTGCAGAGCCAGTAGCAGGGCCAGGGAGTGAAGGCCTGTGGGGGGCTGCTCTCTCTCCAAGCCCCCACACAAGGGCAAAAGGCCCTCATCATTAAGGCAGCTCTGTGTGTCAGGCCGGGGGTGGGGGTGGGGCACGTGTGTCTGTATTGCTTGGCTGGGACGCTCACTTCACTGGCCTTCTCTGGGGGCCATGGCCGTCCTTGCAGCTACCATTTTCTAGGGGACAAACATAGCTTTAAACATCCCAAAAACGGTGATAGAAACCCACCTGGGTTGCAATTGCGACTTTGGCCCTTATTGCCTGGGAGACCATAAGCCCACTGCTTCCTTTTTCTCGGCTCAGTAAAGTGAGAGAGGTGGCCTCGATGATCCCAGAACCTTCTACACTTGGGGCTTGTTCACTGAGCCAACATTTATTGAATGCCTGGGATGTGCACAGTGTACAGGGTTGTACAGGGGAAGGTGACGGACTCTGCCCACATGCATGCAGTGGGGAGCAGTCCCTCTGGCCCAGTCTGTGGCTTTAAACGACAGAACGAAATTGAAGCCATTTTCTAATCTATTTCCTGTCTTCCCCCCTCCCCCCTGCATTGCGTGCCTTTGGGGCACTGATGGGCTCAGGTCCTGAGTCTCCCTTCTTCCTCTGCCAAGCATGCAGATCTGGCTAGATGTTCTGTGTGCTCTCTCCCCAGTGATTAATGAGCAATGTCCAGCTCTTCTTTATTCTGTCCTGGTTCACTGTAGCCAGCCTTTGGTGCCTGTCTGCATGCTTAAAGGAATGGACTTCAAGATCAGGGTGCTCCTCTCCTTAGAGCTGCGGGAGGGCCTGAAGTGCAGCCCCCCACTTTTCCGTGTGGGGAGGGTCTTTCTTCTCTGTCTTCCTTCTCAGCGCTCCATGGAAGGACCCAGCCTCCTTCTGGTAGTCTTGTAGGACAGGTCTGGGAGGCATCTTCAGGGTTGCCCAGCCCATTGGGGCAGAATCACCTGAGATTTGCTTCATGTGTCCTTGGCCTCTTAATGACAGTTTGAGGCTTATTTTTGCCAGATGTCTGAGGCACGGAGGCAGTGGGCTTGGGCTCAGAACCAAGGGGATGCCTCGACTGCTGCTGAATCTCCTCCCTCTCATGAGCTGGCTGCTTGGCCTGGGGTGTGGGGAGTGACGACCGTCAGAATGCTGGCGTGGGTCTCAGGAAGCTAATGAGGCTGGGGAGTGGGGTAGGGCTCCTTCACCAGCTCTGATCAGGCCTGCCTTCTCTGTGTTTGTTAATAAGAACGCTTTTATTTTTCTGTAGTTCCCAAGGATCCCAGCCCTCAGTGGAGACGGGTGGCCTGGAGTTATGACTGTACCCTGCTGGCTTATGCTGAGAGCACAGGAACTGTGAGGGTGTTTGACCTCATGGGCAGCGAGCTCTTCTTCATCCCCCCGGTATGGTGCTGAGCCTTTTTCAGGGGTCAGACAGGCGTGGCCTGTGGAGAATGGAGCAAGGAGGGGGTGTGGCTCCTGTCCTCCTTGAGCTGATGGTGTAGCCAGCATGGCGCAGTGGAGGGGAGCCTAGCCTGCCTTGGGCATTATAGGGCCAGGTCTTGAGTGTGCTCAGCCTTTTACCATCCATGGGCCTTGAGCTGGTCACTTCCTTCCTCAGCTCCTGCTCCCCCTCAGCAGAACAAGGGAGTTGGGTTCACTCTGAGGGCCTATGCCAGAATCTAAGGCGGTATACAGGAAGCGCCACATAAGTGGTGCTGGCGGTGGTTCTGAGGAGGGGGAGAATACAGAGGACTGAGTGGGGAGAGAAGGGCATACTCCAGTTTGGAAAGGAGGTGGCAGAGTGAGAAGGCCAGAGCACTGCCAGGAGTCAGAGCCTGTTCCTTGCTTTTGGCCCTGGGCACATGGACAGTAAGATGTGTGTTTAAAAGGTGGGTGGGTGACCCCTCACAGGTGTTGATTAGTGTGCAGCTGCAGGCCTGGCTTGGAGCACCAGGTATGAGCTCCTGAAAATGGCTTGGCTTAGCTTACTGTTGGGGCAGGTGCCTGCCTCTATAAGGCTGTGAGCTCCTGCTCCAGAGTGGGAAGGGGCCATAAAGGCCATCTAGGACCCTGAGGACCAGGCAGGTGAGAACACAAAGGGAGGTTGGTCACACCGGTCATAGAATTTCAGCAGGGTCAGAGCGGGATTACAACCTGTGCCCCCTGACTCCCCAGTCACTTCTATTTCCACAGCATCCTACTGGGCTGGGGGGAGCTGTCACCTTTTGTGAATAAGGACTTGTATGTCAGAATCACTTGCGATGGTAGTCTAGGTTGGGTGAGATTTCCACTTGGCCTTGGAAACTGAATGAATGAATGAACATATATGGGTAAGGCAGTAAGGCGTTTTTGAAGTGCTGGCTGTGGGCAGAGCTCAGTGCTAAGCCCTGTAGAGACCCACAGGAAGGTCGGATGGGCCCTGCCCTTAGAGAATTCAGAATGCCTTGGGAAGGTTTCAGCTGCACATCAGCTGGAAAGGTCCTCTGGGCTTTAGGGGCAGGGGCAAAGCAGGTGGTCAGACCTCTTCTTTAATGCCAGTTCCACTGCTGGCCAGCCGTGCCGAGGACTTTGGTTCCAAGTCCCTTCTTCCCTGCAAGAAGGGGCTGTTGTCAGGGGCATCTCCCCACGGGCGGCTTGTCCGTGTGTGTCGTGAGTGCCTGGAGGCATGGCCTGTCTCGCCTTTCTTTCTGTCACCGGTACTTAGCACAGTGTCTATACACGTTAGCTGTGTTTATTGTGATTGTTGTGGGTTCTGACTGGCTCTGAGGGCCCTGGGCCAGAACAGCATGGCTCTTCCCCAGCTTTTGGGTTCAGGGTCTTGGGCTGTGTGCCTCAGGGTCTCAAGGGAGATGATGGGCAAGATGGAGGTGGGGCACTGCCTGGCCTGGCCCATGCTGCCTCCTGCTTCGTTCCCAGGCCCCTGCTGCTCTGTGACACCTCCTGTTCTCCAGGTCTGTCTGGGGGTACCGTGTGGTGGGCTGGCCCAGTTCTGGTTGTCTGTGGTCCTGGGCCATCAGCAGGAGGCAGCATGGTCCTGGAGGGAAGCTCTGAGCTGCCCTGCATCATCGTTCTCCCTTTCAGTAACTAAATTATTGGACTCTTCTCTCCTGCAGGCGTCCAGTTTTCCCAGAGATCTCAGCTATGCCATTGCAGGGTTGATATTTCTAGAATATAAGGCAAGTGCCCAGTGGTCTGCGGAACTCCTGGTCATCAATTACCGGGGAGAGCTGAGAAGTTACCTTGTGAGGTAAAGGCAGATTTCTGGTCTCACTCCATGCCTCTGAGAGATGTTTGGACTTCTCTGGCCTCATGTAACTTTGGGTGGCCTTTCTTTTCTTTCCTGATTTAGTGTTGGCACCAATCAGAGCTATCAGGAGAGCCACAGTTTCAGCTTCAGCAGCCACTATCCCCATGGAGTCAACACTGCAATTTACCATCCGGGCCATAGGTAAGTGTGTGGGCACCGATGCCACGCAGTGCCCCTGAGTGCCAGCGGAGTGCCTGAGCCACCCAAAATGCTGGTGGCTGATGGGCTTGCAGAGGAGAGAGCGCTCCCTTGGAGCTTCTTCAGGAACGATTCCCCTCCTCCG
>CM053625.1:323327542-323351573 GCA_028646595.1 Phalanger gymnotis | reverse complement strand
CTTCCTCTGGCATCATTTGGCTTGCTCAGCAGCTTCCTGTAAACCTGCCTTTCACGTTCTTCTGCTAGAGTGCACCCGCCCCCCCCCCCCCCCCGCCCCCGGGAGCCATCATTGACTGGGGTGAGAAGCAGATACTGTTTTCATTTCAGCTGATTATTTTTTCTAAATTAAAAAAGGTTGAAAATTACTTTTAGAAATAAAACTTTCAGGTTTTTTATAGATCTGGGGGCGTGGGGGCGGGGTGGGGGAATTATCCTGATTTAATTTCCTGACAAGGAAAGATATCTGAAAGTGGGGGCGGTCTGAGTCTGCCAGCAGAGGTGGGATGAGTCCATGCCCAGAAGGTCATAGAAGATGCTTGGTGGGTACGGACTGGATGCGGCAGAGCTCCCCCCACCCTGTAGTCCTTATTTGGCCCTGACTGGAGTGCCGTGGCTGCTCCATCCACAATTAAGTCTCTGGACCTCGTGCCCCGCGTGAAGGCTCTGGCTGCCCCAAAGTGGCACCCCCTGTTGTGTTCCGGCGAGGAGGCATCTGGCACTGAGCACAGCTGCTCCAATCCACCTCAATTCCTGTACTTCTGCAAGCTGGGGAGGGCCCACCTGGCCTGTGTGGTGCTGGTATCTTTGAGGAGTGGGAGAAGAGCAGGCAGACCCCCGGGCCTCAGTCCGACCCTAGCTCCTGAGGCCTGCTGCTTTCCATGCATCCCTCACTTCTCTCGGGTCCTGTGCCTGGGAGCTCATGGTTTTGAGTTGGCAGAAGGAGGGGAATTAGAAGGTACCCACCAATGTCGGTGGAAAATAGGATGGAAAAAGCCCAGCTCAAGTGCTGGGAGGTGTTGGTTTTATTTGGGGAAGAAAATGCAAGACCTTTGCTGAGTTGGAAGTCTTTTCTTTTCATGAATTTGAGTAATGTTATTGTGTACCCCAGAAAAATGGTTAACAGGCTTTTCTTTAAATCAAAATGTATTTCTTTTGATTATAAAACAACCATATTATCTTAGGATGGGAAAACCACGCTGGGCTCCTTTTCAGAGGATGGCCGGGTTCTTATAAAGAGGGCGGCCTTTTGAATGTCAGTCTTAACATTTCACATCTTGTATTTTTCATGCATGACTTCCCATTAATTCTCAGATTTGAATTTTGCAAATAGAGAGTAAATAGACTTGTCTTGCTTTGATATGCAAAGCTCAGTTGTCTGGAGTGATAGGGACCAAGGGGGCCCAGGCAGAGCCGGCCTGGAGTCATCGATGTTGGTTTGCTTTTCCTTGTGGGGGACCCGGTGTCTCCTTGGCTTTCCTCTTGGATGCCATGAATTTCTTAGTTCTTAGTTCTCAGCATTCTGTTCTTCAGCTTGTTTCCATTGCGATCATTACACTGGGTGCAGTCGTAGCAGACAGTGGTGATTCTGAAATTGTCTCTTCTGAAACAGAAAGTTTGTAACCAGGGCTTGGGAGCTGTGTAGCCTTGGGCATCCTTCACCCCTCCAAACCTCAGTTTCCTCACCTGCACATTAGGGATGATAATAGGCCCACCTCACAATTACTGGGTTAGGGGAATTGCCCTGCACACCTTAGAGACCCTAGACATGGGCACTGTCCAGTGCCCCAGGTTCTGTTTCTGCATCACAAATCCATAGCTGCAGGGGATCTTGGAGGCCAGGGAGTCTAGTTTACAGAGAAGGGTGAGGGCCAGGTCAGGTAAGTGTCTCACCCATCATTTGTCACCTTCACTTCTACACATGCTGCTGAGTGAAGGTGGATACAACACATAACTGCTCTAACTGGGTCCACTGCAGGTCGACATTACACAGCTTCCCCTGGGTCCTCACTGCTGCCTGGCAGTCCTAGTATATCTCCCCCATCACCTCACCTTCCCGCCCTCCACGGCAGCTCTTCCACACCTTCTCACCCCTCCTTAAGCCTCCTGTGGCTCCCCCTCTCCCAGCTTACATGCTGACTCATATTTTACAGAGAGAAAACTGAAGCAATTCGCTCTAGGCTCCCTCTTCTCTCTGTTCCTCATTTCCCATCACACAGGTGCCTTCTGCCCCTCTTTCCCCCTTCACCCCTGGCTCTCATAAAGAAGTGGCCTCACACCTGACCAAAGAAGACCCCTCTGCTTGCTCAAGGAGATCCCCTTCCATCCCATCTCCTCTAACAGACATCCCTACCATCATCCCGCCACTCCTCACTTATCCTTAATCTCTCCCTCTCCACTGGCTCCTTTCCTCTTGCCCACAGACATGCCCACGGCTACCCCATCCTCAAAAAACCCTCCCCAGACCCTTCCATCCCTGCTAACTCTTGTCCTCTGTCTCTCTCTTGGCCTCTATAGATAAACTCCTCAAAAGCTCTTCTCCCTCCTCTCACTCTCTTATTAACCCCTTATGGTCTGTCTTCTGTTGACCTGGGCGTCCAGTAAACATCTAAAGCGCAGAGTTTATCATCTTTTCCCTTAAACATGGCCTCCCCTCCTCCTTCCCTATGACCCTCGAGGCCAACACCACCCTCCCTCAGGCTTGAAACTATCTCTCACTGCCCCCTCCCTGCCCCCACTTTTTCAAGTTGGGGTCAAGGCCTTTTGATTTCACCTCTGCAGCATCTCTGGACATTTTCAACATCTCTTGTCGATTTCACCTCTGCAGCATCTCTGGACAAGTTCATCATGTCTTGTGTGTTTCACGTCTGCAACATCTCTTGGATGTGCTTCCTTCTCTGATGTGGCCCCCACCCTGGTGCAGGCCTTTATTGCCTCATGCTTGGACTGTGGCGGTAGCTGCTGGGCTGTCTGCCTGCTTCAGGTCTCTCAAGTCCATCCTCCATCTAGCCACTGAAGCTATTTTCCTAACATGCAATCTGACCATGTCATCCCCTACTCATTAAACTTCTGTGGCTCCCCAACACCTACAATATCAAATATCAAATGCTCTGTTTGGCACTCAAACCCCCCCCCAAACCTTTACAGTTTTCTTATTTCTTACTTCATACTGCGTCCTCTGCAATCCAGTGATATTGGCCTTTTCTGTTCCTCAAACAAGATGCTCCATCTCCCAACTCCTGACTCCAGGCATTTTAACTGACTGTCTCCCATTCCTGGAATGTTCTTCTCCTTCATTTCTTCCTGTTGACTTCCCTGGTTTCCTTTAAGTCCTAACTAAAATCCTGCCTTCTATAGGAAGCCTTCTCCAACCCCTCTGCATTCCAGTGCCTTTTTCTTTTAATTATTTCCTACATATCCTGTGTATATCCTGTTTGTACTTAGTTGTTTGGTTGTTGTCTCCCACATTAGATTGTGAGCTCCTCCATGGCAGGGATCATCTTTTGCCTCTTTTTGTATCCCCAGCACTTAGTACAATGCCTGGCATGTAGTAGGTGCTTAATAGGTGCTTATTGACTGACTGACACATAAAATGCTCTGCAGTCTTAAAGTACTTTATAAATGAAAGCTGTTATTATTATTGAATTATTGAAACTCGAGAATCATTTTTGGCTGTTGTGAGCGGTTCCAGGATGATTCCATAGATCACATTCAGGTGGTAGCTGTCACTTACCTTCTCTCTCATATAGAGGGGAATGGATATTTTTAGTGTTTCCTGTATTAGTCACTAAAGGAACAGCTAGATATAAAACTGTACCAGTAAATTTTTCATAGATTCTCAGCTAGACAAAGTTTATTGTTTCAAGGCAGAGTGCTTCCAGGAAGACTCTTAATGCTTGTAGCTGGACTTGTAGGCTAACAATCATAGTATTGTCATTGACTCTAGCCATGGAAGGTGATTGCTGCCATTGGTTATGGAGGAATTATTGGCATTGGAGAGACTAGTGTGTGACGGTGTGCCTGGAGAGGTGGCACATCAGCAATAGAGCTGGCCCTGAATGGAAATTTCTTTTTGCTTTTCAGTTTTTCATTTTTTGACATTTGACAGCATCCTTCCTCCTTAGAGCTCAGAGCCATCTTCTGAACAGTAGTCATAGTATTGTGCTTGAGGAGAGCAACCTTTTTGTCTGATGTTCTTTGGATGTCATTCTAAAGGGCCCTGGGGTCTTTGGAGACTCCCGTTCCGGGATTTCTCAAGACAATTGCTTTTTGTCCTGCTACGTAGAAGGTAAGAATTCTCCCATGCATTCTGTGGGCTAGGCTGATACTTGACTGGAGGGTCTTGAGTGTGAGCCTTCTGTAGGCAGCTAAACATGCCTGGTTCAAGAGGACTTTGACTGTGGCAGCTTCCAGCTTCCTGTCAAGTGGGAGAAAAATGTGATTTCTTACCCTTTCTTTTGACCTTACCAAAGCATGTTACGATTTGAAAGTAGTCCTTTACCTCAGTAATCTTTTGGAGTAGTAATTGGGTCCCTCCATCTAGGATGTGTTGCAGTCATCTCAGGCTGACTGGAAGACCTTTACATTTTAAATTATGTTTTACTCATGATTTATTTTTCCCTCTCTGAGAGAAGATTTTTTTTAATTGTTGTTTAACTTGAGGCAGTAGCTTCATTTCATCTGTCACTGAGTTTCATTTGTCCTGAAAAAAAAATCTTTTCAATTATAAATGTACTCTTTTGGATGTAATGGCTTTTCCTAAATCCCAGAGAAAAGATTTATTGAGATGAACTTTTTAAGAGGTTGTTCGGCCAGGCTGGAGTTGCTGCAGTAGCCGCTCATTGTGCCAATGCCTCTTGTTATTGTTTTCTTGCAGTGGGGTTGAGCTCTCTCCGTTGGGATGTAGGCTATTGAGTCTTCTATCCTCGGATCCTGGGTGTAGAGCTGGGCTGGCAGGGAACTTTCAGCCTTCCCGTTTTATAGATGAGAAAACTAAAGTCTGGCGAGGGGAAAGAGTCCCCTCGGATCACATAAGGTTAGGGAGAGTTAGGGAGGGTTTGGCAGAGTTAGTGTTTGGACCTCAGGCCCCTGTTTTCAAAACCATTGCTTTTTTTTTCACTGTGTTAGGGTGTATTGTTTAATTCTCCAAAAGGAATTTTAGAGTTATTGATAATCATGTGGGAAAGATGAAAAATATGTAATTCAGGAAAGGCAGAGAAACAAAATCTCTTGGGTGTTGATAAAAATACAGTATTTTGATGTGTCAAAAAAGACTTTCTCCCCTCCAGCTGAGACTTGTTGAAGCATGTGAGGTTGGACGTTTTCAAATTGACCTAGATGGGGTCATTCTGCCTTGATTAACCCGAGGGATTGGAACTAAGAGTTTAAAATGTCCGTTATTTAAAGTTAGAACAAAATGTGTTGAAGGAGTGTGGCTTCCCATTTGTGTCTCAGGAGAAGCAGAAGAATTAACCGTAATGGGAAGCAGGTCCTGCATTTGGGTTTCTCTATAGTGTCGTCCTTTGAAGATGGCCTGTGGGGGAACTGTTTTTGGACCAGTGTTTGGGGATCATGGTCAAGGAACCTCTGCTCTGGGCCTCCATTCCCTCCTCTGTGAAGTGAGCGGTGGAGCTGGTTGATCTCAAAAGGCCCTTCCACGTGTAAAGCTCATGGTCTCTTTATGACTTTGAGTGCATCCCTGTGTTCTCCTTTCTGGAGCAAAAGTTAGAGAAGAGAAATGGGAAATAGAGTTCTGTTAAGTACCCCAAGTTTAAATCCTGGTTCTCCTGGAGGATGCTGGATGTGCCTCCTCCCCGACCCCGTGCAACCCCTCCTGGAGACCTCAGTGGTGTCTTTATTGTTTTCTTCTCAAACTCTTCAGGACTTCTCTTGGGTGGGGACCATATGGTGCCACTTCAGAGTGCTCTCTGCCTTAGAGTCATGGTATCCCATAAACTTTGCCAACCCCTTCATCTGATAGATTGATGAAGAAACTGAGGCCCACAGGAAGACAATGGGTTGTTCTTAGTCAAATAATAGCTTATTATTGGCAGAGCTGGGACATGCGCTGGGATTTTTAAAATTGCTCGTACATCAGTGGTTCCAGAGCCATTTGTTGCTGTGGTTGCTCCTCCTCTGAGGCAGATCTGGGCCCCTCAGTGTTTTTCCATCTTGCATGCTTCTTGGCCGTGGCTTTCTATAAGTGTTCCAGAGAGGGATCCACCTCTAAGAAGGGTAATAATAAAGATTTCTAGATGCTTTAAATTTTGCAAAGCCTTTCACATTGATTGCCATACTGGGGCTTCATATGAGCCCTGTGAAGCAGGGTTCACTATGCCCCTGTGTTAGGGGAGGGAGCAGGCCTGCCTCTGGCCACAGAGCTAGTAAATGGACCAGCTAAGCCTGCTAAATACACGGTCCTCTGTCTGATGGCTGGCCAAGGCTGCCATAACTCCATGGCTCTTTGGAAGCCAGATTCCTTTAATAAGCAGAGAATGCTAGGATAGTGCTCAGACTCTCCCTGCATTACAGGGGATCTCCTTTCTGGGTCCTTGTGCCCAGAATGGATGAGCCACCTTGCTTGTTTTGTCTCTCAAAGATAAAAACCAAAAGATTAAAAAGGTTTGGGATTATAGTCTTGCTATTTTTGGCTTTTTGGGGCTTCTGCACGAAGGAGAACCTTTGCTCCCCAATTTAGTCACTGAAAGATACTCCTGTCTCGGAAGTCTCCAGCTGCTGGAGACAGGGTCCACACTTTGGAAGCAGCATGCTAGAGTCTGAAGGGAGGAAGCTTGCTGATGACTGAGTCTTTTCCTTTTGTTGGTCTTCTTCCTGGGTTGGCGAGGCGGCATGGCTGCTTGTCCTTTTCCTGTGGTCTGGGTGGCCTGATGGCCAGCATGGATGGAGAAGGGCAGCCCTGCTTTAGGGTTTGAAAGAGTGGGAAGGGCTGTCTAAGGAGGGAAGTCCCTCTTGTAATGGAATTTCTGTCTCTTTTGGAACAGTTTTGTTGTGAAAATGGTCCACAGGCCAAGAGCCAAAGGTCGATGGTTTTCTTCATCTATGTTCTGTGTGCCCAGAACGAGACCCTTGACCCATTTTGGGCACAGCTCATCCAAGTGTGAAATCCATGGAATAATTGCAGCAGCAGGGTGTGGAGGCATGTGCTCAATTTGTGCCTAAAGTGGTCTGAAATCTGCTAATGGAAAACACTCATTATCTGACTGAGTTAATTAAGGTTGGGATGCTGAAGGGAAGAGTGGACTGAAAGCTTTTGTTGGGGGCAGTCTGGAGGCAGTGGGCAAGGCTGGGGGGCACAGCGGCCTGGCAGTGTTTTCTTGTTTTAGATCGCAGGAGCGTCGATCTAGGGGTGGGGGTGGGCAGACAGAGAAATCATCTCCTGCTCTCCTTTCGTTTTACAGATGAGGAAACGGAGCCTGCCACTTGGTTCAAGGCCATTCTGGTAGTAACAGGATGCAGAGTCCAGATTTGGGCCCAGGTCCTCCAACTCCCAGGATAGGGCAGCTGGGGGGTCGCCACAGTGGATACAAGCAGCAAGACCTGGCTTCAAATCCTGCCTCAGACACTTAATAGCTCTGTGACTCTGGGCAAGTCAATGAATGGCTCTCTGCCTCAGTTTACTCAACTGTAAAATAGGGATATTAATAGCACTCGTTGTTGTGAGGATCTGATGAGATGCTGTTTGTAAAGTGCTCAGCACAGTGCCCGCCACATAGTAGGGGCTTAATCAGCACTTGTTTCCTTCATTCCTCCCTCCGTCATTTGCCATCCTTTCCGGATGCTTAGTAAGGAAGAAGCTTCTTTGGCATTTGACTTCTTCACAGGTATCTCGGTTCATCCCATTTTCTCTCTTTCATAACAACTTGGATAACCACCAAGGATTGGTTAGATCTATAATTCAACTTGGCAAATATTTCTTCATGGCTTGTGTGCAGAGCATGATGCAGGGTCTGGGAGAGATACAGAGTTGAGCCAAGCCCTGATCTCTGCTCTCTCGACAATTTGTTATCTAGCAGGAGAGGCGGGCACAGATTCGAGGTGTGAATGAAGTGTTTGTTGCAGGAAATCTGAGGGGGAAGTTGGTTGGTCAGTCTAGGGCAAGATCAGCAGGCTCCTGGTGGAGGGCAGCCAAGGTGGACGTTGCAAGGCGTGTAGAAATCTCACAATAAAGTGTAGGGGGAGAGAGGGCATTTCAGGCAATGGAGAAGGGTCTGCATAGACTATGCCAAGAGAATGTTTCCTTTCCTTCCTCCATAATGGTTGATTATTTTTCTGTTGTCCTTGCATAGTGGGTTTAAAAAAATTAGATAAATATCTTTTGTTTTTACATTATTGAATTTCCCATTACATTCTTACCCAAACTCTCTCCCAGTGAACCATCCTTTATAGTGAAGTTTGAAGAAAGCAAGAAGAAAAAATTCTGCCCAACTAAACAACACATTAGAAAAGTCTGACATTAGCCAGAGTATCTACCTCCTCCCACTGTGGGAATTGTTAGTGCAAAGGTTCCTCCCTGGTGGGGAGTGGCATGCAAAGCACCTTGAATGTCTCTTGTGGCCCCAACGGTGGGTTTACCCCAGAGCTTGTTTGTTCCCTGCCTTCTTGGGTACCATCTTCACGGATGTCGGCCTTGCAGTGGGTTGGGGTTGGTTTTCTCCCCGACAAATCAAGCTTCTGTTAAAGGGGGCTGGAGCCCAAAGTGTCCGTGGCAAAGAGAAACGGAACTTAGAGCAGGAGCAGATGGAGGGAGAGTCCCACCTGCTGTCACTCAACACCATGGACGGGACCCAGACCCATAGTGGCAGGGGCCATGGTCATTGTGACATCATAGGAAGTGCCTTGGCTGCTTCCACCTGGGTGCCCTGGTGTTCATTTTCCTTCTTCTCTGAGCCTCAGTGCCCTCCTCACAGTGAGGGTTTCCAGGGGCCAGAGATGTCCTCCGTACTCCAGTGCCCTGCACACAGCCGGTGACCAACATGTAGTGGCTTTCTTGGGCCAGAGAGTGAAGAGGCCCTGTCCTCGTGGGCAGTGGACAGGCTGGGGACAGAAGGTACATGAGGGATGACTGGTTGATGGTCATGGCAAGGTGGGCCTGGCCACATGGAGGTCTCACAGTAGCTCTGTCAGGAAGGTGGTGTCATGTCCTGGTTATCCCAAGATTATGTGACCAAGACTTGAACTAGGGTCCTCTAATTATAAGGCCAGTAGGGTTTAGGTGCAGAATTTCATAGTCTGGTTCCAGTATTGTGGATTTGGAGTGGCCAGAGACCTTGAAGGGCATCTTGGCCAGCTACTTCATTTTACAGATAAGGAAACTGAGACCCAGAGAGGGTGCTAGGCGATCCTGGGTCCTTTGCATCCAAAGGTGGTCCACTTGCCCCCTCTGATGGTGCTGCCTTCATGGTGCCTTCTCATGGCCCATCCTTTTAGTTTCCCAGCATAGGGATGGGATGTGTGTAGCCAGGCCATCCTTCGCCTGGAGCAGAGGGACTTTTCTGCATTGGGGGCAGAGCTGGCGAGCTCCAGGGCCTTGACCTTGGACTCATGGGCACTGAGTTGCCACGAATTTGTTTAAGGACAGATTCTTCCTGAACCACGTGGCCTTGGTCATCCTGTGGGTCCAGTGAGGATGCAGGCCCCTTCTCTTTTGTTTTCTGGCTCTCTATGTCCAGGCGCAGTCAGAGTCTTTAGGGGAAAATGTGAATGGTATCCCTTGGAGCAAGAAAGCTTGTAGAGGATAGGCAGGCTCCCTGGAGGAGGGGGTGCCCAGAGTGATCCTTGGAAAGGCGTGAGGGCCCTCCCCACCTCCTGTGCCGCCTCGGCTCCCTCGGCCCCTTGGATGCGCGAGGGAGCACTGAGTCAGCAGCACCCTCTCCTTCAGGAAATTGTGTGATGTGATCTCTGTTATTTCGTTTTGACTTCTCTGGGTAAATAGGGTGCATTTGTTCAGTGCTGTAAACTCCTTGGGGGCAGGGGTTGATTGATCTTGGTTTTCACAGACTACTACCCACCCCCAACCCCCAGGCACATGACACACAGTCAAAATTTAATGAATGCTTATTGAATGAAATTGATTGACCCCATCCATGGCAATGCCACGTGAGGGCAGACATGCCGATGGGTGGCGGGTGGGAGGTTCCTTGGAAGCATCAGGAGCCCGCCAGGGGTTACTCACAGTCCCCAGCAGGTCCCGAAGGGGCTTCCTGCTGCAGGCCCCACCCCGCTTCTGCCCTCCTGGTGCAGAGGGCCGCAGTGGGCAGCAAAGGTCATACTGAGGCATGAATTCTGCATCTGTGCCAGGGTGGGGATCCCTGCTTCCCAAATTTTCACCATGTTTTACCACCAGGTGGTGCCTTCTGCCAACAGTTACTTGGTTAAAAAGGAGAAAAGTTCATTCAGACCCAGATGGACCCTGGGGCCATCATGAGTCTGAACGCTCTGCCCCTTCCCCATGGCAGCACTGGGGCTTATGGCCTCTCGTTCTCTGGGGGCCTCACATGTGTCATCTGAAGTGACCCTTGTCCTTTGGTGTCCTCTCCAGCTAGTCAGTGATAGGAGCTAGCATTCTATAGTGCGGCAAGGAAGGGCCCCACAGATGCCTCATGCAATGATTTCTACTGAGGAAGGCCCCATCACCCTGCATCACTCTCCTAAACTCCTCCCTCTCCCCTGCCCTCCTGTTGGCCAGAGCCAATCCATCCTCTGCCTGGGTGGAATCTAACCAAGTCCTTCTCTGTTCTATTCAGATGCCCTCTGCCTACTTCTCGGGCGGATGGGCGAGCATCCTGTCTCAGGGCCCCCTGCCCACTTCTCAGGCAGGTGGGCAGGTGTCCTGTCTCAGGGCCCCTTGCCCACTTCTCAGGCGGGTGAGCGAGCATCCTGTCTCAGATGCCCAGTGCTATGCTCATCACTTCAGCTGGCCTGGGGCGGAGCCTGGCCACGAGAGTGATCAGAATTTTTAGGAAGCAAATGTCTTTTATTATTGTGCTGGGAGCTAAGAAACTTAGGCCTCTGTTGATTCCTTGCAGCACTACAGAGGCTTTGATGCTCACTGGGCAAACCCAGGAGAACCGGCTCCTGCCTTTTTGAGGGAAAAAAAGCCCCCCTCCTGCTGGGCTCCAAGAGATGCTGATTAGATCGTATTCAATAATAACTGTGAGGCCTGGGAAGAAGGGGCGTCATCGTTCAGATTAATGTGCATGGTGCAGTTTCATGTGGGGATGTTTTAATTATCAGGGGGTGGCTCTGTCCTTTTTGTTTGAGACTTTCTTCTAAATCAGCGCTTTCCATGACAATTAGATCTTGGTACTTTCATCCCTCATGTATTGCAATGACGTGTTTTGCTCTTGGAAAAAAATCAGAATGACATTCTGAAATATAGGCCGATTTGCCCATTGGGTTCTAATTAATCAGAGGAATCTGACCCCCCTGGATTCTGGGTTTTCCTTGGACTCTCACATGGCCACTGCTTCTTGGAAAATCATCCTAAAGCCCAAATATTCAGATTGACCAAAGCCACATCCATTTGGGAGCTCTGGAAGGTGGGGATCATGTGGGGATCATGGCAGCTGCCTCCCTTCTGATCCAGGACTTACTTCTCTCTCACCGGCTGCTGAGAAATCTGCCCAGAACAGATGAGCCTGCCTCCAGATCTCTTGAAAAGACAAGTCCAATTCAGCCTTTCTCTCGATGGTTCAGGGTCATCTTTCTAAGGCAGTGCTGCCCGTGGTAATAAAGTGCTGTCATTGTGCTGGTGTGAAAGCAGTCCTTCCCTCCTCTGTTGTGCCTTTCACTCTCCTTATTGAACAATCAGATAACCCTCCTCGTTGGATGTATGATAAAGCATGGCGGTGCAGGCTGGCCGCTCCGCTCCAACTCGGCCGAGGCTGTTTGGGAAGCTTCTGCCTTGTTAAAGTTGTCGATTCTGGATGAAAAATCAGGCTGCCCAGGATGCCACGCATCAGAGGTGTCAGGCTGTAGTATGTACACGGAGGTGTCAAGTCCCTGTGTTCAGGACTGCCGGTCCTCTCCATGCCCAGAGCAGGCATTCCAGACCCCTCCAGGAAGCTCCCTGCATTGTGACCGGGCTGGTCCCCTTCAGCCTGCTTTCGTGCTTAGGAAGCTTTTGCTTCTGCTGATGGGTCCAAGTCTGTCTCCTTCCCTCCATTACCTCTAGCTCTGCCCTCTAGCAGACCAAGGCTACTACATCTTAAAAAAAGAAAAAAACCATTCTTTTAACATTGGGAGCTTAATTGAACAAGAAAGGGGAGATTGTATATTGTATAGGGAACTGTAGATGTCTGTTAGTGTTTGGGTTTTTTTTTTAGTGTTTTTTTTTAAGAAATGTGTATTTGCATGTAACAAACCTAATAAGGAAATAACAAAAGTGCCCTGTTGGTTCCCTTTCTGTATATTTCTTTTGCGTGAATTTAAAATTTTTTATTGATTTTTTTTCTTTGCGTATTTGTCACTATCCACTAGGTCACCAGCTCTCCTTCTAAGAGAAGCCCTGCCTTTCTGCAATGCCTGGTCCCTTCAGGGGATCCCTCCCTCATTCTATCCCCCCTCTGCCAGAAGGTGGGAGTTAGTGTCCTCGTTAGTCTTCACAAGTCTCCGGGGTCAGCTGCGCTGCTCACAGGGCTGAGGCCCTATTTCCTTTACATCATCGCTGTGGTCATGCTGTGGACTGGCGTCCTGATCCTTCTTTTTTCTTTGCCTCAGGGGACGTGCGTCTTCCTGTGTTTTCCATCATTTTCAACATTGCTTATGGGGCAGTGACTTTACATGACATTCCTGTGTCAGCCACTTAGCCCTTCTCTGGTTCATGGGCCCTTGTTTCCTTTGCAGTTGTTGGCTCCGACAAAGACGGGCTCTTACACATCCTCTCATGCCTGTGATCCTGTGTCTGCCTCCCTCGGCATGTGCAGAGTTGCTGCAGCAGGTGCCAAGTGTGGCTGAGGGACTTTTCTGGAGGGATTGAACCACTCACAGCTTCTAGTCACATCCAGGCCCTGTCCTTTCCAGACCCTTGTAAGAAGCGTCATGTCTCTCTGGCTGTCCTCACCCATCTGATAAATGGGAATTAGAACCTCACAAGTGTTTCTGTTCACACTGCTCTTAGGGTGATTTTGAACATTTTCTCTAAGGTTTTGGAGAGCTTTTGTGCCTTTTGAGAATTGTCTGTTGTAGTCTTTGATTACTTAGCACTTGGGCATTGGCCCTTGTTCTCATGTGATGGATCAGTTCAGACCTTGGTCAGAGGCACTTGCTGCGGAGACTTCCCTTAATTGGTTGTTTCCCATATGATCCTAACTTGTGTGGAAACCTTAAAAATGTGTGTGATCGCTATTGTCCACGATCATCTCTGTCACTTGGAGAACTGAGAATTCTGTCCCTTGTTACAGCCGTGAAAGATTTCTTCTTCCTTTCTCCTCTGACTTTTTAACATGATACCAGCTTCTACCTCTAGGCCATCTCTCCATCCGTTTGGAGCTTCTTTTAGTATATGGTCTGGGATGCTGCTCTGAACCTAATTTCCACCAGATGGCTTTTCAGTTTCTCCAGCAGCTTTTGTCCTACAGGGAGTACTTGTCTTGATAGTTGGTGCCATCTAGTTTGTTGAACACTGTGCTGCTTTGTTTAGCTATTTCTGCAGCCCTCTCTGTCGCTTTCTCTTTGTCTGTGTTTGTGTCTATCTGCCTCTGTCTGTCTCTCTGTCTCTTTGTCTCTGTCTCTCTGTTTATCTGTCTCTTTGTGTCTGTCTGCCTCTGTCTGTCTCTCTGTCTCTGTCTGCTGTCTGTCTCTCTCTGTCTTTCTGTCTGTCTCTGTCTCTCTGTCTCTGTCTCTTTGTTTCTGTCTGTCTCTGTCTTTCCGTCTGTCTCTCTCTGTGTCTGTCTCTGTCGCTGTCTGTGTCTATCTGTCTCTGTCTCTATATCTCTGTTTGTCTGTCTCTCTTTGTCTGTCCCTTTTTGTCTGTGTCTCTTTGTCTCTCTGTTTCTCTCTGTTTCTGTCTGTCTGTCTCTGTCTCTGTGTCTGTCTGTCTCTGTGTCTGTCTCTTTGTCTCTCTGTCTCTCTGTCTCTCTCTATTTCTGTCTCTCTCTATGTCTTTCTCTTTCTGTCTTTCTCTCTGTCTCTCAAAACCTTAATCTCTTTCCATTGGTCAGTGTTTCTGCTTTTCAGCCAGGGTTGCTGGTTTGTACATAGTCTCCACACTGTCTTCTGCACTCGAGGCCTTCAGATAACCGAAGGCCTGGCTCACGTTTCCTTCTTCCACCCCAGGCCTTCTTTTCCTTTCTCTATCCTGTGCCTCATCTGCATGCAATATTACGCAGCCTCTTCATCGCCCGCTTAGCCAGACACTCTCCGGTCTGTCCTTTCTCAGCCGGAAGTGATTCCAGGTGCACTTTTCTCCCTGTTTGCATAGAACCTTCAATTTAAAAGGTCCAGTAAGAACCACAAATGGAGGATTGGGTTTTTCCACAGAGCGCTTCTGCTCCTTGACTGAATATTTTCCGGCTGATGATTCATGAGCTTTTTTGGACATATCCTCTTCTCCAGGTACACTGTTTCTAAGAACTATTAGCATTTTACTGCAGATTTGTGAAGCTGCACCCATGATGTTCTGGCTCGCTGCTGGGGCAGGATGAGAGGAAGAGGGAGGCCAGCAGTGCAGAAGGGGATGAGCCAGCATCCTGTGCCCCTTTTTCTCATCCCGCGCTCCCATTTTCCATCATCGTTCTAGTTTGTATGAACAAAAAGGAAACATGCCCACAATGTAGTAGGGATACATTTTTGGTGGCGGAGGGCGGGGCAGACCTATGATCTCATTGGTGTAGGGAGCTTTTGGAGTGGTTTCCTTATTCTAGTCCATACAGCTCCTTTTTCTGTGTGGCCTCAGGTCAGTCACTCAGGCCTCACATCCCCCCTCCCCCGCCCCCGCCCCGAACCTCTCAGGGGCAGACTATTCCAGGAAACCTTGTCTTTTGTTGTTCTGGCTGTCTGCAGTTGGGGAGCCCCATTCTGCAGATGGTCCTGTGTCCTTCAGTCTAGGAGGTACCATCTGGCCTCTGTTGGGAGAGTTGGAGTGAGGGGAAGGGAGCCCGCTTCCATTGTCCTTCTGTAAGGCAAGGTTCCTGTGATGTGTGATACAGTCTGCAGCATTGTAATTTGGTCCTTGGGGGTGTGACTGATCCCTCCCTGCCAGCACTTGAATCGAGTTTTGGAACTGGTTGCCTAGAAAGGCTGTTTCTCCTTTCCATCCAGGCTTTTGCTGGTGGGCGGCTGTGAAACCGATGAAGTGGGCACCTCGAAAGCCCGTGCCTGGGGTCTGTCTGCTTGGAGAGTCTTGTCCGGGTCACCCTATTACAAGCCAGTCAGCATCAGCGGGGATGGCCTTGCTGTGGTAAGTTGCAGCAGCCGGCCTCGCTGGCCTGGCCGGAATCTGCAGCCTGTGAGCCCTCTGTGGGACCCTCCCACAGGAGCTGACGGGGGTGGCACATCTGGAGGCTCAGGAAATTTCAGTTGTATTGTTGCATGTCAGGTTGAATCAAAGGATATGGTATTAACAGAGCCTCATTTTTATCAGGAGGCTGCCAGAAATGATACAGATTGCTTTGGGAGAGCTTATTATTTGTTGCCTATTTATGGGTGACTGTCAGCAGCTTAGTCCTGTGTGCTTTGAATAAACTCGCTCCCCCCAACTTTAGGAAGAGGAAGACGAGCTAAGCTCCTGGTAAAAAGGGTGAGGTCCCCATGCCGGGGCCTGCAGGGGATTTGTCATGGCCGTGTCACGCGGCTTGGGCTGCGGTCCCCTGGCCTGTGGGACCCGGGTACGAGGCAGCCGCCAAGGGGCAGCAGAGTGAGCCCCCAGGCCCTTGGAGTGAGCTGCTTGGCTGCCGATCCAAGAAGAGGAAGTGCTCCATGGCCACGTTTAGCTTCATCCTCTAGTTAATCCATGAGCACATGTTAGGAGGTGCCTGTGTGCCAGGCACTGTGCCAAGGGAGAGGGGAGGAAGGCGAGGCCCAAGATGACAGCCGCCTCTCCAAGTGGTTCTGCTCTAATTCCATCAGACTGTTTTGTGTAGGTCGATCTGTAGAAGTGTGTTATTAGGAACCCTTGATGGCTAGTACTGTTGGCAGATGCCTGTGCCCTTTTTGGTGTGGCTGGTCCTTTTTCCAGTGCAGATTGCAGCCCTCCCATGGCTTGGTAGACACACTTGAGGCTCTGCTTTGGCCCCCAAGAAGTTTCTGGCCTTGGGCTCATCCTTGAGCTGCGTGCCTCCAGCTGGGAGATGGAATGTCCTCTGTTAGCCCCGTCCAGAGAGTGTAGTAGGTGGGGAAGTGAGCTAATGAAGGTTGTAAGGCCTGGGGACCTCCCAGGTCAAGGAAGCCAGTGAGGGTTTGGGTGGAATTTAGGCAGGAATGGACAAGAGGGCTACAGACATCGGAGCAGTCATCTTAATCATCAAGCTTTTATTAAGCACCTACTGTGTGCCAGAGCCACTCGCAGGCACCATCATGCACAGAATGCCAGGCCCAGAGTCAGGAAGACTCATTTTCTTGAGTTCAGATCTGGCCTCAGACACTTCCTAGCTGTGTGACCCTGGGCAAGTCACTTACCCCTTGCTTGCCTCAGTTTCCTCACCAGTAAAGTGATCCAGAGAAGGAGATGTCAAACTAGTGCTTTTGTCAAGAAAACCCCCAATGGGGCGATGAAGATTTGGACATGATGGAAACGATGGGACAGCAGAGCGTGTTGGGCACGGTGCTGAGCACCGGGGATACCAGGAAAGGCCAAGGGCAGCCCCTGCCCGTGAGGAGCTCCTGGTCTGATTGATGAGACTGAGCAAACACCGCTGTGCAGATGGGCTGTGGCCAGGGCAGAGGAGCCGAGTGGAGGGAGGCAGGCCTAGAGGGGAGAAGTCTGGGCACCAGCTGCTGCCAGGGCCGCCACGCCTTCCTCTGTGGCTTCCTTTGCCAGCCTCAGGGAAGCCTTTGGGTTTGCCTGGGAGGTTTGTGTAGGTCCAGCCCAGCCTGGCTAACGTTTTCTGAGCAAACATGCACACGGCTTCCAGGATAACGGAAGAAGATCTTGGGGTTGGTGTGTGAGTTGAACACGTGGGATATCCTTTTAATCATGTGCACTAGAGCATGTCTGCAGTGCACTGAGTCGCACCTTTGGTCCTCCAGGCTCCCTCTTTCCTCTCCCCAAGCCAGTTGCCTCTCGCATCCAGCTCCTCCCTCAGCTCATGGCCCACCGCGTTGGTCCAGGCCCTTCACTGAGTTATTGCGGCAGCTCCTGGGGGTCTCTCCATTGTACCCACAGCTACTAAAGTCTGACTCTGTGGCTCTTCTCCTCAGCCAGCCCCTGTGGCCGCCTGTGCTCTTTTAGAGCCTTCATGGCTGAAGGCCTCTTGGCTATCTGGCCACACCGGCCTTCTCTCTGTTCCTGGTCATGCCTGGGTTCCAGGTCTGGGGCCTGGAGGGCCCCACTCCCCCTTCCGAGGCCCCTCCCCCCTTGATGACAAGCTTAAGTGCTGCCTTCTGCTGCCCCGCAAGAATCTCTGTTTTTGACTCCTTTTTCCATGGCCATGATTATACATTGAGGTCAGGTGTGTTCTGGTTCTCACCTCCAAGGGAATGGAAGCTCCCTGTAGGGAGGGATGGTTTACTTCTTGGTGCCTGTATCCTGGGCACACAGTAGGCACTCACTAAGTGCTTGTTCTTTGATTGACTTCTATTTCATGGGTGCTTTCTTCTTGCTCTGTGACAGGCTTGCCTCCTTGCAGTGGATTCGTAGTTTCTGGTCCCAGGGGCCCAGCTTGTTTTCTCCCTGTGTCTTTTCACACCCTTTGGGAGACACTTTGGGTGGATCTACCTGGCTCACTCTAAGGATTGTTGCTAGCTGCTCAGTCCCTTAACCCCGGCCTTCCCCTCCCAAGAACTGCCCCAAGCCTTTCCTGGCCATCTTCCAGGGCTCTTCCTGTTCCATGGCCTTCTTGCTCCTGATGTAAGGTCTTAATGATAATAGCCAACATTTATATGGAGCTTCAGGGTTTGCAGAGAGCTTCAGTCCTGGGAGCAGGTGCTATTAGTACCTCCCTTTTACTGATGAGGAAACTGAGGCAGAGAGGTTCTAAAACAGGTAAGTGTCCAAGGCTGGATTTGAACTCAGGTCTTCTGGACTCTGATCCAGCTCTCCAGGCTTCCTTCAGTGCTGCCCACTTGCCTAAAGCTCATCCTAGATTTTATCTTTGTGTCCCCAGCAATTTGTACAGCGTTTGGCACCTGGTGAGTACTTGGGAGATGGTTTGTCATTCAATCAGCCAGCAAGCATGTATTGAGCACCTTCTGTGTGCTAGATGTGCAGGGATCACAAAAGAGTTCTCTTGTCACGAGCAGCCCCAGTGCTTCCACCAGCACCTTCCTGGCCCCAAGGGGAGACTGATTGGTGGTGCTTGTGGACTGACTGACTGAGGGAGGGAAGGAGACAGGGGGACAGCTTGTAGGTCTGTACTGTTATATAAAATGAGCAAATACAGAATGAATAACTGGTGATTATTGGAGGGTGTCAGAGTTGGAAGGGGCGCACGGGGCTCTGGGCCAGCCCTTCCCCAAACCACTAGTCTGTGCAGTGCTTGGAGGCCTCCTGGGAGCTTGGAAGCCTTGCTTCTCGAGTAACTGCTTTCATGATGAGGATGTCAACCAGTCAGTGAGCATTTATTAAGTGCCTTCTGTGTGCCAGGCAGGCATGTGCCAAGTGCTGGGGATAAAGAGGAAGGTAGAGGATAGCCTCTGTCTTCCAGAAGCTCACAGTCTGAGGGGAAATGAGGTACAGACGAGGTATAGGCAGGTGGAATGGAGTACAGCCTGCCATGTTCTCCAGCTGAGGTCGGGTGAGGTGGAGAGGCATCCTGGGAAGGAGGGTCATACCCGGGCCTCACAGCCTGGCAGGCCCAGCTCTGGGGTCAGGCTGCCTTGGTTTTTCCTAGAGGTGCCAGGGTTACCCCCAAGCTGGGTCAGCCTCCCCTGGAGCCATCTTCTGTAAAGCCTGTGCCAAGCCAGTGGCAATGAAGTATCTTAGGTGTGGAATGCTACGCGGTGCCCTGGGAGACAGCAGCAGTCCACCTCTGGGCTTTCCTCTGGGCCACTTACTTGTGGGCTAGGCCTGGCTTTGTGCTGGGGCCTGCCACCATTGCCTTCAGTAATTTTTGCTCTTGTTTTCTAGGCACCAAAGACACTGGGACTGTTGAGGATTTTTAACATGAAGCTTTATAGCCGACAGGGACAAGAGCAGGTAATGACAAGGACGCAAAGACCATCACATTCTTTTGGGAGAAACGTCAGGCTTTGCCCCGATGATTCAGGCGTCCCCTAGGGAGTCGGGCCATGGTTTCCCTGTCCCTGCTGTCAGAGCTTTGGCCTTGGTAGCCCGTGGTCTGTAAAGGAGCGTGGCCTTTGGGGCTGGGTGTGCTGGTTTGGGGCCCACAGGGCACTGCCCGGGAGGAGGGAAAAGCAGGAAGTCTCTGGGGGCAGCACACTCTTCTTGAGGTCTCTCTCTGCAGACTCCTCTTTGACCCCTAGGCTGGGGATGCTGACCAGGGCCCACAGGGCACTGCCCTAGAGAGAGGCAGGAAGCCCCTGGGGTCAGCATACTCTCCTTGAGGTTTCTCTTTGTGGACTTCTATTTGACGGCTGGGCTGGAGGTGTTGGTGCTGGTCCATTGTTTCCTCCAGTGAGCCTTCACCTGAGTCTAGCTCACTTCCCCAATGGGCGGGCATCTGTGGTCCTCTTACTCTTCTGCTGATGTTGTCTCTGCTCTGGCCTCCTCCACACCTGGAGCTGATTTCTTGGACCTGAGGCCAAAAGAGTACCAAGGCCTCCCAGGAGAGACTCCCCACCCCCGGGCTTGAAGCTTGCAGAGGGGAGCCCCCAGGCAGGCCGCTTGATTCTTTTTGCAGGGACCAGACTTGGAGAAGTTCATTACTGAATTAGCCACCTGAGGAATACGTTTTTCGGCCCCAGAAATATTCAAAGACCATCCACTAAGTCATGGAGGGGTTGGGATCTGCTCTGGGGGAGGGGCATGTCATACTGCAGTTATCCCTTTGGTGAATCCTAGGGACACTGGGGACTTAATTCATTGCAGAGCCATCCTGTGCTTCTGGTACAGTGGGACATTTGCATTAAACCCAGGCAGGAGGAATTTCCTGTGGTCCCTTTCTAATTGTGGATATACTGTTCCCTGTGCAGAAATAGGAGCCTTTTGAGGGCAAGGATTGAGTTTTCCTCCCATCTTTCTGTCCCCATTGCCTAGCCCAGGACCCCCTGCCCCTCGGAAGATGGTGTTCAGGCATGATTTTCCCCTTTTCCAGATGAGGAAATGCCAGGCCAGAGAAGTGATGTAAGTTGCCTGAGGTAGTCTCCATGGGCGACCACAGAAGTGTGGAACCAGCCATGGGCCCAGACCTTTGGACCCTTCAGGGCTTTTCCTGGACCATGGTAGCACCAAGGCTGTATATTTGCCCCCTTCAGTCAGTCAGGGGATATCTAATCCAGCAACTATAGAGCCCAGGACCTTGGACAGCTCCCAGGAGTCCAGACTCGGCTGTCACTTCAGAGAAGGGCAGTGACCACAGCCAGCACAGGGGGCACTGCAGCAGCCATGGGGGTTTTTCTCTGTCTTAGAGTCAGAGGTTAAGTGACCCATTCGTGGCCATACAGCCATCTAATAACAGTAACTTAAGTGGGAGAGGCAGCCATCTCATGGATCTTTGGTCTCCAGATTAGTGAGCTGTCCTCAGTGAGAGGGTGATGGAGAAGAGCTTCAGTGAGAACAAAACGGATTCCCCTAGTCAGGTGGAGGGGGCTCTGAAACAGGTATTCAGGGGTCACACAGCTCATAGCCAGGCTTTCTGACCCAGGCATTGTGGGAAAGATGTCTGAGTTGATTTTGTTATTGAGTCTAGACTACAACTCTCCATTTTTTCTTTTTACTTCATGGTGTATCCTTGGCCAATTCTTCAACTGTAGAGTGATGAAAAATGGAAAAATGCCACATATTTAGGGAGAATTAAAGAAATACCCTGGGGCAGTGACTGGAAGGCTGGGCCTAGAGTCAGAAAAACTTATCTCCCTGAGTTCAAATCCAGCCTCAGACACTAGCTATGTGACCCTGGTCAAGTCACTTCCCCTTGTTTGCCTCAGTTACCTCATCTGTAAAATGAGCTTCAGAAGGAAATGGAAAAACACTTCATTATCTGCCAAGAAACCCCTCCATGGGGTCATGAAGAGTCAGACATAACTGCTGAAAAATGACTCTAATTACCACAACAAGGGAAATGCCCAGCCACATTTTAAACCAAAGTGAATATTGCTTCAAATTGATCTCTACGTAAGTTTTCCTGCTTTTCTAGTACAGAAATGCTAATGCGATTTGAGGATTATGGTTTAAAATTGTCAGGTTCCTGTTGTGATTTGCGGGAGATTGAAGAATCTGTTTCCTCCCATTGTCTGGAGGGCCCTGCCTTTGTCCTCCTAGAGGTTTGCTCCGTGAATGGGGCCTTGGGCACCCAGAGCAGCTGCTGCCTGGCCTGGTTCTCAGAGGCTCTCGGTGTCTGTATGTCTGTGTGGCCTGCTAGGTGGGCCTGTGGAGACATGGCTGGACCTGGAGTTAGGGAGACTTGAGTTTGAATCCTGGTGTAGACCCTTCCCAGCAGGAAGCCTCTGTGCTGCATCAATTAGGGCGTAGCTTCAGTGGGAAAGAAGCGATGTCCCACGTCCTTGGCCTTTTCAGACCCCTCCAAAGGATTGGGTCCTGTTCTAGGCATCACAGTTTAATGGTAGCCTTGATAGATGGAGAGAGTCCCAAGGAGGCAGTCAGGATGGTAAAGGGCCTGGAGGCTCTGTCTCCTGAGTGTTGGCTGGATAAAATAGGCAGATTTAGCCTGGACAAAAGAAGCCTCTGAGGGTCCATGAATGATGGCTGCATTCAAGGGGTTGGAGGGTAGGCCAGTGAGAGAGGGACTGGCCTTGGTCCCTCTGGTCCCAGAGGGTAGAGCCAGGAGGGGAGCAGGGGCAATTGGGAGACTTAGTGTGGAACTTGAAAAAGGTTAAATTGAAAACAAATCTTAATGTTAATTTTAAACTTTTTTTTTAAAGAGATATTTGTTTTAATCATTTAAGATATGCCTTCTCACCCTCCCACCTCAATCCCACCCCCACTCCAAATGAGAACACAAGAAAAACAAAACCTGTCACAAACGTGAATAGTCCATCTAAGCAGATTTCCACATTGACCATGTTGGGTGGGCCTGGGAGTGGGCATGAGCCTGGGGTCTCCTCTCCCAGGGTGCTGCCCTGACCAGTCTCCAGTGTCTGGGGCTGGTCTCTCCTGTTTATGTCCCTCTGCTGAGATGGCCTAAAAACAGCCCACTGGGACTTTCTGGATTGCCCTGTGAGGATCTGGTCTGGTACACTTTCCAGATCTGTTGGAGGAGGTTTTTGGAGAGGAGTGTGCCACGCTTCTCCTTAATGCTCTGCCATCTTGACTCTGCCCATTTTTAACAATCATCACTCAGCATTTTAGTGAAAAACACTTGTCCTTCCCCACAAGTTCCTGAGCTTCCTCACTAGTTCTTTCTCTGAAAGCAGTCTGGTAAGGTCAGTAGTGCCGGATGGCGGACTCCAGGGAGCAGAAAAGAAAAGTGGGGTTCCGAGAGCTGGTGTAATTTGTCAGGGAAGGTGAGCGAGCTGCCCAGGCCCCCTCACCATCAATTCCTGCTATCTCTCATGCACAGATTTTTAATGAGCACCATCATTGGGTTGTGTACTCTGGAAATATCTCCAAAAAGATCAGACAAGGTTTGGGCAGTCTAGCTGTAAATAAGTAATCAAAATGATAACTTCCAGTGGAACCCTCTTCTGATGCCTGGGAAGGGTGGGAAGAGAATGGTGGGCTGCAGCCTGGCTGAGGTCCATTATTCAAAGATGGAGCTTCAAGGTCATGGCTTTTAAAGTTATTTAAAGTTATTGAACTGGACTTAGAAGGGAGAAGAACTTTTTTTTTTTTAAAATCATTTATTTACTTAATATTTTTAGTTTTCAGCATTAATTTTCACAAGAGTTTGAATTACAGATTTTCTCCCCACTTCTTCCCTCTCCCCCACTCCAAGACAGCATATATTCTGGTTGCCCCATTCCCCAGTCAGCCCTCCCTTCTGTCACCCCACTCCACCCCCCATCCCCTTTTCACTTACTTTCTTGTAGGGCAAGATAAATTTCTATGCCTCATTGCCTGTATATGTTATTTTGTATTTGCATGCAAAAACTTTTTTTTTGAACATCTGTTTTTAAAACTCTGAGTTCCAAATTCTCTCCCCTCTTCCCTCCCCAACCACTCTCTCTAAGAAGGTAAGCAATCCAATATAGGCCACATGCATATCATTATGTAAAACCCTTCTACAATACTCATGTAGTGATTGACTAACTCTATTTTGTTCCTTCCTATCCTATCCCCCTTTATTCATTTTTCTCCCTTGACCCTGTCCCTTTTCGAAAGTGTTTGTTTTTGATTATCTCCTCCCCCTATCTGCCCTCCCTTCTATTGTCCCTCCCCTTTTTTATCTCCTTCCTCCTTCTTTCCTGTGGAGTAAGATACCCAATTGAGTGTGTATGTTATTCCCTCCAAATGAGGGTAAAATCCTATGAGAGCAAGATTCACTCATTCCCCCTCACTTGCCCTCTCTTCCCTTCCTACAGAACTGCTTTTTCTTGCCACTTTTATGCAAGATAATTTACCCCATTCTATCTCTCCCTTTCTCCCTCTCTCAACATATTCCTCTCTCATCTCTTAATTTCATTTTATTTTTTTTAGATATCATCCCTTCATATTCAACTCACCCTGTGTCCTCTGTCTACATATGTATCTGTATTCCCTTCAGCTACCCTAATACTGAGGTCTCATGAATTATATACATCATCTTTCCATGTAGGAATATAAACAAAACAGTTCAACTTTAGTAAGTCCCTTATGATTTCTCTTTCTTGTTTACCTTTTCATGCTTCTCTTGATTCTTGTGTTTGAAAGTCAAATTTTCTATTCAGCTCTGGTCTTTTCACTGAGAAAGCTTGAAAGTCCTCTATTTTATTGAAAATCCATATTTTGCCTTGGAGCATGATACTCAGTTTTGCTGGGT
>CM053625.1:323263177-323317990 GCA_028646595.1 Phalanger gymnotis | reverse complement strand
GTAGGTGTGTGTGTGTGTGTGTGTGCACATGCATGCTTGTGGGCTCTCTTCTCCCTCTCTCTTCTCCTCCTGTGCATTCTGTCCTGTAGATTAATCTTCCCCAGATGATCTGGCTGTAGGGTGGGCAGCTTCCTCCTACACCTGCTCATGTTTGGGGGCACCAGGGCAGCATTCAGCCTGCCCGTCTGAAGTCCCTCCCTCTTGCTGCCCTTGGCTTCCTCTCTTACATGCCATGTGCCATGTTTACATTGAGTTGTTATTTTAAATGCCTCTAAGAGAATCAGAATTGAATGGTACGAGGTGTTTAACTTCATTATTGCATTTAATCTGTTGCATTTTTGCCACCTTTGTTATTCTGCCTTGTTTAATAACCTTTTTCTTTATTTTTTTAGATAAAGAGTCCTTTTATCTGCTGATAGATGTCAACTGGTGGGCCGGCAATGCTGTGACCTTGGCTCGCTGCTCTGGGGCTTTGACGGTATCATCAGTGAAAACCCTGAAAAATTTGTTGGGGAAATCCTGTGAATGGTTCGAACCCTCCCCTCAGGTCACCGCTGCTCACGATGGAGGATTTTTGAGCTTGGAGGTAATTTTGTACCTTCTAGGAGAACCAACTTGTAGACAAGTTATGAATTTATGGTCTTTTCAAGAACTCTTTCTTCATATCACATTGTTGAGTCAGTCAGGGAACACGTAGGAAGTGCATCTTGTGTGCCAGGATCTGTGCTGAGCTCTGGGGATAGAAAGAAAAGCAAACTTCAGTCCCTGCCCTTCAGGAGCTTACAGGCTAATGGGGGAGAGATGCAAGCAACTGTGCACAAGCATGTCCATGAAAGATAGGGAGGACTGGGCAGGCTTCTTGCTCAAGGTGGGCCTTGGAGTGAGTCATGAGGGAAGCAGGGGAGGTCAGTAGTTGGAGTGGAGGAGGCGGAGCGTTCCAGGCATGGGCACGGCCAGAGAGAATGCCTGGAGCTGAGGGATGGAGGCTTTTGTTGTGTAACAGCTAGGAGGCCAGAGTCACTGGATCAAAGGGTGTGTGTTGAGGAAGGTGTGAGAAGCATGGAAAGGGATGAGAGAGCAGACCTCGAATGCCAGACAGCGTTTTGTATTTGCTCCTGAAGGCCATAGGAGGTTGCTGGAGTTTATTGAGCTGTGTGCATGTGTGTGTGTGTGTGTGTGTATGTGGGTGTGTATGATGTAGTCGGACCTGCATCCTAGGTAAGTCCCTTTGGTGCCTGAATGGAGGATGGACTGGAGTGGGGAAGACCTGAGGCAGCAGACCCCCCAGCAGTGATTGCAGTAGTCCAGGTGTGAGGGGATGAGGGTTTGCATGGGGTAGAGCCAGGGTCAGAGGAGAGAAGGGGGCACATCTCAGAGATGCTGCAGAGCTTAAGGCAGCAGGCTTTGGTACCTGCTTGGACGCGCTGGTGGTGGGGCATTGAGAGGGTGTGGGGAATTCAGGATGAGGGAGCTCGGGGCACCCATTGAACAGTCCCCTGGGTGGCCATCTTATTTAGCGAGAGCGAGTCTTTGGAGTCTTGTTGGAAGGCAGTGTTTTGTTGCTTTGAGAAAGACCCTCTTGGAAGCTGGGTGAAAGACATTTGTGAGGGTTCTCTGTGAACATTTGGTTTTCCCTAAGGTGATAAATTGAGCTTCTCCCGCCCTTTCTGATGCAGAATACAGTGTGAGGTTCAGGCCAAAGACGTTGAGTCATTAGTGTCTTCCCAGAGGTAATTCCCTGACTACTTCAGGAATTTGCTCCTTTTAAATAAGAAAATTTCTTTGCCATTTTTTTCCACTGATTTAGTGCTTGGAAGTTTCTGTTGGTTACTTAAAATTCCCTTATAGGCTCAGGCCTTTCAGCAGTTTTCATGCCAATGCAAAATGACAACTGTTTGCTTTGCTAAAGATATTCTTAAGGGAAATGGGCTTCACATCAGAGCCTGTCTGTCCTCTGGAATCCCAGTTATCTCTGACAACCAGGCCTCTCTGTCTTCTCTGTCAGAGAGCTGCCCCACATGTTTTAGAAAGAGTGAAGGGAAGAATGAAGCATTCTCATTAAAGCCCGTGACTACTCCCCTTCTTTTGTCCCAGATTTTTAAGGACACCAGTAATTGGGCGGCCCTTCCTGGACAGGAAGACAGCTGACCAAAGGGAAAGAGATTTGTATCCTTGTGTTGTGAGGATGTCTCTCCATGAGACCATCCCCAATCTCAGAACCTTAGAATGGCTTGGGATATCATACTTACCCAATGATCTTGAATGGAAGTGATGTTGACGGTGGACTTCCTCCACTGCCTCTGATAGACAAGGTCAGGATCCAGCCCGTGAGTCTGAGCCAGAGACAAGGCTTTATGGTAGTTTTCATTCTCAGTCTGAAAGCAGGGAATGAACAGGAGCCCGTGTTAGTTTTTGCAAATCTGCCCCAAAGGCGTGTTGTTTAAAACCATTTCAGTTCTGGAGAGCCTCGACACATCTGCAGATGGGCCCAACACCCATGAGCTGGATAAAGGATTGGATTCTCTTCCTTAATCATAGCGATGTAGCCTATCAAGAAAGATCAAACCTGAAGCTAACATCCCTTATGTCCTTTTCAGTCCATGGTTCTAGAGCAGGGCTGTCCAACCTTAGGTTTTTATTGAAACAATACACGATATATTTTGATTTGCCATTTTAGTGAGAGCTCTGTGGTAGCTCGGCTTTGTTTACTAAAGCATTTATGTAAATTTTTATGTTTGGAGGCAGGCCACATTTTGGACAGCCCTGGTCAAGAGGGAGATGTGACATGAGTAGAGGGTAGACAGCTGGTCTTGAAGCCAGGAAGCCCTGGGCTGACATCTTCCCCCTGGCCAGGGACTTCCTGAGACTCTGAGCTTTAGAAGAGGTGCTGGTCTCTTTTGGGAGAGGGCATTCCCTCCTGTGGGAATTCTCTCCCTGTCCCCAGCCCTGGAAAGGGGAGCTCAGGTACCAGCTGTTTCTTGTCTACTCTTTCCCTGCAGTGTGAGATAAGGCAGGCTCCGAAGAGATCACGTTTGGAGACTAGGCCGGAGGAAGAAGAGGATGGAGATGAGGACTCTGACTCAGATGACGAAATGTCTGCCAAGGCTCGGTACTTCAGTTACATCAAGCAAGGCCTCTACTTTGTGACTGAGATGGAGCGCTTCGCTCCACCCCGAAAGCGCCCCCGGACCATCACCAAGAACTACCGCCTGGTGAGCCTGAGGTCCACCACTCCCGAGGAGCTCTACCAACGCAAGGTGAGCATTGCCCAGCACTGGAGGTCCTGGGGGGAGCCTCACTTTCTGACTTCAGGCTGTGGCTCATCTGACTTAGAAGAACTTAGTGAAAGGGGCGTTCACACCCACAGGGCTCTTGGGGATGGGTACTGGGCTGTTGCTAGCCCCTGAGGAATGAATACAGGCAGAGCCTCCCTGAAAGCAGAATGGAACACTTTCCAGTTGGGAATCCAGTTTTGGGGGATCCTCACCTCTCATGGTCCTTTCTTCCTCCTTTCACCTGCTCCCTTTTGTTCATGAAGTAGCCCCGTGTTGTGTCAGCCAGGAAGCGTCTTGTATGCCTTAAAGAGCCTTTGTGCAAAGAGGGCTTGGGTTCTAGTTGGATTTTGGGCACATCTTGGTTGAGTGGCCCTAGGAATGGGGCTTCACTTCTCGTTGTACCCCACCCTGGCAGAGGGAAGTGTCCACACCCAGGATGCCCCAGGTCTATTCCCTGTCCTGTCCTATGGCTCCTGTGAGTACCGAGGAGTGGCAGGAACCCAGGACTGGTGGTCAGTCACTCATTCTCTACCCTGCTTCTGGCCCTGCCCCTTGCTGTTGTTTTTTACTTCTTTACTTGGCTATAGGTTCTTCATCTTCCCTTTAGGAACTTAGGTGAGGCCTAGGTGACACCCAGAGTGTTGTCATGGGTATTCAGCTGTGCCTTTTCCCCTTTCTCACTGTGGCCAATGGGGCTCTGAATGCCATTAATGCTGATTGTGCAAGGAGAGAGGTTGAGTCCTGGGCGCCATGCTCTCAGTGACGTTGGTCAGCTCAAGGACTAATGTGAACTCATGTTCATTTCTTGCTTTAAGATTGAGAACGAAGAATACCATGAAGCCTTGTCTCTGGCTCAGACCTACGGGCTGGATACAGATCTTGTCTATCAGAGGCAGTGGAGGAAGTCCACCGTCAACATTGCTTCCATTCAGGATTACTTGGTGAGATATCCTAAGCCAGGTGTTTGCTAGTGTGTGTGCATGCGTGCATGTGTGCATGTGTGTATGTATATGCATGTGCGTGTGTGTGTGTGTGTTGGGGGCAGAGGCAGCATCCATTTTCTGCCCCCACCAGCAATGTAGAAGGAAGAAAATCAAACCTGGCCTCATATACTATCGTGACGCCTGTTCCATTTAGGATAGGGCTATTTTTACTTGTATTTTATTCTGTGATTAAAAAGCTGAAATGAAAAGCTATAGGTAGAGAAAACCTGCATGTCATTTTCATAAATTCAGTGCTAAGAAAACATTCCAACATGACCTTTGTTGATTTCTCCCTTTGAGAGCTTTGTAGCCTGATGGGGAGGAAAGACCATCAGCCTGGGCCCCATGAGACAGAGTCTTCCTCCTGGTTCAGCTGGCTTAGTCACCACCTCTCTGGTCCTCATCTTCTTCATCTGTGCGAAATGAGGGGGTTGGATTAGATCAGGGTTTTTTTTTTAATCAAATTATAAATTTCCAATGAACAAAAAATCTACTTGTGTACCTTTCTTTCTTGAAAAAGAAAGGAAAAAACCTTTTGTATGATAGGCATAGTCAAGCCAGACACCTTTCCCCACTGGCCATGTCCATAAAACGCTTGTCTCAGTCTGCCTGCTGAGGTCATGCCCTCCTTTCAGGAGGTGGGCAGCATCTCTCATCATGGCTGGTCATTGCATTACTGAGAGTTTTTTAAGTCTTTAAAAATCATTTGCCTTGCAATGTTGTTACTGTTTGCATACTTCTCCTGACTCTGCTCATTTCCCGAGATCTTTTAGTCCAAGTCTTCATGGGTTTTTCTGAAGCTCTCTCCTGTCATTATTTTTAATAATACAGCAGTATTCCATCACATTTTTATACCATAATTTTTTCAGCTTTCTCAGTCAGGAGACACCTCCTTAGCTTTCAGTTCTTCACCACAGAACAAGCTGCTTTAATATGTTTGTGCATTGGGTCAGTTTTCTTTTCCTTTGATTATAGACCTCTTAGTGGTGTTGCTGTGTCAAAGGTCATGCACTATTTAGCAGCCTTTTAGGCTTAGCTTCAGATTACTTTTCGTAAGGACTGGACCACTTCACAGCTCTACCAGCAGAGCATTAATGTACCTGTTCCCCCCACCCCCTCCTGCATTGGTTATTTTCCTTTTTGTCAACTTTGCCAATTCCACGGGTATAAGTTGTTTTGATTTGCATTTCTCCAATTGTTAATGATTTGGAGAATTTTTTTTCTTATGGCTATTGATAGATTTTATTTCTTCTTTTAAAACCGACTGTTTATATCCTTTAAGCATTCATAAATAGGAGTATTCTCATTCTTGTAAATTTTAATTAACTCCATATCTATCTGTCTATCTTAGGGAGGAGATGTTATCAGAGAAAGTTGAAAGATTTTTTTTTTTGCCCATTTATTTGTTCCTTTTCTAGTTTTAACTGCATCGGTTTTGTTTGTGCACAAAATGTTACGATTTTATGTAATCACCATTTTCACTTTTGTCTCCTGTGAACCTTCACATCCATGTTTGGTCATGAACTCTTCCTCCCTCCATATGTTTGGCAGTTGATTTATTCTTTGCTTTTCTAATCTGCTTATCATGCTATCCTTTATGTCTAAGCCATGGACTCATTTGGAACTTATATTTATATGTGGTGTGAGATGTTGGTCTGTACTAGTTTCTGCCAGACTGCTTTCCAGCTTTCCCAGTGATTTTTGTTGAATAGTGAATTCTTTCCTAGTAGCTGTGATCCTTGGTTTTGACAAACATTAGTCTACTGTCTTTATTTGCTTTTATATTTTGTGTAATCTGTTGCGTTCATAGACCTCTTTATTTCTTAACTAGTACCAAATTGTTTCAAAGATTACTGCATTTTAGTGTGATTGAGCTTTGGTACTTCTAGGCCCCCTTCCTTCCCCTTTTTTCCCTATTATTTTCCTTGAGATTTTTGACCATTTGTTCTTCCGGATAAATTTCATTATTATTTTTTCTAGATCTAAAAAGGAATCGTTTGGTTGGTATGGCACTGAATAAGTGAATTAGTTCAGATAGTATTTTCATTTTTATTTTATTGGCTTTCTCTATTCATGAGCAGTATTTCCCCAGTTGTTTAGATCTGTATTTGTGTAAATAGTATTTTACAGTTGTATATGTATAGTTCCTGCATATATCTTGGTAGGTGGATTCCAGGTGTTTTATGTGTTCCTTAGTTACTTGAAATGGGGTTTCTCTTTTTCTTCCTTCTGTTTCTTGTTGCTAATAAACGGAAATGCTGATCATTTTTGTGGGTTTATTTTCTATAACTTTGCTAAAGTTGTTAATTATTTCAATTCATTTTTTTGGTGAACTCTTTAGAATTCTCTTAACCATCACATTGTCTGCCTAAAGTGATATTTTTTCTTTGTCTGGGCTACAAATTACCTACCATATTAAGGAAAGAACCATTTATTCCTATGCTTTCTAAGGTTTTTAACAGAAATGGGGTGTATCTTCTCAAAAATTTCTTTTCACATAGTTATATGATTTTGTTCTTGTTATTAATATGTGGATTAGGAACTCTTAAGTTTTTTTGTGTCTTGGACCCCTTGGGCAGTGTGGTGGAGTTTATCAATGATGTCTTTTAAATGAATAAAATAAAAAACCTCACAGGATTACAAAGGAAACAATTTATATCGAAATATGATTAACAAAATATTTAAAACAAAGTTCATGACCCACAAGCTAAGAACCCCAGGACTAGAAGATGTCTATGACTCTTTTTCCCTCTGATGTACTTTTATATTCTGATGATTCTTAAATGTTTTTTCTTTAACAAGATAAAAAAGGTAATTTTTTTTTTAAATGAAGGTGGGAGGAGACTGTGTAAATGAAAAGGCAGAAAAAGTAACCATTTTAAAGAGATGGCCTCACCTAATTCTTTTTCTCTCCTTGGTCATGTTGTTAAGCATTAATTGAGCACTGGTAGATAAGTGGCAGCCAGTGGGCTTGTTTCTTTGTGGCACACATTAAAGGATGTTCTCTGAGGACTCCAGTGGCTTGGGGGTGACCAGAAGTCATTAGTCATGTCAGCAGTGCTGGTGGTCAAGCCCTTGGCTCTGGAATGTCTGCCTAAAGAGAAGCCTGAGCTAGAGCCCTTGCCCTTTGGAGTTCACAAACTTCCTGGTGAGAGAGGACAGAGAATATGAACCTTACCTGAAGAGGTACCTGTAGTAGGAGGGCCGAATTTATGATCTCAAAGAGAATCATACATATGTCTGAATGGTTCAGAATCGTTAGATATAAGAAATCCTCTAAGTAGAAGGCAGAAGGATTAAAACATTTATTTAGGCTCCACAGTAACAGACCCACTAACCAGCCTCCCCATTTTGATGTTTCGATCAAAAGCTTCCAGGCCCAATAAGTCCACCTCACAAGAGTAACCAGGAGGCCACAGAAAAACATGATGTATTAAACCAAATCATATTCATGCTTCCCCTCTCCAGTAAGATTACCCGCTGGCCTCAAGTCCTTGCTCAGCACTCCTTGGTCCACACACTGGTCGGGTCGGCTCTGTTTCTGCTTGGCTTTATCTTCTGCTTTGGCTGTAGCTATCTCTGGCTCCAACAGAAAATCAATCTTCAAGCTGTCTTCTCTCCTCTTATAGAGTTTTTGATGTCATCAAGAGTCGTCTGAATGACCAGAGCTTATTGGTTCTTGAGCTGGCACCTCCCCTTAGGACCCTGGGAGGTTCACATCCACATAGATTAGGTTAACCCCTAATAGGGCATGGCTCTGGAGTTAACACCTCCCCTTAGCCAGCCCCACCTTGGGCCCCACCTCAGTCATCAATCCACACCCACATAGGTTCCACACTTAATAGGGCTTTGGGCCTGGGGCTTAGCACCTAGTAAAGCTTAATGAAATACACTGAGTTACTCAAAGAAAACAAAGGCCATTTTGATTACCAACACAGTTCCTGAGGCTGGGAGCGATGCACCACATGCTTGGTTATCCAAAGGAGGGGGAAAAGGGCCTGTGGACCAATGCTTAAGCCAGGATTTACTAAGCAGGGATCAAGTTTGGCTGAAATCCTGACCTTTCTTGGCCTGAGCAGGGTACTTTGCACATACTTGGGGTTTAATAAATGAGGAATTGAATTGGCACAAAGCCTTGACCAGGTGGTGAAGAATGTGGTGGGAGTCAGTCCTGCTTGGCACTGATTGGCTTCTGTCTGTGTCTGGACTCTGGGGTGGGGAAAAGGGGGCACATGAGGTCCTAGAGGCAAGTTGAGCCAGATTCTAGAGAGCTTTGAGGACCCATCTGATGGGTTGATTTTTCTTCAGCGATGGGCTGCAATTTTTGAGTGAGTAAGTGGCATGAAGCCTTGGGAAAGGGCTTCAGGAAGTCTCAGCTGCGTGGATGAGGACTGGGGCAGGAGAGGGATCCTGGAGGTGAGGGGACAAGGTGGAGACACTCGCTGTGATCTAGGGGGAAACTGAACATTCCTGAGTCAGGCCTGTAGCAGTGGGGCTGGGAGGATATTTCCAAGGGAGGTCTTGGCAGCTGATTGGATAAAGAGGATAACAGAAAGGGCGACTCGATGGTTGTGCCACATTCATGGCGGTAACCATTTCTGTGGGACGGAGAGAAATGTGATTAAGGGAAAGTCTCCTGGAGACAGAATGTTCCCTGGCTTCCTGCAGACTTTGCGGGCCATAGGGTCTTTGAGGTATGTTCAGAGCATCCTGCTGACCCGGTAGCACATTTGTGAACTGTGTGGGTGCCCATGCTCATGGAGCCTGTGACCCTGGCGTGGGCTGCCAGCGTTTGTAAGAGCTTGCCTCACAAAGATCATCCGCATATTTTTGGGTTTTAGGAGCACTTGGGAGCCGTCCTAAAGGTGTTCTCGCTGTGTCTGCCACATTCCCCTGCTTCGGGTCTACAGAGGGATGTGGCCTCTGCACACGCGAGTGGCCCCAGGCTCTGGCTTCTTGGGAAAAATCTTTGGAGACATCCCAAAGGACCTTGACTGCACGGTCACCCCCTGGGAGGAGGGCAGCTGCCAGCTCCTCAGTCTGCCATGCATTGCTGTGGGCTTCCTGTCACCTCTGTCTGTGCTTTGTTCCCAGAGTAAAATTAAGAAGCGCGCTTGGGTTCTTCATGAATGTCTGGAAAGAGTCCCCGAGAATGTCGAGGCGGCAAAGGAGTTACTTCAGTACGGCTTAAAGGGCACAGACCTGGAGGCTCTTTTGGCCATTGGCAAAGGAGAGGACAACGGCAGGTATGTGTCTGGGATGTGCCTCTGGCTGGGTTTCTAAAGGATCCCAGGCACATCGTGGCTTCTGCGACTTCTCCCCTTTAAATAGGTGCCTCTGGTATATGTGTGGGTCAGGGGCCTGGACAGTTGCCTCCTCAGCTGGGGCCACACTGACTGACCCCGTAACAGATAATTTTATTTGGGCTTTAAGGTTGGTGCCATGCTGTCTGTGCACCGTCCCCTTTGAGCCTCCCTGTGGCTCTGGGAGGCAGGGAGAAAAGGCATTATTTTCCTCATTTTACAAATGAGGAGACTGAGGCACGAGAGATCAGATTCCTTGGCCAGGTGTGGCTAGCGAGCTTCAGACGCTTGATCGAAACCCCTGGTTTTCTTCCTTCCTCTAATCTCACATCTTTGTACTCCACCAGCCCCTGTTCCTTCTATTAATGCAAATCCCAGCTCAGATACTAAGTGTTTGTTAATGCCTGTGTTTATGCATAGGAGGAGATGTCTCTTTGTGAGGTCCTCCTAGGAGATCCAGGCATCAGGAGGCCTGCACTTGGTCCTGATTCTGTCACTTCTTTGGTGTGTGATGTGATGTACCTGGTTTCCCCTCCCTGGCTGCAGTCTCCTCCTTAGTGATGTGAAGGCCTTGCTCTGGGTGATCTCCAAGGCTTCCGCTTGCTGCAGTACTTTCTGCCTGGGACAGACAGGTTGATGTGGAGCCAGCTGGAGATTCATTCATTCAGACTAGACTGGCGCCTCTTCCTTTGTAAGACCTTTTAGGGGCAGCCCCTGAAGCTCTGTCCCTGGCTACCAGCATGTGTGTGCGTGTACTACAGCACGTGCACTTGGGCAAAGTGGCCCTTCCCCCCCAGTCCTGTGAGGCTGCTGATTTCCTGTGATAAGGAAGATGGATGGCTCTGGAAATGTTTCATTGAGACCTTGTGTGGATCAATAAGGCTTATTACCAAAGCAAAGCTGATCTTCCAGTAATGAGTTTATTGTTACGGTTTTTCTGAAAATCAATTGTAATAATAAAATACAGAAGAGTATAAAAACTAGTATTGAGTAAATTAATTTTTAAAGAGAAATATCTTTTCAATCAGCCATGATTTGGGTTTTCTGTCTTCCTTCTAGATTCATCTTGCCGGGGGAGGTCGACCTTGCCGAGGTGCCTTATGAGGACCTTTTGGCACCTGCTGAAGATGTTGAAGACACCAGGGAGGGATGGCTCAAGAAGAGACGAGAGCTTCTCCACTTAGTCAACTTCTCACAGTATGTTGTGTGCGCCGACTGTGGGCCTAGTTAAACAGCCTCTCTGGATGCCTGGGCCCTGGCCTCACTCGGTGCCGTTCTCCCACTGGGGTCGTGGTGGCTTTGCTGTGGGCATCCCTCGGGAGCCCGAGGGTCTAGTCCAGCTCTGCCGGTCAATAGGTGGGAGCCTGTGGAAACCTGGGTCAGGACTTCTTGGTATCTCATTTCCCTCAGCTGTGAACCATGGGGTCAGACTGGCGATCCCTTGGGCACCGCTGAGCTGAATCGGAGAATCATTTTGATCTTTGCTGAGATCATAGTCACAGTCCCATTGAGAGTTAGCTGGAAGGCCCTTCGCATAAGAGGAAGGGGCCCCATCTAATAGGTGAGGGAACCAAGGCTCTGTGGGCCTGCCACAGTGTGTGATTAATGGTTTCTAAGTTGAAGGGGCCCCAGAACATTGGTTTCTCCTCCCAGGCCCTCTCCACACCCTTTGCCCCAGGTTCTTTGGGCTGGGATGAGGCTGAAGCCTGGGACTCTTGGGTGAGGAGTTGGGATTCCCAGGGAGGGCCATGCCCAGCCTTGGAGAAGCAGAAGTGATGTGATGAGAAAGGAAGATGGCTGGGCATTGAATACATCAAAGCTTGGAATGGCTGAGTGTATGAGCCAAGCCTTAGAGGGGAGCAGATGCAGATTGTGAAGAAGGCATCTGAATCACTCAGTCAGTCAGCATTTAAGTGCCTGCTGAGTGCCAGGCATGGAGCTAAGCACCAGAGTTACAGAAAGAGGTCAGAGGCAGCCTCTGTCCTCCAGGGGTTCCCCGGCTATTGGGGGGACCCCGGGGAGTGTCTGGACTCAGCCCCATCAGGACAGCCATGATCCAGTGGCTCTGCAGGCTGGATGAGCCGGTGGTTTGGTGGGGGTGGGCCCCCTGCTCGCTCTGGTGCTGGGTGGGGCCTCAGGAGGCATCTGTTTGTCCTCCAGCACCCGGGGCAGTGATTCCTCAGTCCCTCGTCACCTACTACGGAAGGAGCACATTCCCTGCCAAGGCAATGGTTGTTCCACTGTGGGATGGCTCATTGGTTGTGATCCTTCCCTTGGTTCTAGTTTTGTGTTTTGAGGCCAAGCAGAGTAACTCTCATGTCTCTCCCAGTGAGTAATTGTGGATTTGGGGCTGATGTTCTTCCTTTGGCCGCAGGTTAACGCTGGAACAGAAGGAGCTGTGCCGGTGCAGACTGAAGTTACTCACCTACCTGGACCGGCTGGCGACATACGAGGTGAGGCTCCCTGGCGCGTCTGGCCTCATGAGACCCTCAGCAGTGCCCCCATTGGGGGTCTTTGGGCCTCACAGAGTGCTGGGGCCTGCACTCTGGCCACTTCTGGTTTTTTAGGTCAGCAGTTGGCCTTCCCAAGCTCAGCCTGCTTTTCACTTATCCACAATGGGCCTTCCCACGCTTTCCCAGAGGTGCCGGGGTCCTCCCTGCCTCTGGTCCTCCCACACTCACTGTCCTGCTGTCTGGCATTACCCTTGTCTCCTCTTCCATGCCTTCTGCACCTCCTCTTTGACCCAGAAAATAAGGGGGATTTGCCGAGTGTGTCCTTCTCCTCCCCGCCCCGCTCCCTATCTCAGACCTCTTGATGTTGTCCCCTGTTCTTAAGGAGATGGGTCCCTTCTTTTCACCAGAGCCAGCCCTGCACTTGTGCAGTGGGTCAGTGCTGCCCCTCTGTCTCCCCTACCCTCAGCCAGGCCCCAGCCTCTTGCCCCATCTCCCTCCGTCTCCCTGTCCTTTTGACTGTTTTTGCCAAGCTCCTAGAAGGCCTCATGTGCCTCCTGCCCCTACTTCCTCCTCTCCCATCTCTCCTGTATTTACCTCATCAGACGGCCCCTTCTCAGGCTCTCTGCTCTTGTCTCGGCATTGTTGGTCCCAATTTGCCACCCTCTGGTTTTTCTTGCGTCCTCCCTGCCGACGTGCATGGTTCATCTCCTCTGCTGCATCACTCCCCATGCCGCACCCCCCTGTCACTGGGTTTACCCCATAGAATCTAACACGGGCCCACCATTTTTCCTCTCTCCTCTCTTGGTAACCTCATGAACTCCCCTGAGATGATAATTATCTTCTCAAAGCAGCCCCCCAGATCTTTATTTTCAAGCCTGGCACTCCTCAAAACCACAGAACTGGAGAGCTGGAAGGGCCATAACGTGCCATCTGATTGGGGCCATACACAAGAAGGCATTTGCCCAAAGCCCCTCGACGAGGGGGACCCACCCCCTCTCCAGGCAGCTTGCTCTGGTCTGGGGAAGCGCTTGTCTGCTATTATGGTGTCTTCTCCTGATGTCACATCTGAATTGACCTCTTTCTCACTTCTTTCCACTATCCCTGGTTCTGCCCTCTGGGACTGCCTGGCAGGCATCCTGCCCCTTTTCCACACGAGAACTTCCCTTGGCCCTGAGTATTCTCTTCTCTGGGTTAACGTGCTTGCTTCCCATATGGCGTGGACTCAAGGCCCTTCACCCTCCTGGTGTCATCCTGGCAACACTTTCCAGCTGTCAATGACCTTTCAGCTGTAGCTGATGGGGTGAGAGGGTTGGGGATTTGCTAGCTCTGGAGGCAGCACCTCCCAACCCTAATCATCGGGCAGCTTATTCTCCCTGACTTCAGGTCGAAGCGGCCTCTTGGTAGCCTTGGCCCATTGTGTCTGGTTGGGCTGCCTGGTACTAGATGGGAAGCTCCTCTCTCCTCTGCATCACCGCCCCTGGACCCTACCTCTCATACCGCTTGTGCGATCCTGAAATGGGGTCTCAGGCACAATGACAGAGACCACCAGCTCCTCCCTCTGGGAGCTTCCCTTCTAATGGGGGTATAGCCTCGGGGCCAAGGAGAGACCCGGCAATCCTTCAAAGCCAGGGCCATGCTTGGAGCAACTGCCTATTTTATTTATTCCGCCATATTTAACTGCTGTATTTATTTATTCAGTATCCTTTCTCTTGGGAATTTTGCTTGATGCCGCTAGATTTTCTGGGGTGGAATCACGGAGCTTGCCCATTTGTGCCTAGTGGGGAGCTGGGGGAAGCTGACATTGTCTTTGACCTCCAAGCTCTAACCGCTTGGTGCTCTGGCCTCCTCCTCCTCCTCCTCTATTAGCTGGGCTCTTCCTTGATGTAGATAAAGAGGTAGAAAGTCCTTATGCAAAGGCTATAAATGCTCAGGACGAGGTGGGACGATTGGAAGGTTCCTGCCTGGTGCTCGCTTTTGCTTAACCTGCTCTGATAGATGGAGTTCCCAGTTGCCCCGTTAGTTGATTGAATGCTGGAGGTTGGGGGACCGGGTTTTATATCAGCGGTCACTCTGTTTTTGAGAAAATCCAGGTGGGAAGGCAGCCGCAAACGCTTCTGTTACGAAGATGCCGAGAGGGAAGGTGACTCATTCTGGGCTCATTTATTCTAGCGGGCCGAGGTGCCGAGGTTTTAATATTTATTTTCTGTCGCCGTGTTTAAAAGACTTTTCATTAAATCACTGCTTCCCCTCAGGAAATCCTCGGAGTGCCTCATGCAGCCGAGCAGAGATATGATGCTGAGTTCTTTAAGAAGTTCAGAAATCAGAATATTGTTCTTTCAGCAAGAGCCTATGCCCGGGTAATTTGTTTTTTGTTTATTAGCATCCTCTATGGCTTTGGGCTATGCAGCAAATGTTACCTGGTTGAATAATAGTGCATAATGGTAATGTTGGGTGGCAGCTTAGTGATTGGACTGAGAATGGGCCTTGCCGCAGGGGACCTGAGTTCAAGTCTTTGTACCTGACCCTGCTGGGCTGTGGGGTCCTGGGCCAGGCCCTCGCCTTCTCTGGTCCCCATGTTACTTTTGGAGGGGAGAAGTCACCGAGTATGCCCACCCGTGTGGGAGAGGGAGCTTCCACTCTGGGAAGTTTACTAAGCCATTGATGTCACAGGAATAGCAAGGACTCACATTCATATGATGATGTCCAGTATTCGAACCCCTTTCCAGATTCACCATGCCCCTGTGAGCTGGCTGCTTCAGCGTGCTCATTTTACAGATGAGAAAATCAAGACACGCACCACTGACCATTTTTGTTTGTTGATCCTGAAATGTTTGACATTTGGCTCGATGGCTTGATAAGCAGATGAGAGAGATCCTGTTTATTCTGAGCTTATGGTGTCTACTGACTTAGGGTATTTGAAGAAAAGCTCTTAATGAGCACGTGCAAAAGAGGCTTCCCTTCCCTTCCTTCCCTTCCCCTCTTCCTGTCTCCCTCCCCTTCCCTTTTTCACTCCTTCCCCATCTGTCTCTTCCCCTCCACCTCCCTCTGTCCCTCCCTCTTTCCCTTCCCTCTCTCCACCCTCCCCATCCCCTTGACCTCTTCCCTGCCTCACTTCTCCCCTTTAGCCTGGCCAGCACTTGACTCTCACTCTTTGTACAGGAGAGTAACGTCCCAGCCCTGGGCATCCTGTTCACATACCATGGCGCGGAGCTGCTGGCCCATCGCCTTGCCATCCTCTCCAATTTCCCAGAGACCACTTCTCCACATGAGTACGCGGCTCTGCTCCCAGAAGCTTGGTAAGGGCATTCTTACTTTGGAATTGTGTGGTTTTTTTTCCAAAAGCCTTTGAAGAGTGGGGTTTTTTGGTCTCAGGTCCCCTGCTTTCACAGCCCATGTATCATCCTGAGAGCCTTGCTCTGGGAGTCAGAAAGCCTGGGTTCAAATTCCCCTCAGATGAGGAGACATATAATGCCAGAATTAACTTAGGGATGTGAGTGGAGTGAGGTGTTGGTGCCCCTTAAGTGATTACAGTCATGGAGAATGCAGAGACATGGTGACATAGGAGGAGGAGGGCAGTGGTTGGAGGTCTGGCCCTGGGGAGAGGAAGACATGGGATTAAGTCCTGCCATGATTGATGCATGCTATGCAGCACTCAGCTACGTGAGTCTGGGCAGATTGGCCTTTCTTTCTCTAATTGTTAGGTCCAGGTGGGGTGCTGATCTGTGTGAGTGGAGAGCATTTTCACCCTGGGTGTTCCCTCCATGGGTGAAGTCATAGGTCAGGCCCATCTGAGTGCCTAAAGTTGAGTCAGACCAATCATGCCTATGGGCTCCAGATGAGAAGGGCATGAATATTCCAGTAGGGCGCCCAAGTTCAGATGTTTGGCTGGGGGGGACATGGAAGTACATGGTTTGGAATCTCTACTTTTTAATGCATGTTTGGTTTTTACATCGTTTATTTGAGTGCTTCCTTTTTGTAGATTGTTATTCTAATTAATATGAAAAATTGACCCAACATAAAACATGGCTGATTTTCAGTCACTAAGTTTTATTAAAAAAAAAAAAAGTTTTTTTTTTTTATGTTACCAGAATCTTCTCTAGTATCATTAGTTATCCTGTATGACAAATATTTTTAAAGAAAAAAAAGTTAGCAAAATCTGCCCAAACTTGGAAAACATCTAAAGCTGCATGCTGGCTCCTGGGGTGGGGCGGGGTCCAGTCTGCCCAGTGTCATTGGGCAGAATTGCCTCTGGATGTCTCCATTTTGGGTGGCGGTGAATGTGTGTGTTGTTTCATGGCTCTGAATGCATTCATGGAGATCTTCACCTGCTTCTCTGTTGGTATCTCACTCATCATTGCACAGTCATCCTCTCTATCTTCATGGATCCCTACTTGTTCCACCCTTCCCCAGTCCAGAGGCATCTCCTTTGTTTCCTGTTCTTTGCTCTCACTGGGTTGGTGTCTGGGACTTTCTTCCTATTGAGAATCCCTGAATGTGAGAGCTAGGGGGACCTTAGCTGCCCTCTGGCCTAGCCCAACACCAGAAGACTGTCCCTCAGCCCTCTCTGACTGGTGGTTGTCCAGCCTCTGCTTGAAGACCACCCATGGTGGGGCACTCACTGCCTTTCAGGCAGTCCTTTCTGCTGTGGGAACAGCTCTCATGGCTGACCAGTTCTTCCTGATGTCCAGGCTTAGTCGCCCACTGTGCTGCCTGTGCCTGGGGGATCAAGAGAACAGACTCAGGAGCTTCCTTCCCAGTTGGTTTCTGGGGCTAAACAGAGGCTCTCCTCTGACTTTAGAGATGATGTATTGTGCTACCCTTTCATGAATTGTATCACTGTCTGTCCCCAAAAAGCACCTTTTGCTTTCAGGCCGCGAGGAAGGGAGAAGGGGCCAGAGGGGCCAAGCTTCCCTTTCAGTTTTCTCAATTTATCTTGTTCCTGTTAGCCTTATTATTGCCATATGTAAGATATTATAGGGTGTGTGTATGTGTGTGTGTGTGTGCGCGCGTGCGTGCGTGTGCCTGTCTCTCATTGAATCTTGATTTATTGACATGAGAGCCCTTGTAAATTGTGGCCAGTTTCTCTGAGAGGCCTCCCTTCCTGCTTGCTTCTCATCCCATGTGAGCCTTTGTGGCAGCATAAGAAAAGTTGGCTCATCAGCAAGTGCTGACTAAGCGTTCGCTGTGTGCGAGGCACCGTGCCAGGTGTCGGGGATACAGAGGAAGGCAAAAATACTCCTGGTCCTTAAGGAGATTCTGTCTGACATGGGGAGATGGTAAATGGCATAGTGGCCCAGGAGCCAGCCTTGAAGTCCAGAAGACTTGAGCACATCCTGGCAGTGGGGCCCTGGGCACTTCCCCTGATGTCTCAGGGCCCCTGACCTGCAGCTGGAGAAGGAGCTTCTTCACCTGGGAGTTCCCTGTCCCACTGACTCCCAGGTGCTGTCCCTGTCTCTGGACAGGAGCATACGCATCCCCAGGTTGTTTGTACTTACTGAACTGTATTTTCTTTTGACTTACATTATAATTTCAGAGATGTGTTTCCATGGAAACCAGTCTTACCCTGAGAGCGAATACAATTCATGGCCATCCTTTCAGGGAGCAGCCGTCATTTCTTTCACGCTTCCGTACATAGAATTCTTGATCCCTGCTGGAGAATGGGTGTGTCTCCTGTGGGTCTGGGGGCAGCTTGACTCAGGCAGGTGCTAAGAGCACACAGTCCTTGGAATGTTCCAGGGAAGGGAGGGGTTCTCACTTTGGGTTGGGGGTTGGGTAGATCTCCATGAAATAGCCCCCATTCTTCAAAAAGTCTCGACTAGAAGAAGGTCAAGATTTTCTAATCGAGATTGAGTCTATGCTGTGGTATGAATGTGTGGCGATTCCGGATTTGAGACCCTTAAGCTCAGAATTGAACCCTAGGGATTAAAAAAAATCAGTCGATGTTACGATATGAGTCCAGATTAATCCAGAATCCATTGGTGACTTCTCGGGGAAAGAGGGAGCTTACTTTCACCTTTACCATAGATCCACAGAATGGACATGTGGGGGCACATGTTATAGTAGTTTCTTTGGCCAGGCCTTCATGTATCCTTCAGCATAGGAGTTTATCCTAAAATGGAGAGGTTCTTTTTGGTTGTATCTTCTTCCATCTGAAAGATGGTAAGAATGAAGTCTTGTGGGTCCATTGCTTTGGGATGCATTGTCTGAGAAAAGTCATAAGAGAATCCTGCTTCCCCTTCCCCTACCTTCTCCCCTCCTTGAGTTTTCCTAGACTGCTGTTAATGTCTATGTCTATTGGAAAATGTGTTGATATTTTCTTTGGAGGTCTTTGAAAAAAGTCATCTTTTGACTCTGGAAGTAGTATCTTGCCTTAAAAATAAAACAAAAAAAACCCCAGGACTTTCTTGAGTTCCAAAAGTAAGTATTAGAAGCTGGCAGCCCCAGTGCCCCTCAAATCATATCATTGGTTAGAGAGCAGAATTTGAAGTCAGTGAAAGCTGAGCTTTCTTCTATGGCCTTCTCCAAGGAGCCTGAAAGACTGCCTTGCCAAGTTGGTGTCACTGAAGCTCACAGCCCATAAACTGACTTAGCCTGTGATGTGTTGTCTGCTTGTTTTCTGTTTATACCCACAATTCAAGCCGTGCTATTCTGGGCTTCTCAGAGCTTGCCTTCTGCTTATTGAATAGGATGTTCAAGGTGATTTATTTGGGGAATTGATTCCTTAATTAAGCAGTATGTCTGACCAAGAGAGCCTTGTTCATTTGAAAACCTGGTGAGTCTTCCTTTGTTTAGAGCGGGATGAAGCCTTGCTGCGGTCGACTCTTGTGGGAGGAGCCTGAATATTTCATAGTTTATGATTCTTTTCAGCCCTGCAAAGTCCAAGGGTGGAGTCACAAAGCCACAGATGCCCTTGGACCTGCCTAATGAAGCCATGTTGGCACTACCCCTCCTGAGTGGTCGTGCTCCTCCTGTGTTTGGATGCCCTCAGTGAAAGGGAAGCCACCCCTTCATTACATAGCAGGGTCTGTTGTTTGGCTCAATGGGAAAATGTCCATCCTGGACCCTTTTCCCCATTGGTCTGAGTTCTTTCCCTTGACTTCATGCAGAATAAATGTAGCCCCTTTTCTTCATGAGAGCCCTTCAGCTATCATTCAGTAAGATGAGGTATAGTATGGTATCTGTAGAGGGCTGGCTTTGGTGCTTGGTGGGATGAGCCAGTTCAAGGCCAGGCTGTAATGACCCTGGGCAAGTCACTTAACCTCTCACTGCTCTAGGCAACTTTCTAAGATGGGAGCCTCTGACTGGGTATCTGTGAAACTGTTTTATTGTATTTCAATATAATTGGTTTACTTTGAAGGCGTTATGTTTTATCCATTTCAGAGTTATTCTTTAAAGGATCCCTAGACTTCAGATCACCAAAGAAGCCAGGAGCTTGTCTAAGGATGAGCCAGGAGGCAAGGGTCGAGTATGTGGTGGAGGTGGGGGTGGGGTGGGAGGGGTAATTTGTAAGAAGACTGGAGAGGTTCTGAAGGCCTTTAAAAGCCAAACTGAGGATTTTATAGTTGATCCTGGAAGAAGGAGAGGGTCCTCAGTGTTTATGGAATGGGGTGGCATGGGACTATTGTTGTGATAGCTGAGTGGAGGGTGGATCTAATCCCCGCCCCCCACCAGCAGCAGGCTGTTTCAGTAGTTCAGGTGCAAGCTGATGAGGGCCTGTACCACGGTGGGGCAGAGGACAGAAGGGGACAAGTGTGAGAAAGTGTTTGAAGAGAGACTCAGTACTACTCAGTGACTGATTAGATAACGGAGGCCATGGAAAAAGGCAAAAGGTTGTGTGCCTGGGAGCATGGGGATGCCCTTGACTGTCAGTTTGGGACATGTTGGGTTTGAGATGCCTATGGCCATCCAGTCTGAGATATCCCCTAGGCAACTGGAGATACAAGACTGGAGCTGAGCAGAGGGGTTAGCTCTGGAGAAGTAATTCTGAAAGTCATGTGTATAGTGTATCACTAAGGCAAGATTCACGACCTCGAGGATGACCATGAACATGCCTGTATGGTTCAGAATTTCAAAGTATGAAAAACTCTCTAGGCAGAAGGCAGAGGAAGTATAACGTTTATTTAGACACCAGAGGATCAAATCCCAAGACCATAACTCCAGTTCGACATAGCAATGATTATATTCCAAAACCAGTAAGCCCACCTCAATGTAGCAGCAAGGAAATTATAACACAGTATTATAGCAAGGAACCAAGTCATCCTGTAACCTTTCTCCCTGGTGGGGCCTCCCCGTAAACATTCATGAATCCTAACTGTCTGCTTGCCTGCTTTCTCTCCCCACTCAGTTCTCTGGTCTCCAAAGCTCCCTAGTTTTCACTCCACTCTCCGCTCTTCACTCTTTCTGGAGCTCTGTCGTCTTGGAGCTCTTACTTCTCCTTGCACTGGATTCTGAATTCTCACCTCTGACTTCTGAATTCTCAGTTCTCAGTGACTACCTTCTGGGTGCATATACTTTTTTTAGGGCCTGAAGGCTTCATGCCCAGTCAGCAAAAGGGTGTGGGCCTGAAGCTTAAGGCCTAGTAAGTAAAGGCCTGCCTACAAACAAACCTCTAATTAAGCTTTCCTTAATTGGCCCCATCTTCGGTCTATTGAGTGGGTGGGAAAGGTCTTTAATCACTGATTGGCATCCCAAAGGTGTGGGCCTGCCTCTAATCAAGCCTCCCTTTGTTGGCCCCACCTGAATCCTGTTGAATGAGTGGGAAAGATCTTTAATCACTGATCGACATCACACATAGAGAAGGTAATTTAATCTTCAGGAACTGATGAGATCGTGGTGGGAGGGGCATGATATAGATATAGATATAGGTTAGAGATATAGATATAGATATAGATATAGATATAGATATAGATATAGATATAGATATAGATTGACATCACACATAGAGAAGGTAATTTAATCTTCAGGAACTGATGAGATCGTGGTGGGAGGGGCATGATATAGATATAGATATAGGTTAGATATATAGATATAGATATAGATATACATATAGATATAGATACAGAGGGAGGAGAGACTAGGGCCCAGGACTGAGCTCTCAGGGATGCCCACAGAGAGCAGATGTGACCTGGATGAAGATCCAGCAAACCGGGCTAAGAAGGGTGGTCATCCAGGCAGGGGAGGAGAAAGAGGAGAGAGCGAGATCATGAAGCACAAGAGAGAAGAGTGTGTCAAGGGCCAATGGACAGTGCCCTGACTACAGAGAGGTCAGCATGGATGAGGCAGTTCAGAGATGAGAGGCAACTTTGAGGAATGAGGTCGGAAGACAGGCTGTCAAGTTAAGATGAGAGTAAGAGGGAAGGTGGTGTAGATGGCCCTCTCAGGGGAGCTATGGCCCTGTAGTAGCATGGTTGGATTGATCAAAGGAGGGTTTTTTTGAGGATGGGAAGTTAGGGGTTTATCTCTAGGCAGTAGGGAAGCAACCAGTAGACAGGGAGAGATTGCAGATGTGAGAGGGCGGGGATGATGGAGGGGAGCATCTGCTGGAGAAGGTAGGATGGAGTAGGATCTCTAGTAGAGGGGTTAGTCTTGATGAGACAGGAATGAAGGAGGAGATGGTGGCAGGAGGCATCTGAGTGATGGGAAATGAGGGGAGAAGAGGGAACTCACAGCAAAGGGCCTCCATTTTCTCAGGGAGCATGAAGCTGAGCGCTCAGCTGAGACGGCTGGGGAAGGGGAGCCATACGAGGTTTGGAAGAGCTTCAGGTGGAGAGTGGGAAAGTGATTCAGTTGGTCCAGGCTTCTAGAGGACAGTGAGCAGCATGGCTGGGCCTTGTCAGCTAGAAGAGGCCCAGTAGTCATTGAGCTGTCCTCAGGGTGGATCCCAGAACGTTCTAATGATCTCGTAGGTTTGGGCAAGGTATTGAGTGTGGGTCTGGGTGCTGGGGGGAATTGAGCAATGTGGCCAAGAATTCTGATGAGGTGGGTCTTGTTTCTGTAGCTCTGGGCTTTGCCTATGGCGGTGCCTTCTGAAGGGCTTTCTAAGTGAGTCAGCCCAAAACGAGCCACTGGACTGTGAATTGTAGCAATGTACTAGATACTGTAGACAAAAGTGCAGTGGACAGACCAGTCCCTGTGTACCACGAGCTTCCATTCTAGTGGGGAAGACAACAAGGATGTGGAGACAGGTCTATACAGCATGAACATAAAGTAAATCCATGCAGATATGTACAGAGGAGTTGACTGCTTTGCTAATAGATACCTTGGGTGTGTTAAGGGGTTAGAGTGTGAGGGCACAGGGTGAGATCTGCAGAAGATGGTGCCAGAGCTGCGTCACAGAGGAGAGAGGGGTGAGGAGGGAGAACCTTCCAGGAGATGGAGGATCATGGGACCAGTTAGGTGTAGGTTCGTTAGACAAGTCCAAAGAGCAGTCCAGCAGTGACTGGCCTTTTCCTTCTGTGTTGAGCTTTGTGTAGACTTGTCTGATGAATAGAGGAGGGGAGTGGTGTCCACTGAGGCTGGAAAGATGGTTGGGGCTGCACTGTGAAGGGCTACAGACCTGATGGACCAGAAGGATGATTGTGCATGAGAGGAAACAGGGACGTTTGGGAGGAGGGTCCGCCATCTTCAGCTCAAGAGGCTTTGGCGGTTCGCTGGATAATTATGTGTGTGTATGGCGTGTGTGGGTACTTGGTATATAGCAGAAAGAGGTTTGACACCAGCAAGAAGGAGGTTCCTGGGCTCCCACAGGGCAGGGTGGCTGAGCTGGGCAAAGCTGTGGGTTCTGCAGTTAGACTTCTCTAGTTACGTAATCCTTCTCATCCTGAAAAGTTTTGAAAAACGTTTTATTGTAGAAAACTGTTGGGATCTGTGTCAGAAACTGACGTGCGAATTGCCTGTTTGGATGCTTGCTGTGGATCCTTGAGTCTTTGGTGCCCGTGTGTTTGACGTTGAACACGCACCAAATGTTATGAACCTCATGGCTGGCCGGCCTCTGTGAGCGTGCTAGTGTCATCTCCGATGCTGTCACTTTAATTCATGGAGACATTGAATGCTCGTGGTACACAATCATCTTTGCAAGACCATGGAGCTCACGCTTTCTATCAGGATCTGTCCATCTGGTTTTTGGCGCTCCTGGTCCTGAGCAGCAACACGTTTGGATTACAAAGTGTACATGTTTTGTACACTTATAAAATTGGCTTTTGGAAGTGAGTGCTGCAGAGGGAACATTTGTGACAGTCTTGTGGCCCCTGCTCCCATCCCGGCCACTGTAGACACCCAGGATCACCCCATTCACCTCGCCCTCGGTCTCTCCCTCTGTCCATTCTGTTCCTGGCAGCTCTCTGAGAGCATCGAGCTTTTCCCCTCTGCTTCTGAAGCACCCAGGGCTGCTTCCCCTATTTATTGCTCTTCTGCCCTTTGGGTCCCATTTCCCCAGCTGCCAGCAGACCATCCTGAACCAGCATCTGCTGGTGTCTGCCCTGCTGGGCAGTCTTTGTCTCCAGGCCCTCACTCTTCATCTGTGGGTCATAGGCAGGTCCTGCTGGTCTTGGTTCCTAAGCTGGGCAATGTATTCAGGCCCAGTGCCTCTCCTTGTCACCTGGTTCCATAGGGGTTGCCTTGTTATCTATACCCTGCACATCACTCAGTCAACAAGCATTTATTAAGCATTTACTATGTGCCAGGCCCTGTGCTAAGCCCTGGGGATACAAAGAAAGGCATCTGCCTTCAAGAAGCTTACATTCCAGTGATGGAGACAAAGCGTGAATGCCAAACAACACTTCTGTGCCAGAGGTTCACAGAGTAGATGGAAGGGACTTGGAGAGAGCAGAGTCCTCGAGGCCAAGCTTCACACCCAATGCTTGGGTCTTCCAGTGCTAGGAGCCTACATGGTTTACAGTAACTGAGATTTCCTCTAAAACAGGGAAGTACGGGTTTCGTCAGGAGCTTCTGTTGGTTCTTCTGTCAGAGTCCTTTGCTGACTTGTGGTGTGGCGATGATCTTAATTCTTCCCTCTCTGTGTTCAAACCACATGGAAAGATGTGGACTGTGGAATTGGGGGCAGGCTACACTGGGCCTTTGTGAAGGGTGCAGAAGCCCAATATCCAAGGATTGGTCACCGATTGAAATTTTGAGGTAGCAGCCAGCCACGAAAATGAGAAAATTCCCTAATTTTATGTGGATTCCTTCTGCCCTGGTGGAAAAAGGGTCTTCATAGAGATGACATTCCTGTACCTGAAGTGAGTCCATTCTACAACAAACTCAGCAATGGTCTTCCTTGTCATGCATGGTGATGAGGTTAATTGGTGGCACATTCCTCCTTAATTGTGCTTCATTTGGCCTTGTATAGCTTTGACTTTTTGGGCCAAAGACACCACATCTAATCCTTCTTCCATGTGTAGTCCAGTTCTTCAGATTCTCTTTTCCTTTTTTAAAAACGGTAGTCCATGAAAAGCTTTGATGGAAAAACCCCAGTCAGTGGAATGTTGGATTTGTCAGAGTGTCTCTCAGTCATCCCCTAAATAGAATGAGAAACAAAGTCTGGGGCAGTGAGTTTGAGAGGATTTTTCGGTTCCTGACTTTTCCTAGTTTAATTACACTTCTTCCTTTTTTGACGGATAGGCAGAATGCCAAAGGCTTGCCCTCCGAAAGAGAGAGAGCTTTATGATGAATAAAGAAGAGATATTTGTGTGGCGTGCTATTTTTTTCCCTTTAAAATTGAGTGACTCTATGAATCAGTCATTTGTTTGGTGATTTGCTCCTAAACATTCCTTGCCTTCAATACCTCTGTAATTTGCATGACATATTAAGGCTAAAAATAAAAGTGGTAGGTTAAAATTTGTCAGGTCTCCGATAGTTTTGGCCACCAGATGTCAACCTAGGCTGATGTCAGCATATACACCCAGGCAGTATATTAAAAAAAAATCAATGCATTTGAAAGACATAAGAAGCATTTATGTTTTCCATAAAATTTGTAAGATTATTTATTTTGGAGTATTTGACTCCATGCAGAAGAACCTTTCCAAACACAACAACAAAAAGGCACAGGGTGTTGAACTCTGTGAGAATTGAAGGGCTCTGTGTCTGTATTTATATATATATATGTATATGGGTTTTTGTGTATATCTCTACATGTGTTGTGTGAGTCTGTTGTGTGTGTGCATATAATTGTACGTGTGTGAGTGCCAAAGCATGCATGTGCATGTGTGTACCTTTGTGTGTGAGTGTATCTGTACATGTATGTGAGTGGATAGGTATATGCATGTATTATTCATGTATGTGTGTGTGTTTTGTGTATGTGTCTACATGTGCTATGAGTCTGTATGTGTGTATTGTGAGCATGCATGTGTTTATGTAAGTGTATGTGTGAGTATGTATGTGTATTTGTGCACATATGTATCTGTGTATATGTACATGTACCTGTACATGTATGTGTGTGCATGTGAATGTGAGTGTAGTCTGTATGTGTGAGTGTATGTGTGTGCATTGTGTGAGTATGCATGTTTTTGTGTGTATGTGTGTGTATTTATGTATGTGTGTGCATGGGTGTGTATGTGTATGTAAATGTGCTTTCTCTGTGTATGTGTGTTGTATCAGTGTATTATGTTTTTGTGTGTGTCTGTGAGCGTGTTTATGTGTACAATTGTGTGAGTACACGTGTATGACGGTTTAGCTGTATATATGAATGCATGTAATATACATGTATGCAGTGCAAGAACATGTATTGTGCCTGTAAGTATACATGTGTACGTGTGTATGTGTGTGTACATGTGTGTCCCTTGAAAGGCAGTGAGATCTTGCATTCTGCTTTGGGTGGGGGGGGAGGGGTTTGGGAAAGGAGTGGCTTTTAATCATTAATGAGTAATTTGCTCCCCTTGGACTGGCCAGTTCAGAGTCTCATTTAGGCCTCATTTCTGAACTCAGATGATGGGATTTGTAAACCTTCTTAAGCTCTGCTGGGCCAAGGTAAGACAGAAAGGAAATCAGGCCTGCCCCCAGGGAGTTTGCAGCCTCTGAACCAGTACTGCCTGGAGTGTTGAGTGCAAGCAAAGGGATATCCAGAGATTTCCAGGACAGCGTTGGTCCCAGTAGGGAAAGCAGGGAAGGCCTGGTGGCTTTAAAGGAAGCAGAGGAGGGCACATCAGGTGTGGGGGACTGCGTGAGCAAAGGCCTGGCTGTAGAAGGGGCAGTGGTGTGGGGAGAAGGGAGCTTGTCAGGCAGCCAGATTGTAACAGTGAGTGAGTGAGTGTGGTGAAATGATGGGAAATAAGCGTGCAAAAGTAGGAGGGCACCAGAGGGTGGTGGTGATGGGGCACTCTGGGTATCAGCCCCCCTTGGGAGCAGTGATGTCTTGTTTGGCCTCATGGTCCATCCCGCTTCTCGTCCTTTCACTTTCCCATTTCCCTCCCCTTCTGAATGTCTCCGGAGCAGGGCCCAACCTGTGGGCATGCGTGCTACGGGCTGAGAACAGCCGAGGAGGCCGGATGAGCAGGGGCTGCCCTTGGCCTCCTCAGGAGAGTCAGGAGACAGGGACGTTTTGCCTTTAAATTAGATGATATAAATAAAATCTGGGACATGCAGCAGCCTCCAGATCAGCTGCCCTAATGGTGATGAGCGGCCCTGGCCCAGAATCCTTTCTGTTTCTTATCAGAAGGTGTTCCAGTGACTGCATTGAATTGGGTTTCCCGCACGTTTCCTATACTCCTGCTCCTGATGTCTCTGGGTGACGCCTTGTCATTGCATGGAGCCAACCTGCAGTTCGGAGGGCTCTTCTCGTAGCCCGCGCATGCTGGCTGTTCCTGTGAAGTTGGAAAGACTTTGAGTGTGGGCCTGCAGTGCTGTCAGAGTCAGAAAACATGGATTAAGTACCGGCTATGTGCCAGGCCCTGTGCTCAGTGCTGCGAATGCAAAGAAAGGCCAGAGATGGTCCCTGCCCTCCTGAGCTCTCGGTCTGATTGGGAGGGGGGTGTGTAGCACATATAAAGAAAGTGAGGGTTGGTGGAAGGCACTGGGCAGGATGAAGGCCCGTGGCCTCCTGGGCACGAGTGATCTGAAGAGGCTGATTACAGAGCTGGTTTCATCCTGGAGGATGGTCAGATCCTCAGTCCAGTAGAGCCGCCACTGGAGAACAACGACAAAGGATGAGATGCCTGTGGGTCAGCGGGGACCAGACAGACTCATTTATAAAGGGGGTCAGAGGGCGATCCGTTTTCTGATCCCAGTGAGGCCTGGGGTATGTGAGTGTGTAGGCAGGTCCAGCAAGGGAGTGGCTCTGCTCAGCCCACTTCCCCTGCAAGGAGCTGGAAGCATGAGGGAAGCTCTTGGTTTCTCTTAGACACTGCCATGCCTGGACCGTGTGGTGATGTTGCCCAGCCCTTTGGCCCCTGGTGCCCCACCCTCCTCTGAAAGCCAGGCAGAGCTTCAGGGTTTCCGGGGAGCAAGGCAAGCTGCCACACCTTGGGCCGTCCTCCTGGAAGCGCTTCATTCTTGACAAAGCCATGATTTCTCTGCTTGGTATGTAAGAGGGGTGAACTGCCATAGCAAACAAAGCAGGAGCAGCAGATTCACCTGGCTGTATTTTTGGAAGGGAGCAAAGTGACTAACAAAACACGTTTTTAAAATTAAAGGAATTGATTCCCTTTTAGATGATTAAAAAAAAATTCCCACCACCTTCTAGTCTGGATAAAGTTGGCCGGCCCTGCCCCTCCTCCACGTTTCCCGAGTCCTTGTTTGATTCTGAATGCCGAGCTTTTCTGTTGTGTTCACAGGCCCCTGAGACTCCTGTGTGTGTCCACGCTATCCAGCAGCACCAAGCGATACTCTTCTTATTTGAAGATTCGACAGGCAGAATTAATTTTCTTTCCAACATTCTTACAGGATGTTTGAAAACATTCTGACCGGCAAATTGAGAACATATGATCTTTAAGTAGATTAAAATGGCTCTCCTTAATGGTTGAATTACCTCTGGGAAATTTTCCATATGATTTCTTTTGGCTGTGTTTCTTTCCAGTCAAGATTTCATTAATATGTAAATATGCATCTGTAATACCCATGAATTCCTTTCTCACACTATATTCAATTAACATACAAATAAGCTTGTGACCATAATTTTCCCAATTTCTGATATAGACTATTCAGACATTGTTTTTATAACGAGGCAAATTATATTTAAAAAATATATATATATATATATATTTTGTAAACAGAATCTCAGGGTAGTTACTGTCTTGGGCTCAGCAAGGCCTCACTTAATACGGGAAGCTCTGGGTTCTGGGCATAACAGCAGCAGGAAAATGAAATTCCTGGCCTATTCAGCAGGTATATTTTTGTCAGCCTTCTGGTGCCTTTGTTCTGGGCCAAAGGTCTCCTCACTGTGGCTGTGCTGATAGCAGCCTCCTAATTAGGGCTGCCCCGAGGCAGGAGACTGGCTTCAGGTCCCCGGCCTCTCGCTTAGACTTGGAGCGAGTGAAGGAGGCCAGCACTGGAGGCTGGAAGGGAACAGAGAGAGGAGAGGCACCCACTAAGCAGCAGAATGGGATTTGAACCCAGGCTTCTAGCCAAAATCCTGTGTTCTTTGCATTCTTCTGTCACTTCTTTGGGGCTGCTTCCCTTTATGTAAGATGGAGCTGGCTGTCTGTTGCAACAATTTGGCTAGCAGCTACTATGGGGGTAAAAAAGCAACACAAGCCCAATGAACACTGTAAGCACATGTTCTTTTGATCTGCTTTACTAAGGAAAGTAGTGTTAAGGGGGTTAACAATCTTACTTTAACCCAGCATATAAATATCATTCACTTAGTTCAGGGGAAAAAGCCAGCACCCTGAATTTCAGAGCAAATACAAACAAATTACAGGCATCAACAGACCTTGTCTGATTCAAATCTCAGTGCATAGTTACCAGGGTTTAACAACTCCGAACATCCGGGTTTACAAGCTGGAGGGCTCTTCACTACAGCTGCCCAGAGTCTCCATGTCACCACTCCGCCAAGAGTGAGAGCCCTAAGTGAATAGCTCTGTTCTCTCTTTTTATACACTCTCTAGCCTTCATCAGATGTCACCTGAGCCATCAGAACTCTGGCTGCTACTAGCTCTGGTCTTAGCAACTCCCCTTAGGACCCTGAGGGCTTCATGCCCACATAGGCTTAGCACCTAGTAGATAGGGCTTTGGGCCTGGGGCTTAGCACCTAGTAAGACTCAATCAAAGACACCCAACTTAACTGATGTTATGCCATCCTGTGGCTCTGGGACTCACAGGGTTACTGTGAGGAAGGCAGTTGGGAAGGTCAGGAGTCACAACCCATCCTTGACCTGGCTGCACTGTGTAGGCCTGCTCTCCTCCCTTAGAGCTCCCAGCTCCCATGGTGAGCCCATCATCCCTTTGGGGCAGATGATTCCCACAGCTCTCAGTCTGGGCACGTTCTCTCAGGGCCTCAGCCCTACATCACTGGCCTATCCGATGTTTTGAACTGGGTGTCCCAGAGATATCTCCATCTTACCGTGACCAGCTTAGAACTCCTTTTCCTCCCTCTCACAGACCTTCTCCTCTGCTGCTATCCAAGCTCCCACCATTCTCTAGTGACCCAGGCTCCCATCCACGATGCCATCCTTGACCCCTAGGTCCTGCTTGCCACACATGTCCCATCTGTCCCCAGATCTTGTGTTTTCTTCCATTCTCCCCATTCACTCAGCCCCAACCCTGCTGGATCCCTTCCCCCTGGACTGTGGCAGCAGCTGCTGGAGTTCTGCCTGCCACAGGCCTCCTCGCTCCTGTCTGTCCTCCAGTCAGCCACCCAAGTGATCTTTCTAAGGAGTACTTCTGTGTTACCCTCCTGCTCAGGATCTCCAGGACCAAGGACACTTAAAGCTCTTCACCCCCTGGTCTAGCCTTGTTATCCGTCTCACCCTTCCCCCATCCTCTGCCCAAACTGGGCTTCTTGCTGTCCCTTCCACGTGGCGCTCCATTCCCCATCTTTGCTCCTCTGCAGTGGTCAGGAATGCTCTCTCTGGTCACCTCTCACCTGAGCCTCAAGCACCACCTTCTACAAGAGGCCTTTGTGATTCCTCACAACAGCCCTGGGAGGTAGGCCCTATTATTGTCCACATCCTATAGATAAGGAAACTAGACAGTTTGAGGAGAGGTGACTTACCCAGGGTCGTGCACCCAGTATGTAAGTATTGGGGCAGGATTTGCACTGAGGCCCTTCCCACCCCACCCTACCACACACCCTTGCAGCAGTAGGATGTAGGGGATGTCATTCTTGCTTTGAGGGCAGGAGGGAGAATCGTATTAGGTGACTGGGCTTGTCACCAGCCTCCCAGCTCACTCAGGGTGGAGGCAGAACGGGTGCCCAGGTCTGCGGGGTCTAACCCTGGCCTCTTGGCATTTGTAGGCTTAAGTGATGCAGTTTTCCTGAATCCTTCCCTGAGATGATGACTCCTGGCATCAGACTGACTTTTAACCCTTCTTCATACTGTTTGAAAGGATAAGGTTGATGTCCTGGGCTTCCAGAAAATGCGGTGCTATGGACAGAATGATAGGTTTGGAGCCAGAGGACCCCCAGGGCAGAATTCATACCTTCCACTTAATATTGCCGCCGTGACTTTGGACAAGGTAATTAGCCTCTCTTGGTCTCAGTTTCCTGATCTGTAAACTTATGGGGTTGATCTGAATGACCTTTGAGATACCTTTCTGTTTTAAATCCTTGATCGTGTTTTCCATCGATCTATTGGAAGTTTCCAATGATGTTGAAATCTGATTCGATTGTCTCAGGTCCCCAGCATGGTAACAACCTCTCTATGGGGCACGAAGATGGCAAATAGGGTACAGAGAGCTGGACTTTGAGTGGGGGTGGTGGGGGATGCTACAGTGAGTCAGATTTAGAGTTTATAGAAGGTGGAGAGCTTCTTTTCCTCTTCTGGCCTCTCCTCAGGGGGACGTTGAGGGTTCTTCCTCACAGGCCTCTTCATGCAAGGGTTGACTGACCATTTCTTGGGAATTGGTCAAGTTCGTGTTAGACCATGGAGGTTCCTTCTGCCCTCCTGGGTGTAGTTGCTTTGAGGCTCTGTCTTTCGATGTTTTTTTTTTCTTCATCTTATTTAGGACATCCTGAATTTCAGAATTTTCCAAGCCCTTTAGATGGATGGTCTCAGTTGCTCCTCATGACGGCCCGTGTGGGGTAGATGTCATGGCTCTTGTGTCACACAGGGATCTAAGGGAGAGTATCACAGGCGAGATCTGAACTCCTTACTCTTAGGTCCAGCATCCTGTCCATTGGGGCATGCTTCCTTGTTAATAGGATTACCTGTTCAGTGATTAATTATATTTGGTTTAGCAAAAGGAGCTTGCAGGGAATTTGTGCTCTCTTTGCTGCTAGATTCAAATGCCAAGGATTTCGCCCTTCTCTTGGTCTGGGAATGGGTTTGTCGTGTTTAATTGATAGACTAAGGGGGATTTGTCAAGGTCTGGCAGTCATAGAATAATGTCAAACAAAGGCCTCATCATTATCTTCTCCAGGGAGGTGGAGAGAGACACTTCTCACGGTCAGGAGAGGGTGAAACACTTTCATGATTCATGTGTGCTCTTCTCCTTTGATGAGTTTGAGGTTACATTGGTAAAGCATGCTCAGCGCCTCGTTTACTGCTGTCCTAGAAAAGGGCCTCTCAGTGGACTCCTGATGAGTTTGTAACTTCTGACTGAGTCTGATCTCATGTTTCTTCTTACTGAAATTAATTCCACTGGGGACAGACCATTCATTTTGTAGTATGAAGGCAGATTATAGGTCTTAGTTTTGGAATCTTAGCATCATTAGAGTTAGAGGTGTGCCCAATCCAACCGATTCTTAACTGGCAGAGGAGACCCTTCTATGGGCCATTCCCTGGCCTTCGAGTAGCCAATGCTTCATGGTCTTCACAGATGGTGCAGTGAAATCTCAGGACAGAAGAGGGGCCTGCCTTAGTTCACAGAGGTCATATGATGGTAGAGGGTCGAGGAGCAGTTTTTCCCCACTGCTCTGCTGCTCCCTCCTACCACGATGGATTCTGACCCTTCTGCTCAATCTCAGGCTACCTGCTCAACTTCTGTACCTCTGTGTCTGTCATTTTCTAAAAATCTGGGCCATTCTTTTGTTTGGAAGGTTGTTCTGTGTGACTCTATTGACTTCTTTTCCCACATCGGGTAACTTTTTAATTCCTGTTTGGTATTGACTGTTGGTGAGTTCCAAATCTGTATTAGCATTTTATCATTGTAAAGGGGTGTGTGTGTGTGTGTGTGTGTGTGTGTGTGTGTGTGTGTGTGCATCAGTTTATTGTATTTTCTTTATCAGAGCATTTCATTTCAATGAGTTGTAGAACAAGTAAATTTAATTCTATAACTTTGGAACTTTGGGCCGACTTAGCTAAGAAAAAATATTTTAGAGTAAGCTCTTTGTTTTTAGCTTGAGAGGCAACAGAATTGTAGCCTGTGATCCAGCTTGTCTTTCTTTCCCTCCTTCTGACAGAAAAATGTTCCCTTTTACTCAAATCAGCCGAGTGGGCTTATTGGGGTAAAACAATGAACACCACTCTAATAGAAAGGATGCTCAGATTAAGCAAAAGAAACCATTATTTAGGAAAAAAAAGATGATTTCATTTTACCATGTATCATGTTTTTTACACTGACATTAAGTACAGTTAGGACTCAATAACCCTTCTTGGGTAAAGGGAAAAAATAGAAAAAAAGAAATAAAACAAAGAATCCTCATGCAAATATTACTTGGTAATTACAGCTTAGAACCATATACTCAGTGTGATATCTTTGCAACAAATGGAACATCCTGCATGCTGGGCTAGGAAATGCTTTGTTCTCTGAGCTTTTGCAGACTCCATGTTTTACTTTGCCAATGTAGCAATGACTTTGTGATTAATATTCCTATTAATAACTGAGCTGGTCAAACACCCTTTGTTCTGTATCAGATTCAGCAGGCCAATGTTCTGTTTGATGTTTTAAAAGTTCTTCATTCCGTCCGGGTGGGCGAGGCATCTGTGGTCTCCCTGATGTGGACACTTCCTTCTGCTGTGATGGCCAGCTGGCCCTGACTTGGTCTCCAGGAGTTCTTTCTCATGGCTAAGGTGGTCATGGCCTTAGTGAGGCTGCCCGACAGCTCATTTGTGCACTGAAGCCTTTCTATTCTTGTGGGACAGACGTGACTGAGGTCTAGTCTTTGGAAATCCACGGTCATCGCCATCATGTGGCAGTCGCTACAGTCTGGGTGTCTTCTAAGTCATCTCTCATCTTCAGTGCTTTTCAGAATCTATTTTTTGAACTATGTGGATACAGATTGAAACCTCTTTCCACATTCGCAGGGACCTGAGTTTCATGAGTTGTTGTGACCATTGATCTTCTGGCATCTTCTGCACCTGGAGAAACCTTACTGTCTTGGCAGCCACAGGCAGGGACCATCTCTGACTTGCTGGCTGCTGTCTGGACTCGTCTGTATTAGCCTGACTTTGTCCGCGGCGCCCCATAAAATTTCATGCTGGCTCCTCCAAGGTCCGTTTGCCATCACTCATATTTAGCGGAGCCTGTGTGCCTCAGGCCCTCTGACCCAAAACGTGACCCATTTCAAGGGTTGAACGGTCCAGCCCGTGTGAGAAGCCATCAGGTGCTCCATCTTTTGTAAGAACAGCTTCCTTTGATGGAGGCTGCGAGTCGTCTGGCTGTGTCGCGCCTCCGAAGCCCACGCTTCTTTTCTGAAGCAGATTGAGCCTGTCTAAGGCTCGAGCGTGGCTGATAATCAGAGTGGTAGGCAAAGCAATGGAGATGAAAGGATGATAACAATGATGAAAACATCTTTTTAAATTGAAATAATACATCTGCTTTGTAGCCTCTTTTAACACGGTCATTTTTTCTAGTTTTTCACGTTGAACTAGTTTGTTTTCCCTTTCAAAGAAATGATGGGATCTCAGAATTTCATTCTGGAAGCAATCCTAGGAATTCTCTGATGCCTTCATTTCTCAGAGGAGGAGTTCTAGCTCATGGGCTGCAGAGAACGTGTGGGGGAGAGGGCATTGTCAAGTATAAGAAACCTGCCAAGGTCGGGGGTAGCCAGGTCATGAAGGGCCTTGAAGGCCAAGCAGAGGATTTTATATTTGGGTCTAGAGGTGATAGGGGGTGACATGGTCCGACCTGGGCTTTAGGAAAATCGCTTTGGTGGCTGAAGAGATTGAGGAGACACGTGGGCCAGGCACAGCGCCCCCCGCCCCGCCTCCTTCCCCCAGCAGCTACTGCCATAGTCCAGGGGTCTGCAGTGAGGCTGGTATCAGAGGAGAGAAGCAGGGTGCTTGAGAGATGCTGCGGGGGTGAAATAGGCCTGCCCTGGCGGCAGCTGGTGGGGAGGGTGAACATGGCACCCTGACTGTAAGCCTGCATGGCTGGGGGGTGGTGTTGTCCCCAACAGTAAGTAGTAGGAAAGGTAGGAAGAGGGGAAGGTTTGGGAAGAAAAGAATGAATTCTGTTGAGTTTAAGATCCTGCAAAGGAGATTGAGGAGTGGCTAGCTAGGTAAGAGGGGTGACCTGAAAGACCAGGGAGAAAAGAGTGTCTGGGAGAAGAGGGGGGTTGATTCAGTGTCAGAGGCTGCAGAGAGATGGAGAAAAGGCTGTTAGAGTTGGAAGTTAAGAGGTCATTGGTAATTTGAGAGAGGCATTTTGGAGGTTGGAAGCAGGCTGTTGGGGTTTTCAGCTGCCAGATTTTCCTAAGGTGTGATGGGTCTGACAGTGCCTTCCAGCACCCCTTCCACAACCTCCTATGGCTCCCTCTTACTCCCAAGTTCAGAATGGTCTGTTTGGCATTAGCATCCCTTCCCCTCCTGGCCCTTCCTGCTTTCCCAGTCTCTGCGCCCCTTACGTTCCTCCTTACGTTCCTCCATGTCTTCTGGTCTGGCTACGTTGGCCCTCTTGCCAGGCTTCATCTCCCCATTGTGCCTTTTCACTGCCTCCAGGCCTGGACCCCGCTCCCTCCTCACTGCTCCCAGTTGGCTTTCTGGGCCTTCTTCAAGGGTCACTCAAATCCTGCCTTCTGTAGGAGCCCTCTGTATTCCCACTTTGGGCCTCCCCCTTGCCCCGAGATATCTCTGTGTGTCTGGTGCCACGAAGACCTGGGCTCGAATCCTGGATCAGACCCTTACTGGCTGTGTGACCCTGGGCCCATGTTTCCCCATCTATGAGACGGGAGTAATAACTGCCATCACTTCCCAGGCTTACTAGGAGAATACAATGAGCCTGTCAGGAGCTTTGCAAGGCTTGGGGTGATGTGTAATTTTAAGTTATCGTTACTACTGCTGTGGTCTTTTAGTATAGCCGTTAACAATATGAAGGACGCTTAAAATGATTACCACAATCTGAATTCTTCTCTTCCAACATATATTTTAAAGTTTTGCTGCTGGCTCCTTGATCATCATTCCGTGGAGTGAACAGAAACATCGGGATAAGGATTGGTGTGAGGAGTTGGAATGCAGGTAAGTCTGGGCTGAGCCTCGCTGGGAGAGAGGGGCCTGCCCCCCCGAGGGAGGCCCCAGCCTCAGGCCATGGCTTGTGCCCTGTCTTGGGAGGAGCTTCCAGGCCCTCTGTGACTCAGCTTGGTGACCCTCCTTGAGGAGTAGAGGCTGTCCCCTTAGCCGGGCCCACGTCCAGCTCTTGGTCCAGTCTTTAAGGCTATTGCTGCACACGTTGGCAGGATGTGTTTCTCTGTCATTAACCTCCTGCCTTACTACAGGCAGCTGTCAGCCCAGTGATCCTTCAAGAACATGCCCCTAGAACTTGGCCTTTGCTGTTCACCTCTCGAGGATGTGTGAGAAATTGGCATGTGCTGAGAGTCTGTTCCCCAGCCGTGGTTCTGGGGGGCGGTCTTCCTAAGTGCCCGGTCCTTTGTATTCCTGCTCCCCAACTTCCCTTCCCTTTAATCAGAAAGGCAAGTGCAGAGTGGGGTATCCTTGCGTCCCAGTGAAATGGTCACGGTGAATGCCCAGGAGATCATCATCAAACCCACCAAAGCCAGAGTCTGCCATGCTGGAGGGTCCTTGTCCCCTAGGCTCCCCCTGGTCTAGATGTCTCATTGAGAGGGAGCCCATTTTAGGTCTGAGGCTGCAGCAGGAAAGGTCACGAGGGCCCATGCTGGACTCAGCTAGGAGGCGCCACTCCTTCAGAAATCCTGCTTCATGGAGGTAACCTCCATGGTTCTAGGTCCAACGACACAGGGCTTGAGCTAGAAGGGTGGCTGAGGCACGAGTCAAGCACGGACCTGAAAGGGCCCACCCTTTCACCAAAACTCTTGGCAGGGCAGGGCAGGGTCCAGCCCTCCCTGGGGGGCCCGGGGATGCCCCACCCACTGGGGGCTTGTTCTCCTTTGGGGCTTCCAGACTCGACTGGCCTCTCCACAGTTTCCCCAGCACTCTGGGCTCCCTCCGAGAGGCCAAGGGGGACAAGGTACACCCTTATTATAGGCTGCGGGCCCTTCTGGTGCCTATGGGCCCTTCTTCACTTTGTGGGCTTCTCAGCGTCTTCTACAACTCTTCACTTGGTGCATTCGTTCTTTTGATTTGAGACTTCTTGAATAGGTTGACTTTGGAGCTGAACTCATTTTAAGATGCCCCAGGAAAGAAATGCTCTTGGGACTTACCAGGAAGGTCACTTTTGCTTTGAGCTTCAGTTTCTCCATCTGTGGAAGGGGATTAATACCTCTTGTATCCATTTTGCAGAGCAGTCAGGAGGTCCAGATACCAAGTGGTAGATAAAGAACTTTTCAAAGCTGGAACTCCATAAATGTTGCTGTTTTTGTGATTAAAACATGTTTCAATTCAGCAATTCCGCTGACCTTTTTAGAGGGCATGACATGGGCCAAGCCCTCCACAGGGCACGGCTGTAGAAATGTTCCTCTTTTACGTTTCCTGCTTTCCTCTTTACCTCCTGCTGGCCTCTAGCCCTGCAAGGCCAGGGATGCACTTTGCTCATTCTAGACATGAGGAGTCTGGGGGCTAAGATTTGGTAGACCAGCTCGAGAAGGTCGGATGCATTGCTTTATGTTGTACTCTGTCTCCCATGTTTCTGGTTGGCTTTTCAGGATGGTGGTGGAGCCAAGTCTCCAAGATGAAGGTGGATTCTTGTACGAAGCCCAGCCTGAATTATTAAAGTACCGAACCGCTCACCTTTCCATTGATCTGGTCACTGACTGGTACTGTGCTCGAGGAGAGGACATTGAACACTATGCCCGGCAGGTGAGATTGGCTCAAAGGCAGCCTCTTGGCTTGCCTAGGCGGGGGCTGGGTGGAGGCGCTCAGGGCTTCTCCTTCTGGGCTCTCTGGGGACCCCCGATGTGGAGGAAAGGACCCTCCTGCCATCGGGGCTTCACGTGGGAGTGGACTCAGCTGTTAGAAATAGTGTCTTCCAAAGCTTTCCTCGCCTTGTGTGCAAGCCTCTCCTAATTACATTGAACTCACCTTCAGCTTCCTCATCTGTAATGCGGCCTAAGAGCATTCCCTTTAGAGGGGCTGTTGTGAGGTTTCAATGAAATACTGCCCAGAAGGCGCTTTCTCAGCCCTAAGGTGAGCTAGAAACACCAGGTGCCATTTCTGCGTGCACTTTGGGCCTGGTTTCTTTAGTCTGGACCGTTAGCTCCGAGGCCTGGGTGGATTTTTGTGGCCCTGGACATTCTGCCTGCCTCCTGGGAATCAGGGTCCCTCCTTGAAGGAGCTGCCCCTCAGTGGGGGCTCTACACACTGGGAGCTGGCTTGTCTTGCTTGAGAGATAGGAGTATAGAGGGTACAGTGGACAGGGACATTGGATGTCGTGCTGGCCGGACTCAGGCATAGAGTCTGATCGCCTGGGCTGACTGGCCTAGTGGAATAAGTTGATGGAGGCCCTTAATGCCTCTGAGCCACCGACTACTAATCCCCAAAATGGAGCCTGGCACTGGCATGGGCTTTCATCTGGCAGCCTGGTATAGAAGGGACATTGGGGTCCTCTGGTGCAGCCCTTCATTTTACAGGGAAGGATTCAGAGGCCCAGGGCACCCAGATTTGAACCCTGGTCTCTGACTATGAATACTATGCCCCAAAGCACAAAGGACATGTGAAGTGGGTGGCTTTGGAAGGATGGAGGTGGTGTCTCTGGGACCCTGGAAAGGGGTGTGAAGCATGGGATTGTGGGATATGGGACAGTTGTGCTCCTCCAGTTCGTGGATGAGCAAAGTAACCAGAGATGGCAAGTCTCTGCTCAGCACCCGTGTTGCTCTGGCTCCAGAGCATGGCCTCTGTCTCGAGTGTTTTGGGAAGTACCCTCTTCCAGTTTGGTAATGTTCTTCTGTTTCAAGGGCTAAGGAGGCATTTCTTTCCTGCAGTTACAGGTGACAGGTATGTGATGACTGATAGAAATTTGCTTTCGTTCTTAGAGATTTCACAGATGTGGGCTTTCTTTTTCCTTGGTGTCTATAGATGACTCTAGCCAATTTCTTTTGGTTGGTTCAGGAAAATGTTTATGGTGGTTGCATTAACCGTGGAGGATTTTTTTTGTGGGGCTGGGGAGGGATGATGCGTAATTTGATTAGTTACACCAGAACATGACTCCATTTAGTGCACCCAGAATTTGATTCTCAGAGATGGGCTCCCTTGTATAGGTGTTGGGGATGGACCAGGTTTGTAGAAGGTCCCTGAGAAGACCTGATCTAGGCCATAATAGAGATCGCTGTATGACTAGAGAGGGGCTTAATTGTGCAGGATGAGTGGACGGTATTTGTTGTAAGGTTCTGTGTGGGTAAAGCCTGCAAAGGCTTCTGGGATGGCTGAGAGACTCCCTCCTCTTTGTTCTTGGGTGCAGGTGGACTGTGCCCTGTCCCTCATCCGCCTTGGGATGGAGAGGAATGTTCCTGGTTTGCTGCGCCTCTGTGATGATCTGGTTACCCTGGAGACCTTAGTCTACGAAGCGGGCTGTGACCTCACCCTGACCTTGAAGGATCTCCAGCAGATGAAGCCCATTGACCAGCTGCGGCTGTTGATGGAGAGCGTAGGTTCCCTTTCCTTGACCCCGGAGCAGCTCCACAGCCACCTTCCCTGTCGCCAAGTCCCCCAGCATTGGCTGCCCATGCTGCTTGGCACCCTGTGGGACAGTGCCGGTACCTGTGTCTCTGGCCAAGAGCCAGCAGCTGTCCCGTGGTGGGCGTTCTCTCCTCATGGTTTTGTCTCCTGTCTTGTTGATGTCCTCTAAGAATCCCATCTGGGCTCATAGGATCCAGAGGTCCCTGAAATCAGTCTCTACATGTAGGAAAAGTAGAATGGGGAGGAATGTACTCCTGCTGCCCGTGGTCCCAGAAAGGCAGGAGTGGCCTCAGGCCTGGCTGCAAAGGGACCTTCGAGAGGCCCATGAGGCCAGCCCGAGCCCTCGTGCATGGTTCTGCTCAAGCATGTCCCCATACTCACAAGGAGGTGCTCCAGAGGGGCAATTCAGGGCCCAAAGACATTGGGAGATCTTGTTCATGAAGGGGTGCCCATCAGGCAACTTGGGGTCACTTGGCATCAAGGGCAGAGGGTACTGTTTCAGGGGCCCCTCGATGTATGAGCACAACAATCATTCTGGAAATCAAATGGTTCTTCCCCATCCCCATCTGTTTCCCTTTGGGCCAGTGGGGTCCTCTGGGGTAGGCAGTAGAGGAGACCCCTCTAGCCTGGGACTTCACTATCCCTATTGTCATTTGAAATCTCCCCCGGGGCATTTCCTGCCCTGCATTCCTCCTTGATGGCTGCAGAGGACCTGGGAAAGTGAGGAAGTGGAGCCATGCTCCTCACTTTCCTCCTTGGCTCATCCCAGGGGTTATGGGATTTGCACCCCCTCCTTTAAGGAGTCTGATGACCACCCCTAACCACCTCTGGCTTCTCAGACTTCTCATTCTTCAGCTGTGCTCTTGGGGACCTGTAAAACCACCCCCCACTTGTCTTCAGGGCATGCCAGGGACCCATCTGCCTAGAGCCGTTGGGCTCAGCTCATTGCCTTCCTGAAGTTATGGCGGCCTTGGCAGGGAGCATGTTTAGGCATGGCCATGGATGCCACTCTCAGGCACCTCCTCAGTGGGGAGGATTCTCACCTGACTCATTTTTGATCTTAGTCACCTTCTGTGACTGTAGACAGCTTCAGTATTTCTGCTCACTCTCCACTCTTTGAGGGAGGGCACCATCTTCTCATTGGATCCATGGCTGTTCTTGGAGGAAGGGATGGACTCAAATCCGTGGTCTCCAGCCCCCTTCCCCGTTAACCTAGACAAGTGGTGATTCCTTCTTAGCAGCCCCAGATACCAAACCTGGTGGGGGTGGGGTCTTCAGCTCCCTGGCTTCCTGGGAACACTGAGCAGACATGCCTTCTTTGGTCCCTGCCTTCCATAGTTTAGTACTCTCTATAGCTCCTACCCAGCTGGAACAGAGTAATGCACAATGGAAGGTCCCTTCACTGGTTCCCATAGTGGCCCCATTGCTAATTGGAGGCCAGAGCTGCTGCCGCACGATGGAACTGTGCCAGCAGCATCTCCTGGGTGGTTTCGGCCAGCCTGCCCTCCCTATCTGTGTCCCAGGGATGCCTGGGCTCTCCTGCTGGTCCTGCTGGGGATGGGATGGTGTTGTTGGCACCCCCTTTCTGCATTTCCTCATGGGATGGTGGAGAGCCAGGTCCAGTTGGCATACTGATAGGGCAAGGGTGGGGGGTGCCCAGTGGCAGCTGAGGTGGGAGGGTGATTTTGGTCACCAGGCTTGTTGAATTGTGTTTGTAGTCTTCAGAGGAGAAGTACGTGACCAATGCCTATCAGTGGATGGTCCCCCTTCTGCACCGATGGGAGAAGCAGTCCCCGGGCGCGGCAAACCGGCTGCTCAGAGACTATTTGGTGACCTTGGCTGCAGGGGACCTCAGGTTCCCCCTGAAGATATTCCAGCATTCCAAACCGGATGTAAGTAGCCAGGCTCACAGTCCTCTGTGGGGAGGGTCAGAGTTGCTGCGCGGCCTTCATAGGGTCACAGAGCACGGCTCTTTTCTGTGGAAACTTACCTCAGATGGCCACTGATCACAGGGCAGGATCAGCTAATCTCTAGATTTAGTCTGGGATGGTTCGGTCTTTCCCACGCAGCATGCCTTGTGTGTGATCCTGTTTGCATTCACGTGGTGCTCCGGTCTGGGCCCTCTGCACTTCTGCCCTGGCCCTTTCCTAAGAACTGTCCCCTCCATCGCCCACCACTCCTGAGCCCAGGCCAGATCCCGTCACCCCCTGGAGGGTCAGGAGGTGGCAGCCGCTTTGCCACCCTTAGGTGATTCCCGATGGCATCGGAGCTCCTTCACAGTCTCTGCGCCCCTCCTCTTTGTAGGTGGAAGGATAGAGCATTTGGTAAGCACCTGCTATGTGCTGAGCACAGGCAGTGCAGACATGAGCAAGTTGCCTAGTCTGTGCCCTCAGGGAGTTTGTGTTCTAGTGGGAAAAGACAGCCCCTGGAGGGGCAAGAGGGATGGCTGGAGGGGAGGAGACACAGACAAGGAGGTGGAGACCAGAGGGAGAGAGGTGCGGCCCGGCCGGGTCCATCGCTTTCCTGCTTACCTCTCCCCAGCCAGCCCAGCCAGCTCAGCTGCCTGCTGGGCCCCAGACAAGGCAGCCCTGTGTCCGTACCCTGGCACAGGCTGCCTCATGGTGAGCCCACCTCCGGCCCCTCATCGCCCAGAGACACCTTGACTCGCTCCCGTACCAGCCTCGTGCTTCCGTCCTGCCCCCACCTCATTTCTTTTCTGTCCCCCTTCAGCTCTCTTGTGCTTACCTAACTGGGTGCTCCCAGAGGGCAGGGTCCCTCCCCAAGACCATCCTCGGTGGAACTGCTTCATAAGTGTCCAGTGGGTTGAATTGAATTAGGAAGTAGAAATAGTTGTCATTTCTGGAGAGATTGCTTATGGAGCCCTCTGCCCACCTGGGGCATGTTGAGCAAGGGGTAGCTCAGACCAGGAGAGGGGGGAGTGTGATGGGAGAAGACCAGAGAGGTAGAAAGGGGCCAGTGTGGAAAGGGCCACTCTTAGTATTTGTCTATGGGGTGTAGTGGGTAAGAGCTCTGGACTTGGAGGCAGGAAGACTTGAATTCAAATCCTGCCTCAGACACTTCCCGGCTGTGTGACCCTGGGCAAGTCACTGCTTAACCGCACTGCCGCTGCTCCTTCTCCTGCACTGATTGTCTGCCTTTAGCCTGTCTGTGTTACTGCTCCTCATCCTCCGTTTACCACAGCATAGAGCGACCGGGTCTTCCCATTTCCAGTCACTTCGGGCCCCATGAGCAGACAGGAACTCCCACAAACCCGGGGACTGAGTCCAACATTGCATTTTTCCTGGTGATGTGAGCCTTCCCCGAGTCCCACCTATTCCCAGAGGGCCCCTGGCAGCTCTGTCCAGGAGCCTCTGCACTCCTTCCATGTGATCTCACTGGGGAATGTGGTCAGTTCCCATGGGTTCCGTTCTGTCTCTATGCAGATGGTTCCCAGATCTTGGCCTTCATCCCGAGACTCTCCTGGGCTCACCTTGTCTGGGCATTTCCACCTGGCTAACCTGCATATCTGAAGCTTAGCATGTCCAAGACAGGACTTCTCATCTACCCTCGCCCATAAGGAGGACCTTCCAGCCGGGAGAGTAGCCTCTGTGGGTTCACTGGGAGGGGATGCAGAATGCCATGTCTAGGTCACTTTGACTAGAACACAGAATGTTTGAAGGGGGAGAGTGAGGAGCACTGGAAGGATGAGAAAGGCAACCTGGAGCCAGCTTGTGTGGCACTCTAGGTCCCAAGCATGTCATCATCTTTTATACTGGAGGGGTTGAGGGGCCACCAAAGGTTGTTAATCAGAGGAATGACAAAGTCTGGTCTGTAATTTAGGAAAATCACTCCCAGAATGGAGAGGGCTGGACAGATGTTAGAGATGGGCCCACAGCTTGAGCAGAATCAAAACCTCGTGGCTAATTGGCCAGGAGGGGTGAGGGAGAGAGCACATCATCGAGGGGAACTCTGAGCCTACTGCCACCTGGGTGATTAAGAGCCTGGTGGTGTCAGTAACCAAGACTGGGGAGTTAGGAAGAGGCCTGGGTGTGCATAGGCGGGAGCAGGTCTGTTGTAGAGAGGTGGAGCATTGGTTTGAAATGTCCAGTGATCATCGAAGACATCCCACAGTGTGAGGAGAGAAGCAAGGACAGCTTAGAGCCCTGGGCATACCCACATGGAGAGTTGGATGATCCACCAGGGCCCATTGGGGTAAACACTGTGGAGAGCCCATCCTCCATCGAAGAGGGGACGTCTGAGCAAGGCCTAGAAGCGTGAGTGGTTTTTGGCAGGTCGAGGTAAAGAGGAAATGAAGAAGCCACTTTGGGCAGAGGGGAAGGCAGAGAGGAAGTGCGCTTGGGAAGCACCTTCTTGGAAAGTGCTGGCGTTGAGCAAAGACCCTTTGTCACATCACGATTTGGATACTTAATAGCGAGGTGACCTTGGGCAAGTTCCTCGTCTTGCCTGGGCCTCGGTTTGGTCATGTATTAAATGAGAAGTTGGGCTCTGGTCACTCTGTGGTCATAATGTCACCAGGAAAGATGGTGAGGTGTGGGACCGTGATGAGCTTCAGCTGCCTAGCTTCAGGAAGTGGTGGTGAGCTGTTGAAGGGCAGGCCGTCCCCCAGTGGCCATCTGGTCGTGTTTGCCTGGAGTCAGGATGAATGAATGGTTGCGCTGAGCTGGAGGAAGGTGAAGCTGCATGAGCTGAAAGGAGGTGGTGCTGGGCACTGGTGGCAAGGATGGCACAGATGTGGCAGTGCCAGCTTCTGAGTTGTTCCCCTTTCTGACATCCTTACAGATGGCTACCCCTTCTCCATGTCTCTTACTGCCATTGCCAGCCTTGGTCTCTTCCATCCGGCCAACTGGCTCTCACTTTGCCCTCATAGCTCCTTTCCCATGAGTGACTGCTTCTTTGTCTCTTTGGAAAAATGGATGTCTCTATCTGATTCCATGTGCTTGGGCCTCACCATCTGTGGCCGTGTGGGGGTGGGTCAGAACCCTGGGATTGGAGTCAGAGGATGGAGCCCGAGTCTTTGCATTGCCACTTCCTCATGGAGGGACTGTAGGCATCTGACCTCGGGGGCCTCAGTTTTGCCATCTCTTAAATGAGGGAGGGAGACTCAAGAATTTCAGATGCCTCTTTCCTACCACAATCCCGTGATGATAGAAGGTGTTTACAAATGATGTTTCTGATTTGCCTGGCCCGACGACAGCTTTGGTGCTTTCTTGGACACCCGGTCTCATCTGTGTTGCTATCCCTCTACCATGATGATCTTGCCTAGCAGTCCCTCACAAAACCATGGCGGACTTGCCTGGCACCTGCCTTATCGCCCCTTTTCATCTCCATCACATTTTGGGTATTTTTAACCAGTGAAATCTCTTTGTTATTTTGTTCTCTTCACCATTTGTGTGGTTATTTCTTTTTGTGGGAACTCACAAGCTTAGAAATCTGGGAAAACATACAAATAGACAAAATCCAAAGGGAGTTTGGAGTGACCCAATATATTTCTTTGTCCTTTCCTTTAGGTAAAAGGCTTTAGGAAAACAGCTCCAAACCTCCCCTGCACTGCTACAAATAGTAAATCTAAATGGAGAAATGTTTTATATATGTGTTTTTTAATTTAACAGTTGTCAAAATGCCTTCAAGATTCATGACTCTGCATTGATACTTTTACATCTTTGCCGAGAATGGCCCAAAGCAGCTGTTTTTCTCAGCCTCCAGGGTGGTCTCTGTGCCTATACTGCTCTGGGCAAGGCCTCTTTTAATACCATTTTGAGCCATGTTCCAGAATTCTTTTCAAATTGAATTTTTCCATCCTGGACTGTGTGTTTAAATGAATGATTTATAAATAATGATGGAAAAACAATAGGTTTATAATATATGCTGATGTAATTTTAGGAATTATAGGCTATATATATGTATTTCTAATTTAATCACATAAAAGATGGCTTTAGGGCTGGAAGCATTGCTTTTAATGAATTGCCATTTTAATGCCTTTTGCTTACCCTGATCCGATTCATCCTCAGTGGGTCATAAATTGGAGAGTCTGTTTTCTGCAGATGCAAAGCATAGAGGTTAGAAATTAGCTTCTCTGACTGGTTCTGTAATTAAAACAAGATTTCATTTAGAATTATTAAAGACCTCAAAAGTCTGTAAGCAAAAAAAAAAAAAGTCACCAGATTGGTTTTTATAGCTGATTAATGGTACTTGTTGAGAATCTATGGACAGTGCTCTTCCCTGGCAGCAAGTGACGGTAAATCTGTTGACAGATGCTCTTGTGTTAAGCCCAGTGTGCTCTGTTTTCACTAGCTTCAGCAGAAAATCATCCCGGACCAGGATCAGCTGATGGAGATCGCCCTGGAGTGCATCTACAATTGTGAGCGGGATGACCAGCTGTCTTGTTGCTACGATATTTTGGAATGCCTTCCTCAGAGAGGCTATGGGTAAGGATTCCCATGGGATCACCTGCCATCCTGATTGGGTCTTTTTATGAAGGAATGTGTGAATGGGGTCAGTCTGGCACTAAAGCCATACAGGAATACTGGGTGACTGAATTGTTGCAATTGAAGCTTTTGCTTTATGAGGCTCAGGCCACATCTCCCCCAAGTCATGTAGTTGGATTTTGATCAATAGAGTCCTGCCATTTGCTGGTTGGCTCTCCAGGCAGAACAGAGAGAGCCCTGGACCCAGCATCTGGGAGCCTGGATTTTGTGTTGGGTGATCTTGGCAGATCTCCTCTCTCTGTAAGGCCTCAGCTTCCTCATCTGTAAGGTAGAGATGTTAGATCACATGACTCCAGATGCTGTCGTCTCCAGAGATTTTCTCTGGTCCTTCCCTTTGCCCAGATGAGCTCTTGAGTGTGGTGTTTTGGGCTTCCTTCACCCACTGCCCCCTTTCCTTGGCATTCTCACCCCATTATGTGAATGTTGTTTTCCTTTCTCCGTGGATGACTATCAGGTAGCACCGACATATGAGTGAGTCTCCATTAACGAGGGAGTTTTTGCTAAGGTTGGGGCTTCTCTATGCTGTCAAGGCTAAGAAAAGTCATGCTTTTTGAGGGGCGCTAACCTTGAAACCTCCTTGGAATTAGCAGGATCCTTGAATCCTGGGGCTGCAGGAACTCAGTCAAAGGCTTGAGGGTTCCTTTAGTCAGTTATGCAGGATTGCATCTCAGGTGCCCTAGAGACCCTGGGAGGAACTCATGTTAAAGGCCGCTGGGCCTTTGGCCTGCTCAGAGTCTGCTTCCTTCGGGAGTGTCCCTAAATTGACAAGAATTTATTGAGTGTCTACCACCAGGGGCAAGGCAAAGGGTGGAGGCTAGAGAAAGAAACGTGAAGTAATTCCTGTCTTCACTGAGCTTATGTTCTCCAGGAGATGATGTGTGTGTGTGTGTGTGTGTGTGTGTGTGTGTGTGTGTGTGTGTGTGATATGTAATGTATATAATGCATAACGTGTACATATATAATATGTATGTAATGTATAATACGTGTACATATAATATGTAGCTTATATGCATGTGAGTGCATGTCTACATACAAGGATATAGAGAATATACACAAAACAAATACAAAATGAATAGTGTGGGGGGAGGGGACTTGTAGCTGGGAGAAATCAGAAGGCTTTCATGTAGAGGTCATGGTGCTCAAGCTGAGTCTTGAAGGAAGGGAGAAATTCCAGGGAGTAGCCTGGGGCCTGGGAGACCAAAGATGCTAAGTTGATCTTAGCTGCCAGCCTAGAGTTCAGCACCAAGGACAGTGGAGTGGCCTTTGTGTGTGCTGACTGGTTCAGCACAGGCCTGTCTCATCTTTTTTCTCACTTCAGTGGATTTTGTATTTCATATCAGATGTCTCTAGAAATAAATTTCAGGAGGTAAAACTCATTTTTCCTTCCTTTTTCCTTTAATCTTGTAGTCCTAAGACAGCAGCGACAGCTGCTCTTCATGACAAGGTGGACCAGCTAGAGCAGATCCTCAGGTAAGAAAACCTTCAGCCTTTTGGCTTCATGGGAACCAAAGGGCTGCCCACTTCTCTGCAAGGCCTGCTCAGAATTCTCTGCCTCTGCCAGCAGTGACTTGTGGTCATTTGAATGAACTGCCAGCTGCCATCCGTGTTTTCATCACTTTCACCAACTTGTATCTATTCACCTCCTCTTGTCCTGGCCTGTCCATAGTAAGAAGCAGGTTAATGGGAATTCCTGCAGCTGATGAGCAAGGAATGTCACAGAGCAGACAAGTATTTAGGAGACTGGGATGAGCGGGAGGACCCTTTGCAGGGATCCCTGGGATATGCCTTTCTTGTTATTTTTTAACCAAAAAACCATGTTCTTCATGTAGAATAGAGGCAGCCTAACCTATGCCAGGATATTCCCAAGCATTGGCAGGTCTGCCCTTAAGGATAGTCTTCTTTCAGACTCTTTGCTCTGGCAGATTTCCCCCTCCCCTACCTTCCGCTGACCCCATCTCCCATCCTCCACCCTTCCTTTTCACCATGTCAGGCCAGCCAGACCTAGTGAGGCCTGCCTCTGTCATGAAAGCTGCTTCTTTAGTTCTTTTCCATGCTGGTGGGATGTGGTTTGTGGTCATTGTTCTTTCCGTGGTATAACTTTGGAGCGTGGAACCGTGGATCAGCTTGATGGAAGAGGCCCTTTTAAAAATAACCCTGCTCTAGCTCATCCTTTGGGTAGTTAATGAGGAGAGTTGGGTTAGTGGGGATGGGCAGTTTCATTTAGTAAAAGCTTGCTGGGCTCCTGCATTGCCCAGAGCAGTGCTCTAGGATCTGCCAGAGGGAGACGTATGGAAGAAGACCCAGGCCCGGCTTTCTTTCATACAGTTGTAGTCTAGATTGGGAGAGGGACTGCACACTCCAGGAGCTATGGAACAAAGATCATGGGTCCTGTGGGCATCTGGGCTTTTATTTTGCCAACTCTCCTTCCAAACAAAATATGTTTTTGTTTTGGGGGAGGCCCCTATGTAGTAGGAAGGCCGAATTTATGATCTCAAAAAGGATCATATATACATCTGAATGGTTCAAAATCGCAAGGTATATAGAATTCTCTAAGTGGAGGGCATCAGAATATTTATTTAGGGCCCACAGTGACAGATTCACGAACCAGCCTCCCCATTCCAATATTGTGATCACAAGCCTCCAGGCCCAATAAGCCTGCCTTACAAGAGTAGCCAGGAGGACACAGAAAAACAAGATGGCATAAATCATATTCACTGGCCTCAAGTCCTTCCTCAAACTCCTGGGTCCACACACGGGTTGGCTCTGCTTCCACAACTCCTGCTTTGGCTTCAGCTGTAGTTGTCTCTTAGCTCGCCTCTCCTTGTAGCCAAGCCTCTGGCGTTCTCAAGCCCTGCCTCAACGACCAGAGACCAGAGACCATTGGTTCCCGAGTTGGCTTAAGAGAACTTGAGTTCCCAAGTCTCTTAAGTCATTAATCTACGACCACACAGGTTTCACACCTGATAGGGCTTTGGGCCTGGGGCTTAGCACGTAACAGCTGAAAGTACTTTCAAGGTAAACGAAAGCCAAAACTCCTCAAGTGCCTTTCACTCAAAGTAAACAAAATAAACAAAAGCCAAACTCCTCAAGGGCACCCGTTAAACTAAGCCCATTTTGCCTTACTGGCACACCCTATTAGGATGGAACATCTTTGGTGTATCAGGATGATACCTAATCAGCAGAGGTGCCCTGGAAAGCTGTGCTAACAGAGCCTCTGTCCCTAGGAGTTGGGCCAGGGAGCACAGGGGGCCGTGTTTCCTGTTCCCTTTGGTAGCTGCTTGAATGTGGTTTGTTATATGTAGTGAGCAGGTGCCTTGGCCTGTGCTGGCCCTTCACTGCCCTGTTGTTGTGTTGTCTGCAGCGTATCTGAGCTCCTGGAGAAGCACGGGCTGCAGAAACCCGTCTCATTTGTAAAAAACACCCAGGCGCACGAGGAGGAGGCCCGGAAGCTGATGGTCAGATTGAGCAGGCACACCGGACGAAAGTGAGTGACCAGGTCGGCCCATCGTCTGGGCAGGTTTGGGGGCACAGCATCTGCTTGGAGCTGCTCTGCAGGGCCCAGCTCATTCGTGTCTTCTGGATAACAGCTGTTAATGGGCTGGACTTTTCACATTTCTTTAGTTTTGTGTGTGCATCACATGCATTCCTGCATGTGTCCCTTCTCCCTCCCAGGACTGGTGAGCCTTCCCTTGATGGCCTAGATGGCCCCCACTCCCTTATCTCCTCCCCTTCCTGTGACCACTCCTGCAGGAACAGGGGCAGGGCTGGGCTAGGGTGGGGCAGGGCTCATCCCTCCTCCAGGCCCAAGCTGGGCCACTTCACTCCTTCATTTTCTCATCCTTTCCGTTGGTTGTTTTCCTGGTTCTCATATTTCACTAAGCATGCAACTCTTCCCTGTTTTCTGCTGTGATAGAGGGTCATGATTCTTTCTGTTTTATGAAACCAAACAAAAAACTGACCTCACTTAAATGACCCTACACACGTGTGTATGTACACATGTGTTTGTACATGTTCAGAGGCATGTTTGTAGTCCTTAGAGTGGTTTCATGCACATTTTCTAATTTGATCTTCACAACAACTTGGGGGGGGATGGCGCAGTGGTATGACCCTTATATGACAGATGGGAAAACCAAGAAAGCAACTTTCTCAAAGAGAAGGGGAGTTACTTGAGACACTGGGAATAGGTTCTGCTTCCTCTGACCCTGCCCCAAAGGAGGGCTTCAGGCACAGACTGTTCTCTGGGAGGGGTCTCCTATTTTACGTCCCATATTAGAGTCCATGATGTAACCCTTTCTCCAGTGTAACAAGAAGAGCCTGTGTCTGAGCCTGGGAAAGGACCTCCTGGGCATCTTATTGTCCATAGGAGAAGGTAGACTTCCCTGTGCCCAGCCATGTCATGCTGTTTTCTTCCTTACACTGGATAGCTCCTCTACTCCTTTGTCCCCCTGACTAAGCTGCTCTTTTGTGCCGGGAGCCATGTGAGGTACTGGGGATGCACAGACAGCATCGACACAGGCCTGCCCTCAGGGAGCTGACCCATCTGGGGAGACAACATAAAACCAATCCACAGTAATAGTGGGGGGGGGAGGTACCAGGGCAGGAAGGGCTTCTTGTGGAGTCATGGATCTTGGGACTTGCAGAGGGCACCAGGCTACTTGCCATCTTTACTGCATACCCACATTGTGCAGCTGTGTTTTCCATAGCCGTCTTTCCTTTGCCCTGGTCTCTGTGGTCATGTGTCAGTGTGGGTCTCGGTCCATCTCTTGCTGCGCCTTTTTACTATGCACATGGTGATACTTCCTTTAGTCTGTGCCGTTACTAGAGAAAATGTGAGCCAGTCTTTAGGAAATCGTGTCAGTCATATTTTTTAATGGGCACTTAATCCACATTCCTCAGACATTTTGTCCTCATTACCCCAATCCAGAATAAGTCCGACCCAACAGCCACGCCCAAGGGGTTGAAATGAGCTCATTGGCTTTCCCCCTCTGTACTAAGAGAAGAAAAGCAGCAGAAGGTCATGCCGGCAAGTGGTTCTTCAGGTTCTGTGGCCTTCTCATGACTGCCTGCATGGAGCAGGCTGGGGCCTCAGAGCTCTGACCCTCGGGGGAGCTGGCTTAGGCTTCTAAGAGTGGGCTTGACCATCAGGGCAGGACAGGAGGGTTGCCGAGTGAACGCCCGTGGGGAGCGTTCCCAGAAGCCACATTCCAGCCAGGTCTTCTCCGTGCTGGGCCCTGTCTGGCAGAGGCAATGTTCTCCCATCTCCCAGGCTGTTGGCATGTCTCCATAAGGGCGGCACTGTCAGTCCCCAGAAAATACCTAGGAAACATTCATGGAAATGCTCATGCAAATGAGGGAAGGGACTTCATTTAAATGTCCATTTCTGGGGTGTGGAGGGAGGGGAAGAAGCTATAAAAAGATTATTAGTGAACTGGGAAAATTGGTAAAGGAAATCTTCCATACTTCATTCAACCAGCCAACGAATGGGCATTTGTGAAGTGCTGACTGTGTGCTTGTGGGTCAGTGAATGAGCCTTGATGAAGCGTTTCCCCATGCTGAGCATGAGGAAGACACAGAAGGTAAAAGCCATCTTGCTCTTTTCCTGAGGAGCACGTTCCAAAGGGAGAGATGAGTCAGTAGTGTTTCAGGGTAGATGGGAGGCTATCCATGCCAAGACTAGTGAGAGAAGGATGTCCATTCTAATGGGAGACAGAGTAGACACAGCAAATGCCAGGTCATCTGGGCTGGACTCACTGCTGAGCAGGCACCAGAAGGGTTCCAGTAAGAAGGGGGCCCTTGAGTCTTCAGTGGAACAAGTGGTTCCTGGAGACAGAATTGTTGAAGGATTGCCTTTGGGCCTGGGTGACAGCCAGGGCAAAGGCCTGGTTGCTGGAGATGGAATGTTGAGTGTGTGTGTGTGTACATGTACGTGTACATGTGTTTGTGTCTCTGTGTGAACGTGTGTAACAACTAGGGTTGGGCTGGTGTGGCTGGAAGGCAGAGTTGGAGGAGGCCAGTCAGCTGTCAGAAGGAAGGGGACAGATTGAGAGGGCTTGATGTGTCAATCTAAAGCGTTTCTCTTTGATTCTAGTGACTTTGGAAAGCTCCAGGGGGCGCCATTTCCATGCCTTTGCATGAACTTTCCCCAGGCCTGGAGGGCCTTCCGTCCATCGTCCTATGTCTTGGACTCACAGTGTCCCTTTCTTCTTATAAGCACCGTCTTCTGTAGGCATCTAACCAGTGCTCATTGACTTGACTGAAGCCTCTCCTGATCCCACTACTCTGCCTCCCAAGCTGGCTTGGACTTAATACTTTGTTTTTATTTCTCTTTGTTTATTTACGATATCAGTTATCTATATACTTGTTGCTTCCCATATTAGAGGGTTAGCCCCATGTGAGCAGACATGGTCTCATTCTTTGTGCTTGGATCCCCAGCACCTTGCGTAAAGTAGGGGATTAATAAATGCTTGGTGTTTTTTTTTTTTATTGTTCGAGGGGAGCAGCTGAAGGCTGGAGATTTAGATCTGGGAGGCATCCTCATACAGATGATAATTGAACTCCTCGCAGCCAGTGAGATCACCAAGAGAGAGTGAGAAGTAGAGGACAAAATGGAGGTTGGAGAGAGTAGCATGGAAGGCATCGTGAGTCAGCAGCTGGGTCAGGTCCTATAGAGAGAGCAGGAAGGCTGAGAACTGAGCAGAGGCCTCTCTGGTTAGTCATGAAGAGGTCACGGCTTCTGAGCTGGGAGGCTGGAAGCCAAGCTGCAGAGAAGACATGGGGGAATCGAGGGTAGAAGGCTTGGGTTTTTCCTCTAATAGAGAAAAAGGAAAAGGCTGTAGGATAATCGTTGTCTGAGATTCAAGGTTTTACTGAGAGATTTTTGGGAGTTGGGAGAGAAATGCCTGTTTCTAGGCAGTAGGGAAGGAACTGGTAGATGGGGAAAGACAAGATTCCATAGTGAGAGGAGAAATGGGGGCGATGTGTGGGAGCAGATGAGAGGGGCCAGGATTGGGAGCCTCAGTGACCTTCTTCAGAGTCTGGAGCCAGTAGGAAGTCGTGGGGTATGTGCGATGTTCAGGGGAGACTGCGGAATAGCTTGTCCATGGTGAGCAGCCTCTATTTTTTTATTCAGTAAAGCTGAGCTGAGAAAAGATGGAGCAGGGGTACAGGGAGCACTTGAGGCTTTGGAAAAGCTACTGTGCAGAGTGGAGTAGAGAATCCATTAGGGAGCGATTAAAGGGCCTCTTCTCGGGGTCAGGGCCTCAAGAACCCAAATTTGAAGAGGACTCTGTTCGGTGTGATTGTCGGGTTTTGTCAGTCAGTCAGGCAGTAAGCATTTAGTAAGTGCCTCCAGCTCTGTCATATGAAGACAAGTAAAGGAGGCTGGCAGTGTGAGGTGAGGGGGCCAGGGAACCTGGGACCTGGAGCACGGGAGTAGAAGAGAATCAACAAGTGGTCCCGGTTGGGAAAGGAGGAGAGGGCGCAGCCTGTCCAGAGCTACTAGCCCGGGGATGAACGGGGTGTGGTCAGGGGGAACGGAAGTGTCCTCGTGAGCACAGAGGCGTGAGAGGAGCAGGGCATAGGGAGACATGGAGTGATGGGAGATTGTGAATGGACAAAGGAACTTCATGGGTGATGTCAAGGCCAAGTTATGACCATCTCTGTGTGCCAGTTAGGTGTCATGGAGGACCCGGGGCTCAAGGGGGTGTCAGCATCTAGGCTGAAGTCCCCTAGCATGATGGAAGAGTTAAGGAGCAGAGAAAGTTGGGGAGCTAGGCACTGAACTCATTGGGGAAACAGGGACGGGGGTCTGGGCTGGGTTAGATGATAGCAGCGGTTGCTGAGTGATAGTGAGAGAGGCCAGAGGTGGTCATGGGGACAGGAGCCCCTGGGAGCTGGGGCGAGTCTGAGAGAAGGCACCACCATTACTGGGAGTGCAGGCCTAGGATGCAGGGCTGTCCAAAGGGAGCCAGGAGATGGAGTCCCAAAGGGCAGGGAAGTAGCTGGACATCTCGCTGTCTGGAGTGGGTCTCAGGCTGTAAGGTTGAGGTAACTGGAGACAAGAGAGAGACAGAAGGGGCTGGAGAGGAGGCTTGTTTTCAGTCTTCTCGGATTCAGTGTCACAAGAGTGCCGAAGGTGAAAGGTACTGAGAGGTCTTTAGCCATGGGGAATGGGTCCGGTTGGGTAGCAGCTGTTGGGAGGCGCTCTGTTGCTGAGGTAGATGAGAAGAGTGTGGGATCTGTTGTGATCTGGGCCTGGTGCTCTGTGGTTGTGGCCCCCGGTTAGGATTTAGGTGCTGTTATCAGGTAGCAAATCTGTAGAAATTTCCCTTTCAGCTCTGAATTAACTCCCCCTAGAGCCAGGGGGACCTGTGGGGACCACGTACTAGACCAAATTCTAACAGTCTTTTGTGTATTTCCTTTATTTCCTCCCCCTCTGGAGAGTTTCGCAGAGACTCCTATCAGGCTGGATTCTGGACCTTTTCCGAAAGCTCATTGTTTTTTCAAGTTATAAAGGAAATGACTTGATTTTGTGAGAAATCAGGCTGGAAGAATTAGAAACTTTTCAGTAAATGCTTACCAGGTTTTACCTTTTATCATGTTCTGAGCTAGACATTTGAAAATAACTTGCTATTCACTTACTTCAACAAAAGTAGACTCAGTATTTTTATTTCTCAGTAGCTCAGTGTCCTCATCTATAAAGCATGGCTAATAATCTCCCCTCCTTCCAGGGTTATTGTGAGGCGCACATGAGATAATATGTGTGAAGTGCTTAGCACAGTGTCACACTTAACAGGTGTTACATAATGCTAACTATGATTATTATGATTTTTATATAGAAAAGATAAAACAATCCAACCTCCTGATATTTCCATGATGGTGTTTTGGAGAATTCCAGATTTGGCAGAAACCTCTCTGGCCATAGAATCCAACCCACAATGAAAGTCAGTTCATGTCTAGAAAGTGCTTGCTATGTGCAAGCAGAAAGGCAGTCCCTGGGGGCAGCTAGGTGGCACAGTGAGTAAAGCACCGGCCCTGGAGTCAGGAGGACCTGAGTTCAAATCTGGCCTCAGACACTTGACACACTTTATTAGCTGTGTGACCTTGGATAAGTCACTTAACCTCAATTGCCTTGCCTTCCCCTCTCCAAAAAAAAACAAAAACAAAAACAAAAAAAACCAAACAGTCCCTGTCCTCCAGGAGCCTCCATTCTGGTAGGGAGACAGTCCACCAAAGGGA